>CM056495.1:53751376-54951376 GCA_029783415.1 Anisodus acutangulus
AACTGACATTAGTACAATGAATGGAAATAACAAGTTGCATTTTCCTAGTGAGTAAGGGCTTTTATAAACTGAAATTCGTAGTTAAAACTTGAAGATTGCAAATAAACAATTTAAGTTACTTACTTAAGGAAGTGGGAGGAGAACCCTGAGGACCTTAGCTTCAAATCCCAGTAGAGGAAAAAAGACTAGGTTATTTCTTTCAATCTACCTAAACCTTGATGGACAAAGTTATTGATCCCCTGTGCTGGTGGGAGGTAGGCATGTAAGCTGGTCTGGAAACTACCATCATTTTTATAAAAAAAATTAGTTACTTAATTTGAAGTATTTATGAGAATTCTTTCACTAAATTTGAAGTGTAAAGTTTATACAATCTGAATCTCTTAGCTGAGCTGGTAACATAATTATCCTCTTCCATATTAAAACCTTACTATGTATTTCACCCTAAAACATAAAAAGCTTACTATCTATTGTTATGCAATTACGAAGATAGTACATGTTTGATTATTAATGAGCATATGCAAAGCATTTCTGCTCAAACTTAACTTTTAGCAGAAATTTGATGTAACAATATTAAACATGTGTATCTGTCCAATTCAGTTTTTCAAAGTGTTAAAATAACATAAATGAAGAAACACCAAGTGTTCAAAAGTAAATTTCTTTTACTAGATGGTTCAGTTACTGATTTTTGTGGACAAACTTGAGATAGCATAATTTGTTTAAGGCTGCTTAAGTACCTCTGACTTTATGGATTTCGAAGAGTTTAGTGTTTATTTTTTCCCGTAAAGGTTAGTTTCCTAATGCTATATTCCCTTCATCCTATTTAATATTTGATGAGCTTTCATACTCTGATAAGGCTACTTAAGTACCTCCAACTTTCTGGATTTTGAAGAGTTAGAGTGTTTATTCTTTTCTCGTAAATGTTTGTTTCCTTATGCTGTATCCCCATCATTCCATTTAATATTTACTGAGCCTTCATTCTTTGATATCTTTCGCCAAATTAGCAAGCTGTTATTATTCTACTTTATAAGTTTTTTTCTTTTTTTGGATAATGGTGTTCTACTTTTTAAGTTTTCCTTTAAGCTTGTACACGAGGAGCATTAGAAAATCATAAAATCAAACCTTACCATTGTTGAACTATTTGTTGAGATGTTCAGACCTTTTTAAGCTACTTGTGCTAATGAAATAGAAGAACTTTGCTGCAGGTATCAGATCATGGTGCTTGAGCTTCTTGCTCAGTCAACATTTGAACGACAGTATCTGTCCCATCACTCAAATAAATCTCTCAAGGGTGAGATAATAGAAATTCATCCTCCAAGTGTGCTTGATCTTTCTCAGGATGTAGAATATGCATCTCAAGCAGCTATATGGGGAATTGAAGTTAGTCAATGCACTATATTTTATAGATGTCCACATGTAACTCTGGCATTGATCTACTCACTGTTTAACTCTTTTGAAGGGATTGCCAAACATGGGTGAAATATATCCTCTTGGTGGCTCGGCAGACAGGTTGGGTTTGGTTGACCCAGACTCAGGTGAATGTCTTCCTGCTGCAATGCTTCCATACTGTGGGCGTACTCTATTAGAAGGTCTTATAAGAGATCTTCAGGTAATAGAAATATCCTTATCAAGTGATTTATTTGTTTCTGCATTCATAGTGTTTTAAATCAAATCAAAACAAAGATAATGATATCTTTTAACTACTGCAAGGCTAGGGAATACCTGTATTTCAAGTTATACGGAAAACAATGTATCACTCCAGTTGCGATCATGACAAGTGCAGCAAAAAGCAATCATGAGCGTGTCACCTCACTATGTGAGGGACTCTGCTGGTTCGGAAGGGGAAGATCAAAGTTTAAACTTTTCGAGCAGGTAAAATTTGAATGCTTTCTGTTCCTATGACTCCATGAATTGATCCGTGTTCTTATATTTATTACATAAGCTGTTCATTTGGTGATTTAACTTGTCAATGGCTAGCCTCTTGTTCCAGCTGTTAGCGCAGAAGATGGTCAGTGGTTGGCTAGCGGACCATTCAAACCTGTATGCAAGCCAGGTGGTCATGGGGTGATCTGGAAACTTGCTTATAATGAAGGTGTTTTTCAGTGGTTTCACGATCATGGAAGACGAGGTGCAACCGTGCGACAAGTCAGGTTAATTTCAAACTGATAACTGTATTTTCAAGATAATTACTAACTTTGAATGAAAAGAGAACATGTGGTATAATTTATGTCTTGAATAAGTTTGACATTCTTGACTCGCAGTAATGTTGTGGCGGCTACAGATGTGACTCTTTTGGCTTTAGCTGGAATTGGTTTGCGTCAGGGAAAGGTAAGGAATTATACCATGTCAGTTATTTCAAAAAGCATGCAGTTCGGGCAGCAGAAAATTAGAAAATTGGATCTAACTGCAATCTATTCTTGATATTCCTGGATTATCTAATTTCAACAGTGGAGAGAAGATCAAATAGGACTTGCTGATTAGGAAAATGAATAATTTTAGTTCATGATATTAGTGCCACCTTGGGATAATCAATTCTCTTAAATATTGGACCAGCAGGAACAATTTATGTAACACAAGATATATTTAGGCAGTAATTTGCGCTCGCTTGGAGAAGCCAGGACTAGAGTATATTTTGTCCCAGGCCATGCGTTTACCTTATGTATTATTTCTTGCTTGATCTAGACTGGAATCAATCTGCTATTTACTTTTTATATTCTGTGGTCAAATCCCAAATTTCCAGAAACTGGGCTTTGCTTCATGTAAGCGAAATACTGGTGCTACTGAAGGCATAAATGTTCTTATTGAGAAGAAGAATCGTGAGGGGAAATGGACTTATGGTATATCCTGCATAGAATATACCGAGTTTGACAAGTTTGGAATGACAGATAATCCCCTTTCTTCTTACAGGTACTCTGTCCTTTCTTATTCAAATACAAAGAATGATTCCTTAATTCGAGCCTTTGGTCAGCTTATCTTCCATTCATGAGTTTGAAAATGATCACATCAAAATCAGCGTATGTAAAATGTGTCAAAGCGATTTTCTGCTTGTGACAGTAGCTTTAGCATTCTTAACGACTTTGTATGTTGTCTCCTGAGAGTACCAGCTGACACTTAGAACTTCCTACTACAAATTGATGCTGTCAATTGTACCTTCCAGAATCAACTTTCCTAAATAGCTTTTAAGTATTGATGCTGAAAATTTCCCTGAACATGACATTATGGTCCATGATTTGAGATTGGTGATGCACGTGCATAATAAGGAAGACCTTTTTGGCAATCAAGTACAATCAAACAGAATCCAATTCTGATGCAAAAATTCAAATTAGGGTGTTCCTAAAAAGTACCTTTTGCTCTCAGTTGCTTTTCTGGAAAATAGAAACTAATTATTAGCTGATGATATTAAACTTGAGGATTTCACATTACTGCATCAAGACTCTTATTGCATGTGTGGAGGACCTATTTTCTATGGTAGTTCATTATCTTGATGTCCATTGGATTGATTCTAGGCTATGTTGCTCGGACTCGGGTGCGGGTACCGGATACGAGTGTTGATCTAGAGGTTGGATTCTTCATCACATAAATTTTAGGTTTCGGGGGTATGGATCCGAGTGCGGATACGGGTGTTGGGATACGACGAATAAATGTATATTACAACATAGAAAGTATATATGTCGATTATTAAAGTTATTGAACTAAAACTAATAAAATTTCATTCTTTATAAACCCCTAATATTTATTCATAAGATATCTCGCACTATAGCAAAGCATTCTCATATATATATATATGTTTCTGCTTGCATTTAGTGGACAGTTTGGAAAGAGAGGAACCCCAGAGTCTTTGAAGATAGGGGTAGTCATGTGCAGGACATTAAGCTGACGTGCCTTCTTTTGTTTCATTTCTAGTGTAAAGAATGTTTGGTAGAGGAGGAGGTTTCTTTAATAGATTTGATAGGGGCAACTGTAATCGTTTTTGGATTTTTGTCGATTGTGGGGATCTCTCCTCTGTATATATGGCTTTTGCACTGCCCTAGGGCACTCAATACAAATGTTACCAGTTTCAAAAATCGAACCAAGTACCCAATTAATCTGTACTTCTCGGTCATAAATGTAGTCATAGCACCCGAGTTAAGTTGACCAAATCCAGTGTGGATTCCACACCCACACCCGTGTCATGTCGACCCAGGTGCGACAGGGATTTTGAAGAGTCCAAGTAACTTAGATTCCACGGCATCTTTGGTGCAATAGAGTGGAGACTGAAACACCTTTCGTCTGTCTAGATGAAATATCTTATCCTTTTGGATGAACCTACCAATGTTTCATTCTTGTGATGTTGCCTCTCTTCTTAGTTGATGCTTGCATGATATTCTATCCATTGTGGCGGTGTTTGATTGAACAAGGAGTTTAACAAAGACTTACTTGTGATCTTAAACATGCCATTAGCTTTTTGTGACTGTAAAAGCATGCCATTACGGGAAAACTGCGCAGTTTAAAGATAAATTGTTTCCAATAATAGAAAGGTGTCATTCTTTTTGGAACCGACTAATAAGGAAGTAGTGCCACATAAAATGGAAGTGAGGGAGTATTGTATTTCGCTGAGGTGTAAAGCTGGCCTCTGTTTGTAACTATAAGCACAGTTAGCTCATTAGTTTTTCATCCTTCTATCCAACTTTCCACGATAATGATGATCTTATTGTAATTACTCTTACCATTGTAGAAGTCCTTTGTTAAGTTTACAGGACGAGTTTCCTGCCAATACAAATATTCTATATGTTGATTTGCCCTCTGCTGAGCTTGTTGCTTCAAGTAATGATGAGACTAGTTTGCCTGGAATGGTGCTCAATGTAAAAAAGGCAATCACATTTGTGGACCAGTTCGGAAGCAATCATAGGTAAGATATACATCTTCTAGTTGTGTAAGCTATTCTAAAGGCCTTTTTGTCTTATTGATTGGGACATGTGCTTATTATCAAATTTATTGCTGATAGATACCACGACTACTAAATTGCATTTAACTCCATAGTTGAGAGTATCTTGGTTTGTTTTAACTTCCAGCTCACCTGCACTCTAGTTAAAAATTAGAAATTATTGACCATATAAGATTAAAAATGTTTCCCGCATGCAATACAGAGTTTTGCTGTTGCACATCTTGCATTAGCATTTTCCCAAGATCTAGCTACAAAGGGACTAATTGTCGCACTTATCACCAAAAACAGACTATGTCACAATTTTTTTTTGAAATGGTAAAGGTAAACTGTGTCACACAATTTATATCTTTAATATTGTTGAGTGCACCAGTTGGGCTTTCCTTGGCATTTTTAATCGACTTAGAAGTTATGAATTAAAAAAAAAAGTTTTTATTTGGGTTCGAAGTACTAACTTACTAACCATGCAATCAGAAATATTGAGATCAGCTATAAGTACTATCTTTGCCACATTTGATGTGACATACTCTCTTTTTACTGAAACTCCTTTATCTGTAAACACCTGAAATGTGGATAAATAATTTTGTGCAAAAACAAACGTAAACATTTAGTAATTGTGATTAGTTTATTATCAAGTTTGAAGAATTCAAAATATTGTGGTTTAGCTCCCAGATTTTCTTTATATACACATTTTGAGTACTAATTTCAACTCTTTTCCACCTAGCACAATATCTATTTTCTTTTCCCATTAATATTGCAATACCTGGTCAGAATTTTGTACTATTCCTATGTAAAAATGTGGCACTTTAAACAATCAATGCTTTAATGAAAATCGGAAGACCTAAGGATTCTGGTTATCCTCACAATAAAGCTAGGATCAGATGTATGTTACACTAGTATTTTTATTTAGTTACTTTTATTAAAAAAGTAGTTCATGCGAATATCTGATGGAGAAGTTGGTATATTGAATTTTGTTCGACTAATAACTTTGATGTTTGTAACAATAACTGATTGCTCATTATGATTTACTGGACTAACACAAGATTTTGAACTGAGGGACTTCAGGAAAGATGATTATGTCACATAAATAAACCCTTACTATAGTTTATTCTTGATGGGAAATGTGCCTTGGGTATAAATAAACCCTTACTTCAAGAAAGATGATTATGTCAGATAAATAAACCCTTAATAGTTTATTCTTGATGGGAAATGTGCCTTTGGTATAAATCTGCTGTTAAAAAGGTTTGTCTGTGGTAGTTCCCTGTTAGTTTTACTTGGCTCAAGGATGGGGTCAACTCTTCGTGCCACCACTTTCTTTTGGAAGAATAGAGAGTTGTAAAGTGTCTATGTAGTTCTCTAAGTTAATTTAATAATAGGAATTCTCTTCTGCAACATCCGTTTGCTCTCAGGAATATATATATATAGCTTCCTCTAGTAAACTTTTAACTATTATATTGCGATGTGAAATCAGATCTCTCTGTTTGAAGCTTTAGGATCAAGACAAACTGCCATCATTGTCACTCTTTCCAAAATTTGAACATTCAAGCATAACTGCAAAGCTCAAAAAACAACTAAGATTTTCTTAGGATGAGTACAAGTTAATTAAAAGCGCTTAGGCATGAACTTTAAAAACACTACAAAACTGGTAAAATTCGGAACTGAAAAGAAAATTTGAAATGACTGCACTGTTTAAAGCACTCAAGGAAAAAGGCTGAAATGGGTCCTCAAAATACATAGCCTAATCTATGGCTAACTATCAGTTGTATAGTGGTTCCATATGAATGTGGATATTTACAAGGCCATTGAAAAGCATTCACATCAATGGGCATCTATCCATGCATCCACGTTTTCCAATGAAGTATCTATTTAGCCTTCTTTCATGAATGTAGTTACCTTTTTAAACTTTTGTCTGTATAAAGTTTTATCCTAGCCTTTGGAAGCTTTCACATCGTGTTATCAATTGTTACCTGCAGTAGCTTCTTATCTGAATGAGTTCTCAGTTCATCAATAATTCAGATATGCTAGTTCTTTACTGATACTATGACATTTTACTTTCTGTTCATTCCAGTGTCCCAGGTGGCCGTCTTGAATGCACAATGCAAAACCTTGCTGACAACTTTTTCAATACATGCTCATCTCGATGTTATGACGGTGTCGAAGGTCTGACATGGCTATTTTGAGTGAAGTTTTTTTTAAGCATATATCAATAAACCCTCTGTTTTGAGTGAACTGGTTTCGCTTCATTTCAGATGGATTAGATACTTTTATTGTATACAACGAAAGAAAGAAGGTGACATCATCTGCCAAGAAGAAACGTAGACAGTGTGACAAGTCATTACACCAGGTTCTGCAGAATTTAGTAGCTTCTTTGAGGAATCCAGAAAATATAGCATGTTTTCCTTGATAAGCAAATTCTTGACCTAAAAAAATAAATAGAAGTGTCCCTTTTCTAACAGTTTAATGTTTTTTTACCACAATTGAAGTGTGATATCAACTTTAAGCTTGTAGATGTGACGATCACACAATCTAACATAGTAGAGCAGGCAGAGGTCATCAGTTCAAGTGTTGCCTCCATGCAACAACTAAAATATTTTATGTTTGGTCTAAGAAAAAGAATCAGGCCAGCATACAAAGGAGCCTGTTGTAAACTTAACATAAATAAATAAAGTGTTCCCTCTCTGACAAAATTAACAAAAACTTAAAAATGCCATATCTGCAATCTCTTTCAAGACAACACTATTGAGCTGAAAATTTTCAGGCAAAGATTGCATGTGTCGTACTCTGACAAATACTTGACTAATTTGTTATGTTGTTAATATTACCAACAACCATTGTACTTCTTGTTGTCTTGTTCATTTTAGTTTTTAAATGATTGAGACTGTTTATGCCCGTTTGAACAATATTTGGGTGAAGTTGAAAAAACAGAGTATTTGAAGTTGAAATTGAAAAGAGTATTTGGAATTTCGATTGCAAATAACACCTATGTGCAAACTTAAAATATTTGATTCACTAAAAATACTGTTTTTCTTGAGAAGTAACAAATAATTATGGACACTCCAAAGAAGAAATGTGTCGAAGCTGAATATAATTAACTCTTTATCAATTATATGACCTTAGTTACAGCTGAAGAGAAGAAAATAATGGAAATATATTTCTGGTAATAAGAGTCACATCCCAAAGCCTAACATCACAGTTTTGGAGAATATGTAATTTGTGGCTGTGTTTACTTTTTCAGAAATTAAATGAGATCAGAAGTATTATTATAACTCAGTGGTGAAATTGTTCTTTGCAGACTCCAGATGGATCGCTGTTGGATATAATGCGTAATGCCTATGATATTCTTTCACACTGTGAGATAAAACTTCCAATGGTATATTCTTGGGCTAAACTTTAGTTATTGGTGTCCTTACCTCTTGGAGTATTATTACCTAGTTATTTGAACTTGGTTATATGTGACATATTAGTGAGCAATTTATTCCAGTCTGATTCCACATATACCTTTTTGCTTTAAGTTACTACACTTATTTATACTCTTTTTATGTATCTGCAGATTGAAGGTAATGAAAAGTATGTTGACTTTGGGTTTTTAAGTTACTACACTTCTTTATACTCTTTTTATGTATCTTCAGATTGAAGGTAATGAAAAGTATGTTGACTCTGGGCCTCCATTTCTAGTTCTTCTCCATCCTGCTCTAGGCCCCCTTTGGGAAGTAACTAGACAGAAGGTAATCAGGCAATTGCCTTTCTGTTAAAGTATTTCATTGACTTGCATTGTTTTAATATACTTCAGTTCTCCCTCATATCCTGAATTTTGCTCTGGAACTCCTAAAAACATGTGACTATGATTTGAAAATTGACCTTGAAATTGATGTCTGGGCCTTGTTTTATCATTGGACATACTACTGTGTTCTTTCTGGCCATCTTCTACCTTCGTCAAAGCTCTAGTAGCATAATTAATCAATTTACGTTGTTTAAGTTGGAAATAAAGTTAAATACTTTTTGTCCTCCCTTGATTGCTTTGGAGCTTAGTCACGGGGCATGCTCTACTATCCTGAAAGCTGTAACCGTTTCTTTTTTTTTTGTCTCTCTTAGTTCCATCGAGGTTCCATCTCTAGGGGTTCAGAGTTGCAAATAGAGGTTGCTGAGTTCTTGTGGAGAGATGTGCAGGTTAGGATTCTTGGTTCCTGCGCCAGGCCATGCTTTTTAGCTCGTTATGACCAATTTACTTGGCTTTGCTTTCCAGCTTGATGGGAGTTTGATCATTTTAGCTGAGAATGTACTAGGTTCAACTAGGATTGATGAAAATGGTGAAATCATTCTACAGTATGGAAAAAGGTAATGAAGTCCAGCTGGTTGTTTGATTCTTGAATCTACTAGTTTGGAAGATGTCCATTTAATGATGAAATCCTTTATGTAGGTGTGGGAGATGTAAGCTGGGGAATGTCAAGATATTGAATGATGGAATTGATTGGAATGCAAGAGAAAATTTATACTGGAAGCACGATGTGCAGCGGTTTGAGGCAGTAAAGGTGATACTTCACGGAAATGCAGAATTTGAAGCAGTGGATGTTGTATTGCAGGTTTGCTTAACCTTAGACTATATGATTAGCATTTGAACATGAAAAAATGTAGCTGTGAATTCTTGTTGTTCTTTGGGAGTTAAGTTATCACTAACTTATGCAAATATGACTGTGTTAGGTAGTATGTTATAGTTTTCAGTCCCAGATTGCCCTTGGAAGAGGGAGGGGTTTGTTGAAAGTAAATGAAAAAGCTAAAGGTTTAAGATAATGTCACCTATACTGACAATTTCCTTTACCGGGGTCAGCCTACCATTATTTGGTGCTTTTGTTAGAAGGAACTTGAAGTATATGGCTTACATGCCTCCTTATTATTCATGCCATGTTGAAAATCCTGTAACTAAGCTTTTCTGTTTTATCAGATGTTGAAATGCTCCTTCATCTTGTTTTTCCGAATGCAGGGTAATCATGTGTTTGAAGTTCCAGATGGTTACAAGATGAAGATAACTACAGGAGATTCAGGTTTTTAGAAGATTTGATCTAATATATGCTTGGTTTACTTTTTCATTATTGTGTTAGACACATTTTTGCAGAGGCATTTCATATTGATTAAGGTGGCATTAAATTTTGTCCTGCTATTGGACAAAAGTCACTTTAATAACTAACTATAACTATATAAAACCTATGTTGCTCGGACTCGGGTGCGATAATCCTTATTATCCAAATTACTTAAGGTTAACGATAGAGATAATCTTTTTTTTCTTATTTTATCCTTCTATTCAAACATTTTTGTGCTCACGAATGCATGTACACTATTATCTGTAGATATAATTTAATTACTGCTACTGTGTTGGTAAATTTTGATGCTGACTCGCTTAAATTTAGTGTCCATTTTATTTTTCGGTTGAAAATGCGGAGTTTGTTTACTAATTATGTTCCTGTCATTCAGGGTTAGCGGTTGAACTTAAACCTATTGAGAATAAGTTGATGGAGTGTGGAAGCTGGTTTTGGAACTACAAGATAATAGGCAAACATGTTCAGTTGGAACTGGTGGAGTTATAGGAGGATTGACAGATACCTTACCCATTTCTTTTGTGAATCATGGTTCACAACTGGTGCTCGTAACTGGTCCAGGCTTGGTTGAACAGAAGTTGAACCACTAGACTCTCCATCTGTTTTGTGATACTGAGTCTTAATGCCATATAATGGCCAAGTAATTGAGGTTGTCCGTAATTTAGTTGTAAATCACATGCAATCACAATTTGACAACTCTTAATACCATAGCTGTATATTTTCTTTCCTTTTTTTCCGTGTAAATGTAAATAATCGAGTTTCACGCCAGGTTTCCTGGTCATTGTTGTATACTTCTGTAACAAAATTGATTCTATGAAGATAAATGCTCGTGGATCTATGTTTACTTTTATGTTTCTAGGTTGATGGGAATTGGGGATAAACTCTTGTTTATGGATTGCAGTTGCAGTGCTTTATTTTTTGACGAAAAAAAGGGAGCAAGCGAACTAAAATATGAAGTAAGAAGTTGCAGATTTTTTCTTTCGGCGGCGAAGGTCTAATTAATGTGTGAAATGTGAACAATGCATTGCCATAGATTATGATGGCCGGAAATGAAGTTGTTTCTATCAGGAGCCAAAGTTGGGAAGCATTTTACTCACGTTGCTTTGAAGAGGCACCAAGATCCTCCTCTTTCTTAACGCTTGTAGCCCTTCGTTGCAGCTCAAGACGAGGGCAAGAACTGCCAAGGAATCATCAGTTATACTAGTCTTGTCGTCCATGAGAAGATCAATGAGTAGGGGAACAACTCCAGCCAGAACTATAGTTTGCCTATTGGCATCATAGACTGCAGCATCCCTTTTCCCTGCTGTAGTTCCATCTTCTAGAAGTCCAACCAACGCTGGAATGGATTTGGTACGTGCCCCAATGATGACCTTGTATTAATCGATTACAGACAAGCCGAAGATTGTTGCTGCTGCATTTCCTCTTGCTTCTATTGTTTTCCCAGATTGGAGAACTTCAATTAAGCTGTCGAGGCCTCCCATCGGAGTATGAGACCTCAAAAATGCTGAAATCATATTGCCAGAGATGGACGTCGAGGTCGATGCCTCCCATCGGAGTGATTGGGTCATGAATCAACATTGAGTGTGACCCCAGATATGCCGGATTGACCCATAGTCGATCAGCTTCACTATTCTTCTTCTTAAAGCTAAGCATTCATCAGCAGTGTGTCCAGGCTGATTCATGTGGTATACACATCTTTTGTGCGCATAGGCTAGAGTGCACGGAGGAATTCTTACATCATTGGGGTGTGTGGTCCCTATTGCTCTCATTGTCTCATAAATTTCTTAACACAACCCGGGCACAGGGTAACTCAAAAAGGACAGGCATAGGCCTTGAGAGCGACCGCCCACCATATTAGGGAAGAGAAACGGCTTGGCGTCAATGGAGTCTCGCCATTTTCAGGAACGGCGGTAGAGGCTGCGGTAGTGTCCCTTTTGGATGGTTGGCTTTCAGATTCCATTTTTAGTGTTTTGGTCCTTGATGTCCCCGAACTTCCTAAGAGGTATACATAATTCTTCATCATTCCTTTTACCTCCTTCGGGAGGTTGTTGCTGTAGTATTCCGCAGGGGTGATTCCTTTTGGGGGATCCCATACCAAATTCAAGAGGTAGTCAATTTCTTTGAGTTTTGATTTGACCAAATCGATTTTCTTCTCCAAACTGTTGATTTTTTTCCTGAGCGAGTTCTCCACTGCATAAGTTGCCGACAGGCATGTTGGTGCTTAAACTGCATCTGGCATCCATCTCGGCAAGTCAGCCTTTCTGGAGAAACAATTGGGTTAGGTGAGCTGGATATATTTTAGGGAAATGGAGTTTTGGTAGTCTTAAGGCATAATTATGTGTTTTTCATTTCGGGGTAGTTCCCGAAACGCCGAATCAATCATATTCAAATTGAATGCATCAAAATACATAAGCAGATATTTTGCATAGAGTCATGTAATTGCAATATATAATGTTAAACTCGCTCCTAGGCCTTTTTACACCAAGGTCTTTCTAAAGTTTGAACATGATTGCGCCAATTTGTTAAATCAAACCATTGCCCCATAATCATAGATTTCATTAATAATATCTCCCCGAAGGGTTACAAATAGATAATAAAAGACATGAATCAGTAAAAATATCCTCCGATGGCTGATGACGATCATCTATCCATCTGAGCTCTCTTGGCCCTTCGAAAGGAGGTCTACATCCGGAGGTTTGTCGAGGTCAGCAAAGAACTTAGCATATACCCTCTCTATCTGAATAGCAATTGTGTTGTCTCATGCATCGTTCGTCTCATCCGACCATCGAGATCCTCCTAACAATCGTGTGTGATCTCCAACTTTTGGTCCATGCTAGCCATGACGGTTTTGTCATGCTCTATCTTTCCCATGTATCTAGCATCTTTGTCGTCAGCTCGTCTTTGAATCATACGGGCTTTAACCTCAGTCTTGGACTCTCGATCCTGAACATAATGGTAGCGGTTGATCCCCGGAGTGACAGTACCCGCTCTCAGCCAATCCTTGTAATCCTCATCGCATCTTAGGCGAAGTCTATCCTCGTCAATCGAACCAGGCCCCCATATCAGATGGTTGTTCCACTCTCGGATGTATTCCCCGGCGTTTCAGATTTTGTCCTCTTCACAGTCAACCACATACCAACCCATGTTCCCGGCCTGGGGAACCTCTTTTTGATTTCTTCCAAATTATCTCAAAACTCGGGCTATTGCGTAAGGGCGAACCCATCGAACACCCATGAGTGGCAGAAATGGACACTTTCTTCCCTGAACCACAACCCATTATGAGATGAAGTCTGCAAATCTCCATTGTATGTTTTCTTCCTTGAGACCCGAGAAGAAAATAGACCATTCTTTTTTGGTTCTATACCGAAGTCTGGGCAATGGTCTTTAAGATCATATTTCCCACTATCACTGGGTAGACACAGAGGTCCCTCGGACTTCCGCATATGCTTTAGGATCCACTATTGTAGCAACAGGTTGCACCCCTGAAAGTACCTAAGTTGGTTTCTACATCGACCCAATGATCGATACATATCGACAAGGATTACTAGGACTAGGTCAAAATATTTGATTTCTCCATTTGTGGTTATGTCGTGGAAGATGGCATGGGTGAATGAAATGACTCGGGTGTCTATGGCAAGGTGTGTGTTTTGGTGAAACACCATGAGCCCCAATAAGCGTACAGCTAAGGCTAAAGGTCGGGTAGCTTCCCAGTCTTTGAAAGTGTTGAATCCTAAAGAATGCTCTATGAATCCCCATTTGGTTCCAAAATGTCGGTATAAATCTCTGAATGCTACTGAGGTTCCAGAAATCTAAGAGGCTTGGGCTAAGAAAAACATTTTCATAATTTCGGATAGAGTGGGTTTGTTTGGGACTAGAAGGTTGTGATCGGGTTTCTTCCTTCTACTCATACAAGTTCTGTTGCTATCTATACAATCCCGAATTTCTTCCAATGTTGGGATCATCTCTCTCTCCGAACCTAAACAACATCCTATCGTTGTCTCAGTATTCGGTTAAGACCTCAATAAGTGCTTTACAATCCTTCATAGTCATGAAGGAGGGTAAATGATCTAGGCAGCTTGTAACGCTCTTTCGTTGCTCGGAATCTAAATCAACCTACCACACTTTCAACATGTCAGGTGCATTGAGAACCATATCAAACTGGAGGTTGGTATTCGTCTACACATGAAAAGCACGGCTAATTCCCGCCCACCGGACAATAGTTTAACACATATAGCACAAAATACGATCGCAATTAGCACATAGTTGGATGGGCGTGTCCTCGAGTCGAAGACCATACAGATACAAAAGGTAATCTTCTAATGGGCTTCAAACACATATCAAATGTTTAATGCCCTTTTTGGGTCAATATGTGCTAATCAAATAGGAATTTGGCTTAGCTTTACCCTAAGTTGACTAGAGTGGGCTTTTCAAATGACTTGGGAACCCGAGTGGACTGCCCGGAGTGAACCATTGTTGATTGTTGGACGACAACGAACCAACTATGTCTTCAACAAGTTCCAAGAAATATTTTTAGTTTTTACTGGAAGATGATTGCGAAACCGCATAATCGTCTTTGTGCACTGATGCGAGTGTGTGTATGATTTGCCATTTGACGGAGAATGATATGCATGACAATTGATATTTGCAATAAAGTAAAGAATTAAGAAAATAAAGTAATTTCATTATTGGAACTCTAATGGTTAAAACCTAATTGAGATATCCCCAACAGAGTTGTCATCTATTACGGTTCACTTTTAAGCGAGACATAAAAGCTATTTCATAACTTGTGGACTCTTAAATTTATTTTATTTTTAGAGTTCCCACCTAATTTATAAGAAAAACTAGGAAAACTAAGTAAAAAGGATTTTTCAATTTTAAAATAAAAAATCCTAATTAACCAGAGTTCGAGGCAAGTTTTCAAATAATTTCCCGAGAAGGTGTTACGCACCCCGATATTAAGAATTGGCAGAATGCGATTAACCTCAGGTTTTAAAATAAGAAAATTGATTTTATTTTCTTAAAATGTTTATATCACTCAAAACCATTTTCCGCCAAAACAAAACTTTCCACACATTTTTTCTTTGAAGGAAGAAAAAATCCTTTTTAAAATCTTTCCTTTAGAATATAATTTCTTTTATTCTTTTACCAAAAGAGTTAATAAGAATATTTTTGATCTTTTTTAGCAAAAAATTATAACTTGCAAAAAATGAAATCTTTATTTGAAGGAAGGTCAACCAACATTCCTTTTCCCTTTTCTCAAACTCCAATTATAAAGGATTTTTGCCAAATTATTAAGTATTTAAAATTTTTCCAAAATTAAAAACATTTATCCAAAAGCGCTTTCTAGACTTGAACCTTTTTCTCTTTTTTTTGGTTTAAAAGTCAATAAAATCTCCTTTGCAAAAGAAAGGCATTTTTCTTAATTAAAGATCATTTGCAATTTTTTTGGTTTAAAAGAATAATCTAACCGCACACAATAAAGCAATTGCATTAAACCAAAAATCAGAAATAAAAATAAAAAGCCTTTTTATTTATTAATCTCGAGTCGAAGTTTACAAAGGGGTAGTGCTATTCGTTCTAGCGACATAAGTATCACGTCTACTATCTCAACTAATTTCTAACCTAAGGTTCCAACAATGTTTACATTTACCAGCATAAACAAATACAATGAAGCAAAATAAATAAAAAGGTAAGAAGAGAGACGGGCTGGTGGGTATAACGGCTCACCAGTTCCCAAAAAATGAGCATCTATTGTCTAAGCCATTTCACCCATGACTGGACCTTCCTTGCTTCCCGATCTCGATAAAAATATATAGTTGGGCCTAGGCCCAACAGGTCATAATCAGATACACGAGGAGTGGGCCCACCAGGCCCATGAATATGCAAAGGAGGGGAAGAAAACAAACAAGGGTTAGCATGCACCCAAGGCTTATCAAAAGCAATATAAATGACTAAACATTAAAAAAATTAAACACACATACGTATATACATGCGTCTATTAACAGCATATGTGAATTGAACAGCCCAAAACCAAACTGAGGCACAACGCAATCTGTCTACAATTATTGAAGGTATGGGCCTTATCTCAAGAAAGGGTGAGAAGGAAAAGAAAGAAGGCCCAAACATCACAGATTTAGATTCAGGAGTATAACAAACCCATTTCAAATATTCAATTAAACACATAAGGCTGGTATACACAAGATAATCCAAAATATACCTGATATATTCGGAGGTATACAAGTGTATACAGCCTCGATATACATCTGGTGTATACCTAAGCTTCCACACTTTGTATACCTTGAAATATATCACCATACACAACAGCTCACGCAGATTTTATAGGAGGACAAGGCCAAATCATGAGCAAATACAGTTCATAAAGGGACTGAGTAGACATCAACAGATAAGTCACACTTAAGATACATTAGAGGTATACACATAAGATTTTAGTATGCTTCAATGGTAATTCACAACAACAAATCTGGGAAGATAAACTTGAATACATTCAGAATATATAAAAGCAAAGTTTAAATCCATCCATTTTTACACACAATGAGACGTGTAAATTCTTCCCAAATCACATGAAAAAACAGAGACCTTTTCAGACTTAGGCTTAAATTAGGACAAAAGGCATTGTATACTTAGTCATATAAAGACACACACACACTGAGTCAAGTACCATACTTCACAAGATTGAAGGGACAAGTCTAAATCAAGAATTTAGAGGAGATGCAATCCCTCAAGAGTCATAGTTGTGAATTTTCATATACACTAGGCTTCTCTAGCTAATGCAAGGGTCAAGCTATCAAATAGAGGTGACGGGAAGGGGAAGGAACCTCATGGTTCCTCCTAGATTTCACACAAGACCAAAGGGATGGGGTAAAACCCAGAATAATCATACACCTCAGCAAGATGTTTAAAAGAAACATGCAAGATGTTTGGAAGAAACAGGACAGTAAAAGCAAAACAAGGCTAGAGTCATTATCAAACACACAGTTTTAACCACTTGTAAACAGACATGCTCACATAAACTAGTTTATGAACCAAAGAAACATATGTATATTCTAAACAGTCAGTCTGAACATGGACAGTTTCAGCAGCAAAGACATAGTGAACACATACTTCTAATAGGCCATTTAGACATGTGTATGTGCAACTTATCAAAGAGCATAAACATTTTATTCATTCCAAGAACCTAGTCAAAACATTTCTATTCATCCCTAGGAAGTTTCTATGCCCAATCATGTCCTACACATGCTTACATGAAACATCTCCTGATACATTGCTATTTCTAATCCTTGCGGCCAGGGATAATGAGTCGGTTGGCTCTTATAGTATAGCCTCTCTCGGGGTTAGCGATAAGAGTACACCGGCCCGTTTCTAGCTAGGTGTGCAAACAGGGGCTTATGGCTTAGCATGACAAGAGCCAGTTTCAAATAAGTGTTAGCACAGATATCACCCAACAACTTAATGAGCAGGACAAGATACAAAGTGACTTAGAAGACTTCAGATGCTGACATGGTGACATTTTAACACTTAGACAAGCAAGGCAAGCACATTATGAATTTGGGTTAACATGTAAGCATAGGAATGAACAGGTGCTGACTAATGCAAAACCACCTAAACTAAGTTAAACATCCACAGTTACATTTATGCTATGCATTTAGGTATGATAACCCTTAAATAAGTAAGATAGACACATAAACAGACTGATAGGCATACACAACCACAGAATTGGCTAATCCAAAGATGACATTTTTGTAGGCACATAACTGTCTAAGCTAGACCAAACATGCAAATCTTTTTCAGGTAAGCAACACACACTAACCACATGGCTCCAAAGGACTTTCATGCTAGCACAAAAACCAAACTTACACTAAGATAAGCAAAGATATATGCACAACCAACTCAGGATAGACATGGGAGGCAGACAGAAGAGACTTTCATGGTCATTAAAAATTAACAACTTAAGTATGCAGGGCCACAGGCACAAAAGACATACACAATCATAGCTTAGGTTGTATGAGACATAATGATACTTCAAATTAGACATGGCATGGCTCAACATGGTTATCAAATGAACCTCAAGTCAACAAGCTATTCTATCAAAAGCAAATACATATCTAGGACATGTTAAATTAAGCACAAGAACTCTAACATGAACAAACATGTTTCAATATTATTTAGCTTATCCCTGGTTAACCATATCCAGAAGTCAACAGACATGCATAAGGCTATATATTGGTTGTCTCAGATTCATTTTATACAGACTTAGGCAGGCTAAATAATATTCACAGAGAAAACTAATATGCATCACATCACTCACAAACTACAGAAGATACTAGTTTCATCACTACTTAGCACTATATAAGATATATAGTAAACCAAGCAAAGAGCACATTCACAGTCTTAGGTTAATACAGAATATGATAACAAACCAACCTACTCATGGTGCCTACCAAGAACAATATTGTATCACATGATTCTCAAATATAAACCTAACACAGTACAGACAATCGGCTTGAAACAATACATTTCAAGACTTCATAAATTGACATCACGGTCACTCTAATCCTATTTGAGACTCAACTGATCCTATATCATGATTTCTATCACTAAAGAGACAGCAAACCAACATTTACATCACATAATATAGTTTACCTAATCAACCACAGTCAACTAAATATTATGAAAGCAACTATAACCAACTACAGCTCTTTCAAACATGTATTGATCTCATATGTCTTATATCATATTCAAACATAAACAATCAAAAACTAACAACTCACTCTAATAGCTAATCAGTAACCAATTAAATTAACTAAACATACAAAAATAGTAACCATATGTCCTTAGAGCATTTCTTAATCATGGATAACTAAATAACATACACACAGCTAACACTTAGTCCATAGGAATGCATTTTTAGTATACATGTTATCAACTACAACAAACTAATCATGTTTAGGGAGTCTAAGCTAATTTAAATAGCCAATCTACTACAAACACACATAATGCAACAAACAAAGTAACTTAGGGAGTCTAGGCTAATTTAAATAGCTAATCTACTACAAACACACATAATGCAGTAAATAAAGTAAACAAAAGAAAATAAATAAAGATGAGAGGAATTCGAACTCACCTTTCCTAAGCGCAGTCGTGAACGAGAATCCGGAGTAGAAAGCCTCCTCCAATTCTCACAGTGCTCAGACCACACAAGAAAAAATAAAAACTTTTTCTTTTTAATATAAATTTTAATGAATATTAACATGGAAGGTAAAATAAAAACTTGACTTCAAAAACCTTAGAAAAATTCTAGGGTTTCTGTTTTTGCTCAAAGAGAGACTCAGTGTTCAAAATATGGGGTTTCGAACCTTGTTTTTCACTGAAGTATGGGGTTCTTTGTATAGAACCCCAAAATCCCAAGGTTTCATCTTGAAATCGATGTGGGAGAATAATTTTTTAACGAATTCAAATTTAAATTGAAAAAGAAATGAACTTCGATCAATGGAAACCCTTTATTTTCGTCCCCAATGAGACAAAGATCATTAAGAGGCGCTCAGAATCGTAGAGGAGAGAGGGGGGAGGGATTAACACGTTGGTGGCGTGCTGGCCCGAAATGGGGAGGCAAATATCTGTCGCAAAGGCGTCCTTGCCTGTGGATTAGCCATTTCCGGCAAGGAGAGAGAGGAAGAGAGTCGTCGGGGCGGCTAGGGTTCCAAACCCTTAGCCAATTCGCGAAAATGAGGAAGAGATAGGGCTTTTGCCCTTTTAGCGTGAAGATGGGCCGGGTCTGGTCCATTTGGACTGGACCTGGCCGAAATAAAAAGGAATTTGTGGCCCAAATCGGTTAAATTAAGAAGGTAAGGGGTTTGGATCTATTTTTTCTATGAAAAGTTCTTGATATGGTCAGTATCGATAGGACTTGGAGGGTAAGTTAAATATTTAACCCAAAATTGATTAAATCTACAATTTCAAATCTCAAGTGATAAATGTTCTTACTCCATTAATATATATATACATATTAAAAATGATAATTTTTTAATTCAATAAGGAGCTCGATATGGTATCATTTTATCCTGGCAAGTGTCATTCAGTTGGATGACATATCATCTTCATCTTTCTGAAATATTCTTTGATTATAAATTATTGTTTCACTTATTAAGAGAAGGAGTATGTATATAATGGTCGGAGAATATAAATTTCATTTAATATTAGTTTGGAGAATCAAAGCATGTTGCTCTACAATAAATATAATTTATCTGTTTTAGATTCTTATTTCAGTTAGATGCCAAAAGCTAAAAAAAATGTCTTTAAATCTTCTAAGATTTTTTATCTAGTAACTGACTGAAGCACTCATATCTTGGCCTTTCTGAAGAGGATAGGTTATGAGATGATTTTTAAAACAGTTCAACTAAGAAAACAGAAGGATAAGGCATATTTGAATTTGAGATAAGAAAGTTTTTTTCATAAAGTCAAGTAACAATGTAATAATACTAAGTACTAGATAACACAACAACAAAAAACAATGAAATATTTAAAAATATCATATAGCTGAAATCTTAATAGATAAAACCAAAAATAATATACTTAATAAAGGAAGAAGTTTCAAGAAATAGAGTAGAATAAAAAAACAACAATTATTTAAAATATCAATGAATAATACTACATAGTGGATAATAATAAAGAAAAATAAGGAACAAAAATGTTTTCTATGATTATGTGATTCGTTTTGGTCAATTTCATAGAGATTTCATTAATGAATTAAATGCATTGAAAATTTAGATGATAAATATTTTTAAAGCTATATGATCTAATGCACTAAAACAAGTCCGATCATAATTTAACATACGATTAATATTTTTTAGTATCATCCGTGCATTGTGCGAGTTCCTTTTAATATGTCCGCGCATCGCGCGGATATCATACTAATTAGAAGTTAGTTAACCGACTAAGACCTAATTTGCTTGAACTTAATGAAAATTTTAATCATTCACATCTCAGTTATTAATTAGTGTGCTTATTTTTCTTATTTTACAATCACTTAATAGGTTTAAATAGACCAGAATTTTTAAGAACTATATTGACAAAGTTTTAATACCATTAAGATCATTTTTACCATTAATCATCAGTCACCCCCTACCATTATCAACTATCACCATCTACCAGTCACACGCACCATCCGCACGCCTAGACTTCGTTAACTGGAGTGTGGACAATATAATATGGGGATGGTACTCCAACGGAAAAAAGCCAAAACAATAAGAAAAAGAATGAAAAAAAGAAAGTGAAAAAAGAAAAGAAAGAAAATAAAAAATACCAAGAGAAAAAGTAACATTAAAAATGAGTTACTTTACACTAAACACAAGTAATTAGTGTATGTAACATCTAACAAAAAAATGAAAAGTAATTTTTTTGTCACGTCATGTTTCATGAGTAATAGTTCTACTTTAAGTAAGGATAGAGTGTAATCTCCTGTAAAATTAAAACGTGTAATTGAATTCTCGAGACAATTTAAAAAATAATTTATGTATTTTTTCTATTAAATACAAACAAATGAGGACTAAAACACTAAAAAGATTTGGTCACTTGGATACTGAAATGAAAAAGGAGAAAGCATAAGGTCTCATTTGTCCATAAAAAAGTTCACTTTTTTTTCTTTTTCAAAAATGTAAATTCAAAACAACTTTTGGTTATACATTTGAATTTTAAAAAAAATGTTTGAAAATCAGTGTCAAATTTGAAAAAAAAGTGGTTTTAATCAGTTTTTCAAGTGAAATTTTAATTAACTTGCATATACAAACATAATTTTAATTTTTAATAAAGCTCTTCAACTTTTCTCAAATACGAGGAGTACCTTTTTGAAAAAATATCATTTTTTTTTTGGGCCAAACGCTTAATAAAAAAAACCCTATATGCAAAGAAGGGAGGGGGTGAATATGTTACATTTTGAACTTTTGGGGCAAACAGAAATATAAATAAAACCATATGGAAAGGTATCAGGGCGCTCTCCTAAAATTCAAATTAGGTCTGTGTTGGATACCAATGTTTGGTCTTGCAGTGGAGTTTCCTCCGTATCTCATAGTTGCACCAATGTCCACTTTAATGTACAATGATCTCTTCTCTTCTCTCGTTTCTGAAATCAAATCCTACAACGGTAAAGACCCTCTTCTCCCTTGGCTCCGGTAAGCAAGCAGCCCTCTAACAATCAATTTTTCTTCTAAGTTCCGATTATTATTATTGTTTTTTTCATGGTTTGATAGAGGAATAAAGAAAATGAAAGAGTCACTTCCTCCACAGCTGCTTAAGGACAAACTCCCACGATTTCTTCAGAAATGTGCACAGACTTTTGAGACCGATCGCCGTTATGCTAATGATATGCGTTATCTTCGAGTCTGGTTACAACTGGTAACTTCCTTTTTAATACTATACCCTTTTCTGTGTTTTTTTCACTGTTTCATTCTTTCGATTGGTGATTTTTTTCTAAAAAAAAAATCTATTGTCTGGGGTTTACAAATGAAATTTATGTGGGCTGTTGTTAGTTTGATTATTCTTTTCCTAAAATTGTTAATTTTCAATATACTTGTGGAATATAACTACAGAAGCTAGGAATTTAAGAACAATTTGACCTAGAAGATATTTTCGTTAGAGAGAAGAGAAGGAGATCTGCATTTCACATTTTTAGTTTGCCAACAAAGGGCAGTACAGTACATACACCTCTTATACACAACCAACCGACCTTCTAATATCACGTGAGTAGCACGTGACATTTTAACTAATTTCTAAGAGGCTTATTAGCAACTAAACAATGCACTAACCGTGTGCAAAACAAATGCTGCAATTATAAACTTCATTAAAAATGTAATGAAAAAAAAATTACCTGGGGTGTCCAATCTGAATATATTGAAGAATATTTATTGGTTATACCTTAGGGGCACCCGGTGCACTAAGCTCCCGCTATGCGCGGGGTCCGGGGAAGGGTAGGATCACAAGGGTCTATTGTACGCAACCTTACCCTACAAGAGACTGTTTCCACGGCTCGAACCCGTAACCTCCTGGTCAAATGGCAGTACGCCAAGGCTCCCCTCCTTATTTTGGTTATACCTTGCATAAATTAATACTTAAAAGAAATTAACAATTTCCTGATTTGCTTTACATTTTGAGTTCTGAAATATTCTCTCATTTGCATTTCTTTGCATTTGATTTTTTGTTTATGTAGATAGACTATGTAGATGACCCAAAAGCGGTATTAAAAGCCATGGAGTCGAATCGTATTGGGATGAAAAAGTCTCTGTTTTACCAAGCATATGCTCTTTATTATGAAAAGATTAAAAAGTTTGAGGCTGCGGAGAAGATGTACCATTTGGGCGTGCAGAAGTAAGTAACCAATAGCTAGTTGTGATTTTAAATTTATTGAGTTATTAGTCGTAAGAATACCTTTATCTATTGCATCCAAATAATATTATAGAAATGTGGTGAAAGAGATGTTGACAAATGCCGTTCATTGATCATTTCACATTTTGTTCAACATTCCAAGTTGTTGTCACATTTCAATGAAAAGGATTCTTCATTGTTTTGCATATGTTTAGGGGTATCTCAAGCCATATTACTCTGTAGGGATATGTTAACACTTAACCCGTTCGGAAAACTTTGTTCAATTTGTTAAACTCAGTGAAGGTTAATTATCTTTTCAAAAGTGCATTGCAGAATTTAATTCTAGGGTGCAAATCAAATGTAACCCTCGGTGATTATCCTACTTTGACACGCTTTCTCCTTGAGTTATGAATATTTGATACTCTAGAAGGTCAGGTAACAGTTTGTTTCCTATGGCCAATTTCGAGATGTAATCAAGCAGTATTAGTGCACGTGCGTGTCTTTGCACCATTAGTGTTGGTTATTTAAGTTGATTCACTTTACTTTCTTCTTAGGAAATTATGTGAATTTTCTTGTGCAAAGTTGCTATATTGTGTAGAGTATTTTGTTAGACATGTTTTCACTTCAAAAGAAACATTGTTCCTTCGAGCTATTTACAAGAGAAGTGCCATCAGGTGCCAATTGTTTCTTCTCACTCCTTTTCCCTCCATCGAGCTATTAATTCATTTTAATTGCAGGGCCCTGTTTTCAGTGTCCTAACAAATTATTCTAATCTTTTAATCCTGGTAAATTATGGAATCCTTTTTTATCATTATCTGATTGCAACAACCTAACTAGGTGACAGTCCCTTTATTAGTTAAACAGTATGACCTGGTTTATGGTGGTTACGTCTTTTTCCACTAAATGCATGAAGGACAGTTCTGGAAACAAATGTTGGTTAACAGATTTCTGCTTCATTCTTCAATGAACAGGCTTGCTGAGCCACTTGATGAGTTACATAAGTCATATGAGCAGTTCCTTCATCGCATGGAGCAGCGTAAGAATAAGAGGATACAGGTTGGTTACATTGGTCATATCTCCTCCTATCAAATGTCGTCTTTTTGTTTATATGAGCCATTAACTGATAATAGAAATATGTTCTGCAGCGCCAGGAAGGAAAAAATAAAATATGTTCTCTTGGTGCTAAAAGCATCACTTTGAAGAACAATGAGATTAAGGAAAATAATGAGAATTTAAGTGGAAATGAAAACAATCCTGTCATCACCGAGGATCAATTACCCGATGCACATTCCAAGCATTTAAATATGAAAAATGAGGTTGCCATTTCACAGGGCTCCAGGAGAGAGTCACAAATGAACGAAGCTACTCATGTTGGTCCAGCCCTTCAGAAGGAACTCAGGGGTGACCTCGGTCGAAAAAATTATGTTGGAGACACTATAGAAACAGATAGATGCCGAAAGTTTTCTGGTGAATACACAGTTGTAGTTAAATTTGTAGGTAATGCCATTGTTGGGAAGTCTGATGTCGAAGATGCACGACATCATGGTCTGGTGGAACCTACCATTAATACAAAGGAGGCCATACATGAAATTAATAGCATGTTTCGACAGCCATTAGAGCCATCTCTTGCTGGCAAGCATTCACGTAGAAACCAGCCAAAAGTTGATCAGAGATCAAACAATGGTTTTGAGGTTTTTATGGATGAAAACACTGATAGTGCTGTTGGATCTTCTCACCAAGTCTTGGAAAATGGTTCATCAGTGCCACTAATCACCAGAGTTGAAACTCAAGAGCCCATGCAGGAGCCATTTCAGATATATATTGATGATGATGACTCC
This sequence comes from Anisodus acutangulus, assembly GCA_029783415.1. NCBI lineage: Eukaryota > Viridiplantae > Streptophyta > Magnoliopsida > Solanales > Solanaceae > Anisodus > Anisodus acutangulus. The sequence goes on from CM056495.1 coordinate 53,776,597, forward strand.
AATGATGTGATGGAGGGAGTTCATGAGCTGGATAAATTAGATATGGGTAACTCTAACAATTTGACTGGTTGTTCTACTGAAGATGGGATTGTGAAAGGTTTTGTGTTTCCAAGTCCAACTGATGTTACTTCAGAAAGTTCTAGAGATCCAAATGTTGAAAGGCCTCCTCAAGCAAGACTCCGTAGGGAGGACACAATTGTATACAAATTTGTTGGTTCCACCATTTCAGAAGAATCAGAGGTCGAAAATGTTTGCCATCATGGCCTTGTAGAACCAACAATTAACTTGAAGGAGGCTATGGATGATATTAATAGCATGTTCGGAAAGCCAATTGAGTTTATAAGGAAAAGCAGGCCGAAGAAACAGGGATTAGCACCTAAGATGGAGAGAGGTGGCAGTGGGTTCATGATACTTCCAGATGATGAGCCACACCATCAACCTATGAGTTCCCTGCCAACTTCGTCGTCAAGAAGGGATAATGACTTGTTTGAGAAAACTGTGTGCACAAAGGAGGCAATGGATGAGATAAATAAAATGTTTGCGATGCCATTGGATTTCTAAGATGCCGGTAAAGTCTTCTATATTTTCTTTCAAGCTGGTAATGTCTTCTTTATTTTCTTTTAAAATATATATAGAGTTTGAGTTTATTGACTGGTTTTGTTTTCACTTGCGTCCTGCCTAAATTCTGAGATGTGTGAGATGGATCTGGCACATCTAATTTGGTCATATTTATGTTGAAGGTTGAGATTTCACAGTACAAACCTACAGATTGATTGATTGATAGACACAGGGGGGGGGGGGTTACTATGGAGTAGTCCATTATGAAATGGAATGAGAGCAAATTGTTTCTGCAATGTGAAGAATGTTGTACAATTCAGTATATGGCTTACAGAGAAAAGTTAAATTTATACTCAACTCTTGTGAAAGCATAAAACCAGTAAAAAGATCAAAACATAAAAAGTACATGGTGGAAAATAATTAATATTCTGGTTTAGGAGGGCAGTAAGCTGGTCGGAAAGCGAAGGGGCCTGCAGCATAAATCACAGCCTCATAATTACTTTGCCCCAATGTTTTGTCTAAAAATCGAAGTTGAGCACCAGTAATTCCATAGTTGACATTAGTGAAGACATCACAGTTTTCGAGAGGAGAGTCGACCAGTTTTACGCGGCATGAATGTAGAGGATGATCAAGATAAGAATGCCCCATTTTGAAGCCATCGAGCTGTGCAAATAAGTAGCCATTTTCATCTGTTTGAAATGCCTTCTAGAAATTCACCCTTTTCATGTAATTTTTGCAGATAACACTAACTTTAGCTGCTGCAATGGGCTTAGCACCTGACAGACCATGATCCATAGTTATCACAGCTCTGGCAGTAGACCATGCCTTCAACCACCACTTGGGCAGTCTTCTCTACAGACTTGGCCAGCGCATTGTCATAGGCGGTTATCAGTGGAAAGGCTAATGCAAGGAGCAACGAGACGATCAGGACAAATTGGCTGCTTGCCATCTTTTTGAAAAGATATCTTGGAGCTTATGTCAGTTTTGGAATGTGATTCTGCTTTGAGTTCATATGAGTTGATTCCTATATATATAGTTTTTGGCATGGCTTTGTCTGCATGCTCTCTGAATGTTGTCAAGGACGTGAATGCTACTAAACCACATTTGTGGAATGCGTATTGATCCTCAATTGTTTCAAGACACGTGATGACCATATTCAGAAGTTTATAGTTTGAGTTTCAATGTGTTAAGCACACGTAGATTCTTCTACGTGCAAACCACTTACCCCTCCCTCCTCTAACATGCTAGGTTAGGTGAGCCAACCTACTTGAAAATTTAGTGCCCAATAGAAGGAAATAATGCTTTATCCGTTTCCGTAAAGTTAATCAAATTAATGTACTCTTACTGTCACAAATTATATATTGATTTCAAAATACATGATTAGTATGAGAAAAGTTAAATAAAATTAACGCTTAATATTCAATTGGTCAAAATGTGGATCCGTATGTTGACCTTTTTCCATAATAAAAATAGAATGAAATTTCTGAATTAAGAAAAATTAAATTTGATTTCATGTTACTTTTGCTGTTAATCCCTCCATCCCATGAAATGAAATATAGTAGCATTTTGTTGAATTGGTTAAACGTGATGTCCTGTCAAGTGTCAAATTATTGTATTGTTATCGGAATTCTCGGAGTTGGCAAAAAATGAGGGAGTCCAGCATGAAGTTAGGGACTTTTGGTTCACCCGTTAAAGATACAAGATTATAAATTTAAAATGTAAATATTGTTTATATATTGCGAATAAATAATTAGAGAATTGTTATTAGCTGAATAACGATGTAGTGATTGTTATGTGGAGATTGTTTATGTTCATGATTTTTGTCTTTTGCTATTATTCATGCATTGCTACTAACAAATATATTCTTATTCCAAATTCTATCTCATATAAAATAATACACAAATTCCGACATAACTTGTGCAGCTATTAGCAAGGCGGAGTAAGAAAACCAACAAAACATTATATTAAGTTATGCGACTATTATTTTTTCTTGTACAACCAATCAAACATTATATAACTTACGTGAAGTTTGATGCTAGAACTGTTTTTGTTAATGATAAACCAAGCGACCCCTTACGTTGTCATTTTGTCCAGGCTGCTATTGGAGTGTTGATAAGCAATAGAATTGCTTGCTCCCAAGACTTCAAGAAGCAAATTGAGGCGATTAAAAATTAGTAAATTTTCTTTTATATGCTCTTGTGATCCACCCAAAAAAAAAAACGGAAAAAGGCTTTCCATCTTTGTATATACAGCTTCTATATTGATTACTACCATCTAAAGGCAATTAACAAGCCTCTGTTGATATAATCTCAAGCTCAGCCCACCATAGAGGAGAGAGTCTTGGGGTTGCCCCATCTGGTCCTACACCTGTTATCTCTCTCAATGTAGCAGAAACCTCTCTCATCGTCGGTCGTTGTCTTGGCTCAGGATGTACACACATTTTAATCACATCAGCTATTCTCTCTACCTGCTCCTCTTGGAAAGAATTTAAAGTTGGATCAACCATTTCCCTCAGGGATTCTCCTCCCCTAAGATAGTCTGATGCCCAGTCATCAAGAGAGTTACTGTTTGCTGAGTAAGGGAGCCTACCACTCATCATCTCAAACAGAATGACACCAAAGCTGTAAACATTACTTTCTGGACTCGACCCCATTTCAGCTGCACCTGTCTCATTCCAGAACCCAAAATCCGATATTTTGGCTGCATAGTCTTCTGTGAGGTACACCGCAGAGGAGGTCAAGTTTTTATGAGGTAATGATGGCGACAAATTGTGCATGTGCTCAAGGCAATATGCCATGCCCATTGTTATCCTCATTCGCATCCCCCAGTCCAAGTGTTCAGCTTCCCTTACTGCAAAACTCAAGAATTAGAGATCTTCTCGATCATAATGGACCACATAAGAAAGGAAGAACCAGTTTAAATAAAGTTGTCACTGGAGGCAGAAAAATATTCACAAATACATTCAAAAGCGTACGAGCTGTAATTACACAACCCACATAAACTAATGCATTTATAATTCACTGAAGACTTTCCACCCTCACATTTTTAAATCTCAGTTCGTTACAATTGTAAAAAAAGATATATAAACACTAGATGTTTCAGTTACATCTAAGAGTGGTTATTCGTCACATTGGCACGAGAAACATCTAGCTTAAACATTAGATATTTCGCTCACATCAACGGAAAGTTGTTTATCACAGGGCAAGCTAAATATAAATTGTTAAAACAGCATGTAAAGTGAATGCCAAAGATGTCTTGTACAGCTGTGAACATTCTGTCCGGAATCAATGATTCTCTAATTAATAAGCGAGAGCATTTCAAGTACAATGGTCAAACATCTTATGAGGCCAATGTGAAAATGGTTACTTCTCCAATTATAGACATAAATTATCAACATGAGACCAAAAACGCATCCACAGACACCATACTCTAGGTAGAAAAAGAACTTAGTCACAGGTGTTTACACCACCCAATGAATACAGAAGACGTGTTTTCACAACCACTGTTATAATTGAACCAAAGTTAATTAATACACATTCTCACGTAAATTTATCACTTTACAATGGTAAATAAATATTGTTTGTGTAAACACCGAATGTTGGTAAGTTTTTACCTGCTATATAAAAGAATTGCCTAGATAGTTCAATCAAGCAGATGTAGAAGAGTTGGGTAACAGTATTGAGTAAATCACAATGGGTACAACTTGAGAATAAGAAACTTACTGTGCAGATGTTCAAAGAGGGTCCCATTAGGAGCATACTCAAAAACCATCATCCTGGTAAATGGATCCTCTTCTTCACAATAACCAAGGAGGCTGACAAAATTCTTGTGATTGACCTTTGACAATGTATCAATCTGGTAAAAGCAGGAGAAAAGCATTTAGAAACTCACAGATGGGAGAAAATATGTAAGATTCAAACTGGAAGACCTAAAACACCTTTTTCCTGAAATGGGCTTCCATATCTTTTGACCAATCCTTAGTAGATGCCACTGTACGAGATATCACAGCTATCTCAACTCCACTGGATAATGTGCCCTTATATAGTGTGCAAACAGATGAAGAACCAATCACATTGCTGAAATCTTCACAGGCTGACTCAAGTTCTGATCTCTTAAGCTTTGGCACACCTGTTCACACAGTAAGAATGATACAACTCAGCTTCTATTTTATGGATCTGATTTTTAAGACAACCATTTTGGTTCTACAAATAGATATACTATTCATTCATCGATAGATAAAAATCACCAGTAACAAATGCTCTCTGCAACTGTCCACTCAATCCAGTGGCCCAAGGTTTTACAACAGCCATTTTGTTGCTTCGAAAGAAGATCCTGCCAGTTATCAATATTAATAGTAGAATGGGACCTCCTATAGCTGCAGACATTATTAAAGCTCGATGATGACTTCGTCTGGAGTCTTCAACTCCACTGCGGTTCTCTGCAGGAATGGGAAGTGAAGATGGAGAAGCAGAGGTTCTTGGTGAAGGAGCCAGATGAGGCTCCACAGTAATTGACGGTGATGTAGATGGGGAAAGAGAAGGACTTGGTGATGGAGATGGGGATGATGAAGGTGCATTTTTCTCTACACCAACGACAGGAGGACCTAGAAGTCGTAAGACCGGCCGAAATTGCTTGCGGAAGTTATTCACGAGAGGAAACGATGATACTTTTAGTAATTTTCTTCCAGCTACATTTCCAAGTGCTTCTGTACTCCTGCAAATAATTTAAATTTCATGATAACTATGTAAGTTGCTACCAAAGAAGTATATACCCATAAGAGAAGCTAGAGCAAAGCTTAACTGAAAATGAGGTGAATTATCCCGAGATGAAAAGAAAGATTAGCAGTTTATCTTTTCAGAAATATCAGAAAAAGATTTGAACATTGTTTGTGCAAACATGAATTAGAATATGCTTAACAACTAACTATCAGGCCATTAAGGAAAACTAGAGATGTTCAATGTGAAGGTCAACCAAAAGAAAACTCAAAGACGACTAGCAGACAGAGAAAATCAATGGGACTTGTAAACTTCTTCGCAAAGATCAGGTGGGTCAAAAGAACAAGCAATGAATCGCTACAGATGCATGCTTATTCCAGGAATATGTATTCCAACAATTGAAATCATTCAAGTCATTTTACTCTTACGATGTTGGGACATTTAAAGTTACCATTACACACGGTTACTCTTAAAATATACATCTCGTTTGATTGAAAGATGTGTACCTTAAAATCAATCTCCCATTGGGAGGTGACGTAGGTTGGGCTCTCGGAACGTGGTTGTTATTTTCTTCGACATCTGGGACCATTTCAAGTCTATGGGTTCCAGGAAATATGCGGCTAAACAGCTCATTGTTGTCTAATAAACTGCATTAATGTAGCTCTGTAAGTAAGGGAACAAGGAGGTGAATTAAAAAAATGACACCACCTCTGTTTGAACTCACAGGATTTCCAAAGAGGGATTATTGCAAAGGTCGGAAGGCAATGGCTGGCTAAAGTTATTATATCCCAGGTCCAGAATCTCCAATTTTTTTAGCTTTGCAATCTCATCAGGTATGACCCCAGATAAGGAGTTGTTACGTAAAATTCTGCAAAGAAGTCTCCAGTGAGTTGCCAATTATCTTTTAAAGCAAAAAGACTTAAATTTAGAATTCGTAATGACCGCGACTAGAACAATGAAAACATCTAGCTAAATATGCACGTACATAATTCTCAAGTGAACCAAGCGCGCGAGATCAGGAGCTAGAGTACCACAGAGATGGAGATCTTTCAAGTCCCTGTGATTAGTTAAAAAACACATATTAGTTAAACCCATAAGAGCATCAGTATCATGGCTATTTTTACAATAGCCAATTCTACGTAGACACTATGCTACTTACTGTCTTGAAAATTATATTCATGATAATAAATGGAGACATTGTGTATGAAATCCATTGCGTTTACGAAAATAGATGTACATTCAAATGCGTTTCTAGAGTTAGCTAGAGATGAATATATTCTAACTATGATATAATTACCCTTTTCACAAAATTTGACTGCTAGTTAATTCATAGAAATATAGAATCATGTATCAGGTGAAGAAGAAAAGCGATCACATTATACATGTAGCTCTAATTATCTAGTTTACATTTTATTGAGAAACTTAAATAAACTGGAGAAGGCTGGCATCAAAGGTAATATGTGACTTTGCCTCCCTTTATTTGATTTCTGATCAAGCTTATATATTTATATCTTTGTTACTATACCTAACTCTATGTTTGTCCTTTCTAGAGTTGCATATGTTTTCTAGTCTCTCCTTCCATTAGACCCACAGTCAAATGTTTCATCCTTCTGAATTTAGACATAAACTTAATTACAATTTTACATCAATTGTGGAGTTAAAAGTATAATTATCTTGATTACGATAAAGCATAAGATTGTGCTAGGCCTCTCAATATTAAGTACTAAAAATCAAATTGAGTGGTACATTCAATAGCTCCCATTTTACAATAGAGATCAAACTTGGATTCATGTTATTATCGGTTGTGTCTTGTACTTCGATTGTCGTATGATTTGATGGTAGTTACATTATTGTTCCTTTTTTAGACTGCGTTGGCATGCTTTATTTAGTATTGCCTTGGCTTCTTTACTTTTAGTACTACTTCTTTTTCCAGATTACTTTGGTTTGCTTTTCTTTGAGCCGAGGGTCTATATGAAGCCTCTATACCTTCCATGGTAGGGGTAAGGTACACTCTACCCTCTCCAGATCCCACATGTGGGATTACACTGGGTATGTTGTTCTTTTTTAAACTTGGATTCATCTATACAAGCCAACTAGATCAAAATCGATAAAGAAGATTTACGCAGAACCAAATAGAGAAGAGCTATAGAACAATTGCAGCAATATTTAGTACTTACAGAGAGACAACATTCCCATTAAAGCACCCAACTCCTAACCAAGTACATGGATTTTCCACTACATCACCATCTTTCCAATTCGACAAAGCCCCAAATGGATCGTTGTCCACTCTCTCCCTGAATCTCAACAGTGCCAAACCTGCAACAATATTGATGAAACTTGAAGCAAAATTGAAAGATGGAATAATTTCCCTTAGGATTCCTTTCATTATTCACAATATATATAGTTGTACAAAGGTTGATTCCTAATATAGTACGAATCTTAACTTACCTTACAAAGGTTGATTCCTAATACAATTAGAATCCTAAGTTACCTTAGATATATATCTATCATAATTACAAAATATACAGAGAATATTCGTTAATAAAAATGACAACTTTTTATTAACAAAATACTAAATCTTAAATGGCAGCTAATAATACCTTCATCGTTGAGGGACCAACAGAAACTCAAATTCTGATGCACCAAACACAAGAGCAGCGCAATAATTAACAACCTATGCTCACTGAATTTCCAGTTTCCATTCATTTCACTGACAACATAAACAAACTCACTAGTAGTATTTCTTATTCCCAAAACTGAGATCAATCGTTAAAATTCACAAGTCAAGTGGACTACATAAATAAAACTCATAAAAACCAAAACCCAATAAATAAAATGGTCGGAGAGAGAGAAAAAATACAAAGAGATAAGAGTTTAAAGAAGACGAGTTTGTTTGACAAATGCGTAGAAACCAAAAACTGGAAGCTTGTTTTTGACTTTACAAACAAGCAAATTTCAAATGGTTGAGAGATTGAAAGATTCACAAAGTGTGACTCAGTAAAAGCTAAGGAATTAATAAATTATCAAAGCCCTCGTTGTTATAGGAGCTTACTTGGGGATTGCGGGGGGGGGGGGGGGCACACCTAATGTTTTCATCTGCTAAAGGTGACATAAATATTTTAAAATTTTGTTTGTTGGGTATTGATTTAACAAGTAAATAGCAAATAAAGATATGGGCACTTAGAGTTGCTTCTTATAAAAAAGTTCTTTAATTTAGAAATCAATTTTTTTTATTAAGGGTAGAGAAATTTTAATTAATTTATCACACTATTTAATGATTTTACCTGTCACGAATTCAGATTAGTCGGTGAGTTTCAAATATAAGATAATTAAACTAAAAAAGAAAAAAGAATAAATATTATTATTTTACTTGAAAAATTATTTAAGTGAAAAAGGTGAAAACGTTAATCCCAAACTTTGCCGATCTTGATTGATAGTTAAGGAAATGTATAAGGTAAGCAAAATTCACTTTCATTAGTTAAGTAGTTGAGACAAATAATCGAGGAAGGTCTACAATTTAATTAAACAAGTAGATCGAAAATTGCCTATGAATTTCAGTATTAATGCTGCAGACTATACTACCTATATTTCGATATCAATGAGACAGTAACTAATCCCCCAACCCCATCCCCACTCCAAAACCCAAAAGAAGACTTATTCAACTGATAGGTAGTATAGTCTGCAGCATTAATACTATAAGAAAATAAATAGTATACAACACTTCATATTTTAATAAATAAAAAATAATACATTTTCTTCTTCTTCTGGTTCCTTATGTATTAGGTATGAGTATTATTTTTTAACATTATATTATGTACATTTTACGTAACATAACTATTCAAAATATTATTTTTCTACATTAATAATAATGAATTGATTTTAGTAATTCTAAGAATGATATAATTAAAGAAATCAAATGGTACCCTATATTACTCCTTGTAACTTTAAGTCATTCCAAATTCAAGTGAGGGCCAATATAATAGTTTTGAAAGGAGTAAATATTTTACTGAAAAATTAATGCTGGTAATTAAACTTTATATAAAACATAAAATTTGCATCTTATAAAATTATAATTTAAAATAGTCAAAGTAATCTTATAATGTTCAATATAAGTTTTTTCTAAGTCTTTATCATGAAGGGCACTTGTCCTCAACTTTATATGGAGGGAAAAATTGCCTCATTTCTAATAGTCCAAGGAAAAAATGGATTGTTTTCCCTTGTTTTGTGCAACCGTTAGTAAGAATGATATTTTGAGCCATTTAGCTAGTTGTAGGATATTTTTGAGCCAAGAACGTGACGGCACATTTTTTAGCTAAAAATATAATGAATAAATTTGACATATTTCGAATAGTTCAAATATATTCTTTTGCTTCTCCTTGTTGCTGGCTTGGGAAGAAATAATTGAATTTTATATTTTTTGATATAATCTTCTAGTACTTGAAATATGCTGATCGAAATTCACGCGGCGTGGAATTCATAAAGGAAAAAGCATTCTCTCAGGAAGGTTTTTTTCATTCTCTGGTATAACTCTTCAATTATATTAATACAAGGGTTAATAATATCCACATTAATAGTGGTTTTATTGCCCTCGTATTAATTGATTTTGGCTATTCTTTTTGCTGTCTATAAAATAAAAATTAAGAAACCAGCAAGTAGCTAGTACCCCTTTTGGATTGACCACCCAACTATAAGTCAGCATCGCAAAATAAAAGGGGGCCATCATTCATTGATTGTTATTAAATAATGCAGCCCACTAAGTTAAATGCAAGCTTGTATTATTAAACAATCTAAACATGAATAAACCATGCATATGCATAATTCATGGCAGTCCATTCCTTGCCGGGCCTTCCTTCATGTCTTCTTTGCCCCGAAGTTTCTTCCGTCTTATTCTCAGAACTGAGATTATGGGAAAGTGTTGTTTATTTCATACTATTAATTAAAATAAAATTTCTTTGCACTTACATTTTCCTATTCAAAAGCAATGAGTTCACATTCATTAACTTAAGATAAGGAACTCCCTGATGATAGAGATTGAGGTAAACCACTGCATTATAATGCGCATGTTCAGAATAATGAGGGAATAAGGTCGTTTACGCTTAAAAGCGGTTTGGAAAGCCAAAAAGAAGTAGGAGCCTATGACTTGGGGTCAGTAGCAGTGAACACACACTAGGAGTATGACGTAATATCCTTAATAACCATGAAGACCTCCATCGCATTGTTAGGCAAAGGCAACTGAATTAGATAATGAATTTCTCCCAGTAATAGTAGAAGCGTCCTCCAGAACGAGTCATAGTTATACAGAGACATATGAGTCTTATTAACAAAAATAACAGTTATGGAGTTAAAAAGGGTGAGTAAAGGCAAGCTCGAATGATATGGTAGGATGTGGTCCACCTTGAGAGGGAAACGGTTCAAAAGCCAGAGTACTACGAACAAAGTTACCAATCAGAACTCAACAGTATCATCAGTGAATGGATAACCTTATGGGGGATCCGGTCCTATACAGTTTAAAGAGGAAGATCGACGGAACAAGGTGATAGTCTTCAGGAGATGTGAGATGAGATGTATAGGTGGTCCAATCTATCTAGAGATCGATGAAAAGAAAAAGGTTAGTCAAAGAACCAATATATGGATAAGATTTAAGGTAAATTTAAGGGTCCAGTTTTGGGATTCCAAATGATAAAAGGCTTATAATGCAGGATGTATCAACATCGCTCATGTGGTAAGTTAAAAGAGAATCAATATCGAATTCCGAAGCCAACATTGTCCGAAAGGAAATATTCATAGCAAAGAAAACCAATAAATGGATGGGGGAAGACGAAGTCGTATGCTACCTTGATTGAATGAATGTTCCAGATCTAGCGAGTTGTGGGACAAATTGAAACAGGGATGCGTTATTTCCGCTATCTTATTCATCCTGGATCGACAAAGATGTACCACGATACAAGGGATATGTATTGATATAGCATTGTGAAAAGGAGCCTTGCCAAATTTGGTATAGCGACTCAGTGGACCATTGGTAAAGTTAAGAGCATCAAGGAACCAAAAGGGTTGGTATAAAGAATAGGGATCCCGACTCGAAATGAAAGAGTGGCTCAAGGGTAAAGTTCAGTAAGAGGTTGCTCCATCCTTATCAGGAATGTTATTCCAAATGATTAATGGTTGATGGGATTATTCGCACGGCCGAGGATTATACAAGTAAAATTTGGAAAGATCGTACGACTTTAGAACATTTTTATGCTTGTCACCTCAGGTAATGAGGATCGGTGACAACAAACTTTTAAGTAATTTTCCAAAGGTTTAGGAGACACAGGGAAGACCTTGTTACAGCTTATCCAAATAGATGCAGGCCAGACACATGATTTAGATGCTCGATGATTTGTTATGGGTCAATATGCTAGTGTTCGTAAGAAAGTGGGATGATTACTTCCCCACTATGAGTTATATGTTATAGTAGTTATAATTTTACCATCTAAATGAATCCTTATGAAACCTCGTATGATAAGAAGTGCAAATCTCCTAATGATTGATTCAATGTGAGAAAGTATAAATTATTTAGATTTGGGTCATCAGTCGAGTGGTAGAAGTACAACTCTCTCAGGAGCGAATGCTCAGGATTGTTGCTATGAGGCGCCGAAATTTAAAGAACATCATCCATGATTGAGTGTTCTTGAAGATTTCATTCATAATGAGTATGATGAAGTTCAACCCCAGATACTTTGGACCATATAAGACTTTTGAGAAATCGACTGTAAGCTTAAGCTACCTCCAGAGTTTAAGGAAGTTCATTCAGATTTCCACGCAGCGTGTGTATAAGAATCCCCTTGTATAACATCAGTAAAAAATGTCTAGATTACCGAAATTTTTTCTTATGAGGACATCTCAACGGCTATTCAAGATTATCAAACCCAAAAGTTGGGAACTAAAGGGATGGCCTCTGATTTGGAGTTTTGTGGAGGAACAATCAAGTAAAATATATGATTTGAGGAATGGAGAGATACGTAAAGTCTAAGATATTCTCATTCATACCAGCTAGATGGATATTCGTGCAATACGACTTCCTGATCTACATCCCATCAGCGATAAATTTACTTTATGTACTTTGCTAATGTGATGGTCATAGTATAGGTATGACAAATATGACAGACGATAGAGAGATATGAGGATTCATGTAAGTTATGGCTAATCTTTCATATCTATTGATTCATAGATGATCGTGTGAGACCAACAATATATTATATGGCCCTGTGTGACACTTGTTTTAGTTCTGGCTGCTTGGCAGATTTTTGAGATAGTCCTATTTATCGAGGAGACTCTGCCAAAATTTTATTAAAGCTCGAGAATTAAAGACCCTCAGTTATATCCCTCAACATTTAAGGATGAACGTTCCTAAGATGGGAAGTATGTTACACCCCATATTTTATACGTTGAGTTGCGGCATAAGTTAGTCGACGTAAGCTCGGGGGGGTGAGAATAAGTTTCTTCAATGCAATACCCCATACTTTAAGGCTATGGTTGAAACCACTCGACGTATGTCATTATACTCGGGCCTTGAAGAATTTTGGTCATATTCAAGTATGCATATCAAGAGCCCGGTGTATAAAATGATGAAGTCCCGAAATAATTTAAGACATAAAAGTGTGTCAACGATGATTAGAAATAATATTGTGTGTGTTCCAAAAGGAGCTACGGGCTAGTGTTATACCACATGATCATGATAATGAGTATAAAAGTGTGTTAAAATGATTACTATTTAAGTGGATTCTAACAACAATAACAACAATAACCCAGTGAAATCCCACAACGTGGGGTCTGAGGAGGGTAGAGTGTACGCAAACCTTACCTCTACCTTGGTAGGTAGAGAGGTTGTTTCCAAAAGATCCTGAGCTCAAGACAAAGCATAAGCATAAGCAAAGCAAGAGAAACGGTCATAAGCAAAGCAAAAGAAACAGTTAGACCCAAAAATTAAATTTAAGTGGATTGAGATCAAGAAATTAAATTGAGATTATTAGATAAATACTATATGGACATAATCCATATGGGTCATTGACAGTTGGCATTATCTAAGCTAAAGGGTGGCATTAAATTGTCATATGTTGATTGATGAGCTCAGCACATAAGGTGCATGCTGTACGCGCCCTATTTTCGACCTCGCTCGGGTCAAAGCGGAGCGCGGACGTTTATGGGTGATTCCTGGGTAAAAGGGTTGAGGAGTCGCCACCTAATTATTTTTACGGTGAATTAGGACACCTAAATATTTAAACTAAATGATGCCATGTAACTCCAATTTTAAGGTCTGCGAAACCAGTGAGATTCTAGGTAAGGGTTCTTTATTATCCTAAAGGGAAGGGGTTAGGCATCCTTTAAGATCCGCTAACTTGCGGTTATCCGGTCAAACTCAGGTTAATTATTATTAGAAAAATGCATGTTTGAAGCATGAAGTTAAAAGATGTTTGCAAATAATTTAAAAAAGGGATGCATTTTAAAAGATAGATAAATGTAGAGATTTTTCAAAATATGCATTTATATGATATCTAAAGAGAAATACATGTAGAGTTGAAAAAATATGTATTTTGACGATTGATAGCAAAACAATTTATTTATAATGCCAAAGAAGTAAAATTTTGGGAATCAATGAATTGTAAATTGACAAAAGATAAACTTATGCGGTATGATTAATAAAGCAAATAAAAGATGACAAAAGTTGTTTTGAAAATCTTGAATACGCATGACGAGCCTAAAATAAATAAACTAGCGAAGGATTTCTAAGTTTGCGAGCCTACAAATAAATAAGCTAGCGACGGGTTTCAAATCTTAAACTAGCCTATGAATAAATCCTAAGTTTGCCTATTCTAAGCATTTCAATAATTACATAAGTGCGATAAATAATATTACAATACAAAGCGAGATAAAAGCTGAATTTGAAGAAAGAAATAAAATAAATAAACTCCGAGGAATAATTGCCTTTATTTTACTTTAGTCCCTGCAAGCTGTCAAGAACAAACGGTTAGAAACAGTTAAATACAAATAACTTCATATCCGTATTCAAAACAGTGAATGTTTTGATCGCGGAGGCTCGAACTTAAATTTTGAAAAGAACATTCCAATCACGTCGTGGCTGCAAACATATGACTAATGTAGTTTATTTTGATTGCCTCGCCTACTAAACGTGTCGGTCTCTCGGGTGAAATAGAAAAGATCACTATAATCACGTCGTGGCTGCGAATATATAACTTGTTGGTTATTTTAGTCACCTCGCCTACTAAACATGTTGATCTCGGATAAAAAGGTTTAAGTCTTCATCATTGCCCAGAAGTTATATTTTTTATAAAAAAAAAAATACATATTTGGCAATTGAATAATAAAAGAAGCAATTTTTTATGAAAAAATCTTTCAAGGTTGCAAATATGATAGAATGCAAACCTTATTTTTTAGGATTAAAGAAAATGAATAATAGATAGCCAAATTATTTTTTGAAAGATATTAAAGCATGCATAATCTAACCTAAAAAATAGAACAAAGTAACTAGAGGCTAAGTTTGGAACACACAAGACGGTCCTAAACAAATAAAGCTAGCGGTTGGTTTCCAATTTCAAACGATCCTAAGAAATAAACTAACGGCAGTTAGACTATCCTATTCATTCATCTATTCGCGGCCTAATTATTCTAAGCATTCTAACAATCACACAAGCATTAAAATAATTATTACATGCCCAAGAATAGAAATAACGAAATTAAAGAATAATAATAAAAGAGGAAACTAGGGAGGATGATGATGTCATCCCGCCCTATTTGTGTAGAAATTCCGAGGCCGGAGAATGCAAGGAATGTGAATGTGGTTCTTCATTTTGGATAAAGTCATGATGAGTCTCATAACGAGACTCTTCGTTACTCCCGATGCATTTCATGTAAATAAAAAAAGGATTAGTAGACGGAACATGAAAATATATACGTAAGAGAATGTAAATAAGTAATCCATAAAAGATAATATGTTGTCACGAAAGCATTGTACACTTAGGCAAGTAAAGACAAATATATAGTTAATTTAAGAAGAATATGGAAGCACTGAAATGCACATATGATCATTTTTATACAATTCCTTAAACGTGGAGTCAGTCAAGTCAAAAATATGCAACAACATTCATTCTACACAACTAGGCATAATGACACTTTAAATTAGGCATGGCATGATTAACATGATTTAGGCAATCAAATCTCATATTTTGCAAAATAAAGACTAGTCTAGAATGGTTTTACATCACACTTGCACAGTGGCATCACGCCCAGAATTAAAGCTATCCCAACACATACTCATTCAATATGTTTACAAGTAGACATGCTTCACGTAGGCCAAGTTACGAACCAAAAAAAAACTGCATATACTTTTAATAGGCAACTTAGACATGTCTAGTTGCATCTTATTCAAGAACATGGACATTTTTATCTATATCAAGAACCTAGTCGGAAATATTTCTATATTAAATGAAAGCATTTGTGCAGGATCATCTCAACTAGACTAAGCATGTATTGTCCTATTCATGCTATATTACCAACAAAATGGCATTGAAGTAGGTAAAGCAATCAGAAATCGTCGATAGACCTACAAACTCAAAGCTAGCCAAATCCAGACACATTTGCAAGTTAAAAATTGTTTAAGCCAAACAAAACATGCATATCACTCAGGAACTAAAACTCATCCATATGTTACTAATCTATTTTAACTTCACCAAACAAACACTAAGATAGTACATACATCAGATTATGCTTAATAATCTACATAATACTAAATATGAATCTAATAGCTCACACGACCAAACATGTCTAAGTCATTCATATCAAGTAAACAAGCTACACAAACCCCCATATACTAAGACATTAATCATAATTACATCAATATAAATTACTACCATATAATTAACACAAATGCACATAAAAATGCAAAAAAAATAAAGTGAGAGGAGATGTATTTACGAACCTTCTCCGGGTAGCGAACCGAGGCGTGTTTCGAATCGTCGAATCTGCTCGGAGTTAGTTTGGGATGCTAATTTTCTGATTTTTGGAATGCTGATTTTTGGCCTGAAACATAATTCTGTTTTTGGGCTCGGACCCGACCCGGATGTTCGACCCGACCCGGCAGTGACCCGACCCGGAATCAAATCAAACCCGAATTTGAGCAAAAATATGAGGAATGCAATGGGATTTTCATATTGTAAAATTGAAGGCTAAAAGTAATGTTTCGTATCCGGAAATCTAAGAACAAAAAAGAGTATTTTCGGGTTTGGTAATTAAGGAACAAAAGAGGTGATTCTTAACCAAACTTTAAGAACGAAGAAACTTGAACTTATAATCTCTAAAACCGAACTTTAAAAAAATCTGAATCTTGACCCGATTTCCGACCTCCAAAACCCTAAAAAAGCCCCCCCTTAAATGAAGAACAAGGGGGATATTTATAGATGGATTTCCCCCCAAGAACGAGTTTAAATTTCAAAATAAAAAGGGTAAAAAGTCTGATTTTTGGGCGGATTTTGTGGGGATAAGGGTATGGTGAAGTGATGGGAGGGGTGTGGTGGTGTCGAGCGAGAGGAGTTGGTGGCGGGAGTGGGGTGACCGTGCGAGGTGCGGCGTCGGCTTGGGAGCCTTTAGGGTTCGTTTGGTTTTTTCTCTTGGTTTAGGAATTAAAAGGGGATGGGTATAAAGTTGGGCCAGCCGAGTGGGCGGTTCGGGTTTGGCCGATTGGGCCTTGGGGGAATTAAAGGAAAAGGTTTGTTGGGCTTAGGAGTTGGGTTGTTGGAATTGGGGGTGAAATAAAGGAAAAGGTTTGTTGGGCTTAGGAGTTGGGTTGTCGGAATTGGGGGGTGAAATAGAGGGAAGGGAATAAGGGAATGGGTTTGGGCTTGTGGGTCGGCGGTTGGAGGGATTAGGTGGCCGAATTGGGCTTGGGAAATAAAGGGGAAGGGAATAAAGGAGTTTGGTTTGGGGAACTGTTTTGGGTAGGAATGAATGGCTATGGGTTTAGAAATATAAAAGGGCTTAATATTAAAATATTATTTTTGTTTTGTAAAAGATGTGAATTATTTAAAATAACATAACGACGTGACAATAATAAAATATAATATTTGCGAAATGTTTAATGCTTAATAAAAATGTAAATGCGATGCAATTTTGCGAGAATAAATAACATAGAATTTTCGGATAACTTATGATTATTATAAAATGCAAATGATATAAAATATGCGAATAATAATAATAATACGAAGATGCACACATATATGCCTATATTTTAAAATTATTTTAAAAGTGTCAAAATATTAAAAATTACGAATAAAATCATAAAAGATGGGACAAAATTGGGTGTCAACACATGCATGACACTTGTAAAGGGATGGGGACACATGACAAGCCTTGGACTTGAATACAGGTTCTTGCTAATACGAGAATAGCCAATACAAGTTTTGTATCATCATGGAGTTAGATGTTGTACGTAATAGATTTATAAGACAATGTTTTCTTTATTAGTTAACATGGCATAGTCATCAAGTGGATTGGTGATACACAACTACAAATTCGTGGTGTGGATGTTAGCAAATCAAAGAATACAACTAAATCATCAAACGTTTTTTTCTACTGCAAAAAAAAAATTCAATTGGAACAATTTATTTCACACTTAGGAATATACAAAAACAGAATTAGTGGGTCCAAAACATATTGTATCAGATCATTTTTTATGAAGGAAAGTCGAAATGTTTTGAAGTTCACAACAATTGGGTATTTCAGTAGATGAATTTTCGAGAAAAAAGGGAGCTTCACCCGAGATCGTGGTTGGCCGCCAAGGTCATTTCAAGAGAAAGCGGAGGAACCGCGTTGTTATTTTTATAGAGAAAATTACAAGAGCTTTCAGGGAAGTCATGAAAACTTTGAAAAGGGCAGTCAAGACTAAGAAATTATCAAAATGATTGACTCGTCGTACTCATTCGATGGTTAAATAAAGGTATGTAAGGCTATCCCCTTCTTTCAAAAGTATGAAATCCAAAATGTTTATCATTTACAAAAGAAATGTTGAAAGCTTCTTTTTACTTGTGTATCATAATCCTTTGTCGGGAGTTGTTCCTTGTTATTATATTCTCATAGTCATTGTTGGTTGGTTACTTGTCCACCATATCATAAGTCTTCGGCTGTGGCTGATGATAAACCCTAGCAATTTCCCATCAGGTACCCTGAATGCTCAATTTGTTGGATTCAGTTTCAAATTAAACTTGCGAAGCCTGTCAAAGAATTTTTGCAAATGTATGATGTGATCGGAACCTTCCCGCAACTTGATTATGACATCTTCAACGTAGAACTCAATTTCCTTATGTATAATGTCGTGGAATATGACAGTTATTTCCCTCATGTAAGTGGTGCTGATGTTTTTGAGACCGAATGGGATCACATGATAGTGATATACTCCCCACGGAGTGATGAATGCCATTTTTCGAGCATCTTCTTCGCTCATCGGAATTTGGTGATATTCGGTGAAGCAGTCCACGACTGTAATTCATGCTTTGCACAGTTATCAATAAGTATGTGAATGTTCAAAAGTGGAAAATTATCCTTGGGTCTAACTTAATTGAGATCGTTGTAGTCCACATAGATCCTGATTTTCCCATATTTTTTTGGCACTAGCATAATGTTGGCCAACCATGTGGGGTATGGAGTTACCCGTACGACCCCTGATTTGATATGTTTCTTGACCTCATCCTTGATTCTTGTACTGAGATTAGGCTTGAATTGTCGAATCTTTAATTTGACCAGGGTGAATCCCTCATTGATAGGCAGCATGTGAGCTACGATGTTTGTGCTCAACCTGAGCAGATCTGTGTAGGACCACGCTAATACATCAACATATTCTCTCAATATATTTATCAATTCTTTTTCTCTGCGCGCATCTAAATACACACTTATCCTTGACTCTTTAATCGTTTCCCCGTCTCCGAGGTCCATTGCTTCTGTTTCATCTGGATTAGGCATCTGCCTATTCTCATACTAATCTTCTTCATCCACGAGGTCTTCAGGCAGTATTATTTCTTCATCATACTCCTTATATTCTTTATCATCCGTATTGCTCGACTCGCTTGTCTCACGACATGTCATGATATTATGAGTTGCTTTTATGTTATCACTGCGAAATAAGGCAAAGTGTTGTTAGTATGTAAAAACATGTTATATACGTGAATAAATAATAAGTAAAGATTGTTTTTGTATAAATTGAGGATTTTCATTGAATTTGATAAAAATACAAACTGTGGTCTTGACTCGGATCAATTGTCGTGTCATTTCCATTTTTGAACAATACTTAGAAAATTAAGCCATAAAAGTTGAAGACTCGGGCTCAAGACGATTTTCACCAATTTTGAAAGCAAGTTTTAAAACATTATCTTTCTACTGAGGAGCGAAAAGTGGGGTAGAGGTCTAGTTGGACAGTTGTTCATCTGGGTTAGCGTCGCAGATTGTGGGTTCTATAAAGCATTCCTCTATTATCGCGACACACTCCTCCTTTTGGAATAGCATCTCCAAACCTTCTTTTGGGTCCTTGCTGTTGTGGGTGGGCGTGCACACCAGAAATGACTGGTACAGACCGGGGAATGGCTTCCTCATCTCTAGAGGTCCTCTCTTTCTCTTCGCATCTTCAGAGGATTCTGTCGAAGTGGGTATAGACCAAAATGATACTCATTTTCAGACAACTTCACTAGCTCCCGAATGCCTTAGAGCTTTCGTCCCAGGCCTTTACCGGGCTTAAAACTGTTCTGGAGCATAATGTTGACAACCATCTTGTGGGCCGGTAGCATGGGGATGTCTTCATCGTCCCCTCGGCAGTCAAGTCACGTGAGTTCTACTACGTGGAAATCAGTGTATATTGGGACCTCTTCAATCACTGACATAAAGTTGTCAGGATAGCTGTGGATACTTCCCACTCCATGAATCACGACCTCGTGATCTTCCCAAATAAACTTCATTGCTTGGTGGAGGGATGATGACATGACTCCGACCATATGTATCCATAGTCTTCCCAATAGGAGATTGCAGTTGGTGTTGATATCCATGACTTGGAACTCTATGCTGAATTTAGCGGGCCTCATTTGTATCTCGAGGTCCACTTCTCCCGCGGGGTCACGTTGTGCCTTATCAAAATCTCTCATATTGGTATGAATTTGGCGTACCTTTCTGATGTCGTACCCTAACTGCTTTAGTATCGATACAAGACATACATTGAGTTTAGCCCCACCTTCGATGAGTACCCTGGAAATGATTTTGCCTCGACACTTGCTGGTAATATGAAAAGCTTTGTTATGAGCCCTTCCTTCTCTTAGAAATTCATCATCGGAGAAGGAAATATTGTGTGCTCTGACGACGTGGCCCGCAATGTTGGCTAGTGTCTCACTACTTATCCCTACCGGGATGTGAACCTTATTTAACAATATCATTAAGGCTAAGTGATGATGTGTAGAGCTTAAAAGTAGTGACATCATTGAAATTCTGGCTGGTGTTTTCTGTAGATGTTAGATAATGGAATAGTCTTTCAACTGCATTCGGCGCCAAAAGTCTTTAGCTACTCCATTAGTGATGGGTCTCCTTGGATTGGCCTTTTTGCGGGATCCCTCCGACGCTAATTCCTCGGAAGCATAGCACCTCAATGATCTTGTCATGCCTTGAGCCACGAGTGTGACTTATTTCTCACAAGCCGAGATGACAATGTGAGGCATTTGGATTACAAATGGCCCTTTTGGAGCTGGGACGTCCACTTGGGGAACTTGAACCAGAAACGGCTTCTTTGGGGCTGGGATAAATACCTTGAAATTGGGACGGTCTTGCAGCGTGAGGGAGGTGATTGTGCGCTCCAAACTTTCAATGCCTTTCTGGGACAATGGTCGGCTTGCCACCTAATACTTTTTTATCTCTATCATGTGTATGTGATTGTCACCATGATTTGGAAGGGGATTCATATCCACATTAGGCGTTGCCGCCTCTAGGATGAGTTCTTTTATGTCGATCATATTTTGCAATTAGTGTTTTAAATTGATGCAATCTTATGTAGAATACCCAATTCCTCCAGAATGGTAGACACAAGTTTGATCGGGCGGGTAAAAGTGACTTTACAGATTAGTATATTTTGGCGGCACAACTTTAATGAGACCGACGACGCTTAGCTTGACGAACAGACTGGTTAGCGTTTTCTGAAGTCGTGTGAATACTTGAAGGTTTTTTTTATCAAAGTTAGGACGTGGAAAATCGAATGTGGTCGGAGGCGGCTAGTTACAATAATATTGCTGGTTTTGGGGCATTTGGTTTGTGGGCACGATAATATGATAATTTGGAAGTGGAGCTTGGAAAGTGGGTATAGGTGTTTGGTAATTTGGATATGGAGCTTAGTAGTTGGGCTATGGGACTTGATAGTTGGGTTGTGTGTAGTACACTAGCACAGGGCTGTAAGGGGATGGTGACAATATGTAGCTATTTGTCGAAGGAGATTGGTATATATTGAAGGACGATTGTGATCCTTCTCTTCTATAGTTTCTCGAGCTCAGGGTGTGCGAGACGTTTGCCACTTCCTCTTTGTGGCTCCAGTAGAACTTAACGCGCTACCTTTGTTCATGACGCTGCCAATTTTTCCTATTTTGAGACTATCTTCTATGGTCTCTGCTATTTTTACCAAATCGGCAAACGACCTCCCGGTCATGGCCAACATTGGGTCATAGCAATCCGAATCCTGAGCTGTACTCGGGCAACCTCAGCTCTCAATCTACTTGCGTATTCTCGATAGGTTTATGTTGATTTCTAGCAGATCTTCTCCAGAGAGTAGCGGTTAGGTACATTTTCCACATTAAAGTGGAACGTATCTATGAAAGCTATCGCCATTTCTTCCCATAAATTCCTGCAACTGAGATCCTGCGGTGTGAACCATTCATATGCTTCACCCGTGAGGCTCCGATTGAAAAGTCTTATTAGCAAAGCCTCATTTCCTTTATCCTCGACCAGTTGGTCGCAGAAACTCTCAGATGATCTTTGGGGTTTCCTGTGCCATTAAAGTATTCAAATTTTGGCACTTTGAAGCCCTTTGACATATACAATCTGGATGCATGCGCATATCGCCGTATCTTAGTTTCGTTGCTTTGCTGGAGCCTTTGTTTGATTTTTCGAACAAATCCATCATCTTCTAATCCATATCTCTGTCCCTTAGATCTTATTTGGCCTTCTAGAACTTCTCCATCTCCTTGTAATAGTCTAATTCCGGTGAGGAGTCAATAGAAGTGATTGGAGTATGGAAAGATAATGTAGGGTGCCCGGGGCGACTTCTGGGAGTGCCAACAGCTCTGGGGGCGGTATGGGTAGTGGTATTTTGGTGAAAGCTGGGGTTGGCATATGTTGGTGGCACTTGAAGGGTGGGCACGAATTGAGAGGTCCTAGCCATGTGCGTGGCATTTAGTGGAGGTGGTGTTTGATAAGAGGCCCCAATGTGGGCGTTTGGGAAGTATTTGGGTAATGGTGAGTTTAAAAAGGGAAAGGGTGGTGGAGGTCTTCTTTCCTTGGCCGTAGCTGCTCCCTGGTAGCATTGGAAGCTTCGTTCTTTGCGACCTTTTCTTGAATGTCGGCTACTTGTTTGAACAACATGGTGATTATGTCCTCGGAGTGCGAGGCGTTCTGGGTATATTAAGAATATGTGCCCTCGATCAGAACACTCTTGTTGCGAGTATCCTCAGAAGTACCAGTCATATGGGATTGGTTGTCTTGGTTTAGGGATGTTGCCACAACTTTAGATTTGGTGAAGTATGCTAGTGTTTCGCAACGGATCGACCATTTTCTATAAGAAATAAAACAACTCAAAGACAAATGACATTAGACTGACCAACAAAGTACATAGAAAATATCGCACATAAGTTGCAAAAAAAGTACATAGACTCATATATTCGATCCCAACTCTTGATTGATCTTTCCATTCCGGGGGTATTTTGGTCAGTTAGGACATTTTTTTGGGTTTTAGGGTTTTTGTTTGAAAGTTTGTGGTTGATTTGCCATCACGTTGTCATTGAACTTGAAACTATCCTATAAATAGGGGGGATTATAATTTATATAATATAGGGGCCGAGTCTTATGTAAACTGCCTACGTATGACTCCTCGGGAAATCAAGCCCTGCCGTAGTTCAGGTTATACATAAATTATAGCCTAATTTCTTCTACCTGAAATTAAATCTACCTTTACTAGGCCCGATATGGGCTTCCCACATATCCCTCATCGGGACATTAGGTCGGACGTGGTTTCATTTATAAAAAAGTGAGAGGGGGATACTTTTAATTGAAAGTTATAAAGGGGACGCCTAGACTACCTAAAAGATGGCTTCGCTCTGAGGCCATGACTGGTCATCGTCCTTACGATCATGAATTTTCTGGCGGCTTTCCTAAAAGCGGCCTCATATCACAGGCCAGATTTGGCCGGTGTTCCCCAAGTGCTCCAACTCGAACATGAAGGCTTCACACTCTTCAATGTTGTGCCTAGGAGCTCCTGAGTGGTACAAGTAGATCTTTGTTTTTGAAGTTCTTGGGAAGATTTAGTAGGTAGTCTGGAGGGGTTGAACTTTGCCGTTTGCGACAAAACAGTGAGAAGAGGTCGGCGTACGATTCTTCAAAAGCAGTAAAGTCATAGCGCCAGAATCGTGTGCCCGTGGTCTTGATTCTTGCACCAGGCATGGCATGGTCATAAACCAATAGGCAGTGAGGTCCCCACATGTGGCAGATGACTTTTTGGTCGATCAGTCTGACGACCCTTTTCTGGAGGGCCATACATTCATCCATGTCATGGCCGGGTTGGTTCCTATGGTATGGGCACCTTTTGTGAGCAAAGAGCGGTACACAGGTTGGAAGGACCATGGGGCTAATTTTTGCCCGTCCGATGGATTTCATCCTATCAAAGATCACGATGTTGCGCACTTCTCTTGGTGTGACTCTAAAGTAGGATCTAGGGGATTTGAGGGCAATTGCCAACCACATTGGAGATGGTTCGTGGGAAGGCCTTGGTAGCGCCCCGCGTTGGTCAACAACTTCGTTAAGGGTGGGAACAACTCCATCGTGTTCCCCGCTTTCTTCCCCATAAGGTATTGGGTTATCTTTCGATAGTTGAGTCAGAGGGATATAGTCATCCATCATGATTTTTACCTCTTTAGGAGGACTTTGGTAGCATGATTTTCCTTCGGGAGACTTTTCAGTTAGTTTCTCCATGAATTCCATAATCGTGTGCACTTCCTTAATTTTGGCGTTCGCCACATTGGTCTTGTAATCTTCATCCTTCAATTTGGCTCTTGCTAACTCAATTTTGGCATCAATCTTGCGGATCTTAATCTGAAGCGATTCCTCAGTCTCTTCATCTCTTATCATATCAATAACCGGTGAGGTGGCACTGTGACTATCTGGAGTCTCCATTAGTAGAAAATCAACCTTTAAGAGGAGGTTAAATTAGTCAACTTTGGTGTTTATTTTGTTTTCCTTTTGAGTTGGTGTTCGGAATATGGGACCAATCAAGAGTTTAAGAATGGAATACATGAAAGCACATAAGCAGCTTAATAATACATAAACAATTATATTATCCGCGTTCCTATGCCTCGTTACTCTAAGGCTTCTAATTGTTTGAAGCGTTAATATGCCAAATGTTAATCAAGCCATTGCCATCATAATCATTTCATTCAGATAATAATATCTTCCCCAAAGAAACTACAAAGCATGAATAAAGTAGTGAAGTTAGAAAAAGTCTCATCCGATGGCTGGTGATTAAGCTCTGTCAGTCTGAGCTTTCTTGGCCCTTCGAAGGGCAGCCTGAATCCGGAGATGAGTAGACATCAAAACTTATCCAACCCAATAACTCCTCTCTATATGGGTCATCAATCCAGTAGTATCCATAGCCTCCTTTATATGAGCATCTAAATCCTCAAGACACTCATTAGTGAAGTCGACCTCCTCGGTCAAACTGGCTATTACAAGTTGATCATGCTGTATCTTCTCTTGGTATTTGGCATCCCGATCATCCGCTTGTCTCCGAATGCGGTGAGCTAGTATCTCGACTTTTGTATCCCGATCATGTTTGGTCTGTAGAGATTGGGATCCAGTGTGAAGGTTCCTTGAAAATGTTCCCTCAGCCAATCTACGTAGTCTTCATCCTGACCTGTGCGAAAAGGATCAGCGACTAAAGTCTCTGAACCCCATCTGATTTGACCATTCCACCATCAGATGATGTCACCTACTCCTTCAATCTTATCGTCCTCATAATCCCACACATATTCCCCCATATTTCCAATTTGGGGAATTATATGTTCCCTTCCGAACTATCGTAGGACCCTAAGAGGTGCATATGGTCGGATTTCTCAAATCCCCATAAGTTGTAGAAAAGGGCATTTTTGGCCTCTAATGGATATGGTCTCAGAATAGAAGTTGAGAATTCTATGTTGGATGCTATCCTCTTGGAGTCTAGAAAAGATGAAAGCCCACCCCTCTTTGAATTGGGTCTCGAAATGTGGATAAGTGACTAGAAGGTCATCCTCTCTACGAGCAGGGTCTCGGTATGATGGAACCTCAGTTTTGTGGAGGTGTTTCATGATGCACCACTAGACTAGGAGGTTACAACCTTGGAAATACCCATGTAGGTTTCGACATTGACCTAAAGCTTGGTAAATGTCGGCTAGGATGACTGGGACTAGGTCGTAGTATTTTGTATCCCTGTTGTTGGTTATGACATTAAAGATGGAATGGGCGACAAAGATGACCCGAGTACATATGGTATGGTTACGGTCTTTGGGAAATACCATAGTCCCTAAAAGGTAGATGGAAAAGGCTAATGGTCGGGTAGCTTCCCAAGCGGAAAAGGAGTGGAATTCTAATGAATGCTCTACGTAGCCCTGGGTGGACCCAAATAGAGTGTAGAGATCCCTAAAGGCTACAGTTGGTCCAAATATCCAATTGCCACTAGTTAAGGACATCTTAAGAATCTCGACGGGAGTCGGCTTATGGGGTATTAGAAGGTTGCAGTCGGGTTTCATTTTCTGCCTCAAGCAGGTTCCTACACTATTTATGTAGTCTCGAATTTCTTCTAAGGTCTGGTTTATCTCAAAGTCTCTGAAGCTAAATACCATTCTTTCATTATCCCAATACTCGGTAAGGACTTCTAAGAGGTCGGGGTTTCCTTTCATTCTCATAAGGGGAGGAAGGTGTCCTAGATAGTTTGTTATTTCTTTTTTTGTGTTCGGTACACATCCACACCCACCAAACTTTCAACATTTTTGGTGCTATTAAGTTTAAAAAAAGATCGTTGCTATTAAGTTTTTTAAAAAAGATTCTGTTTAAAAAATGTGCAATTTAGGTGCCGAATTCCATTAAATCCTCATGGATTATCACTTTAAAAATTGACTTTAAAACAAAATTGTCCAATTATATTATTACAGAATTTAAATTCTTGCGAAGGATTGTGTAATGGTGCTCGATTGATCTGTTGTGATTTCAAAACGCATGTTATTATTAGTGCTAAAATTGTTAGTGGCAATTTCAAGAATACACATATATTTATTTCAAGAATACCTCTTTTATCACCCGGAGATAATAATATTTGTGGTCTGTATCCTTTGCATAAAGTAATGACTGTACCTTTTCTTTTTCCTTAACCTATACTGATTTGCATCATTAGTCAGTCCATGGTACAGGGCAAATGTTCAATGAGAATAAAAGAGACTAAAAAGTACACATTTGGTGGCCGACGTACCTTTACTAATTAGACATTTGTCACCTGTTGATACTTGATTAGATTTTTTAAGAAAAGATACTTGAAAGCTCCAACTTTCATTGACTTTTCAATATCAAATAATCTTATTCTTTAGGCTCATATACTCACTTTGTCCAGTATTTCATTTTTTCGAGAGTTAAATTAAATTAATTTTAATTAATATTTTAACATATAATTTTTCATCATATTAATAAAGAATTGTAATTTAAAGTATTTTTATATAATTTTTAAATATTTATATTATTTTAAAAATATTAAATTAATTTAATTCTAAAGATTAATTAAATAAACTTGTAAACTAAAACATGAGAATTAATATGGGATTGTGATAGTATCTTGCTGCATTGCAGATTTGGATTAATAATTTATAAAGTGGACACAAAATGTCGATAGAAAGGAAGGTCTCATTCTAGTTTGATTTCCATGCCTGCAGGAAAGAAGATTGAGTCTATCTTTACGTAGTCTCGGTCCATAGTGGAAGGCTCCGCACTTAAGCCTCAGTTGAAGTATAAGGTGTAAGTGAAGAAAATAGAAGAGATGAAATCCATTCCTTAGCCTAGTCTATATCCACAGCTGACCCAACTTCTTCATACCGACGCCTCACTACTACTTTCATTTTGCAAAAGCTTTTTAACCATACTGACGTAGTGTGACGCAACACGCTGATTGCAATTCCCAATTTTCACAAAGCATTAAATTTAGAGCGAGTTACCTACCTCGACTCCGTGATCATCTCAACCTCTGAAATATCCCAAGAAGTTGATTATCATGGCGAATATCCTCCTCTTCTTCTTCTTGATCATCAGCTTTACTAATGCTCCACTTTCTTCTTCCCTTGACCACCATTCTCATCTTCCCCAGAATACTCCATCGCGGGAATATTCGGAAATTACTGGTCCATTACCCTTCTCTAACCTCACTCCTTCCTGCACTCTTCCCATCCTCAAGCACAACTTCGGAAATACTATTGGTCTTCCACCGGTATCCATCTCTTACGCTCCTCCGGCCAACTGCTCTTGGACCCATGTGTCTCTACAATTCAATGCGTCTTGCAAAGGAGTACAGTATGACCGTATCGCTGCCGTTTGGCTTGACGGAGCCGAGCTCTTCCGTACCAGCACCGTCGAGCCTACTGATAACGGCGTTTTCTGGACTGTTACTAAGGACGTTACCAGGTACTCCTCCCTCCTCGTCAAGAAGAATATTTCTCTTTCTGTTATGCTGGAAAATTTGGTCAACTATGTTTATACAGGTATTTATCATGTTAATGTTACTTTCGTGTACTATGATATTGACAACATGATCAATGTTCCTTTATCAAGTAGTACTAATCGCAAAGTGAGACTGGTAGATGATGTGTTTGTGGATAAACCAGCAGATTTGATAATTCCAATTTCGGGTAATGAAGGTAAAGGATTTTGGTTTCGAATTGAAAACGATTCTGAGTTGCACGGGAAGAGTGTTGTCATACCCAAGAACACGTACAAAGCTGTGATGGAAATTTACGTATCATCTCACGGGTACGATGAGTTTTGGTACTCAAATCCTCCAGATTCTTACATACGAATAAATAATCTGAGTAGCCAGAGAGGCCACGGAGCGTACAGGGAAGTTTTGTTGAATATAGACGAGAATTTGGTAGGATCCGTGGTTCCGTTCCCTGTGATTTCCCCAGGTGGAATTAATCCCCAGTACTGGGATCCAATTGTTTCAATTGGGGCCTTTGATCATCCTTCTTATGACATCGAGTTAACTCCATTTTTGGAGTTTTTACTTGACGGTAAATCCCATTTTCTGCGGCTTGGGGTGGTGGATAGTCTCCCTTTCTGGCTTGTGGATGCCAATTTGCACCTTTGGGTAGATACAAAATGCACAAGTGATTGTGAAGTGCAGGCTAAAGTTCTTGATTTTGGAACTCCAGAGTTCGAGATGGAGCGGTCTTCAGACTTTGAGGGGCTTGATGGATCATATGAGATCGAGATGAAGAGGAAGAGCAAGTATTCTGGGTGGGTGAAGTCATCAGCAGGTAAATTGACGACTACAGTTTCGCGAGAAGTAAAGTTCAAGAACAAGATAAAGTTTCATGAGAACGGAAATGAAAAAAAGGTAAAGCAGAAAGTGAAAGAAGAGATTGAAATTGAAGTGGAGTCGGAAACTGGTACCAATACTTCTCATACCAAAGTGAAGAGGAAATTTCCGCTAACTATAACCACCAAGACAAAATCATCAAGAGAGGATGGTACAAACTTGATGCTTTCGGAATTAGAACATGAATGGAAGGAGAAGAAGAAGTGGAGTGCTAGAGATTCAGATTCTTTTTCAAGCAGTTTGAAAAATGAACAAAAATGCAAAGGGTGGATGGTTGTTCAAGATCACATTGTTCTACAAGGTGGAGCAACAACTGAACAGAGTTATTCTTATAAGGGTGAAGCTAGTAGCTATTCTCGAGAGATTACAGCTGTCAATGGCAAGCTTATGAATGACACTGCAAACTACATCAAGTTTGCTTCATTTTCTGCTATGTAACAGTTTTTTGAAGTATCCTTTACTTTAAATAATGCGCCATTCTCCCAACCCATTTTGGTCCTCTCTCTGTGTACTGTGTAGCATTAGAACAGACTTCCATGTTTTTTCTGTTTTTTGTATGTATATAGCTAATAATTAGCTAAACATGTTACAGAGGTTGTAGATCATTTAAGCTCTCCTGTAGGCCATTATATACTACCAAGTTACTATTTCAGAAGTAGTTTCTAAAATGACTGCCCAAACAGCTTCATTTGTAAACATTGAAGCAACTTAATCTTGGATTTGCCCAAAAAAATCTTCCTAACTCCTTTTGCTAAAAGATCCGCCGCTCTGCTCCCTGATGGTGTGTTTGACCACTGGCGACCTGCATTCAGTTACAATGATTTCATAAGATATCAATTTTAAAGCATTTTGATTACCTCTGTGTAGTCTATTGCTACTTCCATTGAAGTGAAATTGTTGTCCACAACAATTTTTAGTCCCTGTAGTAGTGCTAACAACACTACCATGTTATTAGCAGAATGTGGAATTCCTTTCATGAAGCATATGACCCAATTTACAGGTTGTTGACAAACTAGGAGGTTGAATTCTGCGGCCTTAGCAATATGCTTGCAGACTGAAATTAAAATACTAGAATAGCAGATTTTATATTATCAGAATGTTCGTTGTGTAAGACATACTAGTCATGCTCATGACTGAAATGAGTGATACAACTGCATAAGATCAAAAAAGATAAGTAGATATATATAGGGTAAAATTCGTATCGTACATATGGACGAATTATGTCATGACATGTGCTAAAAGGGGTGAGTTAAATCCAAGTCAGCTTTCAGTGTCCCGGGGTATTAGCATCCAACCGGGACTAAGGAGTCATAGGTACCGGAAGGATGAAGGCCCGGAGATCGGTTCAAATTCAAAGGGCGGCCGTTACTAATATGGCTTTACATCTTCCAAAAAGCATTAAAGGCATTTATGAACATATTAATCGTCTAATTATTAAAGCATTTATGTACTGGTATTACTAGAGACACAATTCGTGAAATGTGTACCCATGAGTTCAAATATAAATAAGACCAATCACTTCATTGTAAGAACATTATATTCAAGGAATATAATACTCATTCATTGCTTTCATTATTCTCGAAGTTATTGTCTCAATCTAACATTCCAACATTATTGACAGCAACAAACCCAGAAGTCACGGCATAAAGCTTCTTCTAGGCTCAAACTAATTTGATCTTAACCTTTTTTTTAGATTCAATTTTTATTAGATTTATTTGTTAATCATCTTGCTAACTTGGTCACATGAGATTCACATATCTTGTACGTGTATAAATTTAATTGTATCAGTTTGCGGGTAAACAATATATGAGCCAGTTTGAATGGGCTTATGGTTTTTAACTTATAAGTCAAAAGACATAAGTTAGGAATTCTAGCTTATAACATTTGATTTATTTTTATTGTTTTGCCTTAAAAATAAGGGCTTATAAGGACTTTTTAAATTTACGCAAATACCACATATATTATCTTTTCTTAGTTCATTTTGTTTCCCTCTTCTTCATTTTTTACTTTTTTGTTCAAACAGAATGATTCTCTTTGGTACAAGTAATCTAAAAACTTAGAGATCTTGCATTTATTAAAGACTTAATATTTAAAGTGATAGTAGTACTTATATTTGTGTCAGTTTTTAAATCCCTGGCTCCTTTTTTCTTATTCTAACATGAGTTTGGAGCCAACATTAATAAGAGATTATTAGATTTTCATATGATAAAGATAAAACACGAAAATGAGGTGATTCACGGTATAAATTAGATTGTATTTTTCAAATATGGGCTTAATCCATAATCTAGAGTAAATTTTACTCAACGCTCTTTAACTTTTTAGGTTTGGAAACAATACTCTATTCATCTATTGAATGGGACAATAAACCCCTAAATCATGAATCAACAGCCCGAACTTAACTTTGACCATTACATGTAAATTTAAAATGTCAAAAATGACCTTCAATTATGCATTTTCTAAAAAAATAAATAATAACTAAAAGTACCCAATATATTGCATAGAAATGAGTAAAATATTTTGAGGTAAAGAAATAATATATCATCCATCATTTACATGAATCAAAAATCATTTAAATTAATATTTTAGGTGATCTCAAATTTTGAAATAACATATCACTTGTTTAGCCTAAAATTCGAAAAATCATATAAATTAAGATTTTAGGCGATCTCAAATTTTGAAATAACATATCACTTGTTTAGCCTAAAATCCGTTTATTAGATAAACCAGTTGAATTTATGTGAAAGCGGTCTATAGCAACGCAATTAATCCAACTATTTTGTAACATTCCGTAATTTTGGGCGATGGTTTGAGCACCTAAACGCAGGGAAGTAGACCCGACCTCGGAGAAATTATGCTATATTTACGTATGCTAATAAAGAGATTGGTATATAAAAGGATACAGTCCCAAGATAATTTTGGACGTAACAAGTGTAACGATGGAGATTAATAATAATAGTTGTGTATCCCCAAAGAGGTTATGGACTAAGGTCATAATACAAAATTATGACATTGAGTATATGAAAGTCTTATAATTTATTAAGATTTAAGAAAATTGAGATTAAAAAATTAATTTCATGTATAATTGATTAATTGTGGAATCAATTAATAATTGTGAAGGGACAAGAGTTAGTGGGGGTTATGCACGTGTAATGTTTAAATTAGCACCTAAATGACTAGGCTTTAAGTAACAAATGGTGGCAGTCCGTAAGGTTGG
This sequence comes from Anisodus acutangulus, assembly GCA_029783415.1. Taxonomy (NCBI): domain Eukaryota; kingdom Viridiplantae; phylum Streptophyta; class Magnoliopsida; order Solanales; family Solanaceae; genus Anisodus; species Anisodus acutangulus. The sequence goes on from CM056495.1 coordinate 53,808,965, forward strand.
CAGGTAACGAGGGATTAATTGTATGGGGGGAGTCGTGGTCAATTTTCTTAAACCCCTCCAAAACCTTGTAGATAGCAACATAGTTATTGTTATTGATACACCCCCACCCCCCTTGCAATGTTTTAGGAATTAGAAACAGTGATGTTCTAAGAAGCAAATCAGCAACATGTATTTCGTTAGGAAAATAGCAAATGATTTCAATACTTGAAATTTCATGAAACATACCAAATTCTCCATGTTTCGTTCCAGTACGAAAGAAAAGAAAGGTTGCTCTTTTCTAATTGGTCGTGATTAACTTTTAAGTGGAATCGAGGTATTTTAAGGTAAAATATTTCTTTCTTTTGGCATGTTTAATGTAACGAAATATAACTGTGATATTGTTCCATAAGTTATTCTACTCCTAGTGGTTAAGAATATTCATGTTATTGATTCCTATATTAAAAGCATGTCTAAATGTGTTCCTAAGTCCTTATTGAGGCATACGAAAAAAATGTTGATATTCACAGTGTTAGCTGAAGGTACAAGGATATTATGTCATCCGATAAGTTCAGAATATTTCATTATCATTCATGCATTATACACATATAATATATTGGATCGGGTTGCACGTTCCGCAACACTAACCTATATGTATATATATATATATATATATATATATATATATATATATATATATATATATATATATATATATATATATATATATATACATATCGCAATGGCATTGTGCATAATATTTAGGCATATGTATTAGGGCCCTCAGAAGCATTTACTGCTGGTCGACTGTTTATATTTCAGTTATTGTTATATCCCTGCTATGCTATTATTCATGCCTGACATACTCAGTACATCAGTCGTACTGACGTCGCGTTTCATGCCCGCAGGTTCAGTTAAAGAGGGTGACAGTTCACGCTAGTAGGTTGCTGGTTCAGCTAATGTTAGAGCACTCTATTTGTTGCAGAGTTGCAGTCTGGTCGTGGTACAGTATTTTTGCATACGCATATGGGTATGGCGGGGTCCTGTCCCGTCCTTGTGATGTCATGTATTCCTTAGAGGCTTGTAGACATGTGTCATGTGTGTAGTAGACTTGTATGGCCTTATCGGCCTTGGTATGAGTACGTATATAGATAAGTTTATTATCTGATTTTACATAATCCTTTTCGGTTTAGTCCATATTTAATTATGATTAGGTGTTGATAGTGTGATTGGTGGTACCCGGCGGGTAAGATCCGGGTGCCCGTCGCGGCCCTCCAGTTTGGGTCGTGACAAACTTGGTATCAGAGCATGTCTATCCTAGGGAGTCTACAAGTCGTGTCTAGTAGAGTTTTGTTTATGGGTATATTGTGCACCATACTTATAAATAGGAGGCTGCAAGGCATTCAAGGATGATTTCCATTCTTTCACATCATAGATCGTGCAATAGAGTTGAGTCTTAAGAATTCGAGTTTAACTCGTGCCTAATACCGTTTCGGTGATGACGATTACCGAAAAGACTTTGGTTAGTTCATATTCGTATCCGGTAAATGAGTGACTTTTACCAGACGATGGATACGCCAGAAGGGCAGTATTATGTTAAATTTTTTTTCGAGATTATGAGAAGTTGTCTCACTCATATATGGAAAATGGAAGAGATAATGCAAGCCTGGAAAGCTAAATGTTTAGTAAGGTAAATGAAGTACTAAGCATCGGAACGCAGAAGATTGTAAGGATTTTCTCTGTAGACCTTATCGTATTTACAATTACAGCAATACCTTCTTTCCGAAATATTATGATTAGCAGGGAGATTGAAATTGGATTGAGTGTAAATACGAGTAGTACGCTCTTCATTGAGACAGATCCGTCAAGGGATAGGACTAAGTTGCTTTCCCATGGATCGGCCAATCTTGTAGCACCAGAAGAGTTGAGAAAAACTCATGTACCATCAGTCCTACCACCAGCTCCGTCTGATTAGGATTTAAGGAGACCGGTACAGGTATCAAATCAATTGGTCAGGAGCGACCTCATCCTGAAGCATTTAATAGAGACAGGCCCCTTGGGGAGTCAGGGAGCTTATAACAAAATAAATTTATTAGTTAGAGATCGATGATATTTAAAGGGTTCAAAGATTTATTAGTTAGAGATCGATGATATTTAAAGGGTTCAAAGATGCCGATATCTCTGGGCCAAAGTTGTAAAGGTCGAGTGAGACCGCCCCGACCGTCTTATAGTCAAGTAGCAACTTTGACAGAAGCATCAGATGGAAAGAAATTCAGAGAGCATCAGTATATCGAGCATAGCCACAAAATGCTAGAAGGTGCAACAATTGAGCCACAACAATAGAGAACAAAATGCAGCAGCATGTGCATCATTAAACTACCAAAGTGTAGCAAGAAGATGCAACAACAGTGGGTTCAAAACAGTAGCAGTCAGATAGTCTTGAGGTAACATATTCTCAGGATGTGCAACAGCTTATCAAAGTTCATCAACAGCTCGAGGACATTTGGGATCTGAAAGTCACCAAGTCATGCAAAGAAAAGAGGGGTGAAGAATGAGTATCAAAATTTGCTCAAGTAACAAATGGATTATTATATTAGGTAAATATTAGGATATCCAAAGGAGTGAGTGAGCACACAAAATATCTTCATGAATGTAACCTCTGTATAATAATAGGGGCAATTAAGGACGAGAATTATGGTATAATCAAAGGTATGATTATTCTAGAACGGCGTAAGGATCAATGGTGGAGGAGTGACATAATGAACTTTTCGGCCAAAGGTGGTGATTCTTTGGTGTGCAGAAAGGGAGTATGAGAGGTACTTGGAGATAAGAGATTTTTCCCCAAGGCAATTTGAAATGGAAAAGTAAAGGTAAGACGAATGAGCACTTGATCGATGAGAGATATAATAATGATAAGATAAGAAAGCTTGACAAGTCAGGGGATCAAGTAACACCGTGAGTTGGATCTAAACATACGAAGCATCGGTTCCACAACATATGCAGTCGTACCTTCCAGGAAGTATGTAAACAGAAGTAAAAGTGAGTAAAGCTCGAGATTAGCGCCTAAACAGGTGGAAGGAGGCCAATGACGCCTATGAATACAAGGTAGACATTAAAGATACATGTCAAAGAGATAATGACATTATAATAAGGATAAAATGTCAGGCAAATACAAATATCTATGAGCATTATTGAACTGATTAAAGGTTCTACGGGATAGATAAAGTAATGGATTTACAGCCTAACAAGATCGATGGAATCTTTTCCAAAGCACCATTGACGAAAATAATTAGCCATGAGGCCAGTGGAGGAATTCAAATCTAAGTATACCGACCATGTTTAGATATAATAGGCCAACGTTATGTGATGTAAAATTCTTCAGAATCTTCCATGTACGGAATGAGAGAATAAATTAATAGCTCATCCCTTCTGGATTGGTAACGCCAAGGATCGGAGTTAGGAGCAATGTTTAAGATTATGTAGGTATACAAAAATATATACTAAGAGGAGTACGACATGTAAGAAAATGAGTGGACAAGTAGTAAAGTACAGATTCCTTGCAGACCATGAATAAGAGTTAATGGTGAGGATACGCGTACTTCAGATTGGATGATATTTTCCATAAAGTGTTCACGATTGAGATACTACAAATATAAGAGTTTTCAACACACCAGCTAGTATATGGACAATAAAATCATTCATCCACAAGCGGTTGGATTAATGTAAGAATGAAGGAGGGAAGTTAACATGAAGGAACACATCAGTTAGCTAAGTAAGAGTCTGATTTGCGGATTCAGATAGTGATAGCCTTATAACTCAGAATACAACAGGGTCATCCCTCATACGGGAAGAAAATAAGCGTCATGATGAAGATCACATTGTTAGAGAAGATTGGGAAAAATATTTAGCAAAAGAGAACCGCAACCTTCGAGTATAATAGGAGAGGGACCCCCATGTTTTATGTTTTTCCAATATAGCGGGATTACGAGACATGATTATGATGGAGGTCCATCGATCACAAAATTTAGTTCACCATGGATCTACTAAGATGTACTATGATCTCAAGAGTATTTATTGGTAGAACGACATGAAGAGGAGCGTGGTAGAATTTGTAGCTCAATGTCCTAATTGTCAACAGGTAAAAATAGAACACCAAAAGCACGGTGGCTTGACTCAGAACATTAAAATTCTGAGGTGGAAATGAGAAATGATTAATATGGATTTTGTTACGGGTTTACCTCATTCTTATTGGATGTTTGATTCTATTTGGGTAATTGTCGATAGACTGACCAAATCAGCTCATTTCTTGCCGGTCAAAACTACATACACAGCCGAGGATTACGCGAAGTTGTACGTCAAGGAGATTGTTCGCCTTCATGGTGTGCCTATCTCTATTATATCTGACTGAGGTGCACAGTTTACAGCTAACTTCTGTAAGTCATTTCAGAAAGGTCTAGGCACCCAAGTTAATCTTAGCACAACTTTCCACCCTCAGACAGACGGGCAAGCCGGAGTTGGTGTGGGGCCCACTGCCTGAAATGCCTGCGGAGGCCGAGGCCCAAGCAAACCTGCCTGCGGCCCCGACCCAGAAGTGAATCTGCTGCCAGTATTCAGACCCGAGAAACTGGGCATGGCCTGTTGCTGGAACTGGGCCCAATTACTCGGGTAAGGGCTGAGAGGAAATTAGGAACTGTTGGGCCAACGCCATCGCCCGCTTCTTAGTTAGGCGGGCCCACACCGAGACCGGTTGGCATGCCCATTGCCTCGAGGCTCATGCCACCGCCACCATCAAGCTTTGGCCACCTCCATTACCACCGTGATTGCCATCGCGGTTTTTGCCATTATTTTTATAATTTTGACCCTTTTTGACACCACCGTTGTTGCGGTTTTGGCTAGAATTCTCGGAGAATGAGTGAGGGTCATCTGACGTGGTTATCATTACGACAAAATTTGCACATGTAGACTCCTTTTTAGCTAAGCCGACTTCTTCTAATGTGAGCATGGAACGGGCTTGATAAAAGGGTGGTAGAGGGTTACTTTGACGAAGTAGTGTGCCAACGCCATTATAGGCCTCAGACAGGCCTGCAACCATTTGGAAAATAAGACGATCACTGGTAACTGGTGCACCAATGTTGCGGAGTTGGTTTGCCAATTCCTTCAGCATTTTACAATAGGCCGAAACGTTAGAAAAATCTTCTATGTTGATATATGAAAATTCCTGCTCGAGGGTGACAACACGAGAATTCTTGTTATCTTGGAATATATCACGCACCCTATTCCAAGTTTCCATTGCCGTAGCGTCGGGCTCATTGATCGTTTGTAGGAGGTCGGTAGAAATAGTAGAATAAATTCACTGGAGAACGGTAACATCAAGTATCGTCCATAACGTGGATTTTCCTCGGGGTTAGGCACCTCCTCTGTGTCAGGTGTCGAGGGAATTATGTGATGGAGGACTTGATGAGAGCGTGCGTGAATTTTGAATAATTCTGCCCATGTCGCGTATTGGGCGTTTTCCATCTCAAGAACAATAGAGATGTGGTTCCTGGTGTTGGAAACTGTAAGGGCTTAATGAGACATGTTCTTTGACGTAGACATAACGAAAGAACAATAGGAGAATTAGGGATTTGGGAAGGGAGGAGGAAGAAGACGGCCGGAAATCGAGAAGGGTTCTCGGAATTTGAGCCGAGAGTAGCGGAAGAAAATTGGGAAGGGAGGTATTTTAGACCTAGAGCTCTGATACCATGAAAGAATATAATTTCTTATTATTTTCATTAATGAATGGGTATATATACAAGTTACAATCTCCAAATATGGAAAATCTTATTCCTACTCTACTTCTAATATTCTAATTCTACTTGTGCAAGAATTCTACAATTATTGTAATTATTAATTTCATACTCTAATTATACTATACACGATATTCTATCACTCTTCACTATCCATGCATATTCGAGAAAACATAGCTAAAATAACATCATGTTTAACAGCAAATTCATTTTGTGGGTATACAAGTTCAAGCTTATTTGGATCTCTCAACAGTATATCATATTTTTTAACTGAATTTTTTTAATCAAAGATTCTTCAATTTAAAACATAGATTTAAATATGAAAAGAGAACATAATTTGTATGGCTGCTACTTTGAGAGTTCACAAAATCTGATTTTTATAATTGAAGTCTTTAGAGAGGAGAGAGAAGGAATTCTTATTGGCTGTGGATAGGAGAGAGGGAAAGAGAGTTAAACTATTAATCTGAGTAAATTACTTGAATAACTAAAAAAAATTAAATCATTTATTTTCTATGAGAAAACGTGTAATAATTTAAAGACCTCACTGGGAGAAATGGAGGGATCCTCCACTGGAGAGGAGCCGCTTCCATTTATCATCACCGTATGGTTCTTGTAAGCACCACTATTTCATTGACTTTTCATAATTATATTGTTTACACATTGAAATCTTTGATCATTATACCTTCAATATATGTTCTGTAAAGTCGACATGGAAATTGCCATCCCAAAATTAGCCTTATATATATATATATATATTCTTATTTAATTTTACTTTCTCCGTTCACGTTTTGCTTTTTGAAAGTTGATTTAACTAATATTATTTAATATTTTAAATTTATATATTCAAAAACTATATAAATAATCCTATAATTCTTCTCATATTAGTATTATGAAAAATATATCTTAAAATATTATCCATGACCATGTAATTTAACTCTTAAAAAATGAAGCGTGATATGTAGAAATGAACGGGAGGAGCATATATTGTGCTCCTATTACTTTACTTTTTAATTACTTCTTCCGTTCTATTTTAAATATCTTTTCTTTTTGATTTGTCTCAAAAAAAGTTTTTTTTAAGATCACAAGATTTAAAAAATCACATATTTTTAATTTAAGACTATAAGATTCAAAAGTTACTCTTATTTTTTAAATTTTATATCTAATTAAATTAAGAAATTTAAATTAAAACGAAAGAATATTACTTAGAATATGATTGCTATTCTCGAATCATTTCAGCTACCAATGGCAAGGTTTTGAATGACACTGCAAACAGTTTTTGTGCAGCAGCTCCTTTGAAGTTTGGTTCATTTTCTATTTTGTAACACCCTGTTTGAATAAACATTTCTTGTCCCACGAGCATCCCGTGTGTAACACTATAGGAAATTTTGATTATGAATTTCTTGCCTATGTAGTTCGCCTATACAATTTATGTTTTTTGTGTCAAAGATGCAGGCTTCAATAAGGATGTCAAGTGTTAGGAAATGAACTTTTTTGATGATTTGCTTGATGTAATGCTTTTTCTTGTCTTTGTGTTTGATATCAACCTGAGTATTGAGCCTTCATTGTCTTGGGGATGTAGGAGCCTGGAGGAGTCACTGGAGTGGATCTCTTATCTTGCAACTCTAGCTATTTTCATAATGAGCTCTGAATAACGATAATAACAACATTAATAAAATAAGAACAACAATTACGTCTCAGCCCCAAACAAGTTGGGGTCGATTATATGAATTCTCACTTCATAAACTTTAAATTAAAAAATAAGTTAGTATATAAATAATAGTAATAATATTAGAATTTTTCTAACAAGAATAAGTTTCACTTTAACAGTTGGTGGTTTTATTACTGTCTACCAGTTGCTGTATCATTATGAGAGTTTAGCATTCAGATTTGGCGCAGACTATTTTTTTTTTTTGGTTGCCAATATATTGCATAAAGATCTACAATTAAATCAAAAGCAAGTGTCTGGAAAAACCTACGAGCTTTTGAAAAAGATAGGTAAAATGAAAGAAAAAGATTGAGACAATCCAATTAGTTTGAGATCTTGGTACGTGTACTTTAAGTCACTATCACTAGGAGTCTTGTAATCTTTCTACACATTTTGTATGTCTAACAAAAATGTAAAGAATTTTTAGAGTTAAGAAACCAAAATTACTGAATACTGGATTTAAGGGTTTTAAATAGATAGGAAGGATTCATACAACTGATCACAATTAACTTAGGATCGAGACTTGAAAATTGATATTTGCACAAAGACGCATAGCCTTAGATAGCTGACACTTTACTCTTTTGGCTTCACACTCTACTGTAAGGGATGACTCAAATTTGCGTAGGTTAATAACCATTACCAAAAAAACAGAAAACGGAAAATTATCTAGGGTAGATAAGTGCGCCAAGGAGCAAACGTCTTTTCATTTTGAGAGAAGACAAAATCACTTTCCCTTGGAAAGTATGTATTTGTATTAATTTCAAGGGGAATGAATGAATCTATAGGATACATTCAGAAGAAAGTTTGCTTTAACTTGTTAGAGAATTATATATGTTTTCTTTTCTTTCTCTCCACTCATAAACTGGAGACATCACTGTAAAATATACAAAACTGCTGGGACTTTCATTCTCTTGCAGTGTCTTTGGGGCGCCAAAAGTCTTTCTTAACAACAAGAAATTGCTCTTGATGCAAAGTTACTGACCAATGAAGTGAACGCAGAATCGAGCCAAGTTGTTTAATCATCTGGATAGTGTCCTGAACTAAAAGGTATCCACCTGGTCTCAGCACTCTGTCCATCTCCACAGCTACATCCACTAGGTCACATCTGCAGAAGAGAAAAAAGAACTAAAACATCTCAAGAAACATGTGCTTACACCTGTTAAAAGATTGACAATTAAAGCATATCTAAGCTAAAATTACAGAAAGCACCATCTCGTGTTATTCAGATCAATAACAAATCAAACCAGTAACCATGAAGTAGAGATTGAACCTTTGACTTAAATTTCCAAAGAGGAAAATGGAATGTAGAAGATCAAATGTCCGAGGATAGGCATTGAAGGACTCGCACCAGTCATGGTATGTGCCAATCAAGCCCCTATCAAAGATAATGGGTAGAGTATCTGGTCCACTGATAGGAACGACGTTCATTACCCACAGGGGTCGATCAATAAGTGCTGTAGCAAATCTGTATTACCATTGGAGTATTAGTAAGACAAAGGAGCAGAGAAAGGAAGCAGAAAAGTTAAAAAATAAATTTGTCATACCCTCCATAGCCTGCATTCATGTCCATTACATTCCTCACAGTTGACCAATTTATACCAAGGCCTCCTAAGTACACAGCTGATACCAATGCTGCCCAGTGTCTTGTATCCTCATTGAATATTTCTTCAGCGTCTGTTTCAAGCGATAGACTTAGAGGTTTCGTGTTGAGCCTCTGAGGCCAGGGTGCAGGCCACTCGTAGCTACTTGTGGGGAGTGGTAGAAGGCAGCTGTCCAGTGGCGTGTACCTGTATATTGGATGTGAAAGTTATGATGATCAGAATTAAGATATAGATGATTATTGTCATCAAAGTGTTTCAAGCGTACCATGAACTATTCAGTCTATGCTTCTGCTCACACATAGGGGGATTATTTTCTTTGCGATTCTCATAGCAAGAAGATGAATCTGGTTTTTGATATATAACTAGCCCGACTCTAGCTCTTTTAAAGTAGGTCCTTGCCACCATCTTCCAGCACATTGCTTCAGTCAGATTAACCATAACTGCAAGAACAAGACCGAAAATTATATGCTACCAATCATAACATATTACTCAGTTCCAAATTAACTTCACCATTACAACTCTGAATTTTTTTCGTAAATCTTGTCTCTTGCAGTCATTTTCTACATAATTCATTGACAACAAATAGAAAGAATATAGAAAAAACTGGCAATACTGCCCAATTATAGTCTCATAGAAGTTGAACTCTATACAGAAAGCGTTAGTAAATGTTAATTCATAGAACAAAGTGTCCATGAGTTAGAACCTTTCCAGACAGTCTTATGTCCTTCATCCTTCTTATAAACTGGCGTTGCAGACCATATGAAGTACCCTCCTGGCCTAAGAATCCTGTTGAGCTCCATCAATGGTTTTCCTCCTGCAGTTTTCAATTAGTTACCACGTTGACAATGTAGAGGTAGGACTAGAAATTTGAGAATAGTCATTTACCATCTGCATGCCAGTGAACCCTGCATCTTGCACAATGAATCATATCAAAAGCATTATCGGAAAATGCAAGCTTTTTAGTTGCAATGACTGAGAGAGTAGCAGGGATTCCACGCTCGAGGGCGAACTGTATCTGAGCCTCATGTTCATCCTTTGGAGCAAATGACATGGTAATGACATTTTTATCCAGCAAATAACCACCGAAGCTAGCAACACCGCATCCAACATCTAAAATGACCCTTATACTCTTTCCCCATTCAATTGTTGGAAAAGTCTGAAAAACACACCAGAAGGAACTCAGAGTAAATAGACCAACAACAACAACAACAACAACATACCCAGTGTAGTCCCACAACGTGGGGTCTGGGGAGGGTAGAGTGTACACAGACCTTACCTCTACCTTGGTAGGTAGAGCGGCTGTTTCCGAGAGACCCTCGGCTCAGGACAACCACAGCAGAAAAAAAGTCTGACCCGGTCAAAAATTTAAAGCAGTAAGAAAATGTAAGCTCGACTACCTACTACCCTTCTACCCTAATCTGTGAGCTCCACAACCCCTTATCTAAGGTCATTCCTCAGTAAGTCTCGCCTGCTCCATATCTCGTCTAATCACCTCGCCCCAATATTTCTTCGGCCTACCTCTACCCCTCCTGAACCCCTCCATAGCCAACCTCTCACACCTCGGCGCTGCGGCATTTGTGTCTCTCCTTCGCACATGTCCAAACCATCTCAACCTCGCTTCCCGCATCTTATCCTCCACCGAGGCCACTCCCAGTCTGCCCCGGATATCTTCATTTCTAATCCTATCCTTCCTTGTATGCCCACACATCTATCTCAGCATCCTCATCTCCGCCACTCTCATCCTTTGGGTGTGCGACGTCTTGACTGGCCAACACTCCGCCCCATACAACATAGTCGGTCTAACCACCACCCTATAAAACTTGCCTTTTAGCTTTGGTGACACCTTTTTGTCGCACAAGACTCTAGATGCAAGTGTTCATTTCATCTACTCTGCCCCAATATGATGTGTGACATCGTCATCAATCTCTCAATTCCCTTGGATAATAGATCCGAGGTACTTGAACTGGGTCCCAAGACTCACCTCCACGCCTGTCTCACGGTCGCTCTCGTTGCTGAACTTGCACTCCAAGTATTCTGTCTTGGTCCTACTCAGCCTGAACCCTTAGACTCCAAGGTCTGTCTCCAAACCTCCAGCTTAGCGTTCACCCCGCTGCGAGTCTTATCAATCAGAGCTATGTCATTTGCGAATAACATACACCATGACACCTTCCTTTGGATTTGTCGCGTCAGTCCATCCATCACCAAGGCAAATAAGAATTGGCTAAGAGCTGATCCCTGGTGCAGCCCCATCGTCACAGTAAAGTGCTCCGAGTCTCCTCCCACTGTCCGTACCCTGGTCTTGGCTCCATCATACATATCCTTGATCGCCCTAGTGTATGCCACAGGTACACCTTTAGCCTCCAAACATCAATTTCCAGCCGAACGAACTGCTCAACTGGTAAAACCATAAACAAGCACCATTCCCAGGCCCCCACCCCACATTGACAAAGAAAGTAAAGGGCCAAAAACAGGAGGAAAATGAAAATGAATACACACTTCATGTTCTTCCACATGCTTCCTGAATGATCAGAGCCCAAATTAGTCACAGAAGGATTCAATTTCTTATTCCTGATTTCTCCTCATTAAAAAAAAGAATATTTACAGGACACAATGAAAAAATAAGGTATAAGATTGTGTACTAATCCATTTAGAAAGTAAAATCAGAGACTCCACCAGATAACTAGTATCTTCCTAACTAGCATTTTAGTTTTTAGTGGTTACCAACTGCATGAAGTGAATTCATTAGTAATTAGTACAAAAACGGTTGCACTGAACTTAAAAAAAATACCATGAGTAGTCGGGAAAAATGATGTTATACCTGCATGTCCATTGAAGAAATATTATGATTAGGGGCAAGGAATTTATATTGACACATCTAGAAGTTCTCTCTTGAAAGCGCAAGATATCTCTTCCTCAAGGATGAGCCCCTCCTAACTTAACTCCAAAATATTGCTCATACTGATGATCTAGATTTTTCAAAGACAACCATGTAAAGGTATCAAAAAAGGAAGTTGCATTCATTAGACTTGTCAGATATCCTTCAAACAATCAACAGTTTACATAAATAGAATATGATCAGAATTCATATTTCATAAAAAAGGAATAATTATTCAATAAACATGAAATCGAGGGACATGAACAGGAGCTACAGAAACACAGTTCAACAGAAACAAACATACATTATAGATGATCATTGCTCAGGGTGAAGAAGGATAAGAATGCCTACAAATAGACATAAATAGTACCTCTTCAATGAATTCGATATAGTGATTCACTCCATCCTTGAACTGTGTTCCACCACCAGGGAAAACAAAATAATTACCAGACTTTTTCACCCAATTTTGGTCTTTCTTATATTCCACAAGCTTAGGATGAGGAACATTGTCATACCATATCTATCCGGAGGAAAAAAGAAAAGAAATCAAGAAGCAGATTAGGGATGGCTATTTTGTTACTAGCAGAACAAAATGGTATCGTGAATCGAAAATGACTTGGCATATTTAGAAACTACTCTATGTACAATAAACAGGAAAACAATTTATTTAGATCTATAACGTTCAAAAAACAACTAAAATCATATCTAGCTCCATTTAATAATTAGCTGGTGACACTTGTAATCTTATTCAATAAGGAGCTCCAAAAGAATTACTACTAATTGGTAAGACACTTAAGCAAGCAGATGTTACAAACAAAAACCTGTAACTCAGGAAACATATCAAAATCCAAGAAACTGAAGGATACTGGGATTTTGTAAAACATTATAGATGAAAGTTAAAACATCCGAAGAACAAAAAAAGGGTAGAAAAAGAAAATTCAACTGTCAATGTGCCTTTTGTAATTAAACTTCACAAGAAAAAGAAAAAAAGAGAGGACAAGAATAGGTAAAATAAAATTGCTTATCGAATCATTCCACATTAATGAAGGTAACGAAATAAAAGTTAATTCAACTGATAAATAGAAAATCATATCTCTCTAATGTTTCAGCTACAATCTCTAATGTATCAAGTGGGAATTAATCTCTACTCCTTTAGATAAATAACTTAGCATTCAGCCAAATGCACCATGTAGCTTCTTAGGAGCATGAGTGTTACCCGATAATATTAGATCAATTCTAAAAAGTATGTACAAAAAATATCTAATCTGACCATGAGTTCACGGGCACCATAAATTGCCCTATAAGTTCGCCCCTGATATGAATCCCATACCAATGACTCCATAATCAGCATGCCATGGCTCAGTTAAAACAAACCGGAGAAAAATTGAAAACAAAATTTTACCACCAAAGAAGTGAAATTCTCACCATGTCCCTGCTCTTAGGCCACGAAACCGGCAACTTATAACCAACCGGCAACGGAATCAAACACCTGGGACTAGGAACAGGGCAATGTCTTTCCCTATGCTCCATATGCCTTCTCGATCTTATTTTTTTTATTGCTTTCCAGTTATCAAGGCATGGTATGTAATCAACCGCCAGAGGACCAGGACATAGCTTCCAATCATAAGAGAACGTTTCCAACTCATCATTGATGATCCTATCAGACTGATCAGGTTTAATCGTAAAATTATTATTCAGCGGAACGTTAGACGACTCAGTGTCGATCGTAGAATTATTCAGCAGGACGTTGGACTCAGGGTTGATGGTAGAATTATTAATCAGCGGGATTTTTTCGTTTTCACTATGGGATTGGTGTAAAGGTGGGGTTGAAGTTGAACTAGTGTTGTTAGGATTGAAGTCAGGGATTAATTTGGATTGAGAGGTGCGTTGAGCAAAGTCTATGGCAACGAATATGGGGGATTTCTGGGAGTTAGAAATCAGGAGGAAAGTGACGAAGATTAGCAAAAGGAAAAAAGATAAGATGAATGGGTATTTGCGTTGTTTGAACATATCTTGCATTGACGACGATGATGCTGATGATATAGCCATGGGATTGAAATTCTATATTTTTGTTGTTGTTTGTGTTCCGTAGAAAGATCCAAAAAAAAGGGAGGAGTTGAAGAAAGGATATAATTGAAGAAAAGAGAGACAAAAGTGCAGAGGCGAAAAAAAGCAAGTTGATGCAGTGTGTCACGATTTTGGGGATGACGAAAACTGTTGAGTTTGAAATATGGTTAGAGATTACAAGGATCTGGACTCTGGAGGGGGCCACACGAAGGAGTGAAATCTGTTTAAAAGGGTGGACTTTGGAATTACTAATAAATAAATACATGAGATAATGATTAAACAAACGTCTTAACTATCATTTTTTCCGCGAGTTTCACGTTTTAAATGTCGATTGTTTTCTTATCCTACCTAACTATCATCATCTATGTATTAAAACTATCACACCCCAACCTAAAACTATCACACCCCAACCTAAAACTATCACACCCCAACCTAAGAAGGTGTGGCCGGCACTCTATGCCATACTAGGCCCGAGCGAACCCAGCTATACTCAAATAATTTATGCCTCGAAAGACAGGTTAGGCCAATAAGGATGATCTGTAAGATTGTTGTTTCAACTTAAGCCGACATGGACATATGCTAAAATATCGACGAATAATAGTCAACTCGACTAAAACGAGGTCATCTCGACATACATACATATCTGAACGGCCGACAAGGCCTACATGTCTCTGCAAATAGTAAAACCCAAAACAAGTAATGTATAAAAGGGCCGACAAGGCCGCCACACTGACACTACTACAAACATAGGACGCGTCTACAAGCCTCTAAAGAGTGATAACTGTATCATAGACGAGACAGGGTCCCGTCCTACCCATAGTCTATATATACACAAAAATATAAACCTGGTAACTTCGGATGACCTGGAGCTTACCACACAAGCTGGTACTTGGCAATCTACTGAGAAGGTCCTTTTGGCTGTCTATCAGGACATGCAGGCATGAAATGCAGTGCCCCAACAAAGGGACGTCTATACGAAACAATGTACCCAGTATGTAAGGTAACTGAATAACTGAAACTGTAACTGGACTGAAATATAAAACATACTGAATATAGCTGAAGAGTCGATAGAAATCTAGAGGCATACTTACCTGTCTCGGACTCCTAAATTGTCAGACCCCAACCTTGGGTGGCAGGGTGGCCAACACCCGACACCGTAAGGCCCGAGCGTACCGATCCTGATACCTGTGACATAAACAACAATTCATGGGCTGACAAAGCCTCTGACACATATTTAACTGAAGAACAATACAACCTCCTGCACTCAGAAAAGGCCCAACCTACACATATATATAACAAGGCCGACATAAGCACAATAAATCTACTAGGGAGGCCGACAAGGCCACACAAAACTGTCACATACAACACAACTATCTACAAGCCTCTAAAGAGCACTATGACAACATCTGGTTAGGATAGGGTCCTACCATACTCAACTATATATATATGAACATCTGTCATACCTATCAGCTCACTTCACAACTCCAAAAGAGAGGAGCGTGACACACCTCAGCTGAGCCGAGTCCTACTGTGAGGAAGGCATTTGCATCTCTATCTGCACCTGCGGTATGAAATGTAGTTTCCTCGAAAAGGGAAATCAGTACAAAATAATGTACGAAGTATGTAAAACATGAATAACAATAATCTGTAAACTGTAAGGAAAGGAGTAAACGCAATATGAAGCGATAAGCTGTAAATAAAAGCATAAGCAACTTGAATGCCGTATGAGACAGATAATGAAACTCTGAAATTCAAATACAGCCTGTCTGGAATATGCCTTTACTGTATAAACTATCCTCATCTTACTGTGCGAGGTGTATAACATGTCACTACTCTCAGGTATACTATGAGATGCATGTATCGATATGTATACTAATTTGTGTATGTGTTGAGGAATGCGTAACCCGATCCATTATATGTATATGTTGCGGAACGTGCAACACGATCTAGTATATGTATATGTTGCAGAATATGCAATCCGATCCAATATATGTATATGTTGCGGAACGTGCAACCCGATCCAATATAGGTATATAATGCGGAACTTACAACCCGATCCAATATACGTATATGTTGCAGAACGTTCAACCCAATCCAATATGTATATCATGATTGTATGAATGATATTAGATGTTAATGAAAATATATCATCACCAGTGGAACTCGGGGGTGTGGACAACAGACTGTGATAACCATGGCTATTTGGCCTCCTTTGGAACTCGTAAACTCTTAGACTTTTCTTTGACATGACTCTTGGTCGATTTGATGATTAACTCTTTAGAATGCTTTTTTAAGACTTATGATAAGACCAGTAACCAATAACAAGAATCACTAGAATATGAATAAACAATAAACACTTCTCAATAGGAGACTTTGATAGACGATAGAGTAAAATTCTCAATGTTTCTTTTCAAAAATGATAACTCTTTGGATTCATGCTTTTGAAAGAAAGGGATAGCCTTACATACCTAGTTCTTTTTGCTACAATCGTTTTACAAGTCCTTGCTCCTCTTACGAATGATCATCTATACCATACAAGGAAGTACTATCAATATCGAATCTAAATTCCTTAGAAAAACTTTGCTTAGATATCTTATTGAAAATCTTGAATACCTAGGGTTCTTAGATCTCTTCACAAGGGATACTTACATAATTTAATCCCACAGTTTAATCAAAAATACAATTTCCATAGAAACTCATTTAGGTGTTCTTCGGCAATTCTAGCATATATGATTCCTTAGGATTTTCTTATACGAAAAAAACCTTATGTGATTCAATCTCAGAATATTTCAACATGTATTCTCCTTAATCCATAATGTATACCACTATTCAATTATCCAATTCAACTCCTTTTGATCTGGTGAAATATGTCAGCGTGACACGACACAAATTGACCCCTTCTTTTAGATAAGAAAAACTCAAAGGCAAATGACGTTAGTACGTTAGTGATAAATAAAAAATGCAAGATATCACAGATACATTTGCGAGTGAACACGCAAGGCAAAATAGCACATAAATTCATGCATTTGATGCAAACACTTAATTGATCCTCCATTCCGAGGTTTTGGGTATTTGGTCATTTTGAGTTTTGTGGATTTTGGTTTGGGAGTATATGGTTGACTTTCTTCCACAATGTCGTGGGGACCGATCCCGAGGTGACCCCTTGTGGTTTCGTCATTCTTGAGATAGGTAATATAACTTTTATATAATATAGGGACCGAGTCTTATGAAGACTGCCTACGTATCCCTCCCTGGGAAGCTAGACCCTTCCGTAATTCGATTTACATGAAATCATCCCCTAATTTTTTTCTATCCGAAAGATTCCCGAGCTCAAGGGAATGGAATCCCCAAGCAACCCAAATTTCAAGCCTAAACAAGATCTCAACACTCAAACTCGCAAAGAGTAGCATAAAAAATAATTTTCAAGATAATCTAAGGAATTAAATAACCTAAGTTTCATATTTATAGTCTAGGACTAACTTATTACACAAGAGACCCAAAATGACACTATTCGATTGCAGAAATAGACAAAACGCCGTCCTGTCGCAGTCTACTACTCAACCTGTGAACCGCAAATATTGTGTCTGTGGCATCATCTTCGATTTGCATGTCATGTTCTTCAGTGATGGAAGCATCTGCGATTTGAGAGCCCAACCTTCGGTTCACAAGGTCTATTTGTAGCACAATCTGGGATTCACAAATGGTGTTTTCTTCACCATTCTTTTCTTTTCCCCCTTCCCATGCAATCTTCCACACTTGAGATCCTCGGGATGACGCTAATGCATGCTCATGAGCGCCTATCTTCATGTGCAACCCTCATGGTGTTTGGAGTTCTTAGCCTTAACTCCATATAGACGATCTCGAGGCAATTAGGATTGCATCATTCTCCCCTTCTGGAAAGAAATTTGTCCTCAAATTTAAAGGGACACCTACACACATCAAACAAGAAGACAAAATACTATAACTACAGTGCACCAAACAATTCTCTCATGAACTGTGTAGATGAAAACACAAATTTCATTAGAATGCCTATTGTAACACTATATGATTCAAGTAGGGACGGAGTTCAAGATTTGAATATTATGAATCCGAGTTGGGGATGCTACCACAACCAATTGATCTGACTAAACTCAATATCTTTGACAAAGAATATCACTAAAATTAAAATAAATAAAAATGTTGAACCCAAAATTTGGAAATTTACGAGTACAGAACTAAGAACTTTAAATGTTGAATCAATCAAATTTAAAGTTTAGATCCGCCTTTGAGTCCAAGATAGAGAAACCAAATTGAGCCGATTTCTTTGATCCGATAGCTTTGATCTGCTTCCATATGCTGAGACCTGCGTGTTGGTTAATAATTTTTATATTTTCATACCTGCATAGATTTGTTTGTTGTACCCTCTCAGGTGATTTCTTTTAAGCGGGTTCTCTTCCGACACCTTATGGATCTACTTGATATTTGTTGAGCGGATACTGCCTGCGATATCGTCTAACTCTATTGAATTTCTGGGGAGTATTTGTTTGAGCGGATGTCACCTGTGACACCGTTTGGCTTTTGCTGGTAGATGTTGTTGATCCTATAGTTTGATTTTTTGGGAATGACGACTGCAACTTTCTACAAAAAGTACATCATTTGGACTTGGGGGTGAAGCATGCAACCTTTCAACACCAAGGAGATGGTAACCAATTCCACAAGGTCAAGACCGGGTTGCTAAATACAAGCCCGTGAACTAGCCAAGTGAGGGTGGTCGGAAGCCCTTTTAGTAACCCGAAACTTAGGCTAGGTTGGTCCACACAGTTCCAACGTTCGCTTACCACTAAGGGGTTTCTCGAGCTTGGGTATTGATTAGGTCACACAGTCCTAACCAAGACGTACATGGAATTGAGGGGTGACCCACACATGATCGATATATTTCAACACACAAGTTGAAAACATAAATTTATATTTAACTCAAACTCAACCTGTCTAAGTACAACAACCTAAGGCCCTATTTATAGTACCATAGGGACTATTCTAGAAGCAAAAACAAAAGGACACAAATACAAGGCCATTCAGTCGAAATGTGAACAAGGGAAATGGATTGGGTTGGCTTGGGGACCAAGTTGTTCCTTGGCCATTATGAGCATAATGTGAAAGAGTTTGGCTTTTCTTGGAGACGGGATGAGTATTTAAAGTCTTGTTGTTATTGTGATTAGCTTTATATTAACGAATCATATGTGCGTGGATAAACTTCGACTATCACAAGGCACATCGGAAGGGCAAGGTGATCACTGAGGCTTGATTTGTTAGCGCTCTTATTTGGCAATGAGGTAGGCTGCGGTTTAGTTTTTTAGAATGCGATAAAAGTATGTAGTAGTTATAAATGTTAACGGGTATTGGGCGTGTTTGGGTGTCCCACTCAAATGGTTGTGATGAATGTTTGAGTGAGTATCAGTGTTGAACTGTGATGATGAGTGATTTGGGGGATCAACCTTATGCTGATTCCGACTGCTGTTATTTGGACTTATCGCCATTATGTGGGCTCGTTGCCAAATTTGATATTTGTGTGTTTATTCATCATACATGCTTAGATATAATATCCTAATTGTACTAGGATTATTGTTGATAGACTGCTTTGATATGAATCATGTGTATTGGATTATATCTGTGTTATTGAACTCTTGAAGGCATGTGATATTTCATCTCGTACTTGGTTGCATCTCATTATATCATGATAGCTTGCCTTATATTGTCATTTGAATTCATACACTCATGGTTCTGTGATATTTACATGAGAGTAGTATAAATATGTTGTGGGCCCAAGAGGCTAGAAAGGTAAGAACACTTATGAGATTATGGCAACATTGAGATGATGATGATACAGATGGCTCGGGTTGCAGCGCACAATTGATATTGATATGCGGGGAACATATTTGCACGCCTGGAACATGATATAATTCAAACAAATGAGTCTGGGCTCTAGCCAGATTTGTGTGTGGAATTTCGGCTTGCTAGGAGCGGTATATGGACTTCACTGGTCCCTTATGGGTGTACGAATCATAATAAAACCTTGACATATTATATACCAGGTTGAGAAAGTACTTTGCATATGCATTGCATTCATATCATACGTATATGTATACATTGATTAATTGTGGTTTGGTAATGTGATATGGTTGGTTATTGGAACTTGGGTGAAACCCTGATCTACTTGGATTGAATTGATTTGGTTGTTGTGTGTGGCTTGCTTCCTCGTGTATGGGTTTTTGGGGTTTGATAATTGCAAGTCTAAATGTTTGATGTCAACTACAACTACGGTAAAAAATATAAAATTATGCCATGACTATTGTTTAGGTCCAGGGAATTATGTGCATTTGTGTGTTGTCTGGTAATTGATCGTGTGACTGGGTAACGAGTCTAGTAAGAAACCTGTGATAAGTGTCACTAGTTGAAAGGTAGATGTGGAATGATCTATGTATGTTAGACCGTAACTGTATATGGACTTAACTAAGCATAAATGTTAAGGTTGATAAAGGAGTTAACGTCATCATGTTTAACTTAAGTGTAACTCTCTTGGAAGCGTTATAAAATGGTTGTTGTGAGGTAAGTTTGTCTCATTTGTTTAGTGTGATAAGTTGGATAAGTGGGGTTAAGCTTGAATATGACTTGAACAAGAGAGTACTAGTGGGCGGTTATTATGGTAGTAAGGTCCCTGTATATGTTAATGGATTGATTGTACTTGATTGTGATTGGAACCTTATGTGAACAATGTAGCTTGATGAATCGGTGAATTGATATGTGTAAAACATGACTTATATGGACTATTGAACTGTCTAGTTTATGTTTATCTAGTGTCAACTTGATATTTATCTCTGTTACGTATCTTCCATCATTGTCAGCCTATGATGTCTATGAGGGTACATTGTGTACTCATGCTACACTTGCTGCATCATTTCTGATGTAGATACAGGCCTCTCTGCTAGTTTGAGATCTCGAGTTTGAGTCCGAGCATGTTGACTTCTAGTATTCAGGGTGAGGATGCTATCTTCCGGCATACCTTGGATGCTTATTCTCTTACTCTGTCTTTACCTTGATTCGAGAGACACAATTCAGATTTTCAGACTATATAGTTCAATTTTGGCTTATGTGGTCTTTTATTGAGACTGGTCTTGGGGGATTGCAATTGATGATTCATACTTATGTTCATCTTTTACAGAAATATGACATAGCTTACGTAATATTACTATTTTCACAATTCTTTTGAATTTTGTTGATAATCTAGGAAGTGGTTTGCCAACCGGTGGGGAATGTGTAAGTTGTCGTGACAAAGTTGGTATCTGAGATTTAGGTTAAACGCTCTTAAATACAAGAACAATTTCTAGTAGGGTCTTGCGGATCGGTGCAAAGATGTGTGTACTGATCTTCAAGAGGCTATGTGATGTTTAGGAAACTTCACTCTCTTCATTCATTTCGTGATAAGTTGAATAAAATTTGTATCTGAACTTCTTCCTTCTATTCTATCACCGATGGTGGTAATATGCTCTTTAATTTGCACGTAAGTGGTTCGATATGATGTCGCGCAGTAGGGTATAAGATGTGTTACCATGCTTCAGATGCGCGTGACCGAGTTTAGTCTTCAGTTATGATTTGAAGGTTTGGTTGATTGGGGTTATGATTGTGACTTCTCAGTTCCATGATATCCTTGAAGAGTAGGAATGATAATTTAGAGATACAAGGAAAAGAAACAGGATGGATCAGTCTCTGCTATATAAAGGGAAAAATTTATATTAACTCTCTTGATGGGTTATGTTGCAAGATGTATGAGGGTGGATGTCATACATGTTATAAAATGTTAAGTTGGCTTCAATTTGGCAAAATCGAGATAGGGGAGTAGAATTAGTGGTTGTGAGTTCTTTCAGGGAATGATTATTTATTCGAGATTAGGTGGAAATGTTACGTATGATGAGTGAAACTTAATGGAATTGATTGTTGTATTTCTTTACCTAAGAGTGTGTTTGTGGGTTCACTTGACATTTCGAGGTTAGTGATGATAGGGGAGTTTCTGAGACCAAGAGATGGTTGAGTTATGAGTTATTTCACAGTGTTTGAGTATCGAGTGAGTGAAAACATTATATATATGTTGGTATGTTAGACTTATCGTAGGCTAATGGAAGTCAGTGATCGACTAATAGGAATAATTGTTGCGCTGGACGAGTGTGAGGTGCTATCGATGGATTACCGGGTGTTACATTTAGTTCTTGGATAAGATTTGTGGGCATGATATTTAAGGATTAGTATTTGAGGAGTTCGATAGTTACTGGTATAATGACATTGGAGATGACCGAAGGATAGGGAAATTGAACAGTTAGTTGGATATGTTATATTTCGGCAAGATAAAGTAAAGACTGGTTTTCTCAAGCGAACATCGTATAGACTCTAGAATAAGGTGTTGGTCAATAGGAATATTTATGATAATAGGTTGACGATGGTTTGGTCTAATTTCAGTTGTGAAAGGCTTTGGGTATCGATGATTGCGTCAGTGAACGCATGAACTGGTATAGAAAGAGATTATTTTGGTCAAGGATTTTTGGCAAGGGTATTTCGATAAAATTATAAAAGAGTGTTAGCAAGGGTATATGTTCGGTAATTAAGGATTAACTGTCTAATTAAGGACCAGTTCAGTAATTTTTTGAGTTACCGTGTGGGTACTAAAGGATTTTGGTCAGTGTAACTAGAGTGGGTCGATACCTGTTCTAGTATAGGAATCTTATAAGAAATGGTGCATGGGAGATGCCGAATTTTGGGAAAAACTCCCAGTTTTAGTGTTGGAGTGTGCGGGGGAAACTCTTTGTGATTTGGTGTGCAGTGTTCTACTATCTCCAGGATCGGTACAATTATTGTGTGAGGCCTTCGATATTTCAGTACACTCCAGGAAAATATCGAGTAAGGGTCGGTTGGCAGTGGGAATTGTGATTAAAAGAAAGATGGAAATGTAAGGAATCAATAATTGTGTGTTGCGCTAATTCGGGATGAGTGAGGTGTCTCTTCAAAGATTGGAGATAATTTTTATTTTGAAGAATGGAACCTTTGGGGTTAGTTGTGAATTAGGTGGGAATTATCATCGCAACTTAAAGATCGGGTGAAATTGTTTGGTACGCTCAGAGGAGTAGGCCTATCGTAGTTGACTAAGTGTTATGAAAAATGTTCCATGAGGTTTGTGTTGGGCGACAGGTGGTAGACTGTGTTGAGACATTGCTAATTGATAGTATGGATGCGTATTCGAGTATTAGAACTTGGAAGTAATTGGGCAATGATGGGTAAATGGAAGTTAAGATTGATACATCAGAAATTTGTAAGGCTGGTAATTAGTGAGATATGACAGATAGAGGTTCGACAAGGTGTCCAGAGTTATGGGTGAGTTAAGAGAAAGTACGAGGAAGATTTGATGTACTTAGAGTTCATATAGTTTTATCAGACTTGTGTATCGGTAGAAGTTGAAGAACTTGGATATTATAATCAAGGGTATGGTTCGTCGGTGCTAAATTGATAACTTTGATAGAATCCAACTTGAAAGTTGTGGGTGACAACACGTGCTTGATTGTTCGTGAGGAAAAGAGATGGAAGATATCATAGCATGTTTATGAAAAGCTTACTAGTTCATTTGGAATCCGTTCGGATGGCTAACGATGATTTAGAAATTGAGTATTTTATTCTGGGACAATTTTTTTTCATTTAGGGCAGGTGGCCTATGTTACATTGACTGGAGGACTTATGGATTCTAGTAAACCACCGACAAGGATTCGAGGGATTTGTTTTGGAAATAGAAGTATGACAGTGTTACCGACCCACATCGAAATTTCAAGTAAGATTAATGATAAATTTTGGATGACAACGATTCAGATAGTTCTAATGGTTTGCATGGTTACTTGGTATGCATTGAGGAAGTACAATTAGTTATGGGAAGTCTTCAGAGGGATTAGTCATTTTTCTACAAATTTGGCACGGCAAAGTAATCAATAGGCACGTTTATAGTATAGTGGTTTGGAAATTCGAGGAAAATTGGACTTATGGTGTGTGTTTATATGTTCTAAGGAACCTTGGTGCAAATGACAATATTGATAGTTGAGAAGTAAGACTAGTAGTATCAGACTATGTTATCAGTACATGTTGGACTATGGTTGTGGTTACAACTAAGGGTTGATGGTGGTTATTGTGATAATTCGTGCATTCAATCGATCGCGGATAGAAGTATGTCTATGATCAAATCAGGGAATTCCAGTGGAGTCAGTTCGTATATTTGAAAATCCGTTGTGAAAAAATTCCAGTTAAAGGAATAGAGATATGTGGGTGTTGAGGTAAGTTATAGTAGCTTCAACTGGTTGAATGAAAATGTGGTGCTATCAATTTATTTCTTATTGGCTGGGGCTCTCATGAGGTTATCAAAGAGATTCCTTGGTTACTCATCGGTATTTGTTCTTTCCTTCTTTCGTTCGAAGACAAATGTTTGTTTAATTGATATCTAATGTAACGACCCGTTGAGTCATTTTTAGCTAAAGACCCTTATTTGACTATTTTACCATTCCTGTGATATTTATGTGGGGTTTGTAATATGCAGTGATGGGTGGCACGGATCTCGAGGTCCATTTATATGAGGTTCGAATGAAAAACCCAAAGTCTAGAAATTTAGAGTTGGATAGTTTGACTTAAAGTTGACTTTTAGCTAGATGGGCTCATTTCTTGGTTCTGTCGCTTATGATAGTTCTAGATGGTCATTTTTTACTTAGTCGAGTCATTGGTTTTCTTCCCAAGGAAATCAAATGTATTTTGTGATCTTATTTGTAAAGTTTGGATTTTGGTTTGTTCCGAATGATTCTTTAGAATAGTATGTCTTGGCTCAGTTATTTGTGAAATTCGAGGGTACGAGCAAGTTCGTAGCACTGTTTACCATAGACGAGCATGTTTAGTTTGTATTCAAGGGGTTCTGGGAGTGTTTTGGGTGTTCAACAGAGGTTTTGGGCTGTTTACCATCAGCTGATGTCTGGTGTCCGCCATGACGGAACCAACATCCTCTCTGGAGGGTCCGCCTCGGTGAGGGGTTAGCTCACCAAAGCGGAATCTAGGAGTAGGGTGTAGTCCGTCATAGCGGAGTCGTGTCCGCCACAATGAGGGGTAAGCTGTCAAGTGACTCGCCTCAATGACGTATTTTCTAGCGCATCGAGTCCACTCGAGCAGAGTCGATTCCACTGGGGTGGATCATTGTTCAGGTGTCCTATAAATATTTTTAGGTCATATTTCTTTTTCCCAAATAATAAACCCTCGAAACTAGTGCCGCATAAGGGTATTTTCAGAGCTTTAGGAGCATTTCCAACCTTGAGGTAATAGATTATTTCTCTCTTATGGATTAAGTTATCATTATGGTTCTTTTAATGATGGTTTAGCATATTATGTGAGTTGGGGAAGATGAGTTATGATTATTGAGAGATAAAGAGAGTTATATGATTGATTTTAATGAGGATTTATGGATCAAATAGTGTTAATCATGAATTAGGATTGGGTTATATTATATTATCATGTTTTAAAGCTTAATTTGATTATAGACGTTTGTTTTCAAAAATGGGAAAATCTAGGGTTTTAAATTTGGGCTTTTAAGTTATTGTTCAATTGGGGATTCAAATATATGTATAGTTTTTCAATTAATTTAAAGATATGATTACTTAGTATGTAATAGAGGTTTTTGAGTGTTAAAGTTTGAGTCTTGGTGACGTGGACCCGGGATGGGTATTTGATGTCTTGTTTTGGTTGTGATTAGCTTTATATTAACGAATAATATATACGTAGATAGACTTGGACTATCGCAAGGTGCATTAGAAGGGCATGGCGATCACTGAGGATTTATTTGTTATTGCTCCTATTCGGCAATGAGGTAGGCTATGGTTTAGTTTCTCGAGACTCCGAGAGAAGTATGTAGTAGTTATAAATGTTGAGGGGTATTGGGCGTGCTTGGGAGTCCCACTCAAATGGTTGTGATAAATGTTTGAGTGGGTATCAGTGTTGAACTGTGATGATGGGTGATTTGGGAGATCAGCCTTGTGTTGATTCCGACAGCTGTTATTTGGGCTTGTCTCCATTATATGGGCTCATCGCCATATTTGATATTGTTGTGTTTATGCATCACACATGCTTTGATATGATATCCTAGTTGTACTAGGATTATTGTTAACGGACTACTTTGATATAAAATCATGTGTATTGGATTATATGTGTGTTATTGAACTCTTGAAGGCATGTGATATTTCATCTCTTACTTGGTTGCATCTCATTATATCATGATATCTTGCGTTATATTGTCATTTACATTCATACACTCATGGTTTTGTGATATTTACATGAGAGTTGTATGAATATGATATGGGCCCAAGAGGATAGAAAGGTAAGAACACTTATGATATTATGGAAACATTGAAATTATGATACGGATAGCTCGGGTTGCACACCGCAATGGATATTAATACACGGGGAACATAGTTGAACGCCTACAATATGATATTATTCAGACAAATGAGTCTAGGGCTTTAACCAGATTTGTGTGTGGAATTCCGGTTGGCTAATAGTGGTATATGGACTTCGTAGGTCTCCTATGTTTGTACAGATCATAATAAAACCTTGACAGACTGTATACCAGGTTGAGAAAGGTACCTTGCATATGCATTAAATTCATATCATACATACATCTATATGTTGATTAATTGTGGTTAAGTGATGTGATATGGTTGGTTATTGGAACTTGGGTAAAACCTTAATCTACTTGGATTGAATTGATTTTGTTGCCGTGTGTGGCTTGCTTCCTCGTGTATAGGTTTTTTGGGCTTAATAATTGCAAGTCTAAGTGTTTGATGTCAACTAGTACTGCGGTCAAAAATGTAAAATTATGCCATGACTATTGTTTAGGTCCAGGGAATTATGTGGATTTATGTGTTGTCTGGTAATTGATCATGTGACTGGGTAACAAGTCTAGTAAGGAAACTATGATAAGTGTCACGTGGAAAGGTAGATGTGGAAGGATCTATGTGTGTTAGACCGTAACTGTATGGAGACTTAACTAAGTGTAAATGTTAAGGTTGATAAATGAGTTAACGTCATCATGCTTAGCTTAGGTGTAACACTCTTGGAAACATTCCAAAATGGTTGTTGTGAGGTAATTTTGACTCATTTATTTAATGTGATAAGTTTGATAAGCGGGGTTAAGCTTGAATATGACTTGAACAAGAAAGTACTAGTTGGTGGGTACTATGGCAGTAAGGTCCTTGTATATGTTAATGGTGATGTATATAAGGAAGGGTGTAAGTGGGTAAGTGGGTCGGGGCTTGATTGTGATCGGGTCGACCAAAAATTTGGACTCAAAAGTGAGGGTTCTCGGCTTATCATCTACTGCCGGCGGTGTGGTGTTTGGTAGTTATTTCCGGTGGTTTTAGGGAGAATTGGGTTTAGACATTTTATGGGGTGGTAACGAGTGAGTTGAAGGTTGTTGTAGTGGTCGGGGTTCAGTAGTTTGATGGTGGTAAGGTCTCTGAAACTGGATGAAACAGTGAGGTATAAGTAAGGGTTGTTTCAGTGGACTGTTTGTGGTTGTTGGGTTTAGACGGGAAGTTATGGGTGGTTCTGGTCAGTGACCTTTAGTGGAGACGTTTATGAAGTCTTGTGGGATGTGGTGGTAGAAATAAATAAAGTGGTTTGGGCAAGGAATTAACACGGGATTCTAGGTGCAAACCCGATTACAAACCAAGTGTTTGGGACGGTCGATATGAACAAGGATAATGACACAATATTTTTAATGCTCGTGTCAACACCAAGATGAGTTTTGCCAATTGGACAAGGACTAGACCGGGGTTGATAAGTACAATCTCGTGAACAAACCAAATGAGGGTGGCCGGTAACCTTAAGATAGACCCTAGGCTTGGGTTTGGTTGGATCACACAAGTTCCATCGTCCACTTGCATCAAGAGGGTTCCTTAAGCTTGGGTTTGATTAGATCACATAAGTTATAACCAAGACTTACACCGAAGAGACCTTAGTTTGGGTTCAACTAAGTCACACAAGTCTTAGCTAAACTTACACCAAGGGTTTGGTTCACACAAGAACCAAAGTCCCTCCCGGAGGACCAACTAATATATACAACCCTGGGTTGAATACCTTAGCTTTTGAGTAAAACTCACATTTTATATATCATCAACTCTGAATATTTACATTACATAAGGGTCCTACTTATACTACTAGACGGACTATTCTAGAAGGCAAACTAAAGGACAAACTACTTGGGTTTTCGGCCAAGTGTGGACAAGTGGGAAATGGCTTTGGAGCAAGGAAGTTCTCGGCCATGCTTGAATAAATGGGAAAGGGTTCGTCCTTGCTTGGGGAAAAGGATGAACCCAATCTCTTTCACATCTCTTTGTGAATCCCATGAAGAAGAATGCATGAATTTGGCTTCTCAAAAACCTCATCTTGTTGGAATGTGTTTGGAAGCTTCCATTCTTTGTATTTGCTTTGATGAATCATTTGGCCAACTCTTGATATTCCCATGGCCGATCTTGATGTCTCCCACATGGCTAGATGCATGATTATATTATCTCCTTGAAAGCCTCATCTGCTAGATCATTCTTGTCCTTGCCACCTTGTCTGTCTTACACTCTTCTCGGCCTAATCATCTTGTGGGAAGGAACTCTCGGCCTTGTCACCTTATTACATGGCCTAGTCATCCTTCTTTATTACATGACTTATTAATGATGTCTTAATAAGAACTAAAAACTAAGCTAAGAATTAAAGATAAACTAAAAGAAAACAAACATGGTCTTCGACCAAGACCTACATACAAAGTCGAAAGTAAAGTTGTCTTCTTAGCCTTCACGTGATGTCTTTAATTCAACTCCATCTTCCATGCATTTTTAGGCCTCTAGTTGTAGGTTGACGGGCAATCGTTGACACCCTTGATAAATCTCCTCTCAGCTCATGATGAAAGTTTAAGCCCACGAGCTTTCTTTCATCAAATGGATTGATTGTACTTGATTGTGATTGGAACCTTATGTGAACAATCTAACTTGATAAATCAATTAATTGATATGTGTACAACGTAAATTATATGGACTATTGAACTGTCTAGTATATCTTTATCTGGTGTCAACTTGATATTTATCTCGGTTACGTATCTTCCATTATTGTCGGCCTGTGATGTCTACGGGGATACGTTGTGTACTAATGCTACACTTGCTGTGTCTTTTCTGATACAGATATAGGTCCCTCTGCCAGTTCGAGATCTCAAGTTTAAGTCTAAGCAGGTTGACTTCCAATATTCAGGGTGAGGATGCTATCTTTCGGCATACCTTAGATGCTCATTCTCTTACTTTGTCTTTAGCTTGATTCGAGAGACACGATTCAGATTTTCATACTATGTAGTTCAGTTTTGGCTTATGTGCTATTTTATTCAGACTTCTATACATATTAACACTCATGTATTATTGACCTAATCTTGGGGGGGGGGATTGTATTTGATGATTCAGACTTTATGTTCCGCTTTTACAGAAATATGAGATAGCTTACTTAATATTATTGTTTCCGTAATTCTTCAAAATTTTATTGATAATTTGGAAAGTGGTTTACCTACCGGTGGGGAATGTGTAGGTGTCACTACGAATGCTGACAAAACTTGAATAGAGCAAATATAATCTAAACTCGAAAAATGATAAATTTTTCTAAGTCTCCGGCATTTGAGCCAAAAACCTGTTGCGCCCAAACTCACACACAAGTATACGCGGTCTTACAAGTAATATAGGATTGACGTCCAAATATCGCACCTACAAGGACTTATATTTTCTATTAATTAACTAATTCAATTTTTTTGTAACTAACGTATCAACTAAAAGAAAGTAGTAAATTAAGAAATTTGTGACAAAAGGAAAATGGGATGAGACTTTTGAGTTTATCAGTTGAGAATGAGATCCAGGTTCATGGCTTTCGACAATTCAGTAAATTCTTCCAACAATTCTCTCTATTTTATTTTCTGGGTTTCTAGTTGACGGGTTGATGTTAACTTTGTGAGTATCTCTCGAATTTCCCACAAGTCTATTCAATTTACTGTAACGTCTATATCACTATGATCGCTAGACAAAAAAACAAGAACGTATTTAAACCCCCGCAACCAACTAAGCAAGGCTACATGGTATATCTCTATCCTTAGTAGCAAAACGTATTCTTACGAACAAGCCCTATTTATTCTTATTACGTGTGTAAATTCTCTTTCTCAAGTTCAACTCACGAACCACAGATAGTATTTAACTAGTGATCAAGTAATTAAATAATTAAGACCAAGAATAAATAAGAAACTCAAAAGATGGAAATCTAATAGATATAAACTATCATCAAACTAACTTTCATGTCTTTGCCATAATCCTAGAATAGAAAATCTTAGCTACTCATGATTCAAAGAACAATGCAAGAATTCATGAATAAACTATGGTTCAATGAAGAAAATAGAATAAAACTGAAAAAAATAGGAACGATGGCTTACAAGTCTCAAGAAATATCCCAGCACGTCATTCAAAAATACTAAAAACGTCTATTTATAGTCTAGGGTAAAAGCCAAAATAATTAAACCAAATCCCAGTCGAATCGGGAAATCCTCCGTCACTTGCACGATGCACCCGTGATGCGCATGCATCGCGAGTGTGGCATGTCAGTCCTGGTATTGAGATTCAGAGAATACATTTTCTTGCACTAGATGTGCGACGCGAGAAGAACGCAGATGAGCCTTCTGTGACCAATTTTTCACTCTAAGTGTTGTGCGATCCTCCCGTCATCTTGTTTACGTGAAAATGCCTCCAAAATCCATCAAAATTGCTCGGTTTCCATTTGTTTATGCTCGTTGTACCTAAATACACAAATACACCAACATAATCTCGAATACAATAATTTAACTATGAAGAATGTGATTAAAGTACTAAGAAATAGAGGTAAAGTGACACTAAATATAGATATTCGTGTCAAATATCACACGTATCAGCTTTGGTGAGCCCAACTTAACATTCGGGCGTTGTCTTTTATTCAGCTTACCTAGTTAGGCTTGGGTATGTCGAGGCTTTGTCCCGGTAAATATTTTTATTGATAATTATGTATAGAGGCTTCATAGACTAGTATGTCATGTTAGTTATGCATATGTCGTCATTAGATTGTTTCGGCTTTATGTCTTATGTTTTGAAACTAAAGGAGTTATTTATTTTATGAATAGAACCTTTTAAAGGATTATTCTTTACCATTGTTATTAAACATGTCTCGTGCTTATTCCTTACATTTTAAACGACATGTCTACGTGTATGTGGTCTAGTCAATTGAGTAAGATACCAAGTGCCGGTCCGCCTAGGCCATGGTTCGGGCTGAGACATGATTTAAGTTCGCCATTATTGTTTTTAAAATCAGGTTTCAAATTGCATAATACAATTCATGCATCAAACTGCATTTCTGAAAAATCAATAGCGTTTTGGCAAGTTAAACTTAAATGAAATAAATTGCAAATTCTTCTTTCACAAATTCGAAATGAAACATATTTCAGAACTGGTATTCGACATTGCAAGTCCAACAAATTTTCAGCATCTGCGTTTTACTACAGAAATTTCCAAACAATTTTCAGCATCTACATTTTACTACAGAAATTTCCAAACATTTCAATAGTTATTGGGCTTACTCCAATTTGGACTTGAGGCCCAAACATGACTTATATGCAGTTTTAAAGATAAATCTCAAATCTTCAAAATGTAAATAAGAGCAAGTCCCGCCACTTGACATGTCATGTCTTCTTAAGTTGTTAAACAAGAAAACAGACAATCATATATGATTCGAGTTAATAGTTGAATTAACCATAAAATTCAAAATCTTAACCGGGTAAATGAAATCAAACCAAATGTTTTAAAAAAAAAACAAAAAGTTTACTCTAATGTTGAAACATTTGAATTACTTCAGAAGTTGAAATAATTAAAATAATCAAATGCTAAGTAAATCATAATTAAATTATATTTACTTCAAAACTTGATTTAAGCATATAAGAATTATCGATTTAAATTTCAAAGCATCTTTCCAAAACTCTACTTTACAAAAAAGTTACATTTTCCCCTCAATTTAAAACTCAACCAGTACCGCCTTTGCGGATTTCTTAAGGTTCTGGTTGGAGTTATACACCTATTTCTACTACTTTTTTATTCTAAATAATGCAAAGCCAGGGAATCTTTGTTGGTCTCTTTTCATGGTCTCATTATTGTCTCTTGTGAAATGCACTTTGTACCACATTGATGGTGAAAAGTCCATTCTTCCTCCTTATATTGAAATGTGCATTATTGGGATTGTGAAGATTTGAAAAAAGGGTGCGGCCTCGGGCACATGGGAATGGGCCGGCAAGGCAAAACGAGTCATTTGTCCCCCCCCCCTCTGCGCGCTAATTCAATTTCGGTTTTGTAAAATATTATTTTTGCTATTTTTAAGCATACCCGGAATTGTACAAATACATTCTTATTGGACTAATGTCCAAGTTCATTCCCTAGTCCGAACGTAGGTCTCATACCTTTGGAATAAGTTGTTACGAATTCGGCCAAGGCCTATACCTTTGGAATTAATTGTTACGAATCCGATCAAGACTTATTCTTTCGGAATCAATTATTCTGAAATCGATCAAAGCTCATTGCTTCGGAATTAATTGTTGCAATGGTTCATTATCCATAAATGTTCTGACTTAATGATGATCTTTATTTCTCTGAACTTTTGGAGATGTTTCAGATCTCAACCTTTATTTTTTGAACATTACTGGACGTTGCAGATCACAATATTCTCTACGCAGACCTTGCAACCTACCTATATATACCGATAGAGACTTCACCTGTTGAAACATCGAAAATTATATCATCTTCTTCAAAGTTATTTCTTTCCTTCTGTCGTCAGAAAATTACTTTGTGCAAACTCTAAACTTTCACCCACTCGTGCAAGCGTTTGGAAGTGTAGTGGAACCTTGGGGAGCGATCGGGCTAAACGATTTGCACCGGAGTCTGTCCAAAATCGCTTTCAAGGCAGTGGCTTGCTACGACATAGCTGTGATTCGATAAGTTATTCTTATTATTTTATTTTTTCTTCATCAATATTTTCCATATTTTACTAACAATTGAAAGCTATTTTTATACAATATTGATAAGATTGCTATTTCTTTGAACAAAATTCTTCCAGATTTATCAAAAATTGAGCCTTTGGACGAAAATAATTTTAAACGTTGGTCTCAAAAGCTTTTGATTTCTTTGAACAATTAGAAGTTGATTATATTTTGTTTGACGAACCAATTGTTGTTGTTCCTAATAATATTTTTAACACCACCGATAATTCTACTTCTACCGGTAGTTCTACTGCTGCAGTAGTTGTTGATAATGATGCTAAAAATAAATTTAAAAAAAATAACAAAACTGTGAGAGGACATTCATTGAACCATATGACTAACCCTCTGGTTAATTTATTTGTTACTAATAAATCTGCAAAGTAGATCTGGGACAATACTTTTTAAATTAGATAATGTATGATTGGGCTTTTTATTTAATCGAAAAAATAAAGAGGTCCAACAACAAATGGGTAAGGCCTATAATCAGGCCCAACCCCAAATAAAAAAACAAGAAAGAAAACAAATATACGTTTTGTCCTAATTTTACAATTAGGAAATTATCGTGTAGCCCTATCTGCATTTGTTATCTCTATCTTCTCGATGCTTCTCCTCCTTCGACAGTGCTGCTGTGGCTCGTCTCTTTGTCTTCTGATCCACCCTCTGTATCATGTATCTTTTAGATCTCGTCTTCACGTAAGACTAATGGTAAGCCTATTCATTAATTTCATCAAAATGGTATTGAATAACTCTTTCTTTCTCCAGCTATGGTATATTGGACATCCCAAATAAGTGAAAGGAAATTCCTTCCTACTAATTTCTATAGCATTTCAACTGTGATACAGTTTGAAAAATAAATGCGATACTAATGATGCAGGGAAGAAGAAGTATGTTGTTGTCCAATGAATTAGATTCCAAATGATTGACAATAAACCAATCGTGGAACAGGTTCACGAATATGAGAACTTGATTGCTGATGTTATTACTGAGGGCATGAAGATGTGTGAGATTTTTCAGGCTAATGTTCTATCTTGGAGTGATTACAGGAATCAACTGAAGTATAAGAAGAAGAATTTGACTCTTCAGGAACTGATCAGTCACATGAGGACTGAGGAGGCAAACCGTCTCAAAGATATGATGGAATCTCTTTCCCTTAATTCTTCTAAAGCTAATCTTGTGGAAACTTTTGGTATTGTTGTAAAAGATAGATTCAAAGGAAAACACAAGAATGTCCCAAAAACGAGAAATGGACAGAATAAGAATCATTTCAACAAGTCGGAGAGCCAAATTCAGAAGTCAAAGGGACCTTGTTTCAATTGTGAGAAACTTGGACACAGGGCTGCCTAGTGCTATCAAAGACAAGGGCAAAACTCTAAGCAGGGAGGACAAGGTGTTGCCCAAGCTAATCTTAGTACCGAAAATGAAGTGATTGTTGCGGTAGTCGTAGAGACGAATATGGCAGCTAACAACGCAGATTGGGTGCTGGACATAAGCTCTTTGAGGCATCTCTGCGCTAATAAGGAGTTGTTCCATACCTTTGAGGAGTCTACTGATGGCGAGTGTGTCTACATGTGTAACTCCACTACTGCTGGAGTTATGTGTAAAGAAAAAATCCTTCTTAAGTTAACTTCTGAAAAAACTTTAGCCTTGAACAATGTTTTGTATGTACCCTCCCTTCGTAGAAGCTTAGTTTCTGGAAAACTTCTCAATAAAACAGGTCTTAAAATTGTTTTTGAAGTTGATAAATTAATTATTTCCCATGGAGGAGACTTTGTTGAGAAGGAATATCTTAGTGGAGGTCTATTTGTACTGAACATTGTTCAAAAAACTATCAATAATGCAAATGTTTCTAATTTTGCTTATATTGTTGAGGCTATTGATTTATGGCATGGTAGACTAGATCGTATTAATATTTCTTCAATAAAAGTTGATGAATTTTCTAAGTGTCCTCTGCGTGTAGAAGCAAAGCATTCTACCAAACCATTTAAACATGTTACTAGTAGAAAAACAAACTTGCTTGAACTAGTACATTCAGACTTAGCTGATTTAAAGAACACTGCTAGTAAAGGTGGAAAGAAGTATTACATTACTTTTGTTGATGACTTTTCTAGATACACTAAGGTATATCTTCTTAAGTCTAAAGATGAGGCCAAAAGCATATTTTTGAGATTCAAAGCAGAAGTAGAAGATATATTAGACAGAAAAATCAAGAGACTTAGATCTGATAGGGGCAGTGAATATAGTACTAATACTCTAGAGGCCTTTTGTGAGAAAAACAGTATTATACATGAGGTTAGTGCTCCCTATACTCCCCAACAGAATGGTGTAGCTAAAGGCAAAAACCGAACCCTTATGGAAATGATGAACTCTACGCTTTTAAGTTCATGTTTATCTGATAACATGTGGGGTGAAGTTGTTTTGTCTATATGTTATATTCTTAATAGAGTCTCTCACAAGAAGTTAGACAAGACTCCATATAAGTTGTGGAAAGGGTTTTCTCCTAACTTAAAATTTATGA
This sequence comes from Anisodus acutangulus, assembly GCA_029783415.1. Lineage (NCBI taxonomy): Eukaryota > Viridiplantae > Streptophyta > Magnoliopsida > Solanales > Solanaceae > Anisodus > Anisodus acutangulus. Next base: position 53,844,646 of record CM056495.1, read on the forward strand.
AAGTGTGGGGGTGTTTGGCTAAGGTTGGTCTACCTGATTTCAAACGAGTTAATGTAGGGTCTAAAACTTTGACATTATATTTATTGGTTATGCTCAAAACAGTGTTGCTTATAGATTTATGTCATTGAATGATTATTCTATTTGTGAATCTAGAAATGCAGATTTTTTGAGCATGTTTTTCCTTTGAAAAATAATGTGTCTAATGATGTGAAAAATAAAGCTTCTACATCTATGCCTATTAATTCTGATGTTGTGCCTTCTTCTAATGATGTTGATAATGAGCATGAAATTGAATTTAGAAGGAGTAAAAGATGTACAATTGAGACTAGCTTTGGTCCTGATTTTATTACTGCATTTTTTACTGGGACTTGCATGATTTATAGTTTTGAATCATACTTGGGATTTGCATGATTTACCTAACCCATAAGTAACAAGTAGATATTTAAGAATAAATTGAGACCTGATGGTACAATATATAAATAAAAGGCTAGACTTGTGATTAGGGGTTTAACCAAAAGAAAGATATTGATTACTTTGATACTTATTCTCCTATGAATAAAATTGCAACCATTAGAACTATTATTGCCTTAGCCGTTATTCATAGATTAGTAGTACACCAAATGAATGTTAAAACATCTTTTCTAAGTGGTGATTTATAGGAAGAGATCTATATGACTCAACCTGAGGATTTTTTGATCCCAAGACAAGAAGATAAAGTATGCAAGTTAAGGAAGTCCTTATATGGTTTAAAACAGGCACCTAAGCAGTGGTATGAAAATTTTAATGACATATTAGTGGACGATGGTTTTGTTGTTAATGCTTCGGATACCTGTATTTATTCCAAAATAATAAGATCAGATTTTGTGATTATATGCTTATATGTGGATGATATGTTAATATTTGGTCTAATGTGAAAGTTGTAAATCAAACTAAGAATTTCTTATCTTCTAAATTTCAAATGAAAGACATTGGAGAAGCAGATGTGATTTTAGGAATTAAAATCAAAAGAACTGTTAATGGCTTTTCTTTGTGTCAGTTTCATTACATTGAGAAGATGAAAAAGTTTGATTGTTTTGATGTTTCTCAAGTGAGAACTCTTTATTATCCTAGCATATACTTGAGAAAAAATAAGGAATCTAGTGATTCCTAAACTGAATATGCTAAAATATTGGGAGTGTAATGTTTCTCATGAACTATACTTGGCCTGATATTGCTTATGCTGTGAGTAGATTGAGTAGATATACTCATAGTCCTAGTAGTGAACATTGGACTTCTCTTCATCGTTTGTAAAAGTATTTGAGAGATACTATGGATTGGTGTTTGCATTTTAATATATTTCCTGTTGTTTTAGAACGATTTTGTGATGCAAACTGGGTAACTGACAATGATGAAGTTAGCTCCACCAGTGGCTATGTGTTTATTTTGGGTGCAGGTGTTGTGTCATAAAAGTATTCCAAACAGACTTGTATAACACGTTCTACTATGAAATCTGAGTTTATTGCTATTGAGCTAGCAGGGCAAGAAGATGAGTGGTTGAGAAACCTTTTGTCATATGTGCCATTATGGGAAGACAGACTTCACCAGTCTCTTTACATTGTGATCCACATGCAACAATTGAAATTTCAAAAAACAGTACGTACAATGAAAAATGAGACATATTCGCATCAGACATGGTGTGGTTAAACAGTTGTTGAAACATGGTGTCATTTTCTTGGAATATGTAAGGTCCGAAAGAAATTTGGCGGATCCTTTAACCAAGGGTTTAACAAGGAAAATGATCCTTGAAATGTCGAGAGGATGGGACTAAAGCCTGTGAATTGAGGTAATATGGTTGATACCCATTTTTGGTCAAACGAAGCCATATATGCCGTCAATATACACTAAATTTTCTATCCCTATGGCACGTATTAGTGTTGATAAGGTTGAGATTATTTGCTCTTAATGATTCCATAGCATTAAGGTAGTCTGTGTTGAGATAGACTTGATGGAATCACCTACGTAAGTGTAAAGGTGTGGTCGCCTTTTATGAAAGACTTAGGTCGTCTTTCTAGAGCGCTCATTAGACCCAAGGTGTGTGTACATGACCATAAAGGCACTTTGTTAGTATCGTGGATTTTGCATAAAATAAAGGATATAGTATGTGTTGTGGGGTCTCAATTTATGTCCAATCATTTCAAGAGTACTTCACTTTTTTAAAATTAGTTGTTGCCTCATTTCACTACGTGTTAATTCAAATCGAAAGATATTGACACTTAATTACATGTTCCTTCCTTTTGTCCAAAACTTTATTCTTATTATTTACCTTTGCATTAGTGGAGGACTGTTGGAGTTATACACCTATTTATATTACTCTCTTATTCCAAGTAATACAAAGCCAAAGAATCTTTGTTGGTCCCTTTTCATTATTTCATTCTTGTCTCTTGTGAAACGCACTTTGTACTATATTGGTGGTGGAAAGTCCTTTCATCCTACTTATATTGAAATGTGCATTATTGAGCTTGTAAAGAGTTGGGAAAAGGGAGTGGCCTCGCGCACATGGGAAATGGGCCAGCAAGGCAAAATAAGTCGATTTGCCCCCTGCGCGCAAGGTATACGTGAGACCTAATTCAATTGTGGTTTTGCAAAATATTATTTTTGCTATTTTTAGCTTACCCGAAATTGTCCAAATACATTCTTAACAGAATAACGTCCAAGTTTTGGAATTAGTTGTTACGAATCCTGTCAAGACTTATTCTTCCAGAATCAATTGTCCCGAAATCGATCAAATCTCATTACTTTGGAATTAATTATTGCAACGGTCCATTATTCATAAATACTCTAACTTAATGATGATCTTTATTTCTCTGAATGTTGGGAGACATTTCAGATCTCAGCCTTTATTTTTTTAACGTTACTAGACATTGCAAGATCACAATATTCTCTACCCAGACATTGCAGCCTACCTATATATACCAGTAGAGATTTCACTTGTTGACACACCAAAAATTATATAATCTTCTTCAAAGTTCTTTCTTTCCTTCTATTTTCGGGAAAATTACATTGTGCAAACTCCAAACTTTCAACCACTAGTCAAGTGTTTGAAAGTGTTGTGGAATCTTGGGGAGCGACCGGGCTAAATAATTTGCACAGGAGTTGGTCCGAAATCACTTTCAAGGCAGTGGCTTGCCACGACACAGCTGAGATTCGATAAGTTATTTTTAATGTTTTATTTGTTCATAATCAATATTGTTCTGTATTTTACTAAGAGTGCCTACTTTCCTTAGGAAATGATCACTTGAATGCTTATCCGAACTTTGGTAAAAATAAACATTTTAAGAAAAAGACCTTTTCAAAATGGGTTTCTAATTTTCAGAACAAATATTAGATGGCGACTCCATTCATATAAGCCAAGCTATACATACGTTGTTAACATGTTTAAAAACGGATCGTGACACCTCTTTCTCAAGATGAAAATTAAATTAGTAGGCCTTGTTTTATGAGAATTAAAATCCTTTCAGAAAACATGTAAGACGTGTAAGCACAAATTCTAAATTAATAAGAGACCATAGTAAACTATCAGATTTGCCATGACAACGAAACACATAATACACCTCGTTCTTTACTTGTGTTCCATCCTGTAACTATAATAACCTTTACGTTAATTGTCACAAGTTAACATAAGTTGGGTCTAAGTCACACATTCTATGTGTGATTTGTTTGTTAATCATAAAAACCTCGCGTAACTCAACATAACCAATACTCTACATCTTTTTGTGAATAGATGTTTAGCTTTATGATGGATGAGTATATCTTTTCAGGAAATGTTGCGGGTGTCTTTTCTATAAGTCACATTTAATTTTGAATCTCCCGACATAAAAACCAACAATTGAAAATTTGTCTAGGATATATTAGAACGAACATCATTATATATACAACATAAAACATATCAAGGCATGAGTGCAGGATAAAGTTTCATTGCGATGTCAAAACAAGCCCCCTGATTTTCCTGTTTCTCTACTCTGCCTGGGAAGTAAAGCTTGACTCTTTTAAGCTAGAATTGCTCCCAGTCACTAAGGATTGCAAATGCAGATTGATGAGTTGGAGCTGGCCCTTCAAAGTCTCTCTCTGAGATGTCTAAATCAAAGAACGGAAAGGAAAATCCATTTATCTCTGGAAGCTCTGCATTCAACATGTGGGTAGCGAAAGCTTCATTTACTGATGTATCATTGACATGTGTTGACAATGTGATACTATGGTTATTTTCCAAGTTCAAGTTATTGCATTCCAAGGAAAATTGTAACGTATTAATGTCGTCTTCACCTGAACAGATGGCCATTTGGTTCTCCATAATTTCAATCTCCTCTATGAGACTAGCTACCTGCAACAAGGTAAGTTTTCTGAATTCATAAGGAATCATGAACAACGCAATTAAATATCGTCGTATATGATACTAAGATCTGTTTGGCCATGGAAATTATTCACTTTTTTTCGAAAATGTTTTTCACTTTATTTGAAAATCATTGTTTGGCCATGAAAATTCTAAATACAACTTGAAATTATATTTGGAATTTGAAAAACACCTAAAATCATGTTTTCACTTTGTTCACTTTCAGTACATTCAAACAACCAAATATTCTTCGCAAAAAGTATAACAAAACACAAATTCAACTTCAAAAATTTCAAATAAAGTGAAAAATGTTTAGTTTCTATGGCCAAACGCCTACTAAAACCTGCTGCTGGAGTGCAAAAATATGACCGACACAGCCATAAATAGGATCGTGCATCCTAGCCAAGGCTTCATATGAGATAGTTATAACAGCTTCACTCCGGCAGTCTAATGGGAGGTGAAGCAGCAGCTTGGAGACGTTGCTTGCTCCGAACACCTTATGAACTGCTGCGAAATGGTTAGCTGCATCCTCATAACTGAAGTAAGGCGAAAAAATGCATTCGCTGGAGCACCGTCTTCTCAAGAACTTGCATGCTCCGCATGAAGAACCTGTCATTTATTTTCAATATTATTCTCTGTATGTAGATGCTATCTTTAATTTGTCTTTCCTGGTGTACATATCCAACTAAACGTCCAACCGTCTTTTATAATCATCTCCTAAAAGGCTCAGGTGTTTTTTTAGTTATAAATGATTGAAGGGACATTGCTCCCTTTTGGTTAAAAGTTAATTCCTTTTACGTTTTAGGTCTCCGTCGTGCCTAACAATGTTATTCACAAATTGGGTAAGCTTTGTTGAGTTATCCCACGTGGGATAAGTGATCCTTGGTCTCCTTATATGGACTTAGACAATACTCATCCTACAAACTAGCTTTTAGGGTTGAGTTAGGCCTAAGATCCATTCTTTACATGGTATCAGGGTCAGACCTGTCTCAATTCATTATTTTACGATGTTGATCCCCCTTCTTATATTGTCCACGCTCCAGATGTCCAGCCCTGGGTGTGAGGCGGGGTGTTGAGTTCTCCCACATCGGTGGGATAAGTGGTCCGTGGTCTCCTTATATGTCTTGGGCAATCCTCCTCATTTTGAGCTAGTTTTTGGGGTTAAGTCAGACCCAAGATCCATTCTTTACACTTTTCTTGTTGGTGTCTTTTAAATTTTCTTTATTTCTGGCAATGTGACATTTGTTTCCATATTCTTTTCCTCTAAAAAATGAATATTATTCCCTAGAAACAGCGTAAAGTATTTACACCAATTTTATACTCCATTTGGACTCCATTTCCTTGATTTGACTCCATTTATATGTTATCTTCCTTTTCGCTAGTATCTATGTAGCCTTCTTTCTTGATTCCACTTCTGTTTTGAAAAACCAAATGAGGAAACACAAAGTCACTTATATTTTTTTTCAAGATTATGAGCTAATCGCCAAACCTTACAAGGTGCTGCTCATCTCCTTTCCCTATCTAATCAACTGTAATATATTGGCCGCACAACGCTGTGTGCTCATAATAGGAAGGATGAATGCGTACTACTAGTAAATCTATCTATGTTTTGTCCACTGGCGGGAATTACGTACTGTGATGATGTTCCCTCAACATCGAGCAGTAGCATTCCAGCGAGAATCATGACCGCACCTTTGGTGCAAGAGAAAACATGTCGGAATCAAAATAATAGGGCGTCATGCCCAAGTTAACAAATTAAATCTTGAACAATGATTAATAAGAACAATAGAAAAATATACTAAAAGAGGCATAATAGTTTAATATGATTTGATCAATTCATCAATATATAAAAGAATTAATAAAAGAATATAAAAATTATCGAAAGAATAATTTTCCTCTAAACAAGAATGTTTTAATAATTACATTGTGTATGTTATTATGTTACCATGTGAAAAGGAATGGTCCTCCGTGTATAAACGGAAAAGGTCGATAAAAAATGCCCTGAACTATTGGAAAAGGTTTAAATATACTCTTTGACCCTCTATTTTGTTAAAAATACCCTTCTTTTTTTTTGGTTAGCTAGATAATTTCATTAAGGATAATCAACTATTACAGAAAGGCGAAATAGCCGAAATCGTACTCCGGAATAGTTCAAAACAATCATTCAAATTGTTATCATTACAGGAGTTAACTATTTTGTTAAAACAGTTTCTTCCATGTCTGTCCAAAAACTTCTATTGGCATACACCAGAGGAACTAGTAACAGCTGCAAAGCACCAAGATTCTATAGGTTTGTCCCTTCCTTTGCTAAGGCATCAACGACCTAATTCTGCTCCCTGAACACATGTCATATGCGGGTTATCCAGCTTTTTCTTCATATACCTGCATTCAGAGATAGATTAAAGTATCATAAGTTTCATGTCAATTGCTAACAGATTACCTCAGTAGAATCACATTCCACTATAATGGGTTTCATGTTCTGTTGGATAGCTAGTGTTAGTCCTTCTAGCGCTGCCATGATTTCAACTTGAGTGCTTGTGGTTCTTGCTATCCCTTTGGAGAAGCCAATTATTCATTCACCATTATTGTTTCTGATGAGTCTTACCATGCCTCCTGATTCAGGGTTCCCTTTGCATGCACCATCTCTATTTAGCTTGTAGTGAGTAACCTCTGTCATGAGGTATCCATCTTACTTGAATAATGGTGGTTTGCTTTTGTGGCCTTGGGTTGCTGATTAGTAAGGAGTATTCTGAAGCTTTGGAGATGACATCAGTGTGGTTTGCAGGGTCTTTCTTTTTATTGAACTAGTTTGAGTTTCTAGAGAGCCATAAGTGCCAAAGACAGAAGGGAGTAAGGTCTTTCCAGTAGAGTATATTATCAAACTTACTCTCATTTATGCTATTCAAGTTGGTGTGCCAATTTTGAGGTGAATATTGAATTATATTTCCTTGGTTATCTGGCAAGATGAGATTGCACATGGTTTGCCATGAGGTATTGACATTTTGACATTTAAAGATAATGTGATGAATGTCTTAATTACTGGTATTGTAGAAGCAACACTGATTGGGAATGTTGAGCCCTATGGATGACATGTATATATTTGTTGGGATCCTTCCATGTTGAGAAGTCCACATGAAGAACTTGATTTTGTTGGGTGCATTCATTTTACAGACCCAGTTGAATCTATTGGTTGTGGTTGAGAGATTGTTTCCCTTTACAGTATCAATAAGGCAGTAAGAAGACATTGTGGATAATTTGCCATTATTGGTCAGCTGCCAGGTTATGTTGTCATGTTTTTCAAAATTATGGTAATAGGACACTTGTGATGACATTGGATAGGACATGAGGAATGTCAAAAAGAATGTTTTGAAGATTCCAGTTGCCATTAGAGATCATGTTGGAAACTTTAATGTGCTCAGAACTAAGAGAGAGAGGGCCTTGAATGTGATTCCTAAGTCTTCCTAGATTTGGGATCCAATTATCCCCCGGAAATTTGTGTTTTTGCCATTATGTATGACATTAAACACTCAATTATTACAAGTATCCCAACCTTGGAGGATAGAATTCTAGGTTCTAGTTTTACCACTTTTGGTTGTTTGACCAGGTCTGCAGTGCTTATGAATGAGAGTGGAGGCCCGGGCAGATTGGGGTATTTAAGAAGTCTTCAAGAAAGGCTAGTTAGGAGGGCTTTGTTCTTTGTTACAACCTTTTGGATTCCCATCCCCTTTATATTTTGTTAAAGTGATGGTATCTCATGTAACTAGATGAATCTTATTTTTGGTAGTGGTGGTGCCCCAAATGAAGTTTCTTTAGATTCTGTTGATATGTTTGTTGATAGTGGATGGGGGCTCAATGTACTGCATTGCATGATTGAGGATGCTACTTAGAGTAGCTTTTGCTAAGGTAGTTCTACCTAAGAGTGGCCAGTGGGCCGGGCTCGGGTCTGGCGGGCCGGTCGGGGCGGGTCGGGTCGGGCGGGGAGAAGGGGCGGGTCGGGTCCGGGAGAAGGTCGGGTCTGGCGGGATCGAGCAAGTCCTGTCCGATCCCGATCCCGTCAGCCTCGGCCGGGCTGCCTGGTCGGGCTCTGTCGGATACGGCGGGTTTTTTTTTTTTTTTTTTTTTTTTAAATAACATATTTATAAAAAAAACTCAAAAAACAAAACAAGATAGTGTAAAAAAAACAAACCAAAACTGGTTTTTTGTCTCTTATATTATTTAATAGACATATGATTTTTTGTAATACAAATACAATTGTCTAAAATCTAAATTGCAACTTTGTGGTGTTGTCCAAAAGTTACAAATTACATAATAAAATTACAATTAAAATTACATTCTCAAAAAACCTGTTCTAATTGCTTGATGATTTCATGTGGTTCTTGGTTGGAATTGGTATTTGTTGGTCAAATTGATCCATCGCCGCTTCCACTACCTTCGGTTAAGATTTCGTTGTAGTTTTCATCATCTTCTTCGTTGATCTCCTGGTTGACCGCACCTTCTCCGCTCCGCCGTATCCAATCTCTGAATAATACCGCAATTTCCAAGTCGTCTCCGGCTAATGAGTGTCTGTGGTCTCCTATTTGATATCTGTCTGCGAAAAAGCGCTTTCAGACGCGATTGACGACGCTTGAATGTTCAAAACATCTCGAGCCATCAATGAAAGTGTCGGAAAGGTCTTCTCATTCCTCCAAGATTTCAGCAAGTCTTCATTTCCATCTTCATTGATAACTTCTTGATACGGTACAGAACCCTGCAAAACAAAAATATCCAACTCGCTAATTTGGTTAGTAGTAGAGGTACGACCGCACATTCTATTTCTGAGGCTTTCAATACTAGCCGCAGAAACAGCATGTCTTTTGTGAGGTTGTATTGAAGATGAAGAAGATGGTATGGAAGCTGGTAAGTTACTAGCATTTTCTTGTTGATAAAATCTATATATATTTTTGCATTGGTGTTCTACGCTAGACAATACTTCTTCTTTAGTTTGTTCAATAGGTGGTGGGTGATTTAGATTTTTGGGACTTGGAGGTGGTAGTACTTCTATACAATCGTAAATAGTTTCAATTAGTGATTTAGTACCATCTATTTTAATAGTAGGATTTAATACAGAACCAATAATATAAATAGAGGGAATAGGAATAAAATATTTTTTTATTTTGAGAAACATTTTTTTAATAGTCGCCTTATAAGTCGGTTTTCCATATATTCACTAAGTAATAAAAATATTAGAGTTATATAAAATAACATAGTTGAAATAGTAGGATAATATATACCGGAAAATTCTTTTGTTGCTTGAAAATTTCTCTAAAAATACAATAAGTTCGGAAATTTTTTCCCAATCACTATCTAAAATCATATCAGCTGGCTTTTTATTATGAGAGTTAAAAAATAAAGTTATAGGTAATTTATAGTCATAAGCAACAAGTAGTTGCTCGTATAAAGAATTCCACCTAGTGGATACTTCTTGTGGAATTTTTCTAAAAGGTAGTCCACAATCATGACAAATTTTTTATATTCTTTTCTACGTTGTACTTTATTACTTTTAAAAATAAAGTTTATAGCAAATTGTATTTTACTAAGAATGTCTTCAAAAAGTGATAGACCATCCTTTACAATTAAGTTATATATATGGCACGCACATTTTATATGAAAATGGTCTGGAAAAGACGGAGTTAAACTATTTTTTAAAATTGTAATTGCGTAATTGTTATTAGAAGCGTTATCTAATGTAATAGTCATAATTTTATCGGTAATTCCGTAATAATCGCACACTTGATAAATATTTTCTGCAATAAAAGTACTAGTGTGCCTATCATCTATATATCTATACGCTAAAATACGTTTTTGCATAGACCATTTATAATCTATCCAATGACAAGTTACAGTTAAATAATCATGGCCGTTAGTACTACGACCTATATCAGACGTGATGGATACTTTGCCATTAAAATGATATAATGAAAACGTAAATATTGTTGATATTCATGCGCGAATTTAAATACATCTCTCTTAACAGTTGATCTAGGAAAATCGTTAAAAACAGGACTATATATATCTCTAATATAATGAATAAAAACGAAAGAAGAAGGAAATGAAAAAGGCAAACCCTCCACAAAGAACTAATTTTGATATTGCTTCCCTATCTCTATGTTTATTGTATTTAGGGCCTACAATTCCCCGCCATAGGGTTAATTTGACCTTGTACTTAGTCCAGGGACAATATTAGTATGTGAACCTTGTCCTGATGGAGCGGGCGTTTGCGCACCGGTTTTGAAGCCTGGTATTGGGCATACCTAGTGGATGAGCACTTACTACGTGTCTAATTAAACCCCGTCCCACCGTGACCTTTTCCAGTTTTAAATTTTAAAATATTTTTACAAATTTTACATATGGCTACTTGATTCTCTACGTCCCTATCAAAAAATGTCCATGCATCTGATTTTAATAGTCGTTTTGCTGGACCTCATCTCATACTAGGGGGAATAGGAGGTATTTCAGTTGAAGGTGCACTAGTGGGTGTGTTGTCATCAACATTAGTGGGTATATCATCTAGATCATCGTCTAAATTAAAGTCTTCTTGAGTTCCAGAAAATAGCTCCTGGTCTAAATCTAATGGTATTGTAGGAAAATGTTGAGTATCAACAAAATCATCCTGTGTAGGAATAAGATGACTAGAAGAAGTACCCTTGCCCTGGTTGCCCCTACTAGAAGAAGCACCCTTACCCTTACCCTTAAACATACCTTTTAATCCTTCCATTTTAATTATGATAATAAATAAATAAATAAATAATTAAAGACAATAAAATTAAGTGATCTAAACTAAATAAACAGACAATAATAATTTAATGAAGGAACGAATGTACCAAACGCCGACGTAACGTCGACGTGTAATCGAGAGGTTGAAAATTGAAACTTTGCTCGATGGAAGATCCTCAAGCTAGTTGCCAACTTCACTACCAATTCCCAAATGAATAAATAAAATTGAATATTTAGCAAACAATGTAGACTTGTAGAGAGATATATTGAGAAATTAGAGAGATTGTAGGAAGATTTGTGAGAAAGATGAAGAGAAAATGAGTTATTTATAGTTGAAAAATTGGGTTAAAGTGTAAATATAATAACTTATGGGTTAAAAATAAATATTAAGGGGTAGGGGGTTGGGGGAGGGAGGGGGCTAAAATGGCCGTTGGCGGCCATAATCTAAAATGGCCGTTGGTGCAACAACCATTTTTGCAAAGCGGGCTGGCTCGGGGCCTGGGGCGGGCTCGGGGCTCGTCTCATGGCTGGCGGGCTCGGGTCTCGCGGGACGAGACATCGCCCCGCCCCGAGTTCGAGTCCCGCCTGCACTTTTTTTTTTTTTTTTTGGCGGGTCGGGCGGACCGGCGGGCTCGGACTGCTCTGCCTGGTCGGGCCGTCTGCCACCGCCAGCCCTAGTTCTACCTACAATTTTGAGGAACTTTGTTTTCCATTCTAGAGTTCAGGTTGTCTAGGATATATTAGAAATCAGAGTTAGTAGGCTTTGTGTGAAAGACGAGGAAGCCTAGGTACTTTCCAAAAGAGTTGTTGAGTCTAAGGCCCAGAATCTGAGCCAGTTCAATCTTCTTGTCAGGAGAAGTGTTATTTGAAAATACCACTTTCGATTTTTGGAAGTTTATTTTTTACCCAGATTTGGTGTTGAGAGCTTTCAGGGTGCTGAGGATGGTGTTGCAATTCTGAGCATTGGATTTTTCAAAGAGGGTAAGATCTTCTGCAAAGAAGAGGTGGGAGATTTTTGACTCTCCTCTGTTGCTACCAACTAGTGTCCAGTTTTAAAGGTCAACCTGGTGGTCAATATGCCTAAAAGATATTTCCATGTAAATGATGAATAGGTAAGGGGACAAGGGGTCTCATTGTCTGATTCCTTTGGTAGGCTTAAGGAAAGGGATTTTACTGCCACTGACAAGCACATAGATGGAGCTGGAACTGATGCATGAGAGGATTATCTGCCTAATCTTATCAGGGAATTCAAAGAAGATAAGCATATCTTTTATAAAAGACCATTCAATTCTATCAAAAGCCTTTTCAAGGTCAATATTTAGAATGATGTTGGAATTCCTACCCTTCATTTTCTTGAATTGGGTGATGTATTCCTGGATAATTATATCATTATCAGAGGCCTTCCTATTCGAGAGGGAACTAACTTGACTAGGGTCTATAATGCTGGGGAGGAAGGGTTTTATTCTTAGGACAATGATCATGGTGATCAACTTGTACGTGGTGTCACAAAGCCCAACTGATCTGAAATTTTTCAGAATGGTGGCATTGGGGGAGTTTTTGGGATAAGGAAAATAGGTTTTGTTTACCTCTGGGTCCATTTTGTTATTTCTGAAGGTATCATGGCAGAATGAGGATACTTAGTTCTTGACTTTGTCCCAATATTTCTGGTAGAAAATGGGATGGAGACCATCAGGCCCAGGAGCGTTTTTGGGCTTGAAAGAGAATACAGCCTGCTTAATTTCACTATCCCTAAGAGAGGCCCCCAAATCCTAGGCCTCTTGACTAAGAGTATTGAGCCTAGGGTTTGGGATGTCACTTATCTTAGCAGAGGAGGTGTGCTCAAAGGAGTAAAGTTGAGAGTAGAAATCTAGATTTTCATTAATGATAGAGGGCTGATCATATATCTAATCCCCAACATCTTTTCTAAGGGCTAGGATTTTGTTTATTCTCCTTCTATTGAGAGTACTAGTGTGGAAGAAGCTAGTGTTAGCATCTCCTTCGACCATCTAGTTAATTCTAGATTTAAGCATCCAAAAGTCAGATTCAAGCCTAAGAATGTCACTAAATTCCTTAGTACGGGTATTCTCAAGGTCCAGGAGGAAGTTATTCATGAAGTAAGATCTGGATTTTTGAATTCCTGTAATTCTAGCCATAAGTTTCTTTTTCCTAGTGAAGATGTTACCAAAGACATTCTTATTCCAGATAAGAACATCCTCTTGGAAAGCCCTAGTGACTATTTTGAGGGAGTTGGTCTGATTGAAGTTGCTAGTCACAATTTGACCAAGATCTGGGTGATTACACCACATTGTTTAAATCTAAAGGGCTTGTTTATATTTATGGAGATGTTGCTGTCTAGGTTGATAAGTAGAGGGCAATGGTCACAGTGAAGCCTTGGCATATGGGTTACAGTAGCATCATGGTAAGCCTCAATCCAACTATCAGTTGCTAAACACCTGTCTAGACGCTCAAGAAATAGATCTCCTCTATTTATATATCTTTTGTTAGACAAAGTATAACGACTACCTTTAAATCCTAGGTCTACAAACATACATCTATTAATGCAATCCCAGAAGAAGTTAACTCTTCTTCTATTAATGGGGTTACCCCCAAATTTATCATAAGCTCGAAGCACTTCATTAAAATCTCCCCCAACTAGCCACCTACCCCCATAAGCTTTCCCAATTTCAATTAAATTGTTCCAGAGGGTTTTTCTATCCATATATTTACTGCTAACATACATAGCAGAAAACATCCATTAAGATGGAGGGTGTAGTACCTGAACATTAACATGGACTCATTAGGAATTGGTGATTAAGTCATCAATCTTTATGAGATTCTCTTTGTACATGATGACAATACCACCTGACAAACCAATTGCATGGGGATTGGACAAGGGCATAGAAACCTAAATAATCAGATATGTCGATCATTTATTTTAGTTTCAAGTAGAATCAACATTGCATGGTTATGGTACTGAACCGTATCCCTGAAGTTACGCCTTAACTCAGCATTATAGGCACCTCCAGTGTTTCAGATGATGACATTCATAAGAAAATTATATTGCTTTTAGGGGTTCAGATTCACTCATTTCCCCTTCCCCCCAAGGGATGCAAAGTATTTGCCATTTGCTTCCTGACCTTGTTCTTTCCAAAACTGGAGTAAGCATTGTCTCAAAGTTTCTTGAGTTTGGTTCTGAGGGGTGTACTATCCCTAGGAGGACCTTTGAGATATTTTCGCTCAATGGCCCGTTGAACTTTCTTGAGTTTGGTTCCTTGAGCAATAGGAAGTCTAGATATGGGGCCCCTAACTTTTGAAGGATGGATTTTAGTTACTGAGACTTTTATTTCATTTGGGTCAAGATTGAGAGTTCCTCTAGCTCTGTTTCCCTGTCCTTGTTTCTCTTCCCTAGGGTCTCCATTATCACTCATGGGATGGGATGTGGAGGCTCTGATGTTGTTAGAGTTAAGGTTATGAACTGGGGTTTATTGGGGGGGGGGGGATTTAGGCTTGGGATGAAATGTAGGATATGAGCTACCTGCTCCATATGCATGTTGAATTGCTTCGGCATCGGCAGTGGGTTCCCCGATTTTTATGCTTGTGTCCATGTCAATAACCATAAAAGTTGGCCATAGTTGGTTAGGGATCTGTTCATCCCTGCCTGCACCACTTGATTAAGAAATGCTAGGTTTTGTATTTGCACCTCTATCGGTTCTCCCCTCATGTTGATCTCTAGGGTAAAGACTTGGTCTTGCAGAACAATTTCCAACCACGATGTCGAGAGATGCTTTGGTGGTAAGGGTTCTGTGATTATCATGAACTTTAGGGGTTGTGGGTTGTTTTTCGCCATTGGTGTCAGTGTGGCTGCTGCGTTGATGGTCGAAAAAAAGAGGTGATAGAGTATGTGAATAGTTTCCATCTTGGGTAATAAAACCCTCTTTGGGAACTATACTGGTCATCCCCATCTCATCATCATTTCTAACAGTGGTCGAGGTGATGGTAGATGTCACTTCCATTGGAGATAAATGATTACTCTCTGCTTTGAAAGTTATAGAGTTTGGGGGGTGAGTGATTGTGATTTTGTTGTACTAGGATGAATATTTTGCGAGAGTTAGTATCACAATTGGATATGATATCACATGTAGATTTTATGGGCCCATTAGTATGTGGGTAATTGGGTTTAGGAAAGTCCACATGGTTTGTACTATTTTTCTCTTTTCTTTTCTTTCCGGTTTTCTTTTCAAAAAAGTGATTATTTGGCTTATTGTGGTCAATGTTTTGGTAAGTCCTTTGGGTATTAATTGCCTTGTAAAAACTTTTCCTTTTATTATTCATTTTATTATTACTTAGGCGTGCCATGATGGAAATTTGAATAAGTGTTTGTGGTGGTGTTACACCTCGTATTTTTGTATGTCATCGCTATCATAACGTGGCCAATATAGGCTCAAGGATGGTATGACCCCTCCATAAGGTTTATGAAAGTTTGTGGACATATTACGTAAGTATCGGAAAGGTTTAAGCCTCATCGGATCAACAAAAATAAGTTTCGACAAAAAATTGACAAAAAGGAATTTCTGTATAGCATTCTGAGGACCGCACTGTGGGTGCAAAAATGATCAGAAAAGTTAAACTTTCTGGGCAATTTTACGGTCCATTGTGGACCGCATAAGGGTTTCACGGGCTGCAGAATAGGCCGCAGAAGGGAGGCAGTGGCCGACCTTTTGAGTTATTTAAGTGATGGCTTCATCTTTTTTTCATCATTCCTCGACCAAATCAGACCCTAGAACACCTCTCACATCCTCTTAATGGTTTCCTAACACCTTGGTGCCAAATTCAAAGGTAAATGTTTACGATGGATTTGTTGGAGGTTTCATAAAAAAAAAGTACTTGTAAGGTTTTTGAAGTATGTCTTGTTGTGGTGGGCAATTTTATATGATTTTAAGGTGTTATATGGAGTTGTGGAGATATGTATGGGATTGTGGTGATTAGTAGAAGTAGTATCAAGATTGTTATGATGCTATGAATAGAGTTTGAGCAAGAAATGATATCATGAACTTATGCACACAAGTTGCTCGATGAAATATCTAAATGAACTCTCTTCTAAGTTGTGAATCCGAAATTGATACAAACTCTTCGTATAATATAGATAATCATTCGTAGAATGTGCGAGAGCTCGTGGAGCGTAGATTAATTTCATCAATAAGGTATGTAGCGCTAATTTCCTTAATGGTATGACTTGATGAAATTACTTTCTTGAATGAATTTTCAACTTGTTAAATTGAATAACCGTATGCTTCTCTTAATGAAAATGATCATATTCTTTGTATGTTCCTTATCAACAACATTTTCCGTATTCCATATGTCTCCGAATGATTAGCTCAAAGTTGAAGAATATAGCGACAATAACAATAATCGGAGGATAAATATGACATGTCACTCCGACTCTGATTATGATATCCCTTGAGGTCTGTCGTGCCTTGAACACACACTCACGCATACACACACACACACACACACACATATATATATATAGTCTGTCGGGCAGACCCTTACATTTGCAAACTACTGATCAATTGGGCAGATATCAACGCGTCCTAAATGGTCGGGCAATTTATTATAAGCTCACCCCACAATGGCATTTGATATATATATATGGCCCCATAGAGTGGCCCGATTTTACTTACATGCATGTATTCATAGTTGTATTAGTTGTGTGCCTCCAAGGCCTCTTTCTGAGTTCCAGGTTGACTTCTGTACCTTTATATCTTGTATTACATTTCCTACTTTCATATGCTGCCTTCCGTACATATTCAATACATTTTTCATATTTATATCCCCTTTATGAGGTGATGTGTTCATGCCCGCAGGTACATATAGATAGACAGACTTACCTCTCCAGTAGGATACTTACTTTCAGCTATTTGTAGTCATACTTCACTACTATGCAGTTGCTGATTGGAATCGATAGGTACTTATACATATATTTTGGCATTTTAGGAATGGCGAGGCCTTGTCCCGACAAGTTGTTGTACTATATACTCCTAGAGGCTTGCAAACTAGTATCAGTGTCTATTCGTTTTGTTTTGCCTTGCCGACCTTCTTGTTCATTGTTGATACTCATGATGTGGCCTTGTCAGCCTCAGCTATGTATACATACTATTGTTAGGCCTCTTCTGCTTGCAGGTTGTACATTCTTAACATATAGTTATTTTGAGGCCTTGTCGGCCCAAGCTTCGTGTCAGGAATTACAGGTGTTATAGTTAGTTTGCTCAGGCCTTTGGGTGCCGGGCCATACCCCCCAAGGTTGGGGTGTGACAAACTTGATATCAGAGCAGGTCAGTCATTCGAAGTCTGCAAGCCATGTCTGGTAGAGTCTTGTTTATGGGTGTGTTGTGCACCACTTATACGTAGGAGGGTACATTACATTTGGATGGTTACTTTCCTTCTTGATCTAGATCGTGCGATAGAGCCAAGTTGTAAGTGCTCACTTTTAATCTTCAATTCTGTTAATATTCTCAATGATGCCTACAACTACTATACGACAGGTGACTATACATAGAGTAGATGAGGAGGTGGGAGAAGGCACCAGTCATGCGTCGCTCGCTAAAGCAGATCAGTATGAGCTTTAGAACGAGGCTGATTCTTAGGCTTCCGGGGCAGCACCACCACCACCTCCAGAGGGACATAGAGGAGCGGATGTGCCTCTAGTTCTTCCTCTAGTTGTTCCCGATCAAGATTTAGATATGCATAGTATTGTGCATTTGTTGACTCGATTAGTGGTCTCTCAAGCCTAGCATCAGACCCCTAGTATTGCCGATAGAGCTATTGGTGCGAGGGTTTAGGATTTCATCAACCAGGACCCTTCAATATTTACAGGGACATATCTAAATGCAAATCCACAAATCTTCTTAGATCAGATGCAACGGACCTTGTGAGTTATGCATACCACTGATGCTAAGTCGGTAGAGCTAGCCTGTTATATATTACGGGATGTTGTTGTGACTTGGTATGAGACTTGGGAGCAGTCTAGAGGGCCTCGTGTCCTACTAACAGGATGGAGGGAGTTTTCTGAGGCATTCATACAACATTATTTTTCCTATTAAGCTTCACCAATCTTGGCAGGACAAGTTTTTACGTTTAGAGCAGAGTAATATGAGTGTCCGGGAGTATAGTATGTAGTTTAACTCCTTGGCTAGGTATGCTCCTACAGTTATGGCTGAGATGAGTGATCGAGTATGTCGATTCGTGGGTGGTTTGGGACCACTCTTGGTTAATGAATGTACTATGGCCTTTTTGAATTCGAATATGGATATTGCTCGCATTTAGGCCTACACTCAGAATTTAGAAGACTATAAGAGGCAGCAGCGGGTTGATCAAGAGGGGGATAGGGGTCAGCATAAGAGGGTTTGATCCATGAGTGACACAAGAGATTTCAGAGGTGGGTTTAGGCCACAGTTCTCTAGGCGCCCATCTTATCTAGCAACCAGTGCACCACAACAGTCAGGGCTAGCATCGTGAATGAACCATTTTTTCTGGTCAAGGTCAGAGTTCCCGTACATTAGACCCGCAGTATAGAGACGAGTCCAGTCAGGTGAGACCTCTGTTACCCTATTGTGAAAGTGTGGTAGAACTTATTTTGGGCAGGGTCGTCAGGGTTCAGATATGTCCTATTCATATAGACAATCAGGTCATATTATGAGATTTTGTCCGTCGAGAGGTGGGGACGACATGTCCTAGCCGACAGGATCTGTAGCAGCTTCTTCTTCATATGTACGCCCTCCAGGGCAAGGTACGCAGACATCCGCTGGTAGAGGTAGAGTAGGAGTGGAGCTAACAGCTCAGGCGGTCATCAGAACCGCATTTATGCATTATCGGGTCAACAAGACCTAGAGTCATCTACGAATGTGGTTATATATATATATTATCAATATTCACCCTTGATGTGTATGCTTTGATATATCTGAGTTCTACTATGTCATACATTACTCAATTTGTTGCTGGAAAATATGGTAAAGAACCTGAATTATTGCATAAGTCATTTGAAGTATCTACGCTCGTTGGCGAGCCTGTGATCGTTGGGCGGGTATATCGGGGTTGTGATGTGATGATTTATGATTGTCATACTTTAGTTGACTTAAATGAATTAGAGATGGTGGATTTTGATGTAATTATGGGTATGGACTGGCTGGCTTCTTGTCATGCTAACATGGATTTTTGGATGAAAGCTGTTTGCTTTAATTTCCCAAGTGAGGCCATTATTGAATGGAAGGGTAATGCTGCAACGCCTAAGGGGAGGTTTATTTCCAACCTTAAAGCTAGGAAAATGATTTCTAACGGGTATATTTATCATCTAGTGTGATTACAGGAGGCGGAGGCAACCTCTCCAAACCTTTAGTCCATCCCTGTTTTTAATGAATTCTTTGACGTATTTTCTGATGAACTTCCTGGCATTCCTCCCAAAAGGGAAATCGATTTTTCTATAGACGTGCTTCCAGATAATCAACCTATATATATTCCCCCGTACAGAATGGCCCTTCTTGTATTAAAGGAATTGAATGCTCAGTTGAAAGATCTATTAGAAAATGGCTTTATCAGGCTCAGTACTTCCCCGTGGGGTGCCCCAATGTCATTAGTTCGTGAGAAAGACAGTTTGTTAAGAATGTGTATTGATTACTGTCAATTGAATAAGGTAAATATTAATAATAAATATTCGCTTCCAAGGATCGATGACCTGTTCGATCAGTTGCAAGGCACAAAGTTATTTTCAAGGATCGATCTTAGATCTAGGTACCATTAGTTGAGAGTTAAGGAGAAAGATATTATGAAGACAGCCTTTTAGACCAGATATGGTCATTATGAGTTTCTTGATATGTCCTTCGGTCTGACTAATGTACCAACGACTTTTATGGATATGATGAATTGGGTGTTCAAGCCACTTCTGGATATCTTTGTGATAGTGTTTATTGATGATATTCTAGTGTATTATCGATCAGAAGCAGAGAACGCAGATCATTTGCGAGCGATGTTACATATACTCCGGAATCGTAAGTGATAAGCCAAGTTCTCTAAATGTGAGTTTTGGTTTAACTCGGTGGCCTTTCTCAGTTATATAGTATCGGATGAGGGCATCAAAGTTGATAATCAGAAGATTGAGGTAATCAAGAATTAGCTGAGGCCCACAACTCCTACTGAGGTACGTAGTTTCTTAGGCTTGACAGGTTATTATCGGAGATTTGTAGGGAATATCTCTTCTATTTCTGCTCCATTAACAAAGTTGACGCATAAGGCGGTTAAATTTCAGTGGTCGAATTCTTATGAAAAGAGTTCCTAGAAGTTGAATCGTAGATTAACATCATCACTTGTTCTGGAAATTTCTGAGGGATCGTAGGGTTATGTTATTTATTATGATGCCTCTAGAGTCGGGTTGGGTTGTGTTTTGATGCAGCACAACAAGGTTATTACGTATGACTCAAGACAACTAAGAAAACATGAGCAGAATTACCCGACTCATGATCTTGAGTTGGCAGCTGTTGTATTTGCTCTGAAGATATGGCGCCACTATTTATATGGAGTTCATGTTGATTTATTTACAGATCATAAGAGCTTACAATATAAATTCATATAGAAAGAACTGAATCTGAGATAGTGGATATGGCTTGAATTGCTGAAAGACTATGATATTGTATTTTGTATCATCCCGGCAAGGCAAATGTTGTGATCGACGCGTTAAATTGTAAGTTTATGGGCAGTCTGAGTCATGTTGAAGTTAATAAGTTGGAGATGACTAAAGATCTTTATCGATTGGCCAATTTAAGTGTGTGATTGCTGAAGGCAGTTGACGGAGGTGCTATAGTTCATAATGTCGTCGAATCATCGTTAGTGGCAGAAGTAAAGGCGCGACAATTCAATGATTCAGCCTTGGTAAGAATTACAGAAGGCGTCCCTTTTCAGAAGAAGCAGTTGTTCTAGTTGTCAGGTGATGGAGTTCTTAAATATAAGGGTCGGTTGTGTGTGCCTAATGTTTGGGGACTTTGAGGGCAAATTATGGCGGAGATTCACCAATCCAGGTACTCTATTCACCCTGGGTCTACTATGATGTATCATGACCTTCAGCAAGTATACTTGTGGAATGATATGAAGAAGAATATCGCAAATTTGTTGCTCAGTATCCTAGTTGCCAACAAGTTAAAGTCGAGCATCAAAAACCCGGAGGATTGCTTCAAAATATTGGGATTCTGGCATGGAAATGGGAGATAATTAACATGGATTTTATTGCAGTATTACCTAATTCTCATAGGAAGTTTGATTCTATATGGGTTATAGTGGATATACTTACAAAGTCGATTCATTTTCTACCCATCAAAACTACCGTTTCAGCCGAGGATTATGCCAGATTATATATCAAGAAGATAGTTCGACTTCACAGAGTCCCGATTTCTATTATATCTTATAGAGGTGCACAATTCACAACTAACTTCTGGAGTTCCTTTTAAAAGGGCTTGGGTACTCAGATTAGCCGTAGCACAACTTTATATCCTCAGACAGACGGGCAAGTCGAGCGCACTACTCAGACCCTTGAGGACATGTTGCGATCTTGTGTTTTAGTCTTTAACGGAAGTTGGGAAGATCATTTGCTGCTCATTGTGTTCGCCTATAATAATAGTTACCATTCCAGTATCCATATGGCACCGTATGAAGCCCTGTATAGGCGGAAGTGCAGGTCTCCTATTAGTTGGTTTGATGTTGGCAAGGCAAAGTTATTAGGACCTAATTTGGTGCAACAAGCTGTAGAAAAGGTGAAATTATTTCAGGAGCAATTGTTGACAGCTTAGAGTCGCCAAAAGTCCTATTCAGATAATCGGCGTCAAGACTTAGAATTTGTTGTGGGAGATCGGGTGTTCCTAAAGGTGTTGCCTATGAAAGGCGTGATAAGAAAGACATGCTTAGCCCCAGGTATGTCAGGCCGTATCAAATGATTCAGAGAATCAACCAAGTAACTTATAAGCTTGAGTTGCCCCCGTAGTTAGAAGCAGTTCATCTAGTATTTTATGTATCAATGCTTCGTAAGTGCTTGGGGAATCCCTCCCGTATTTCCCCCATTGAGAATGTTCAGGTTACAAAAGACCTGTCATATGAGGAATTCCCTGTTGCTATACTAGATCGTCAAGTCCATAAGTTGCGGAACAAAGAAGTTGCTTCGGTTAAAGTACTTTTGAGGAATAACAACGTAGAGGAAATGACATAGGAGGATATGAGGTCCAGATATCCTCATTTATTTCAGACTTCAGGTTTATATTGGTATTTGTGCGATACGTTTATATTATCCCTACTCTATCTATTGAACTTACTCAATGTACCTTAATTAGGTGATATTGTTCAGGCAGATGTGGAAGGTACAACTCAGATTTCAGCAGATGACATTTGAGGTGAGTTATGGCTAACCCTTTTCGATTGATGCATAAATAGACGGTAGTGTAGGGCTGATTTGATATGATTATGTCATTTTGTTGCCCTGTGTGGCATTGCATATATGTGTGGGATGCTTGATAGGTTTTGGATAGTCCTGTTACAGAGGAAACTATGCCGAAATTTTCAGAAAGCTTAAGAGTTAGAATATTCCTCAACATTCAAGGACGAATATTTTAAGGGGGAAGGATGTTACACCTCGTATTTTTGTGAATCATCGCTATTGTAACGTGACCAATATAATCTCAAGGATGGTAACACCCCTCCATGAGGTTTATTACGTATTACATAAGTTTTGGAAAGGTTTAAGACTTATCAGATCAACGGAAATAAGTTTTGACAAAAAAAGACTTTTATAGAGAATTTCGCAGAGCACATAATGAGACGCATACCGCATCATGGGGTGCAAAAATGATCAGAAAAGTTAAACTTTCTGGGCAATTCTGCAGTCCATTCTGTGGACCGCAGAAGGGTTCTGCGGGCAGCAAAACAGGCCACAACAGAGAGGCGATGGCCGACCTATGGAGTTATTTAAGTGATGGCTTCATCTTTTTTCATTATTCCTCGACCAAACTAGACCATAGAACACCTCTCACACCCTATCAAAGGTTTCCTAACACCTTGGTGCCAAATCCAAAGGTAAATTACCCAAGATCGACGTAAGGAAGCTCGTAAATATCGTAGAATCATTTTCTTCTTCATATAGTGATCCTTAGAGACTTCTTAGAAGGGAAGTGACCTCTGTTTCAGAGAGTTACTTTCACCCTAAGGTAAGTTTAATCTTCTATATGATCTTCTTAAGATTTTACTAGTGTTTAGGATGGATTTGTTGGAGGTTTCATAAAGAATAAGTACTTGTAAGGTTTTTGAAGTATGTCTTATTGTGGTGGACTGTTTTATATGATTTGAAGGTGTTATATGGAGTTGTGGAGTTATGGATGCGGTTGTGGTGATTTGTAGCAGTAGTATGAAGATTGTTGTGATATTATGAATAGAGTTTGAGCTAGAAATGATCTCATGAACTTATGCACGCAAATTGCTCGATGAATAATATAAATGGACTCTCTTCTAAGTTGTGAATTCAAAATTGATACAAACTCTTCGTATAATATAGATAATCTTCCATAGAATGTGTGAGAGCTCGTGGAGCATAGATTATTTCATCTATAAGGTATGCAGGGTTAATTTCGTTCTTGGCATGACTTGATGAAATTACTTCCTTGAATGGATTTTCAACTCAATAAATTAGATAATTGTATGCTTCTCTTGATGGAAATGATCATATTCTTTGTATGTTCCTTATCAGCAACATTTTCCGTATTCCATATGTCTCTGAATGATTAGCTTAAAGTTGATTAATGTAGTGACAATAACAATAGTTGATGGATAACGACGATAGGTTACTCCGAGTCTGATTGGGATATCCCTTGAGGTCTGCCTTGATGTTGAGCAGATAGGCTAGACAGGCACTTATATGTGCACACCACTGATTAGTTGAGCAAATATCATTGTGTCCTATATGGTCGGGCTGTTTATTATGAGTACACCCCACAGAGGGATTTGATATGATACTATATGGCCCCATAGAGTAGCCTGATTGTACTTACATACATGTTTTCATGGTTGTATCAGTTGTGTGACTCCGAGACCTCTTTTTGAGTTACAGGTTGACTTGTGTACCTTTATCTCTTGTATTACGTTTCCTACTTTCATATACTACCTGACTTGCATATTCAGTACATTTTTTATATTGACGTCCCTTTTCTGGGGCGACGTGTTCATGCCCGCAGGTACAGATAAACAAGCAGAAGTACCTCCCCAGTAGGGTACTCACTTTCAGTTGTTGGTAGTCACGCTCCACTACTCCGAAGTTGCTAGTTGGAGTCGATAGGTACTTATACATATATTTTGGTATTCTGGATACAGTGGGGGCCTTGTCCTGACCAGTTGTTGTACTATAGTACTCTTAGAGACTTGCAGACTAGTATCAGTGTATATTCATTTTGTTTAGCCTTGCGGACTTCTTGTTGGTTGTCAATACTCATGATTTGTCCTTGTCGACCTTAGATATGTATACATACTATTGGTGGGCCTCTTCTTCTTGCAGGTTGTACAATTATATCATATAGTTTTTTGGAGGACTTATCGGCCCAAGCTTCGTGTCAGAAATTACAAGTGCTATAATTGGTTCGCTGGGGATTTAGGGTGCCGGACCCCCCCCCCCCCAAGGTTGGGGTGTGACTGGTGGGCCCCTTCACATTACAAATTATGGAGGCGACGACGTCGTTAGAAGTATTATGTTTTTTTCATCGATGTCGTTATTTAACTCAAGACCAGCCAGAGGTGAAAAAATATTTTTCCCCTTTATCGGTTGGTTTTGTTCCCGGAAACATTTTGACCACTTGGGGGAGAATAATAGGGGTAAGAATTTTTTAAATTAAGTTACTAGAGGCTGCATCGTAGGATTTTACTTGGTCTGTCTTCCTTTCCTTGCTGTCTCCTTGGATAAGGCAAGAGGACACTTATACACCAAAATCAAAATACTAAGAGCCTATTTGGATTGGCTTATTTTTAAGTGCTTATAAACCAAAATAGTTTTTAAGCATTTTTCTAATGTTTGGTTAAAATAAAAAAAGTGATGTTAAGCATTTTTTTTAAGTCAAAATAACAAAAATAAGCCAAAAGTCATAAGCTAGAATTCTCAATTTATGGCTTTTGGCTTATAAGTCAAAAGTCATAAGTTCATCCAAGCAGGCTCTAACACTTTTACGCATCCCTTCTATTATGATAGTGAGCAGTACTATAATAGGAGTTCCACACTGAAAGTGTGTTACAATATTATTAGAAAAACATTCTATGCTACACAATTCATAGGCAAATGCCAGAAGAAAGTCTTGAATTTCAGACTACCATGGAAATCTCCCCCCCCCCCCTCTTCTCTGTAAATTTTCATGGAGTTTTTGCCTCAATGAATTTGATGGAAGTTGGTCTCTTTTTTAGTTATATTTTTTCGGGTTGGGTTATTGTTTGGGACGGGTTAGTTTGAAAACTGGTACATAAGTTAGCCAAAAAGATAACAAGAAAGGTATAATTTAGACATTTTCAATAGTTAAGAGGCATTTTTTTATCCTTTTCCGATTTACAAAAGCCCAAAACTTTTCTTTTAATAAAAGATTAGTCAAATATGAAAGAGACATTTTCCACTGAGAAAAGTAATTCTAATTAGGATAAAAAATTCGGATAAACCCTTAATTTTCTAGTAAAATAAATTTGATCCACCTTCTTCGCATAATCATCATCGCTATTGCTAGCCACGGTTAAACGTGGGTGATTTGAAAACTGGAGCCCTATATTTTAAAAGTGAATACATGTTGAAAGTTGAAAATCATGTGTTAAAAGTAAGCATGAGTTCAATATTGAAGCCCAAACATTAAAAGTAAGCAAAGGTTATACAAGAAGATTATTGTCCCTCCCACTCAGAGCAAGATCACTTTCATTCACACAAGAAGATTATTGTCGTTCCCTCGAAGAAAGATCACTTTCATTCGCATCCGATGATAAAGATTGATCTAGATTAGAAACTAATTCATCATCACTTTAAATTCTTCAACTCAAATGAAGGGATTCTATTTGATCTGGGTCCTTAGGTTCATGAGTAGATAAGCCCAAATCTATCTCTTCCTCCTTGGATAAATGTGTCACTTCTTGAGTCGAATTCAGTTACGCTCTCACTATGATGTAGCTACATCAACACATAATTTATAGTATTTCATATAGACATTTGTGCTTTCTCTTAGGCCCAATATGTCATGAGAATAATTATATACATAAGTTGTCCATCACAGAGGTGTCAAAAAATAATTGAGATTTCTATTACTTCATAATGTTGGATATTGTAAAGCAGTACGGGAAGTAAATAAATATTACAAGTGTTCGAAAGGATAAATAAATAGGTTAATGTTCAGAACTGCCGCAAGCTTGTTGAGTCTTGAATCTTGATAACCTGAAATCAAGAAACACTAAATCTGAATTGTTACAACTGTGTGATGAGTCGAGTGATTACACTCTGTCTTTAAGACAAGATTGCCCCGTATATATGCTTTTACGTTAACGGGCAATAGTCTCCCAAGATAAAACAACACTTTAATCTCAACACTACAAAGCAAATAGGTTGAGTCTGACGAAGAAAACAAACACGAAACGCCTTGCTGAAAAAATGGAAAAGGAAGGAAGAGTTTTTGTTTTCGTCCAACGTTTTTGGACTGACTTTCTCTTCTATTTTGTCTCTGTCTATATAGTGTGTCTCGTTTTTATATGTGTTTGTATTCTGTTTGTGTGTTTTTCGTGTTTCACAATTGAGCCAAAAGGCATCAATATATAGCATGGAGGAGGGACTCATCAACTACCAAAACAAGGTTGTTAATGACCATTAGTGAGGGCTGTTAATGGCTGTTTATGGATGCTATTTCCAGAAACTCTAGGGACCAAACTATAAATATTAAGCAATTTGGGGGTCCAAAAAGATAATATCAGCACGACCCACGACCCGAGCCCGGACCGGACGGGCGGGCGGTGGCGGCGCGCGTGTGGGCTTAGCCTTGAACCCAAGCACATCTAGGTCCTCCCTCCTTTAAACACATAGGTTACCCCTTTGGGTCCCAAATCCTTAACCAATTATGAGACTTATAAAGAGAGCAATTCTTCTTTTTCCCACCGATGTGGTAGATTTGTCCTACACCATATTTCCATGCCTCAAACACCTTACTTTGTGGACCAATATCTCTTTCATTTCTCAACGAAATTTGACGATTCTTGGCCCTACGGTCATCTACTCACTTAGTAGATTATGCACGTGTGAAGAGACAAAGCCTCCAACATACGGAACCCTAGTGTTTAATTTATTAAATATGGGTGGACGCACCTCCCCACCAAAGGCAAATTTCAAACACATAACTCATATGGTTTATATGTAACTGATTCCGATGACACAAAATTAATAACGTAGGCAAAAATTCATACAACACACCCCCCAATAGGAAACATGTAACTTTACTTGCATCATCATCGATCTAATCGTTT
The DNA here is from genome assembly GCA_029783415.1 of Anisodus acutangulus. Classification (NCBI taxonomy): domain Eukaryota; kingdom Viridiplantae; phylum Streptophyta; class Magnoliopsida; order Solanales; family Solanaceae; genus Anisodus; species Anisodus acutangulus. The sequence continues at coordinate 53,872,307 of CM056495.1, forward strand.
CAATGAGCATTTTGTTTATGCTTTCCACAACACCTTTTTATTGTGAAATATTGGAATAGTCAACTTATCTACAATTTCACTTTCACCACCAAAAACTCACTTTATGGGGTCAAGACGTATTCACGGTCTTGATCGACTGGTTCTTAATATTTTTATAGATTTGTCCAAGAGATTATTTATCTTTTTCATATACTTCTTAAAGAAACTTATTGCCTTAGATTATATGACATCAAATGGATATTACCAAAATGGATAATTTTATCAATTAATATGATGAAATTAGAATATCTTTGCCACATTTTCACATTCATGGAAATACAACCTCCAAATAAGTCTATGCAATGAAAATCCAGTTCTAATGGTGTTTTTAAATGAATTTCTGTTAGCTTTCACGAACAACATAACATTTACATGTGAACTTATCCACATGTCATAGACCTATATGACCAAATCTAACATGTCAAATTTCATATCATCCTTGTAATTATGTGATAAGGTAATTGGGGAAGATAACAATTGAATTAAATAAACTAATATCCAAAATCTATTAAAAATAAAATCATTTATGATAAAACCAGAACCAAAATAAGTTGTTCCTATGCCTTGATGTCATGAAAATTGTAATTGAAAACTAAATATAATAACCAACACAAAGAAATATCCTTAAAACTTCCGTAATAATTACAGTGTTGTGTAGGATAAAGTCTCAATTTTCACATAAAACTAATCACATGATACTATTCTTTTTAACAACCTTAATATTATTTCCTACATATATTCATATTACACATGTGGGATCAATTGAAAGTTCACAAAGACTTCATTTCCCCCACAATGTAGTACACGACTCCTATGTCAATTAGAATGAAAGATTAGTCTTATAAAGAAAAAAACACAGCTAGCAACACATATACTACTAGCGTAAGAAACACAAAGTACCTTTTTAGATTCATTATGAAGTGCTTTATTAGGCTTAGTGCAATCATTAGCATGGTGACCCTTTTGATCACAATTGAAGCATTTCACTTTAGTCACAATTTAACTCACATTCTATCGTCTTGTTGAGCCTTTACTTTCCAATTTTCTCTAATTTTACGTTTAAAATAATTTATTGAGCTAGAAATTAATTTGTGCACTTTTGCACCTTATTTGACTGTCTCATGCCGCTCCTCTTCTAACTCTAGGTATTGACTCACGTCATAAAATCTACTATTATATTCATTAAGAGTCAGGTTTTTTTTTCATATACTCCTAAATTTAAAACAGGAAACAGATAATCGCTTGAACTTGGTGCTCATTAGCCAACTTATGACTTTAAGTCTGGTAACCGTTGTGCTACCACACTTGGATTCAAGAGCATCCCATAAATTTTTGATAATCTTTTGAGTAAGCTTTCCTATGACATCTTCACAACTCAGCAACATAATGCGAGCTAGGAAATGTTTTCAAGCATCGTAGGCTTCATCCATGAAATTATTTACAATAAAAAGAGTTATTCCAACACACTTTACAGTTTAACATTTTATAATTTTTATCGTTGAGCTTTTCACTTTTGGTAAGCTCTAAAATAATATTCTTTAAAGTAGTAGACATTGTATTTATAGAACATAAAAATTATAAATATTTGTAAAACATAAAGTTTCACAATTAGCATAAAAGCATGCATGTTTAATATTTTCGCAATACATAAATATAAATCATATAGTAGAAAGTTCACTACGTCTCCAATCATCGTCTAATGATAGAGTTAAATATAAGATAACCATATCAACTCAAGCTAAGTGATCAACTATTTCAATAAGCAATTTTTTTTCAACAAGAGGTATATACACAAAAATACACACACCAAATAAAAAAATTCAGATCTTATTATAGATATACTTATATATATCAATAGAATAATTTAATTAGATCTAAAAATTAATTTTAGACCTTTTCAGAAACAAATCGAGGAGAAAATTAATATTTATACCTAATTTCACTTAGAAAATAATTTTTTATTTTGTGTAGCCTTCGAGGGAGAGTGTGAGTCACATAGACAATTTCTATGCATCATATAATGAGTTTTCATATTTTTTAAATTCTCACAACAATATTTAATATAGAAAAAATATATTTCAATTTCCAAAAATTATTCCAAAACATGAAAAAAAATATTAATATAATTTCGAGCTAAACAAAAAAAAAAAGAATCATCACAATTAGAGTTCTGGTTGAACCACACTCTCTAGAAAAAATTTCTTCCGAGAGTGGACTTCGTGTCAGATGCTGCCCAACAAATTCTTCTCCACCCAGTTGGGTCAGCCGGTGAACCAGGTGCAGGAAAAAGGATTTTATCGCTACCCGACACTATGTTCTTCATCTCTTGTCTATTTTGATCTAATCAAAATACAAAGTTTTGTCCCAGATTTAGGATTAATTACAAGCATCAATTTCACAAAATATTATCAAAACGAGTGCCAAAATTTGAGAAAACATAGCTATTTTTTTTTCGACGTGTCGATAGGTGTTCCAGCCAAAACCATATTTTTTGACCTGATGTTATTCAATCAAATCACTGGTTTACATCCAAACGTATATTTAGAATTGATGTAAACCATCAAATATTATGATTCACATATCGTCGAAAAGCTCTCTACACGGTCTTTAGAAGCCCTAAGGTTTCATGCAAAAAATAGGTAGATTCAACCATGAAATATTGCAATTACAATTAATTCAGGATTACTCCTAAAACCCCTAATGTCATGTATTGCACATAAATCACGTAAACAAGTGCAACACGTGCCTATGGCTCTGATACCACTGTAGTGAGAAGCTAGTTTAGGAGACTTACATATTTTCTCCTTTGCGGAAGCGGATCTGCGACAACCACGACTTGAGTTACCGGTCGATAGGAATTATCATAAAGCGGAAGAATTCATTGGTTTCCACAGCCTAGATATCCCTCTAATAGATGATGCAAAAATTATTTCATTTGTTCAATACAAACCCTATCCATCAACTATATGTGAAAAATCCTCTATTTAATTTCCTACATCATAATAGTGTATTGGAAAATTTACACGGCATGACTAACTATTAGTACCTAATTATATTTAGTAACTATAGTTTATTTTAATTACATCACATAGCTAAAAGTTATATGTTAATTATAATCCATAGCTATATCAAAATACATTAGGTTTATGGCTTGTATTTATCCTTCACTCTTTTATTCTCCCTTACATCTCTCTCTCCGTCCCTCTCTCAATCCCTCTCTCCGCAACTGCCCTATTGCTATCATCGCCGGAGCAGCAACGACCACCGTCAGATTTGAGCTTCGCTGGTCACCTCTATCTCCGCCCAGATCTGAGCTTCACCGCCGGAGATCCCTCCCAGATCATCTCCGCCGGTCACCCCTGTCTCTCTCCGTCCTTATCTGATCTTCACCACCGGAGATCTATCCTAGGTCATCTTCGCCGGTCACCTTTCTCTCTCTCTCTCCGTCCAGATCTGAGCTTCGCCGCCTGTTAGAGATCCCTCCCTATCCGTCCAGATCGAAGCTTTGCCACCAGAAATCCCTCCCATATCATCTTCGTCGGTCAGCTCTCTCTTTCTTTGTCCAGATTTGAGCTTAGCCGCCTGCCATAAATCCCTATTAGGACAAACTCTAACAAAACTGATAGAATATACACCATATATTCCTTTGATATTATTAGTGATATTGTACATCTGTAATTATGGTAGTGATCTTTTGTATTAGGAAAATGTATATTTGATTTTCGTAATTATAGGCTAGGTTTACTATTGTATGTCATGTATATAAACCTATTACATTAATAAAAATAATCAAGGGATTATTCTCTTTCATGGTATCAGTAGTCTAGGGCAAACTTTTCCTTCTCCATAAAAACTTCCGCCGCCCTACTCTCCTTCGGCCGACCCCACTTCTGCCGTCCCCCTCCCTTCGGTCGACCCCACTTCGGCCGACACCATATGAGGATCCCTCCCACTATCGTAGTGTTGCGGGAGCTCTTTAATATCTCATGTTTACGAGGCCCGATATTACTTATGCAATACAGCGTGTGTGTTTATTCATGCATGATCCGGGGGAAGAACACATGCACGCTCTCAAACGCATTGTGCGTTACATTCAAGGAACACTTATTTATAGTTTACATTTATATCCATCATCTCTACGGACCTCTTACAGACAATTATCGAACCCGACGCCATGGAAATAGAAGCTTGGAATAGGTTGCGTGACATATTCTAAGACAACAAAAAATCTCGTGTTGTATCCCTTGAGTAGGAATTCTCTTACATTAATATTGACGATTTTCCAAATGCCTCTGCCTATTGTCAAAGTCTCAAGGAGTTATCGGATCAACTCAAAAATGTTGGCGTGTCGGTCACGAATGATCATCTTATTCTTCATATAGTTGCAGGCCTCTCCGAGGGGTAAAATGGCATTGGCACTCTCTTTCGCCAAATCAATCCTTTCCCACTATTCTATCAAGCACGTTCCATGCTCACACTCAAAGAAGCAGGGTTGGATAAAAGGCTATAACCGGAACATATTCCACCATGATAATGGCCATGTCACGTGACACCGATGACCCTAACTCATTCTCTAAAAATTCAAGCCAAAACCACAACAATGGTGGTGGCAAAAAGGGTCAAAATCAGAAAAACAGTGGCAAGAATTGCGGCGGTGGCCGCGGTGGTGGCAACAGTGGTAACAACGGCGGTAGTGGTGGCGGCAGTGGGGGATGAGGTGGCGACCAGCAGGGGCCTGGGCCGCAGCACCACTGGCAGCAGCCTTGGGCCAGTGGGTAGTGACCCATTCATTCTTGCCCTATTCCACCTCAATATTGGGCCAGGTCCAATGGTCACCAGTAGTAGCAATCTCGGCCGAACCAAGCCTGACAGCAACCTGGCCTGCCTGGGCCTTGGCCACAGCAGACCTTCGCTATTGCGGGCCCAGCAACAGCCCTGACCCACATGGATATCGAGGCAGCAATGCATACACTTGGGTTAAATTCTCTGGATGCAAATTGATACATGGACACCGGTGCTACTTCTCATATGACATCCGCGTCAGGTAATCTCTCGTCTTATTTCAATTTAAGCAAAAATTGTGGCATAATTATTGGTAATGGTAATTCAATTCCAATTCGTGGTTATGGTCACAAAAAATTATCTCCCTTGAACCCACCTTTAGCCTTGAAAAATATCTTTCATGCTCCTCATTTAATTAAAATTTTGGTGACTGTTCGGAAATTTACAACTGATAACTCGATTTCTATTGACTTTGACCCTTGTGAATTTTCTGTGAAGGATTTTTGGACGGGGATACCTCTAATGAGATGTGATAGTCGGGGCGAGTTCTATCCCATCACCACCACCACCACCACTATACATGTCACACTGTCAACGTTTATCGCTTTAGCATCTTCCTTATGGCATGCGCGTTTGGGTCATTCATGAGCGTCTGTTCTTTCCTCTCTTCAAAAACAATAACTTTATTGAGTGTACTAGTGCTCGTAGTACTAATGTTTGTCCGTCTTGTCCTCTTGAAAAACATGTTAAATTATCATTTGTTGCATCAAATTCTAGTACTTTGTTGTCATTTGATATTATTCATAGTGATTTGTGGACATCTTCCTTTTTGAGCTCTTTGGGCCACCGTTATTATGTATTATTTTTGGATGAATATTCTATTTTTTTGTGGACATTTCCGTTATCTAAAAAGTCTTAAGTTTATTCCATATTCCTATCATTTAGAGATCCGTACTCAATTTGAACGAAAAATTAAGAACATTCAATGTGATAATGGAAAGGAATTTGATAATGGGTCATTTAGAGAATTTTGTAAGGGTAATGGTATATCTTTCGGTTTTCTTATCCACATACGTCCTCACAAAATAGGAAAGTCGAGAGAAAAATCTGCACCATTAATAATATTGTTCGAACATTACTAGTTCATGTCTCATTACCACCTTCATTTTGGCAAATCATGCATTACAAATGGTTACTTACCTTCTTAACATACTCCCTAGCAAAGAATTACCATACCAATCTCCACTCAAAATTCTTTATTACAAAAGATTACTACCATAATTATAGATATACAATATCACTAATAATATCAAAAGAATATACGGTGTATATTCTATCAAAAACAAACTCGCCCTATATTTTGAGAGTCAAAAGAGTAACTGTTTTAGAGCCGTGAACATATTGCTGAAGTTAAAGAGCACATGCTCTTTATTTGTCATATTTTTCTCCTCCTCCCTATAGTTGCTCTAGCCCCTTAGATATGTGAGTCATTCACTCTTTATTTGTCTGGACATTGTTAAATCTCCATTATGACTCATTAAACTAATCTTTTAAGACATAGTCATGGTTTGGCTGTTGGCCACTAAAAAATTGAGTTAGTGATCGTCGTCGGCAATATAATGGCCCCCCCTAACACTAAGCCTCCAAACAGCTTCATCCATTTCTCATCCACAAAAAAAAACAAGCCAGCTTAAAGAGTAAAGGCAGATGTTAGTGCTTAAACTATTGTTCAAACCAAGCACTTCAAGGCTCAAGAAAGAAACGAACAAAGTTTGGAGACAAAATGCCACTAACTTTCCGTCTTATCAAACGTTAGTTTTTGGGATTCAAAATGCATGCATGAGAAAGGGAATGTTGATGTTATGGATAGAATGTAAAGGTGGTTTTGCACTTTCGAGCCTCACGATGTAAGTGTCTTTCTCTATCATGAATATTCAATCATCTTCATTTTTTAAATATTTCCATCCCTTTAGCTATGGTAGGCTTGTGACTGATCTCCATTACGCTAGGTCATCATTGTTGAAGTGTATGGAATAATTAAACAATAAGCATGATTAAAAGATGAGCAAATGCTGTTGAAATGTGAATCTTGGCCTTGGAAGAAGAAAAAGACTTTTTGATTGGTGTGATAGATGAATCTCTTAGTTCATGTAAGAGAAAAATATTAAGATACATGTATTGTTTTATTCATGAACCAGGGAATAGGAAAAATTTAGAATTAAATTATGATGCATGTACTAGAATATGTACATGTTAGAAGAGTGCTATAAATACCTAGGTACTACAACATTTTATGTAAGTTAAGTTGATGGAAGAACATATTCTCCACTTCTCTTCAAGAAAATGATTAATTATATAAGTCAAGTTGAGTGGAACAAAGAAGAATAGTTGACTCACTTGTCCTAAAGAAAGATATGAGTGATTGAGAGTGCTCCTCCTCTCCCGATATTTCTAACATTTGGTATCAGAGCCGCTTGTCTTAAGGGACCTGTGGAGAATTCGAATTTTTAAAAGATCTGAAAGAATGAATTTTCACCAAAATTTTCAGATTGAGATGAATATGAAATACGAGATTAGCTATGAGAATGTTGTGCTAGAGAAGCATCAGCTTGAGCTACCAAAAGATCTGAAAGAATGAATTTTCAGATTGAGATGAATATGAAATATGAGATTAGCTATGATCGCTATGAGAGTGTTGTTCTAGAGAAGCATCATCTTGAAGATATTATTTTGGTAGGTGTGGAACTACCACAATTTCAAAAGTTGAAACTTTTGAAGAATGTTTTTGAGGGGCAAGGAACCCAACAAGGATGACAACCTTGATAAAGCAGTTGTGTTTGATGTAGATGCACGATGAAGAATCTCAAGTAGATAGGTAGCGAATGATATTGCTGCCATGAGAAAGATGGATATGAAAATCCACACTCGGATTGATGAGAAGGCTTTTTTATGAAACCCGGATGAAGATGTTTATGATTATAAACCTGAGAAAGCATGTTGTCGAATTTGACAACTATAGCTTTGATGAAATTAAAGAAGTGAATCCTGAAGAGATGAACGCTTTTAAAATATTATTTATTATTGTAGAATCTAAAAGATTTTGACAATAAGAATGATAAGTGAGAAAATGATGAAGAACTACTACTCTTGCGCTGTTGAGACATCTCCGAAAGAGGAGAGTAGTAGTGATGAGGAATGTTCGATGAAATTGTTGACGTGCTTTCTAAAGCACAAAAATGACAACATCAATCTCATGAAGGAAACATCTTCTGACAATATGAGAAGATGAGGATCTTTTGAAGAATGATGAGATCACATAACAAAAATGGTCTTGAGCTAGCTTTGCAAGTCAAGGCTGTGATCGATTCAAACTCAAAGAAGAAGAAGAAGCAGAAAAAGAAGAAGAGATAACTTTTCTACTGGTGCTTCAAGAGGAAGAGGCTGAAATCCAGATTTGAGAAGTCGAAGAGTACTTTGTGAATTCCAACCATAAGGTTCAAGAGGGAGTGTTGAAATGTGAACCTTGCCTTGGTAGAAGAAAAATACTTTTTAATTTGTGTGATACATGAATCTCTTAGTTCATGTTTGAGAAAAATATTTAAGATACATGTATTGTTTTATTCATGAACTAGGGAATAGAAAAAATTTAGAATTAAATTATGATACATGTACTAGAATATGTACATATTAGAAGAGTCCTATAAATACATAGGTACTACAACATTTTATGTAAGTTAAATTGGTGGAAGAACATATTCCTTACTTCTCTTCAAGAGAATGATTAATTATATAAGTCAAGTTGAGTGGAACAATGAATAATAGTTGCCTCACTTGTTTTCAAGAGAGAATTGAGTGATTGAGAGTTCTCCTCCTCTCCCTATATTTCCAACAATATCTGTACCATTTGTGTAACGGTATGGATATATTTACACCATTTTATAATGGCAAGGGTATATATCTATCACTTTTTAAGGGAGGTATACCTTCTCTAAATCTCAAAATTGAGTGATATATTTACCCCTTTTCCCTTAAATGATTGGTGGAGCTTGCTCAGCGCACAGCTCTTCTTGTAAAATTACTTTGTTCTGTAACATGTCTCCCTTGCTCGGCTAAACTGGGTTTCTGGCCCGTTATATGTTAAATCTCTTAAGTGCTTTATCTTTATACGTAAATATCAGAAAATAAAAATAAACGATCTTTATAAAATATTTTGTTTCGATTTAAATTGTACTAAATGGTTATATCAACCCAATCATTTTTTATTTTCCCATTTCATGTTAATTAGTATTATAAAGGTGTTCAGCTTGAGTGACAAAACATGTGATAAATGTATTTTACTAGTTATTGGCAATCCCAACACGGAAAATAAGTCCGTTCAATAATAGACCTATGAAAGACTTATCTTCTATATTGCTATGTAATTCGCTTATCACAAATCAAAAGAAAGAGGTTAATTATAAACTAATATGATTAAGTTCAATAGAATCTTTTAAAATTAATTTGGACAATTTATGAAAAGTAGTCTCACAATTCAAATAAGATGGTAATTCACTACTCTCTCCGTTTCAAAATATTTGTCATGTTTCACTTCTCGAGAGTTGTAATTCTTCTCAAAATTAAATTAGTTTAGATTAATTTAATTTTTAAAATTTAAATTTAAATATTTAAAAATTACATGAAATGAACTATAAGTTGTGGTTCTTATCATATCATTATAGTAAAAAATTAAATCCTAAAATGTTAGTCAAAATACCTTTAAAGATTTTGGATTATCAATTATTGTGACTTATCATATTTTTAAATAGTTTCCAGATATATAGATTTATTTCTAAAAAAATTAAATATTTCATGTCCAAATTTACGAAAAAAATTTAACTGCATAAAATTGAGACAAAGAAAGTATATATTCCACTATGGTAAATACTTATCCGCACTGTATGTTTACACCAAATTAATGTAACTTAATGTAGTTAACTAATTTAATAAAGTGAATTATATATATATATATATATAGGAGGTGTGTATTTCAATAAAATGTTTCAATAGAGGGGTATTTCAATAGGTTGTGTAGTCCTACTCGGTACTCCCTTCCTGTCTTTTTCCTCTTATGTTTGTCTTAACAGTCATAGTGTCTCTCCTCATAAAAAAAAAAAAATTAAATTTTCTGGACTACGTCCAGTCATGTGAGTTCTTATTTACTGTTCATTTCTTGAACACTCTATGCTTATTCATTTCTTCTTTTGAACTGTTCATCTCTTCCTTTAAGCCTTACCCTAAAAATGACAGTCGTCTTTAGCCACACCCAATTTTCAGGCCAACACCGTCCTTCAGTGGACATCAAAAGGCCATATCATCAACCACCGTTGATATAGGAATTTACAGGCTAATCCATTGAGGTCATTATAGAGCTTATAAGATAACCATATACTAAGTTCAAACAGATAACCATGTCTAAGCATATCGAGTTCATGATTCTAACAGTAATAATAACTTCATGATAACATAAAAAACAACATATTTTCTGCAGAGTTTAAACTGCAAAACATATCCATTAATAAAACATAATTTACATGCTGAGGAGATAACTACTGAAAGTAGACTTACATAATAAGAAGATACAGGGAGGTTTCCCTTTCGGGAAGCCCCGGTAAGCTTTGTCGCTTACTGAAAGAAGAAACTAACTTTTATCGAAAATAAAGGGGAGTTTATACAAATGGGTTGAAGAGAGAGGGGAGAGAGATTTCTTGCATTTAGTTCTTGTGTTTATGTTGGGTTTTCCTTCTACCTATCTTGATGTCTAGAGTTCTCCTTTTATAGAGTCTGGCGGACTTCAACTTCGAACTTCAAAATGTAATAAGAATCTTTTGAGTTGTAGCCGGGTGCGCTTCGGGCCCCATCGTCACTTCAAACTTTTTCAAAAGTCTCTTTTTTATTGTCATTTTTTGTTGCCGTCCTGCTTTAGCATCTGCTTTTTTAAAGTGATTCTCTTTTCTGAGATGCTGTCTTGAATTATTGTCCTTTTATAGAGTCTGGCGGACTTCAACTTCGAACTTCAAAATGTAATAAGAATCTTTTGAGTTGTAGCCGGGTGCGCTTCGGGCCCCATCGTCACTTCAAACTTTTTCAAAAGTCTCTTTTTTATTGTCATTTTTTGTTGCCGTCCTGCTTTAGCATCTGCTTTTTTAAAGTGATTCTCTTTTCTGAGATGCTGTCTTGAATTATTGTCCTTGTTGTCTGCTGCTTTATTTGTTGTCTTTGTCTGTCGCTATCTCATTTGTATACCGTTCTTTTTTAGGAGCGTTATACACCGTTCTTTTGTTTGTCTGGATCTCTGTACATTGTTCTTCCTAAGTGTCCAAATTATGCAGGGCTATTGAATCAAAACTCATTCCTGAGTCGTAATTGTTTGGGTCTTGAGCATAATTTGATTGTAAGAACTCGTTATCTGTGTCTGAAACATGATCCACACTATTTCCGTCCGAATTATTTTCTGCACTTTGGACTGGCACCTGGGGTAGTTGTGGTGGAGTTGGATTTTCATGTTTGTCTTGTTCTGAGTCCTTGTTCTGGGAGTCTTTTCTTTCTTTGAACATTTTTTCTAAAGTTGCTTTAACAATTTTTTCTATGTTCAAATTCTATTCTTTTTTTATTTTTCTGCTCCGTGCTCTGGATGATGATCCTGTAGCAAAAGTCTGAGGGAGCTTTCGTCTGGGTGTTGAAGAACTTTCTTCTTCTTCACTTTTTGGCAAAGTGACAGCCATAAACGGGTTTGATAAGTCTTTACCGGCCACCGTTTAAACCGGACTAGCTGTACCTTTCTCTGGTACAGTAGATCTCTTTGCATTCAAAAGGGAATGCACACCTATCTCATCCATTTTTAAAGGAGATGGAGAACTCTGAGTCTGATGGAGTCTCTGTTCTAACTCCTTGATTTTTTCTGTGAGCTGGGTATTTTGTTGTATGAGTAGGTCTTTAGTATGGTTGAGGCATTTTACAGTCTCGGTCATTGTTGTACAATGATCGCAAAATATAACTTTATTTGTGTCTCTCTGAATGTTATATTGTGGAGTCTGATCTGGGTTATGTCTGAGGGCCGGGGAAATGAAGTAATTTGGCCCCAGTACTCCTCTTGCATAATCTAATGCTTCTGTAAATACATTGAAACCTTTAAAAAGAGGTTTCTTTATGTCTTTAATAGAATCTATAACTTCTAACCAAGTCTGGAAAATACCATTTACTTTTCCATGGACAACTACGTAAAACTTAAATTTTTTGTCCTGGTTTTTCTCAGTAAAACATTGACAGGTACAGTTTAGAGTAGCCACAAAGTGACTAGTGTCTTTTTTGTTGTGGGCAATCCACAAATTGTCTATTAAACATTTTTGCTGTCTATCTACAACATAGTCTGATAGAATCTTAAAAGTAAGATTAGAGTTTGGAAAAGCAATTAAATTATTTTTTCCAAAATATAGTCTTTCTATATTATGAGTCTCTAGTTCGGTCATGGGTTTAAACTTTAAGTTACCCAATACCCGTTGTCTGAAGTCTTCTTGGGGTATGGCTGGGCCTTTCCCCTTGTCTGTCGGATTTGTCCTTGACGAGCTCATGCTGAACAGATAAAAAACAAACTTGTTAGTTTGACGTAATCTTTAACCTGCTGAGATGGTCTGCTAAATTGTTGTCTTTTCCTTTTATATGTTCAAATACTAAGTTGTAAATAGATATGGTGTCTAAGAAATTGAGCCATCTTCGTCTACTGCTATTTTTATCATTTATTTTTTGATGAAACTTGACTATGGCTTCACAGTCAGTTCTAACTAATGTTTCTGGTTTATTTAGTATGTATAGTCTGAAAGCGTTAAGACCGTAAATAACTGCTAAAATTTCTGCGTCTATACTACTCATATTGCCTTTTTCTTTATATTTTCCGCTCTGGTAAGCGCAAATTTTTTTTGTGGTCTTACTGCAATATTTATTTTGTTTTGCTTTTAGCACTGCTCCCCATCCTTCGAAACTACCATCGGTTTCGATGATTAGGTAGTCGGTTTCTAAAGGCATGTTTAAGTCTGGGATGTTTTTAATTTGTTCTTTTAGTAGCTTTACTATTTTTATGTCTTCACTGTTGAAGTGTTTCTGTCCTGTTGAACCTGTTTTAGAGTATAGAGGTCCTGCTACTTTTCCTAAATCCTTTATGAAATTTCTAGCGTAGTTTAAAATTCCTAAGAATTTTTGTAAGTCTTTAGTATTATCTATCTTGTCTGGCATATCTAAGACTTTCTTAGCTATATGTGGTTGTAATTTTATTTTTCCTTCTCCTAGAACTACTCCTAAGAAGTTTATGTATTTTTTACATAGCTCCATTTTCTTTTTACTTATTATAATTCCATTACTGACAAATAGTCTAAACACTGTCTGTAGATGTCCCAGATGTTCGGTAATAATGTTACTAAATACTAGGATGTCGTCTACGTATACTAGGACGAATCGTTTATAATCCCCGAAAATAAAATCCATTTTTCAAAGAAAAATGGGTGGGGCAGTCTTTAAGCCAAAAGGCATGACTAACCATTCTAAATGTCCTTCTGGACAAGTGAACGCAGTCCATTCTATACTGTCTTGGTGCATCATTACCTGCCAGTACCCTGACTTACATTCAAACTTACTAAATATGTTTTTACCTTGTATTCTATTAATTAGTTTTGTCTTATCTGGTAATTTATATCCGTCATTTCTAGTATTATCATTTAGTCTTTTGTAATTGATTACCATTCGAGCTTTTCCTCGAACCATTTCTGAGTGATTTCTAACTATAAAGGCTGCTGACCTATGCTTAGATGTAGATCTTCTTATTATTCCTAAATCGATTAGTTCTTTAATCTGTATTTTGAAGTCTTCTAGGTCTTGATTAGTCGCTTCTATTGATGCGGTTTTGATTATGTATTCTGGATTTATTATTTCTAGCTTACATACTATTTTGTTGTTATTCCAATGTTTTAAAGGATTTTCGCCTATTATTTCTAATTCATCCAAAATCTTTATTATGTTATCTAAATCTGTTTGATTTTTTATTATTCCTATTTTGTCTATTCCGTTTTTAAAATTGTAAAAATCTGTTTCTATATCTATTAGTGTATAATTTTTCTCTATTATGTCATCTTCTTCTAGAACTTCTTCTAGAATGAAGTTTTTATTGTTACTTTTACTACAATATTTTTCTCCATTTCTACAGTCTTGACAACAACTGTCATCTATTCTATTTTGCAGATTTATTGGAGAGACTTGGAGAACCTTCGTCTCTGTCTTTTGTGTCTGTACTGGGGTGTATGTGCTATTTTTTAAGAAAATAACACCATCTCTTGTGATAGTACAGCTTCCATTATTGTGTAATATAAAATCTAAACCTATAATAAAATCTGTATTAATGTTTAATTCTCTTACCAAAATTCTATCTATCGTATAACTAGGGTTATAAAATTTTGAAGATGTATTAATAAAACTTATTGAGGCTTCTTGGAGATAATGATTATACACATTATGCGTCCCATCCATTTGCATGGCTGAAGCTGGCTTATCTAAAGTTTTAACTAAATTATTAGGGATTATCTTTTTATTTAAGATACTTTTTGTACAACCTGTATCTACTAGTGCTAGTGTTGTAATCTCGTAGTCTTTAATTCTAATTTTAGTTAGTAGTTTTAGTGATCCAAATTTTTTATCTTCATTACAAATTAATGTTTTATAATTTTCTGTGTTCATTAGTTCTGAAGACTGATCTGTAGCTACTTCATTTATCTGATTTTCTTCAGTTGTCTGATCACTATCTTGTTCTTTCTGTTTTCCCTTTTCTAGTTGAAAAAGTCTAGTCTCTAAAGTATTTACTCTGGTTTCTAGAGTCATTATTCTTACTGCTAGAGTTACATCTTCAGGTATCTTTTTTATGGTTTCTTTGGGGCTTATCATAATGTTAAATTCTTTCTGGAGGCATTCTATGCATCCTTCGAGAAAGCAAGTTTTACACTTTGCCCTCTTACTTCTACTAGGAAACCATTTACAAAGGCAGCAAGCATTGCTGTCTAGTCCTTTGTTTCTTTCAAAAATATGATCACAGTCTATTTTTATGTTTACTAGATTATTTATAGTGTTAAAATCTATGTCTAGATCTAATTGTTCTATTCCTATTTCATTTATAAATTCATCTGCTTCAGAGTCAGACGAATCTAGTTTGCTACTTTCTCCTGTTTCTATACTCACTACTGAGTATATACTTTCTGTGTCTGACATGTATTCGTCTACATTTATTAAAGTTTCTTGGAAATCCTCTATTAATTGAGAATTTCTAGTATTATTGTTTATTCTTTTCGGACAGGTATTAGCTAAGTGTTCTATGCTTCCACAAGTGAAACATTCTAGCTTATTTTTATAGTTTCTATCAGTTCTGTATTTTCTTATATGTCTATTTTTGTCTAGATAGGGTTTTTTGGCTGAAGACTTTCTTAGAAAGTATTTTTTCTTTTTATATTTATCATAGTATCTAGACAAAAATAGACATATAAGAAAATACAGAACTGATAGAAACTATAAATACATGTTCAAAATTTTCAGCCATGCAAATAGAAACTAGAAACTATAAATACATGTTCAGCCATGCAAATGGATGGGACGCATAATGTGTATAATCATTATCTCCAAGAAGCCTCAATAAGTTTTATTAATACATGTTCAAAATTTTATAACCCTAGTTAGACGATGGATAGAATTTTGGTAAGAGAATTAAACATTAATACAGATTTTATTATAGGTTTAGATTTTATATTACACAATAATGGAAGCTGTACTATCACAAGAGATGGTGTTATTTTCTTAAAAAATAGCACATACACCCCAAAGATGCATACAAAAGACAGAGATCATGTTCTCCAAGTCTCTCCAATAAATCAAGAAAATAGAATAGATGACATGCTTGTTGTCAAGATCTGTAGAAATGGAGAAAAATATTGTAGTAAAAGTAACAATAAAAACTTCATTCTAGAAGAAGTTCTAGAAGAAGATGACATAATAGAGAAAAAATTATACACTAATAGATATAGAAACAGATTTACAATTTTAAAACTAATAGACAAAATAGGAATAATAAAAATCAAATGTATTTAGATAACATAATAAAGATTTTGGATGAATTAGAAATAATAGGCTAAAAGCCTTTAAAACATTGGAATAACAACAAAATAGTATGTAAGCTAGAAATAATAAATCCGTAATACATAATCAAAACCGCATCAATAAGCGACTAATCAAGACCTAGAAGACTTCAAAAATACGATTAAAAGAACTAATCGATTTAGGAATAATAAGAAGATCTACATCTACATAGGTCACAAATTTATAGTTAGAAATCACTCGTAAATGGTTCGAGGAAAAGCTCTAATGGTAATCAATTACAAAAGACTAAATGATAATACTAGAAATGACGATATAAATTACCAGATACATGTAACTAATTAATAGAATACAAGGTAAAACATATTTAGTAAGTTTGAATGTAAGTCGTGGTACCGGCAGTAATGATGCACCAAGACAAAGATAGAATGGATCAAGGCTCACTTGTCCGTATGACATTTAGAATGGTTAGTCATGCCTTTTGGCTTAAAGATCGTCCCACCCATTTTTCTTTGAAAATGAATTTTATTTTCTGGGATTATAAATCGATTCGCCCTAGTATACGTAGATTTGACATCCTAGTATTTAGTAACATTATTATCGAAACATCTGGGACATCTAACGACAAGGTTTAGACTATTTGTCAAGAATGGAATTATAATAAGTAAAAAGAAAATGGAGCTATGTAAAAAAATACATAAACTTCTTAGGAGTAGTTCTAGGAGAAGGAAAATAAAATTACAACCACATATAGCTAAGAAAGTCTTAGATATGCTGCATAAGATAGATAATACTAAAGACTTACAAAAATTCTTAGGAATTTTAAACTACGCTAGAAATTTCATAAAGGATTTAGGAAAAGTAGCAGACTCTATACTTCTAAAACAAAGTTCAACAGATGTACAAACACTTCAACAAAGGAAGACATAAAAATAGTAAAGCTACTAAAAGAACAAATTAAAACATCCCAGACTTAAACATGCCTTTAGAAAACCGACTACCTAATCATCAAAACCGATGGTAGTTTCAAGGACGTGGGGAGCAAAGCTAAAAGCAAAACAAAATAAATATTGCAAAGAAGACCACAAAAAATTTGCGCTACTGTGAGCGAAAATATAAAGAAAAAGGCAATATGAGTAGTATAGACGCAGTAAATTTTAGCAAAGCGCTATTTACTGCCTTAACGCTTTCGCACTATACATACTAAATAAACCAGAAACATTAGTTAGAACTGACATGAAGCTTACAGTCAAGTTTCATCAAAAATAAATGATAAAAATAGCAAGAGACGAAGATGGCTCAATTTCTTAGACACCATATCTATTTACAACTTAGTATTTGAACATATAAAAGGAAAAGACAACAATTTAAAGGCACTATCTCAAAGAGTTAAAGATTACGCTAAACTAACAAGTTTGTTTTTATCCTGCTCAAAGATGAGCTCAAGTCGCCAAGGACAAATCCTGACAGACAAGGGGAAAGGCCCAGCCATACCCCAAGAAGACTTCAGACAACGGGTATTGGGTAACTTAAAGTTTAAACCCATGACCGAACTAGAGACTCATAATATAGAAAGACTATATTTTGGAAAAAATAATTTAATTGCTTTTCCAAACTCTAATCTTACTTTTAAGATTCTACCAGACTATGTTGTAGATAGACAGCAAAAATGTTTAATAGACAATTTGTGGATTGCCCACAACAAAAAAGACACTAGTCACTTTGTGGCTACTCTAAACTGTACCTGTCAATGTTTTACTGAGAAAAACCAGGACAAAAAATTTAAGTTTTACGTAGTTGTCCATGGAAAAGTAAATGGTATTTTCCAGACTTGGTTAGAAGTTATAGATTCTATTAAAGACATAAAGAAACCTCTTTTTAAAGGTTTCAATGTATTTACAGAAGCATTAGATTATGCAAGAGAATCTGGGCCAAATTACTTCATTTCCCCGGCCCTCAGACATAACCCAGATCAGACTCCACAATATAACATTCAGAGAGACACAAATAAAGTTATCTTTTGCGATCATTGTACAACAATGACCGAGACTGTAAAACACCTCAACCATACTAAAGACCTACTCATACAACAAAATACCCAGCTCACAGAAAAAATCAAGGAGTTAGAACAGAGACTACTCAGAGTTCTCCATCTCCTTTAAAAAATGGATGAGATAGGTGTGCATTCCCTTCTGAATACAAAGAGATCTAATGTACCAGATAAAGGTACAGCTAGTCAGGTTCAAACGGTGGCCGGTAAAGACTTATCAAACCCATTTATGGTTGTCACTTTGCCAAAAAGTGAAGAAGAAGAAAGTTCTTCAACACCCAGACGAAAGCTCCCTCAGACTTTTGCTACAGGATCATCATCCAGAGCACGGAGCAGAAAAATAAAAAAAGAACAGAATTTGAACATAGAAAAAATTGTTAAAGCAACTTTAGAAAAAATGTTCAAAGAGAGAAAAGACTCCCAGAACAAGGACTCAGAACAAGACAAACATGAAAATTCAACTCCACCACAACTACCCCAGGTGCCAGTCTAAAGTGCAGAAAATAATTCGGACGGAAATAGTGTGGATCATGTTTCAGACACAGATAACGAGTTCTTACAATCAAATTATGCTCAAGACCCAAACAATTACGACTCAGGAATGAGTTTTGATTCAATAGCCCTGCATAATTTGGACACTTAGGAAGAACAATGTACAGAGATCCAGACAAATAAAAGAACGGTGTATAACGCTCCTCAAAAAGAACGGTATACAAATGAGATAGCGACAGACAAAGACAACAAATAAAGCAGCAGACAACAAGGACAATAATTCAAGACAGCATCTCAGAAAAGAGAATCACTTTAAAAAAGCAGATGCTAAAGCAGGACAGCAACAAAAAATGACAAAATAAAAAAGAGACTTTTGAAAAAGTTTGAAGTGACGATGGGGCCCGAAGCGCACCCGGCTACAACTCAAAAGATTCTTATTACATTTTGAAGTCCGAAGTTGAAGTCCGCCAGACTCTATAAAAGGAGAACTCTAGACATCAAGATAGGCAGAAGGAAAACCCAACATAAACACAAGAACTAAATGCAAGAAATCTCTCTCCCCTCTCGCTTCAACCCATTTGTATAAACTCCCCTTTATTTTCGATAAAAGTTAGTTTCTTCTTTCAGTAAGCGGCAAAGCTTACCGGGGCTTTCCGAAAGGGAAACCTCCCTGTATCTTCTTATTATGTAAGTCTACTTTCAGTAGTTATCTCCTCAGCATGTAAATTATGTTTTATTAATGGATATGTTTTGCAGTTTAAACTCTGCAGAAAATATGTTGTTTTTTATGTTATCATGAAGTTATTATTACTGTTAGAATCATGAACTCGATATGCTTAGACATGGTTATCTGTTTGAACTTAGTATATGGTTATCTTCTAAGCTCTATAATGACCTCAATGGATTAGCCTGTAAATTCCTATATCAACGGTGGTTGATGATATGGCCTTTTGATGTCCACTGAAGGACGGTGTTGGCCTGAAAATTGGGTGTGGCTAAAGACGACTGTCATTTTTAGGGTAAGGCTTAAAGGAAGAGATGAACAGTTCAAAAGAATAAATGAATAAGCATAGAGTGTTCAAGAAATGAACAGTAAATAAGAACTCACATGACTGGACGTAGTCCAGAAAATTAAAAAAAAAAAATTATGAGGAGAGACACTATGACTGTTAAGACAAACATAAGAGGAAAAAGACAGGAAGGGAGTACCGAGTAGGACTACACAACCTATTGAAATACCCCTCTATTGAAACATTTTATTGAAATACACACCCCATATATATATATATATATATATATATATATATATATATATATATATATTATGATTAAGTGAACGAGTCTCGTTGTATTGGCCTAATATACTGGAAAGAATTAAAGATTAACTCATTTATTAATGAGTGGTGACCAAACTAATTGACGAGTGTTTGTGAATAATTTGTGGGTCCTCTTATATCAGGCACACGTGGGATACACAGAAGAAATTAAATTAGAAAGGGATGCAATTGTTACTTTTAATGAGACTTTTAGAGATAAATTAGAGGAAGCAGGCATGTCGATCCTGCTCCTCAACTCATGTTTCTAATATAATAAAAAAAAACAGAATGAAAAGTTTCGGATGTTACACTATTTTGAAAATAGATATTTCGTTATTTACATATGGTCCAAATAGGCAAAGATGAGGTGCCAAAATAGACTTTTTAATATTTGAATTATATTTTTGCATACGAATAAGCTATGGGAAGACATTTTACTATTGAATTATATTTTTGCATACGAATTTATAGATTGAAAGATGAAAACTTTGTACCAATTTGTGAGAAACTACAAACTGAATAGGAAAACGATCGCCTTTCTTGAAGCTTTAAACTTCAGTTAATAATACGGTGATTGAATACAAATTTAAAAGAAACTTCAAACTTAAACTGATAATATTGCAAATTCAAAACATACAAAGATGATACTTCAAATTTCATAAATTCAAAAAAGAGAAACAATAAAGTTCAAATTCTATGGACAATCTTCTGCTCTTCCTTTATTTCTTCATTTCGATCCAAATCAATATGTCTTCTAGTGTCTCATTTGAGGTGGATTCACTGTATTTTCTTCATCTGGGTGCCTATGCTGCAGGTGTCTCGCAAAGGGCTCGTACCCCCTCTATTGTTTCCGGGCTCATGCTTAAATATGTCATTATGAAGTACATATCGAACCCTAGCTGTAGCTATTCAGTTAAAATAGAACAATGCTGGATTTGTTTTTGATCAATTTCAAGGGGGAGGATATACCCCCTCAGAATAAAAAGCTCAAACGGGCATAATTTATCTAAAACAAAAGAGAGGAGGAGGATATCTATATCCAATATACAAATAAATTTAAGGCAGTTTAGCCTAAAACAGAGAGAGAGATCGAGTTGGAGAAATTGTAATTTGAAAATGAAAGAACTACGCGTGAAAAATGAACAAAGGTGAGAAGTATTTGTAGGGTTTTTGGTGGGTTCAAAGCATATAAGTAGGCACATCGGAAGTTTACAATTTTGTTCTACTTACCCCAATAATTTCTTCTGTTATGGTTACATGACAATCAAAACCTGTAACATAAAACTAGAACACTTACAGGTTGTATTATCTAGAGTCTTTACTTAGAGAGTACACACGAATATCCCTTAAACTGCAAGCACTATGCTACAGTGTATTCCTCTATCAAGAAAGCCAGAAAATCTTGGCAGAGGTTTGAGAGAGTTTCGTCATATACTCTAAGTCTGAAAAGTTTATAGAATTGATGTGTTTAACTTATGGGGTTTAGTGTTGTATATATAGGAAAGATTAGGTCAACATCAGATTAGGGTTGGGCTCTATGTTTGGCCCAAAAATCGAGGTGCAATGGCGGTGTGGGCCCAATGTCTTGGAAGCGGTGCCTTGGCCGCCTAGCAACGCCAAGGCCGCCTAGCAGCGCCCCGCCTAAGCAGAGCCATGCGCCTTGGCTACGTAAATCTACCTTCCCATTTTTATTTAATATATATATTCAACACATTAAATCCAAAATCTAATTTTTGATTTAATTAAATAATTTATATTTAATAAAAATTATCCCATAGTTATTATTAATTTAAATATCTCGATTCCAAATCGAATTTTTAATACTTTCTCAATACACCCTTAAATCGAAGAGACAATCGACATAGTGTGACCCTATAGGCCTTCATATATCGACACTAATCCAATTAAGGTCCATACAGAACTCATCGACTGCGTCGTACGACGAACTCAATATATAAAGTACGTTTACATGAATCCAGCAAACATAACCTTTATGTGAGATGATAAATTTCTTTCATTCGCGACACACTCGATCAAGCTTAGGATTTGCCATGTGTCTATCCAAATGGCTTGATCACTTTATGTCATCTATATTAGTCGACAACTTGACCATATTCTAAATATGTCTCTTGCATTGGCCAATGACTTGGTCGACCTAATATCACTGAGAAGTTGAGTGCTCTCTCGAATATCCAATCGATGAATGAATCATATTCTTGGCTCAATTACCACCTTAATTTACATCATAATGTACCCAACACAAGCCGTGTCTTGTCCTATAAGGAATTTAAGCTTAGGACAGGGTCAAAGTACATTACTCTGTAAACAAGGTGAGTATTGACCTCAAGTCAAATGACCTTTATGTCCCATACGCTGATAACACTCTAGACATGTCTAACAAATAGTTTATCAGCAGGGTATACCAATACTTTTCAAAAGTATCCATGTGTCCATCACTAGTAATCATTACTAGTAGCAGGTGAGACATACTACATTCTCTAAGAATGTGATGCAGACCACATGTCGACTTATGACATATCATCGATATCTCATTCTCGATGATCATTAGTCGAGTCTATTTTAGAGCTACGCTCTATCATCAATATCTCACTCTATTAATGACAATGTAAGCTCAAGGGATGCACATTAATGAATAATTACAAATAATCAATTAGTAATTCAATAATCACAAATGCCATAAATATTAATCTTATTAATAATATGAATGTGTTCAAGTACATTTGTCCCTAATAATGATTGTCTCTAAGACATGCATACTTTCAATCTCCCACTTGGCCTAGAGCCAGTCTCCGATGTACCTAATATCCATGTTTTCAAAATGACCATTATGCTTAACTAAACTTAATGGTTTAGTAAACGGGCCAGCTAGATTATCATCTGTTGGAACATAGTCTAACATTATTTCTTCAGTTTTCACCATCTCCCTGAGTATGTGATATTTCCTCTGTACATATTTGTTTCTGTTTGTTGATCTTGGTTCCTTAGCTTGCGCAATCGCACCAGTGTTGTCACAATAAATCGCTATTGGACAAGTGGCACTTGGAACAACCCCTAGTTCCTTCAGGAACTCAGATATCGCGACAACTTCTTTACCAGCTTCCAATCCAGCAATGTACTCGTCTTCAATTGTCTAATCATCAGTTGTAGCTTGCTTGAAACTTTTCCAACTCACTATTCCGCCATTGAAAATGAAGGCATATCCAGATTGAGATTTGAAGTCATCGAGATCTGTCTGGAAGCTAGCATCAGTGTACCCAGTACACACTAGCTTCTCTTGTCCACCATAGACTAAGAAATATTATTTAGTTCGTCTAAGATACTTAAGAATACTCTTGACTGCTTTCCAGGATTCTGCTCCAGGATTCTGCTAGAATTTACAAGTCATACTAAGTGCATATGCCACATCCGACCTCGTACAGGTCATGACATACATAATAGATCCTATAGCTGAAGCATATGGGATTCTTTTCATGCCTTCAAGTTCTACAATAGTAGAAGGACTATCCTTCTTTGATAACTTGATGCCTTGACCCATAGGAAGACTTCTTTTCTTGGAGTTTTTCATAGAGAATCGTCTTAACACTTTATCTATGTATATGGACTGTGACAACCCCAATAATCTATTAGGTATATAACTTTATAGATCCTAATTCCAAGAATGTAGCAGGCTTCACCCAAGTCCTTCATCATGAAGGTGCTGGACAATCATTCCTTGACTGATTGCATGAGAGTCTTATTATCTCTCATTATTAATATGTCATCTACATATATAACAATGATGACAATACTCTCTTCCTTGCGTTTACTATAAATGCAGGGATCTTCTTTACTTCTAACAAAGTCAAGCTATTTGACTGCTTTGTCAAAGCAAATATTCCAATTCCTTGAGGCTTGCTTAAGTCCATAAATGGCTTCTGTAGCTTGCATACTGCTTTGGGCTTAGTCTTGAATGTAAAACCCTCAGGTTGTATCATATACATCTCCTCAATTAGGTTACCATTGAGGAAAGCCGTTTTAACATCCATTTGCCAAATGTCATAAACATAGTATGCGGCTATTGCAAGTAAAATCTGAATGGACTTAATTTTCGCAACAGGTGAAAAAGTTTCATCATAATCGACCCCAGGCTGTTGATTATAACCTTTAGCCACCAATCTTACCTTATAAGTCTGTATATTTCCATATGTATCAATCTTCTTCTTGAAGACCCATTTGCGTCTTATGGGTCTAACCCCTGTTGGCAAATCAATCAAGTTCCAAACTTGATTGATGTACATCGAGTCCATCTCAGATTTCATGGCTTCTTTCCATCTCTATGAATCAATGTCTAACATAGCTTCATTGTAGGTTGTAGGTACATTGTCATCAGGAATATCTATCTCATTGTGTGTTTCAACAATGAGATTAAGTCTTTCAGGCGGACGATGAGTCCTAGTGGTCTTACGGAGTTGATTATTCTGTGTTTCAGTGTTTGTAGCATTCTGATTGTGAGAAGGTCTTTGTGTGCTGGACAATCCATCACCTTGAGAGCTTTCATGAATGTCATTTTTATGTATTTCCTGAATGGAATGATGTACAACTATTGTATCATCTTCCATTAGTTGTGTATGAGAGCCTTGCATTTCTGCACTATCTCTCACAGCACTCCCACTGGCTGAAGGGCGTACTTTAAGTACCCAATCTTCACCAAATACTCCCATTGAATCCTTGTCTAGGTCTTTTGACAAGGGTTCAATTTCTGTGTTATCTTGTAGTTCTTGAATTTCTTCAAGTTCTATCTTATTGCAGCTCTGTTCCTTGTAGACATAGTCTTCTTCAAGGAAAGTTGTATTTCTGAAAACAATACCTTATGTTTTCTAGGAAGATAGAAATAGTATCTCTTAGTTTCCTTTGGATACCCCACAAAATAATATTTCTCACTTTTAGATTCCAAATTGTCAGTAAGTATCTTCTTTACATATGCAGGGCACTCCCAGGGTCGCATGTGTTTAAGTGATGGCTTCTTGCCATTCCATATCTCATATGAAGTTTTCTCTACTGACTTTGAAGAAACCCTGTTCAGAATATAAATTAAGCTTTGCAATGCATAGCCCCAAAGGTATGTTGGTAGAGCTGAGAAACTCATCATGGATCTAACCATATCTAATAGAGTTCGATTTCTCCTTTCACCAACACCATTCATTTGTGGCGTTCCAAGAGGTGTATATTGTGATTGGACTCCATGAAGCTTCAAGTAATCCAGAAATTCTTTACTTAAGTATTCACCTCCTCGATCTGATCGAAGGGTCTGGATACTTGTTTCAAATTGCTTCTCTACTTCTAACTTGTACTCCTTGAATTTATCAAAGGCTTCAGACTTGTGTTTCATAAGATACACATGCCCAAACCTTGTGAAATCGTCTGTAAAAGTGATGAAGTAAGGGAAGCCTCCCTTAGCTTGAGTTGAAAATGGCCCACATACATCAGTATGGACCAACTCAAGTACCTCTTTGGCTTGCACCCCTTTCCAAGAAAGTGACTTGTTGGTCAACTTTTCTCTCAAGCAAGATTCACAATTGCCATACGACTCTAAGTCAAATGTTCCAGGTAGTCTAACTTTCTTAATCTTGCTATCCTAACGAAGTCTACAATGTCATAAGTAGGTGGGGTTTCTTGGATTACTTATCTTAGCTCATTTGTTTTGCACATTGAAAATTTCACGACTACAGTTTAGAACATACAAACCATCCATAAGCGAAGCATTTCCACACAAAAAACCATTAAAAGACAGTACATAACTGCCATTGGTAATAAATGAGGAAAACCCTTCAATGTCTAACACTGGGTAGAAATAATAATCCTCATCAATGAGGGAACAAAATAACAATTATTTAGTTCTAAACAAAAGCCTGAAGGTAAATCTAGTCTATAAGTTCCCACACATTCAACATCCACTCGTGCTCTATTTCCAACGCGCAGGTCTACCTCCCAAGGTCCAACCTTTTTGTTGTCAATCAGACCCTGCACATTATTACAAATGTGTGAGCCACAAGCGGTATCTAATACCCAGCAGTGAGAGTTACTTATAGACATGTTTATTTCATTGACAAATATACCTTGTCCAGTAAAGCTAGGAAATCCTAGTGTTTTGCCTCCTCCTGGGGCTGTGCAGTCCTTCTTCCAGTGTCCCTTCTTCTTGCAGTTGAGGCACACATCCGAAACTACCTTTGCCTTCTTCTGAACACCTCATCTAGGTTTCATAACTGTAGGTGCAGCAACTGTCTTACCCTTCTTCTTCTGCATGTTCTTACCCTTGGGTTTGAACTTGCTAGAAGAGGCCACCATGAGCACGTCTTTACCTTTAGAGGTAGACGATTCAAAGCTCTTTAACATGTTGTGAAGCTCTGGAAGACTTGCCTTGGTCCCATTCATATTGAAGTTCACAATGAAATTCTCAAATGAACCAGAGAGTGAATTCAGGATCAGGTTGACAGAGACATTTATAGGCAGCTTCATTCCAATCGAAGCCAACCTTTCTATCAGCCCAATCATCTTCAGAACATGTGCTGACACTTGACCCCTATCGTTCATCTTACACTTGAAAAGGTCCCTCAAAAGTTCATACTCTATTGTCTGAGACTGTGAGTAATAGAGACTCTTCAAGTGTTCTAGCATTTCGTTGGGGCCCATGTTTTTATGTTTCCTCTGTAACTCCAAGGTCATGGAGGAAAACATTACACAATGTGTCGAGGTAGCATCGCCTAGATGTTTCTGATAAGCCACTTTGTCAAACAGGGCATACTCAGCAGAATCTTCAGCAGGGACTGTGGAGAACACTGTGTCTAACACATACTCAAATCTTTCTAGTCTTAACACCAATCGCAGATTTCTTAACTAGTCAGGGTAATTTGATCCAGTCAACTTGTTT
The DNA here is from genome assembly GCA_029783415.1 of Anisodus acutangulus. Classification (NCBI taxonomy): domain Eukaryota; kingdom Viridiplantae; phylum Streptophyta; class Magnoliopsida; order Solanales; family Solanaceae; genus Anisodus; species Anisodus acutangulus. The sequence goes on from CM056495.1 coordinate 53,899,071, forward strand.
GTCTCAACCAACATTTTCAGTGATAGATTTGACATTTAATACGACTGAAGAAACAATTAGACTTGAAATTAAACTCTAATATAATTTCTATTGAACACATTCGTTAACTAATTAACATGGCATTTAGTTTAATTAGCTCCCACCATGGAGTCGCGGCGCTGCCTTGAAATCTTAGCAAGGGCCGCGGTGCCCTACCATAGGGTCGCGGCGCCGACGTCCTGACAAAATGTTTCAGTGTTGGTTTTTCCAAAATCGTTCGAGCCCTAAATCCAATTTAGAGATCAAATCATAAATCTTTTATCCTCATCCACCATTATCAATAACGCACATATCGACTATCATCCATTCATACTCATTCTTCGTCATGCATCATGTTTACAATGAACTAGTTATCTGCACTTGGCTTAGTCCAAGTTAGAACGGAATGACTTCCTCGATTTAGCGTAGGTGATAATTTAGGGTGATATCAAAAGGTTAACCATTCGGTCAAGATATGTATGATTTCAAGAAGCCTTGTTTTAATCTAATTTTATGTTTAACTCATATTATTATGTTATTCAATTGTTATATAATCATTGAACCAGTCTGGGCTCTGATACCACTATAGGGTTTTTGTTGGGTTCAAACATATAAGTAGGCACAACAGAAGTTTAAAATTTTATTCTATTTACCCCAATAATTTTTTCTGTTATGGTTATATGACAATCAAAACTTGTAACATAAAACTAAAACACTTATATGTTGTATTATCTGGAGTCTTTACTTATGGAGTACACAAGACTATCCCTTCGACTGCAAACACTATGCTACGGTGTATTCCTCTGTCAAGAAAGCCAGGAAATCTTGGAAGAGGTTTGAGAGAGTTTCGTCGTAGACTCTAAGTCTAGAAAGTTTATAGAATTGGTGTGTTTAACTTATGGGGTTTAGTATTGTTTATATAGGGAGGATTAGGTCAACATCAGATTAGGGTTAGGCTCTAAGCCTCACCCAAAAACCGAGGTGCAGTGGGCCAGTCTGACTAGGCCCACTATCCAGTTTAATGATCTGCCCAGCGATGTTCACTTCTGCGCTCAAAAGCTCGCTGATGCGAGGCCCACTCAATTGCCCCAACACCGCAGGTGCGGCCCATCTCTTGCAGATGCGACCTCACACCTGCGAAATCTTTCTTGCCGATGCAACCTAGCCCCAAGTCTGTCCTTCCTCTCACCTGCGGCCCATCTCTCGCAGATGTTGTCTCGAAGGTGCGAGCCCTATCTCGCAGATGCGAGACACCAGACACCGGAAATTCCAAAGAAGTTCCAAACTTCAAATCAACCCCTGAAACTCATCAAAGACCTCTCAGACACAAATCAAATATGCAAACCACTCCTAAAACATGCAACGTACTTGCTCGCAACTCAAAATAATCATAAGAGGTCATCTTGACCAGCTGTTGACTGTGGTCAACTCCAATTCTCTTTAAATACTAGAATTCCAACAAGGAGTCCAAAATACACTCGAGTCCCTCAGGAATGAAACCAATGACTTGACTAATCATAACGACATTCTGGACCTATTGAAATTGATAAAACTTCGAAAAAGACTCAATTTCCCTCAATTTTGACTTTAGTCAATCAAAACTCATCTTTCAAATTAAAAACTTTTTAAAATCTACATTCTTCTCCGAATCTCACCAAAATCACTCAAGACTCGTTTTAACCATTCACCTAAGTCAAAAATAACGTTCTGAATCTAACGAAACCATCAGAATTCTATTCTGAGCGCATCTTCCCAAAAGTCAACTCCTAGTCAAACCTTCCAAACTTAAAACTTCAATTCAAAATTTAGGATTTCTTCCGTTATTTTCATTCGATTACCTCGGGAATCATGTCACTCATCCCTGCACGTCAAATACATCAAAAAAATAATAAGGACATTTACAAAAAAAAAACTAAATAGACAAAATGACCTAGCGGGTTGTTACAAAAATTCAAACAATGTAAACTTTGACAAATATTTTAAAATATACTCTTTCATCATATTCACATGAGAATAATTAAAACTCATAGTATTTTTCGTATAGTTTTTGAATATTTTAATTTTAATTTTTAAATATTGAGTCGATCTAATTCAATGTAGATTCAAATATTAGTCAGATTGACTTTCGAGAAATGAAAAGTGTCGCATAAATATACTCATGATTTGAGATCCATTAAAATGACCTTAGGTTTTTAGTTGTTGGCCAAATTTGGTTTATCTTCCTCTCTCCTCTCTCCTCTCTCCTCTCTTCTCTCTCCTCTCTCCTCTCTCCTCTCTCCTCTCCCCTATCCTCTCTCCTACCTACCCAATGGTAATAACACAAACCCCCACCCCCTTCCCAATGATAACCAACTAATGCACGCCACTCCGACCAGCAAACAGGTAATGCCGCCAGACTACTATACAACGCTGCTCCGACCAGGTACGCCGGCAAATTTTCTGGCCAAACTTTTCCTCTTTCTTATCCTTTCTTCTTTTTTGTTCTTTTCTTCTTAATCCGCACAGGTACTCGATTTCCGATGAAAGAATTGGTGAATAGTATCGGCTAATAGTACCGATAACTTTTCCGGCCAAAGCTTTCTTCTCTCTTCTCCTTTTTTTTTATTCTTTTTCTCCTCGATCTACACAAGTACTCGATTTTCTGGTAAAAACTTAGGTGAACAATACTTTCGGTGCTAGTGAACAGTACCGATGAATAGTGATTTTCACTGGCGAATAGGTTCGATTCAACTAGTGTTGGTACCTCTGATTGCCCGTGTCCATTCTTTGTCCTTATCCTTGTAGTTAAATTTTGCCATTTCATTATATTGATTCGTGACTTTACGTTCTTGCATTTAATCTTCTTGTCTTTAGTTATAGCATTCTTTGCGTAGTGGTTTTATTTGCCTCTAGATTCTTGATAACTTGTGCTTTCACTTTGATCCCTTCCTGTTTTAAGGTAAACGTTTGGGGGGTAAGTGGGTTAAAAGAGCCTCTAGGCTGAGAGTAGGGTCTTGGAACATTGGGATGCTAACAGGGAAGTCCATAAAGCTAGTTAAGATTCTTAAGAAAAGGTGTATTAGTATAGCATGTATCCAATAGACCAAATGGGTAGGTTCCTAAAGCTAAGGAGGTGGATGGGTATAAGCCATGGTTCTCTAGTAGGTCGAAGTATAGGAATGTGGTAGGCATTTTAGTAGATAGTGAGCTAAGGAATCTGGTGGTAGAGGTTAGGAGGGTCACTGAAAGGATGATGTCGATTAAGTTGGTCGTTGAAGGTTTCACTTTGAATATTATTAGTGTTTACGCGCAATCGAGCTTGGACGAGGAGGAGAAAAGGCATTTTTGGGAGGATTTGAATGAGATGGTGGGTGGTATACCGCCTACTGAGAAGCTATTCATGGGAGGTGATTTCAATGGACACATCGGGTCTATTTCGAGGGGTTATGACGATGTACATGGATGTTTTGGCTTTGGAGATAGGAATGGAGGAGGAGTCTCACTTTTAGATTTTGCTAAAGCTTTGGGGATGATGGTAGCCAATTCGAGCTTCCCAAAGAAGAATGAGCATTTGGTAACCTTCTATGGTCAGTGGCTAAGATCTAGATATACTTTTTGCTCCTTAGGAAGGACAATAAAGGTCTTTGTAAAGACTATAAAGTTATCCTGAGCGAGAACCTTTCAACCCGACATAAGCTCTTGGTGATGGTTTTGGAGATCAAGTTGAAGAAGAATAAGAAGAAGAGGGTAGTAGATGACCAACCTAGGATCAGATGGGGGAATTTGACCATGACTAGTGCCTTAGAGATGGGAGATGAATTGACGGCTATGGAGGCCTGGGAGAGTAGTAGGGATGCGACCAGTATGTGGGATAGGATGGCCAATTGTATTAAGGTTGTAGTTATTGAGGTGTTGGGGTTTTGAGAGGTAGCTGTGGTGGGCATCGAGGGGACTGGTGGTGGAATAAAGAAGTTTAAAAGAAGGTGAAAGCAAAGAATACAGTGTATATAAAGTTGGTAGAAAACAAAGATAAGGTGGAGAAGTGGATGAATATGAAACTTTATAAGATGGTGAGAAAGGAGGCGAAGTTAGCGGTTTCGGTGGCAAAAATGACAGCTTTGAACGCCTATATGCTGAACTAGAGGAAAAATGTGGGATAAGAAGTTATTCAGGCTAGCCAAGGCAAGAGAGAGGAGGGCACATGACTTGGATCAAGTAAGGTGCATCAAGGACGAGGATGGAAAAGTATTGTGGTAGGATGTTCTCACTAGACGGAGATGGCAGTCATACTTCCATAAACTCTTGAACGAATAAGGGAACAGAGACATTGTGTTGGGATATTTGGAGCATTCTGAAAGACATCGCGATTTTGGGTATTATAGGAGTATTAAGGTTGAGGAGGTTAAGGGTGTTGTTCGTAGGATGAGTACGGGGATAGCGACTAGGCCCGATGAAATTCCTGGGGAATTTTGGAAGAGAGCAGGCACAACAGGTTTGGAATGACTGACTAGGTTGTTTAATGTCATCTTTAAGACGGGTATGCCCGAAGAATGGAAGTCGAGTGTAATGATTCTTTTGTACAATAACAAGGGTGATATTAAGAGTTGCAACAACTATAGAGGTATCAAGCTGCTAAGTCATACTATGAAAGTGTGGAAAATGGTGGTGGACATGAGGGTGAGGAGACACGTATCTATTTTTGAGAACCAGTTCGGATTCATTCTAGGGCGCTCAACTACAAAAGCCATTCATCTTGTAAAGAGACTGGTGGAGCAGTACAGGAAAAGGAAGAAGGACTTACACATGGCATTTATCGACCTAGAAAAGGCTTACGACAAAGTTCCAAAGGAGCTCATTTGGAGATGCTTGGAGGCTAAAGGAGTACATGTGATGTACATTAGGGCAATCAAGGACATGTATGATGGATGCGAGACCAGGGTAAGGACAGTAGGAGGAGACTCGGAGCACTTCCCAGTTAATATGGGGTTCCATCAAGGATTAGCTCTTAGTCTATTTTTATTGGCCTTGGTGATTTGCAAATTCAAGGTGATTATCCATGGTGTATGCTTTTCGTGGATGGCATAGTCCTGATCGATGAGAGCCGCAACGGAGTTAACGTTAAGCTGGAGGGTTAGAGACAAACTCTGGAGTCTAAATGGTTCAAGTTGAGTAGGACCAAGACAGAGTACTTGGAGTGTAAGTTCAGTGACGCACCTCATGTGGTTGACGTGGAAGTGAGGCTTGGTACCTAGACCATCCAGAAGAGAAGTAATTTTAAATATCTTGGGTCTATTATATAAGGCAATGGGGAGATTGACGATGATGTCATACATCATATTGGTGCAGGGTGGATGAAATTGAGGCTCGTATCCAGAGTGTTATGTGATAAGAATGTGCCACCAAAACTTAAGGGCAAGTTCTACAAAGTGGTGGTTAGACCGACTATGTTTTATGGGGCAGAGTGTTAGCTAGTTAAAATCTCTCATGTTCAAAAGATGAAAGTTACGGAGATGAGAATGTTGTGATGGATGTGTGGGCACACGAGGAGAGACAGGTAGGAATGAGGTTTCCGGGATAAGGTGGGAGTGGCCTCGGTGGAGGACAAGATGATGTAAGTGAGACTGAGATGGTTTAGGCATGTGAAGACGAGAGACACAGATGCCCCAGTGCGGAGGTCTGAGAGGTTGGCTATAGACGGTTTAAGAAGAGGTAGGGATAGACCGGTATTTGGGAAAGGTGATTAGACAGGACATGGCGCAATTACAACATATAGAGGACATGACCTTATATAGGAGGTTATGGAGGACTCATATTAAGGTAGAAGACTAGTAGGTAGTCTCACTTATATTTTCATATTAGTAGTCGCAATATTGCTCTATAGTTTAATGTGTTTTGATTTCTGCTACTATTTGGTATTTTTTTACTTCGATTATCTTATTTTATCTGTGTTAGCTATTGTGCCTTTTTCAAATGGATTTATCATGGCTTAGTTGCTTTCGCTATTTCCATTTTCATACGGTTTTGTATTTCTTGTCCTTATCTGACCATGTTTTAAAAACAGATCAAAATATACATGTATATACAGTGTTATGATATGAGCCCACTTGACACCATGTCGGTCCGCTCCTCTTCTTAGTAATAGACACATTCCTCTCCCAAACTTTCATCGTATGACTTAGTAGCTTAATACCCCTATAGTTGTTGTAATTTTGAATATCACCCTTGATGTTGTACAACAGGATCATTGTAGTCCACTTCTATTCTTCAGACATTTTGACGTCCTAAAAATAACGTTAACAACTAAGTTATCCACTTTATGTCAGCCTTGCCTGTGCTCTTCTAAAATTTTACCAAGATCTCATCTAACCCGACACCCTTACCCTTCTCATCTTACAAATAGCCTCCTTAACCTCCTCAAACATTATACCCTTACAACACCCAGAGTGCTCTAAATCACCTAGCATGCAATATTCATGTTCCTCTTTTTATTCAAGAGTTTATGAAAGCATGTTTGTCATCTTTGTATCATGTGTGCCTCTTTCGCCAATATCTTTCCTTTCGCGTATTCAATGCACTTCACTTGGTCTACATCTCATGCCCTCCTCATAAATTATACCCCTATAACACCCAAAGTGCTATAAATCACCCAGTATTCATGTCCATCTTTTTATTCAGGAGTTTATGAAAGTATGCATGTCATATTCGTATCATGCATGCCTCTTCCACCAATACCTTGCCTTCCTCGTATTCGATGCACTGGTCTAGGTCTCAGTCCCTCCTTCTCTCTCACCTTCGCGAACCTATATATCTTCTTGTCCCTGCTTTTGTCTTGTGGTTCTTCATACAAGCATTTAAAAGCTGTTGTTTTAGCTGTTGTAACCACTAACTTCGCTTCCTTCTTCACCGCCTTATAACTCTCCCTATTTGCGTTCTTTTACTCCTCATTTTTTCTCGCCAACTCCGTATAAGAAACCTTCTTGGATTTTACTTTCCTTTGGACTTCTCTATTGCACCACCAGTCCCTAGATGTCCATTAGAGTTACCCATCGAGACATGTAACATCTCTCTAGCTACTTCTCTAATGAAATTAGTTATCCTATTCCACCAACTATTTGTATCCCCACTACTCCCCCAAGCCTTCATCGTCATCAATTTCTCCCCTATCTTTCGAGCTCTGGAAGTAGTCAAGCAATCCCGTTTGATCCTCGGTAGGCCATACAAACCCGACTTCTTCCTCTTCCTCTTGATGTTTAAATTCATTGCCTATGTTGAGTTGTAAGATACTCACTCGAGATAACCTTTCAGTCCTTACATAGACTTATATCACACTTTTTTAAAAAGTAAGTAATCTATCTGAGTCTTAGTCACCGTACTACAGAATGTTATCAAGTCATCCTCCTTCTTCGGAAAATTCGAATTATCTATCACCAAATCAAAAACTTTTGCAAATTCCAAAAGCAAAACTCCATCATTTCTATCCGCAAACCAAAACCACCATGTACATCATCATAACCCCTTAAAGATTTTCTGATGTGGCTATTGAAATATCCTCCTATGAATAGCTTGACAGTGTGTGGAATACCTCTCACTACCTCGTCTAAATCCTCCCAAAATCATTTTTAATCTCCTCATACAAATCCGCTAATGATGCGTATGCAATAATTTATGTGGTATGTATGAACCAAATGTATAAAAAATATAAGAGAACATCTCATGTTAGGATTGTATTTTCAATTTCTGAAAACTAGTAAACAAAGGGCATCTGGTCTTGAGTTTCTTAACTTGTGTTGTGAACTTGTAATAATAATCACATGAAGCAAGTGGAGAACTATGTTTCAAATTAATTTTGGAAATAAAAGTACTAATACTAGATGATGAGAAGAAAAAATAATTAAAATTAAGAATTAAAATTCAAAACTTGTCTATTTAGTTTTTCCGTTGCTTATTCTACACTTACCGAGTTTATTTTACTTGATATGGCGCAGTAACTGGGGATTGTTTTTTGTAAAAGAAGTTTACATTTGGTGTTTACGTCAATGATATAAATTTGTTATAGCTAAGTGACAAGTTAAGTTAAAAATACATTTTTAATTAATCATAGTTCAAATGACATGTGTATTCATAAGTTTTTTCAATATGTTTTTCTTCAATCAACAAAGTCTTCGATGTTTAGATCCTCAAATTGTAAATTTTAACCTGACTAACTTCATATATAATTATTTGATTTAAATTATTATACACTATCAATAAAAAAAAAATGTTACCTTATTAATGTATTTCAATTATTGATAGTAGATTAGTTATCATTTTTAATGCTTATCATAGAAATTTGAATGAAACTAATTATCTTTTAAGTTTAGCGATCTGATTTTGTAAATATATTTCTTGAAACATAAATTATTTGTTTTTAGGTGATGACTTGGATGCACTGGTAAGACATTTTTCCACCATGGAAGGTCTTCTCCGACGACGAGATCTTCCACATTTTTGTCTCACAGATAATAAGACCGACCCAACTTCCCTAGCCGCTTTGAAGGAGATTGAACGGACCCGACAAGCATATGGTCTCATATTGAACATATTTGAAGATTTAGACGGACTTTTCTTGTTTGAAATTTACTAATGTGGTTTGAGTTTATCCCGTCCCGTCTTTAATGACTTAAACACGTAGACCTTATATGTCGGAAACATCATTTATTTTCACACATGATTAATCTACTAAGTGAGTACATAATGTTAGTGCCAAGTATCATCAAATTTCGTTAAGAAATGAAAGAGATATTGGTACACAAAGTAAGGTGTTTGAGACATAAAAAGATGGAAGGTCTTTGGCAAAAAATAACAAATCTCCCTCATTGGTAGAAGATGGAGAGTAGTTTGAATAAGGGTTTGGAACTCCAAGGGGTAACCCATGTGTTTAGAAGGGAGATGACCTAGGTGAGCTTGGGTTCGGGGCTAAGCCCCACGCGCGCCGCCCGTCCGGTCCGAGCTCGGGTCACGGGCTGTGGGCCCTGAAATGTTAACTATTTACGTTTTGGTCCTTGAAGTTTTCGTAACATTACAACGGTTCTAAAAGACACCAACAGACATGACTCTGTTCAATTGCCGAACGCAGAACACACAACACAAAATCTCTTTGTTCGACAGAAACAGAGAATAAAAAACTCAAACAAGCAATCTGTTCTTATTCATATTTTCGCTAGAATCAACTGTATTTACTTTGTACAGTTGATTAGTTGTTGTTTTATCTTGAGAGACTATTGTTCAATACCGTAAAAGTATTTATACGGGGCAATTTTTTTTTAAAGACAGAGACTCATCTCTCGACTCAACGTTTCTTTTATTTAACCTTTCGGATACACTTTATCCCGATTTCTACCTACATTTCTTTCTTGTATTCGCTCTTATTCTGCCAAAACATATGCAATTGGGCCAGTACACTTGCACTTGAAGACTAGACCTGCTGCAAAACAGACTCCATCATTGTTATCCTCAAATAGTTTGTGGGAAGAAGACCAAAGTTCAATTAAATGGCTTGATGCACAGCCGGTGGGATCAGTTATTTATGTGAGTTTTGGAAGTTTAATAGTTGCATCAAAGGAGGAAATTTTGGAATTTTGGCATGGCCTGCTAAATAGTGAAGTTAAATATTTGTGGGTCTTGAGGCCTAACATATTAAGGGAAGGCAAAACTGATTATAAATTTATGAAGGATCTTGCGGAGGGTTGCCAGGAAAATGGTTACATAGTGAGTTGGGCTCCACAAAAGAAGATACTAGCCCACCCAGCTATTGGAGGTTTTTTAATTCATAGTGGATGGAACTCAACCATGGAAAGTATTGTTGAGGGAAAGCCCATGATCTGTTGGCCTCACAATGTGGACCAGAGAGTCAATAGTAGATTAGTAAATAAATTATGGAAAATTGGGCTGGATATGAAGGACACTTGTGACAGATCCATTATAGAGAGAATGATAAAGGATCTGATGGGAACAAAAAGGGATGAGTTCAAGAAATCGACTGATAATTTATCAAAGTTGGCCAAATTAAGTGTTGGAGAAGGGGGTTCATCGACTTATGACCTTGAATCTCTCATCAAGGACATTAAAGGATTTACTCTACTAAAGAGAATGTGAAATATAAGATCATAGATGCTACTAGACATTAGGATATGATTTTATGAATTCGATGGATCTGAATCTGAATCTGAATTTAGTAGGATTCGGTCGAGATCCGATCCGTTGCCATCCCTAATCATAGATGCTACTAGACATGAAATATGTTAATTTGTGCTTAAATCTGTGTTTCTCGTTTCTGTTGTTGAATATCGGTTTCGCATGGAGGTCCAAATTAAATTAAAATTGTCATTTCGTCTTTTTCTTCTTTCTCCGTTTCTTTCTCTTTTGTAATAAAGTTCTTTCTATTTTCATGGAAGAAACAAAAAGATAGAGATTTCTTTGTTATTTTTTCTTTTTGTTGATGAGTAACTAATTTTGATTCGGTATGGAAGAAATGAACATAAACTATGAATTCTGGATAGTGACAAATCTGATATTTTATTTTAATGATGAAAACAGATAGCTAGAAATTTCTAATTTGGACATTTTATTTATAATAATATCTAAAGTTGCATCGGGAGAATGAGACCTTATATATTTTACCTCTTCAAACATAATTTGTGGTTCCCTCTTATGATTACCTACGGATATTTGGTTGCCTATGTTTCCCCAATCTCTCTTCCACAGCCTCTCACAAATTAGCTCACCGCATCACTCCGTGTGTCTTCTTAGGTTTTCCATCGAACCATAGGGGTTATCTGTGCTATGACTTATCCACTCGTCAAATTCATGTCTCGCATCACGTCACTTTTGACGAGACGCAATTCCCGTTTTCCAACATCCAAAAATTTCAAAAATGGATTACGAATTTTTAGATGAATCAACTCTCTCTCATGTCCACCTTCGGGAACTGTGTCCGACTGACACCACTACACCGCCTCCATCTGCCACCATACATCACCTGCCGTCGACATCTCTGCCACCGGCGTCCCCCCATCGTCGCTTCTTTCCACCTCTAGCACAACTCTGCCTCCAGGATCCACCAACTTACCGATCACCGTCCCATCTACTGTGTCATCCCAACAGTCTCACCACCATGCCGACCACAGTCCGACCATCAACCACCACCCAGAAAACCTAGATACCGGACCTAATACATCACCGACGTCGTACCATACCCTACAAACCTCCTTTCTTTCCGGCATACCGAGAATCCCCACAATTCCCTACTATAGTTCACCGGCAACCAACGACCAAACCCACTCGACTCTAAACCCAAACACTGTCATTGTTCCGCACCACCCGACAGCCACCCTCGACAGAAATCCAGCCCCGACAACACAACATGTACCACACCCGAATCTGTCGTCACCCAGTCCACCCAACCAGTCGACCAATACCCTTACCCAGCCAACGCCCACACACCGGATGGAAACCCGTACCCAACATGGGATTTTCAAACCCAAAGTCCAATTTAACCTATACCAAAAGCCCTAAATTAGCCAAACTATACCAGAATTGGAATGCGGCCATGTGTGAGGAGTTTAATGCTTTAACGAAACAGCATACTTGAGACTTGGTTCCTCGGCCAGAGGGGGTGAATGTGATCTGTTGCATGTGGCTTTTTCGTCACAAGTTCAGGGATAGTGGTGACTTAGAAAGATATAAGGCAAGACTAGTGGCAAATGGTACTAACCAGCAGGAGGGCATTGATTGCGGTGAGACATTCATTCTGGTTGTTAAACCGGCCACCATCCGTACAGTTCTAAGCATTGCTATGGGAAAGCATTGGCCGATTCATCAGCTAGATGTGAAGAATGCATTTCTTCATGGGGATTTACGAGAAACTGTCTACATGCACCAGTCGTCTGGTTTTGTCAACCCAGCAGCCCCACATTATGTGTGTCGTCTTCGTAAGTCACTCTATGGCCTAAAACATGCCCCCAGAGCATGGTATGATCGTTTTGCACAGTTCATTATACGTCTCGGGTTTACATGCAACAGATGTGATACCTCTCTCTTTACTTTACATTGAGGCCATGATACTGCCTATTTACTGTTATATGTGGATGACATTGTTCTTACTGCCTCTACTGCTGTGTTGAAAGATGAGATTATTGCACGGCTCAAGTCTGAATTTGCCATAACTGATTTGGAAAAGTTGAGCAATTTTTGGGGATCTCAGTCACTAGATCCGCTGATTGTATGTTTATTTGACAGCATAAGTATGCAGAGGAGATCGTGCACAGGGCTAAGATGGACAATTGCAAAATCATGGCCATTCCAGTTGATTCTAAATCCAAACTTAGTGCAATGGTCGGTACTCCAGTGACTGATCCTACTATGTATCGGAGTCTTGCAGGTGCACTTCAGTATCTCACCTTCACCAGGCCTAACATTGCATATGCTATCCAGCAGGTATGCTTGTTTATGCATGTCCCTAGGGAACCTCATTTTACTGCCCTCAAACGTATCATTCGATATGTTAAGGGCACACTGGACTATGGACAACACTTATACCCCTCCGCACCAAACTCGTTATTATCCTACACCAATATAGATTGGACAGGTTGTCCAGACACCCGCCGCTCTACATCCGGCTACTGTGTGTTTTTGGATGATAATCTCATCTCTTGATCTGCCAAACGACAAGCCACATTATTCCGTTCGAGTGCAGAAACTGAGTATAGAGGAGTTACTAATGTTGTTGCTGAGATCTGTAGGCTCTGAAACCTTCTCTTAGAGCTTCAGTGTCCTTTAAGTAAAGCGTCTCTGGTCTACTGTGATAACATATCCGCCATATACATGTCTCACAATCCGGTTCAGCATCAGCGAATCAAGCATGTTGAGATGGACATCCACTTTGTTCGCGAGAAGGTTGCTCTTAGGCATATTAAGGTATTGCACGTGCCTTCCTCATATCAATATGCGAATATTTTCACGAAGGGCCTCCCAAGACAGTTGTTGCTTGATTTCAGATTCAGTCTTAGCGTTAGGCCTCCTCCCGCTCCGACTGAGGGGGTGTGTAAACGTGTACAAATATAATACTACAATCCCTACTCATTATTAGATTATGATTGCTCTTGTATTGTGATTATGATTCCTCTTTCCTCTTTCCTCTTTCCTCTTTCCTCTTATATTAGGATTGTATATTGCACACTATATATATTGATATTAATGAAAAAGATTTTCTAAAAAAGATTAATATCATCTTACAGGAACATGACGGTCGTAATCCTTAGAAAAGAAAATTATGCAAATAATTGATTGAATGAAAAAGTTAAAAAAGGAAGTAGAAAAGGGAAAGGTAAGTGGCATTAATGAATTGAACTACAAACAAGGGAAAGTTGCACCAACTCCATTTATTAAAAAAACAAATCCTAGCTGGGATCAGTATTTTGACAAATCTTTTTCTGTCGTCATTCAAAGCTATCAATCTATCTATCTATCTTATCTCCCATTTTCCACAAGGAGCAGAGACAATACAAGTAAGAAGTGATGGAAGCAGAAAACTCTGGTCACGTACTCCTCTTCCCTCTTCCAATACAAAGCCCTATCAACTCCATGCTTCAACTTGCCGAGCTCTTTTGTCTCGCCGGTATACAAGTCACTTTCCTCAATACCCACCACAATCAACAGCTTCTCTGCCGTCACACCAACGTCGAATCAAGATTCCGCCAATATCCCAAATTTCAGTTCCTGACTATTTCCGATGGCCTTCCGGAGGAACATCCGCGGTCATCACTGCTGTTTGGAGAGCTTATTAGCTCCTTGCAAGCTGTGGCAGAGCCTTTCCTCAGAAAAATATTGCCCGCTATGACGTGTGTAATACCAGATGGGTTATTTTATTATGCAGTGGATATTGGTAATGAGGTGGGAGTTTCAGTTATTCCATTTGATACAATTAGTCCTTGTTGCCTCTGGGTTTACCTCTGTTTCCCCAAACTCATTGAAGCCGGAGATATTCCCTTCAAAGGTACTTTCCGTTTTCATTTTTTACTTAAATTTGTTTAAAGTAAAATTAAATGTGATGTGGATAAAAGTTATTTCTCCGTCTCAAAATATTTTCGATACTTTTCTTTTTTGATCCGTTTAAAAATGAATACATTTTTTCTTTTTGATAATTTTTTAATTTTAATTTTTACACAATATATTTAGATCACAAAATTAAAAAATATTATAATATATGCTATATATCTTTAATTTAAAATAATAAAATTTAAAAATCTTTTTTTACTTTTTAAAATTTTATATTAAATTAAAATCAAATAAATATTTTAAAATAGAGGGAGTAGCTGAATAGAGTTTAGCGTAGAAGAAACATTATAATAAGAACCTAGATTTGCTTAATACTGTTTCTTTTTTGTCCGTTCCACTTTTTAGGCCAGCTGGTGGTACACATGATTAAATTAGTACTTAACTTTTGGTGAATTCGGATAAGATTTTGAAGTGTTTTGAAAAAAGAATTATACATTTAAAATCTACATTAGAAAGTGGTACTGTAGTCTACAAGTCATTATAAGCGGTCAGTTTTTACTTTTTCGGATTCAAATTTTTTAATTTTAATCGTGTATTTGAATATAGAATTCTAAATTTTTTAAATTAAATTTACATATTTAAAAATTACGTAAAATAATTATACGTCACCATGATTAATAATTTAAAGAATATATAAAAAAAATTATGATTAAAGAATAACTCGTTTGACTGACTCTCAAGAAGCGAAAAGTATAATATAAATTGAGACGGAGGAAGTAATAAAATAAAAAATAAAAATATTTGAACTTTTATCGTAAAAAGATAACCTCTTTATCAATTTCTAATAGCATCACATAGAGTGAAAATAGTATTCATTTTCTTGTTCCTTCTTTATCTACTTTTATGTTCTAAGAGCTCTTCTTAGTTCTTTTTGTGTACGAGGGACACAATTACATTAAATTACTCGAGCTTTCATGAAAAAAAAAATTAAGGAAGAGGAATATGTTTACTGAAACAAGGGACGGCTAAACGGAATCAGTGGCTTAAAGCCGACCTTAAGAAAAAGCCTTGAATTTAATTAACAGAATTCTATATGTTTATTTAATTTCTTTTTCATTTTATTTTGTAATGACGATGTAAATCATCTTGTACATATTTTGACCATTCTCGATTACTTGCTAGCTCCACCATTGAAAGTACCTTGTACTCCAAAATTTCACAATATTTTTATAAGAAACATCTACGATTAAGAAAATATTTTTATACATTATCTTTACCTAATAGTCTCAATTTTGTATTACTAAGTAGAGGTTAAAATAATTTTATACATTTGAAATAGTTCAGATCTATTTTGAATTGGAAAAATGGCTTGATCCATTTTTTATAAGTAATCCGCTCTAAACGATACTATAAAAAGTTATTTTTGTCTCTTTATTATCGAGATCGTCATTGATATACATATTGCATGTTTATTATGAAATTTAAATATTTATGTAAATAATATCTATCATATTCCAACGGGAGAGGTTGATGGCCAAGGGGGCTTGGGGAGCAGTGAGGATACGACCGGTATGTGGGATAGGACGGCCAGTTGCATTCGAGAGGTACCTAGAGAAGTGTTTGGGGTCTCGAGGGGTAGTCATGGTGGGCATCGAGGGGACTGGTGGTGGAATGATAAAGTTCAAAAGAAGGTGGAAGCGAAGAAAGCGGCGTATGCGAAATTGGTAGAAAGCAAGGATGATGTGAAGAAGTGGACGAATAGGGAACTGCATAAGATGAAGCTTGCGGTTACGGCGGCGAAAACAACAGTTTATGAACACATGTATGTGGAATTTGAGGAGAAATGAGGGGATAGAAAGTTGTACAGACTAGCCAAGGCGAGGGAGAGGAGGGCTCGTGACTTAGATCACGTGAGGTGCATCAAGGATAAGCACGATAAAGTACTGGTGGGGGACACACATATTAGGCGGAGGTGGCAGTCTTACTTCCATAAACTCTTGAACGAAGAGACATTGTGCTGAGAGATCTGGAGCAATCTGGTAGGTATCGGGATTTTGGGTATTGTAGAAGCATTAAGGTTGATGAGGTTAAGGGTGTTGTTCACAGGATGCGCAGGGGATGAGCGACCGGGCCTGATGAGATCCTAGTTGAATTTTGGAAGAGCGTATGCAGGGCAGGTTTGGAGTAGCTGACTGAGTTGTTTAGCGTCATTTTTAAGACGACGAAAATGCCTAAAGAATTGAGGTGGAGTACAATGATCCCTTTGTACAAGAACAAATGTGATATCCAGAGTTGCAACAACTACATGGGTATCAAGCTGCTAAGCCACACTATGAAAGTTTGGGAAAAGGGTCGTAGAGATGAGGGTGAGAAGAGACGTCTCTATTTTCGAGAACCAGTTTGGATTCATGTCGAAACGTTCGACCATAAAGGTTATTCATCTTATTAGGAGGTTAGTGGAGCAGTAGAGGGAGATGAAGAGAGACTTACATATGATTTTCATCGACCTCGAGAAGGCATACGATAAAGTCCCTAGGGAGGTTCTATGGAGATGTTTGGAGGTTAGAGGTGTACCCATGACATACACTAGGACGATGTAGGATATGTATGATGGAGCCAAGACCAGGATACGGACAGTGGGAGGAGACTCATAGCACTTTTCAGTGATGATGGGGCTGAACCAGAGATCAACTCTTAGCCCATTCTTATTTGCATTGGGGATGGACGGACTGGCGCGACAAATTCAAGGGGAGGTGCCATGGTATATGTTATTTGCAGGCGATATAATCCTGATTGATGAGACTCGCAACGGAGTGAACGCTAAGCTGGAGGTTTGGAAACAAACTCTGGAATCTAAAGGGTTCAAGCTGAGTAGGACCAAGACAAAATACATGGAGTACAAGTTTAGTAACGGGAGCGACCTTGAGACAAGCGTGGAGGTGAGGCTTGGTACTCAGGTCATTCCAAAGAAAGAAAGCTTCAAGTACCTCGGGTTTATTATCCAATGAGATGGAGAGATTGACGACGATGTCGATGTCACACATCATATTGGGATAGGGTGGATGAAATTGAAGCTCACATCTGGAGTCTTATGCGACAAAAAGGTGCCACAAAAACTTAAAGGCAAGTTCTATAGGGCGGTGGTTAGACCGACTATGTTGTATGGGGTAGAGTGTTGGCCAGTAAAGACTTCGCACATCCAAAAGATGAAAGTTGCGGAGGTGAGGATGCTGAGGTGGATGTGCGGGCATACAAGGATGGATAGGATTAGAAATGATGATATTCGGGACAGAGTGGGAGTGGCCTCGGTGGAGGATAAGATGCAGGAAGCGAGGTTGAGATGGTTTGGACATGTGCAGAGGAGAGAGGTGTGATAGCCTGGCTATGGACGGGTTCAGGAGGGGTAGAGGTAGGCCGAAGAAGTATTGGGGAAAGGTGATTAGACGAGATATGACGCATGTGCAACTTACTGAAGACATGACCTTAGATAGGGGGTTGTGGATGACACAGATTAGGGTAGAAAGATAGTAGGTAGTCGAGCGTAGTCCTACTTACGCTTACAAACTAGTAGTTGTAGTGTTAGTATTATAGGTCTGCTTAGCCAATCATACTAATAGGCGCAGTATTGCTCTATAGTTCCTTGTTGTTTGATTTCTGTTGTTATGTGTCCTACTTTGTTTAGCTTATTTACATGCGCTAGTTACTGCTTACTTTTCGGAATATGCTATCATGACCTATTCGCTTTTGATACCAGCATTTTCATACTGCTTTAAATATTTTCTGACCGTCTATCTTGCTTTGCTCTTGCTTTGTTTTTGTTGTTGCTTTGCTTGTGATTATGCTTTGTCTTGAGCCGAGAATCTCTCGGAAACAACCGCTCTACCTACCAAGGTAAAGGTAAAGTCTACGTACACTCTACCCTCGTCAGATCCCACGTTGTGTGATTTTACTGGGTATTTTGTTGTATATTCCAAAACAAAACAAGCATAAATTTAGTATCTTTGTAATAATAATAATAATAATAATAATAATAATAATAATAATATTTTTATACTCCTCGGTCTCATTTTATGTGAAGGTGTTACTGTTTAGGGAGCTAACCATTTTTTCTTTGACTGTATTAAATATTCGGTATCACGAACCATGTTGACTTGGTAGTCCTTTTCATAGAATTTTTAAATATATATATTTTATGTTTAAATATTTAAAACATTTATAGCCAAATTCATGATCTCTATATACACATGCTAAATGGTACTATAAGAATTTGGGGCCTTTGATTAGTGCTTTCCCCTAGAGCCGGCCTTGACTGCAACCACTTGACAAAATAAGGAAATGTTACTTGTGACTAAAAATAAAATTCTGATTAGTTAATTCTTATGTGGTATGCAATTGAAATAAATTATATCCTCGTTGCCAGCATCAAGACACGAATTGCTATGCATAATGTGTTACTATTTTAATAAGTTTTGGGATATTTTTAGATTACCTTTCCCAGAAAAAGTTTAGCATTACACCTAGTATGTCTTCTAGAAAATAAGGTCATTCTTTATCATTTTATTGACTTGAGCTTTCCCTTCAGCCTTATTAGGCGTATTGATCTGTACATTCACTGCTGCCAAGAACTATGTCCCACATTCTTCTTCGAAGTAGTAAACATCAACGAAAAAGATGAAACAATTTCATTTATTACTTCTTGAATGAACTTTTGCTATTTGTATTTTTAAATTCTCTAGTTATTTATGGCAAATATTTAACAAGCAAAAAATTACCTTTCTTGTTAAGGAAATGACTTGGACGTATTGATAGAAAATGTCCCTGGAATGCAAGGTCTTTTACGGCGTCGCGATTTTCCATTCTATCGCCTCACAAATTGTGCGACCGACCTCTATTGCCAACTAGCTCTCAAGGAAATCCAGAGTATCCCTCGATCCCATGGACTCATATTAAACACATTTGAAGATTTAGACGGTCCATCGCTCTCTCTCATTCGATCTAATTGTCCACAAACGTATGTTGTTGGGCCGCTACACTTGCAACTCAAGAATAGGCTTGCTGATAAAAGAATGCCCTCTTCAAATAGTTTATGGGAAGAAGACCACAGTTCAATTGAATGGCTCGACACACAGCCCATAGAATCAGTAATTTATGTAAGTTTTGGAAGTCTTGCAGCCTTGACAAAGGAGGAAATCTTGGAGATTTGGCATGGGTTAGTAAATAGTGGAGTCAGATTTTTGTGGGTCATGAGGTCTAACTTATTCCGGGAAGAAGAGTTTAACCACCAATTATTGAAGGAGCTTGTTGAGGGTTGCAAAGAAAGAGTTTACATAGTGAGTTGGGCTCCACAAGAGAAGGTACTAGCCCACCCAGCTATTGGTGGGTTTTTAACTCATAGTGGGTGGAACTCAACTATGGAGAGTATTGTTCATGGAAAGCCCATGATCTGTTGGGCTGTTTATGTGGACCAACGAGTCACTAGTAGATTTGTGGGTGAGGTGTGGGAAATTGGGGTGGACATGAAAGACATCTGTGACAGATACATTGTTGAGAAGGTGGTGAAAGATCTGATGGTAACAAATAAGGATAAGTTTAAGAAATCGGTTGACAAGTTATCGATATTAGCAAAACAAAGTGTTGAAGAAGGAGGTTCATCGTACAATTCTTTTGAATATCTCGTCGATTACATTAAAAAGCTAGGCAGAAGAGGGAAGGTTACCAATCCTAACTGCATGCGATAAGCATGGTAAAGCTAGCAATCATTTTGTAGACAAGTGCAATTGATATAAATGTTCCCATATATATCCAGCTAAAAGAATATAGTCCCTCTGTTTTAATTTATGTGGTACTATGAGTTGCAACTTTTCTCATATTAATTTGATGACAAAATACATCTTAAAATATTGATCATAATTCATGCCGTTTGAATCTCTGGAAGCAAAAAGTGTCACTTAAATTGAGACACAAAAAATATTATTTTCTTATCGGATACAAGTTATTCAGAGAGTTCCATGCCAGAAGTTGACAAATTGCTTCGACTGATATGTACAAGTAAAGCTACGGTAAAAACTTACAAGATGTGTACATCAAATTATTTCGATTTACAATTGTTAAGTGAATTATAAGATGTGAATATCACTACTATCTCAGCACGCGCAATACATATTAATCAACCGACCTGAACACGCATGTCTAATGAAAGAAAACTATTCAAGACTAATATAAATAACATCATAAAAATGTATGAGTATTTTGAGTGCGCGGCATGTTCATTGCATGTTTTAGGAGCAGTTTGCATATTTAGTTTATATTCAGGATGTCTCAGATGTGTTTCGAAGGTTGAATCGAAGATTGGGTCAAGAATTGAAGTTGCTGGTTTCTGATGTCTTGCATTTGTGAGATTGGGTTCGCACCTGCGAAGCCACACCTACGCATGGTGGGCTGCATGTGCGAGGAAGGGGATCTTGGGGTCGGGCCGCACCTGCGCAGCAAACTCGCGCCCGCGTTGTCGCTTCTGCGAGGAGTTGGCCGCATATGTGAGCCTTAGATATTTTTGGGAACCTCGCAGATGCGTAAAAGGGACTGCAAATGCGAGAATTGCTGAACATACCTATTTAATTCCCACTTCGAACTTGGTCTTCTATTTCACATATTTGGGACTTGAGTGCTCGGTTTAAGGTGATGTTTGAGGAATTTTCCAAGGATCTTCACTTTGGTAAGCTCCTAATCTTGATTTTACGATTATGCCTTCGATTATTAAAGATTTGCATGCTAGGATTCTTGGTTTGAGACTTGAAATTGAGGATTTTAAAGCCTAGGTTGAAAATGAAGATTGTATCCAATAAATCATGGATTTGTTGTAGGATTGAGTTGATTTTTGGTATTTAGACTCCACAAACCTCGGGTAATCTATTTTGGGACTGTATTATCATTTTCCCCTTCGAGGCTTGGAATTCTATTATTGGATGACTTTTTGTGTCCGAAACTTCCATATAGCATTATGGGTATCTATAGAATCATATGTTAACGCACTTTCCATATTTGAATAGATTTGGACTTTCGGAGGCGTTATGAAAGCACAAGGCTTCATTGTGACTTATTAGACTTCTATTCCAAGGAAGTTGAGATCTTGTACCTAATTTAAAGAGTTGTAGTTGGTCAAATGAACTAAGAGGGTGTAATGAGGATAATAAGGGGGCTCCAATACTTGTGAGATGATGAACACTTGTATCGGGTACCTGTGACATGTTATGGGTACTTGCACCATTTAAATTGTGCCGTGAATGTCATGCTTTGGGCACTAGCTGATACATAGTATGATCCTATGGATCTGTGATTGAGGTATGAAGCCCCTACTTTTTAGTTTGTAAGTGATTGAGGTATGAAGCCCCTAGTAACATCAGTCTTGAGGGATTTTCGGTATTTTCATATTATTTTATATTATGAGATCTCATTAAGACTTAAGTTGAGTTGTTTTAACTATTTCTGCACTTTATTTCTCTAATTAAATTATTTGAAATGGTTGTGGTCGACTTACTGACCCCTGGGGTTAGTGCCATCACGGCTTAGTAATTTGGGTCGTGACAACATGATACATCTTCAGCTCACCGAGGACAAGACCCTATATAGGGGAGCTTGGAGGTCAAGGATTAGGTTAGAAGGTTAGTAGGTAGTCGAGTGTTTTATCTCTTTTTTGTACGAGAGATTGGCTCTAGTTTAGAGCACTTTATATGTTCTCTCTTCCCCTTATTAGTCTCACTACAATTGTGCTACTCTTTCTGTTTCAATTTGTTTGTCTGGTTTCAATTTGACACAAAATTTAAGAAAGTAAGGAAGACGTTTGAATCTTATAATCTTAAACTAAAGATATGTAGAATGTACAAAATGTCTTTTAATCTTGTGGTCTTAGACATGTCATGTGGAAAGTTGGAGTTAAAGAGTTTCCAAAAAGAGAAGAGACATTCATTTTGAAACAGACTAAAAAGAAAAATAAGACAAACAACTTGAAACAGAGGGAGTATTATTATGGTATTCCTCAATTTTATTATTGTTGTTGTTCCTTTTACTTTGGTTATCTTTATTGTTTTGCTATAAGTACTTTTCTCTTCTAATGTATTTTTATCAGTCTTTTTACTCATGTATTTTTCAAATCTATTTTGAAAACACTTTTCTTGAGCCGATGATCTTTTCGGAAACAATTGTTTTGCCTCACTCAAGATATGAGTAAGGTATGTGACACGACCTCACCCTCCCAGGTCCCTCTTATGGGATCACACTAGGTATGTTGTTGTTGTAGCAAATCCGAAGAATGGAAATACCTTTATTTGATGGGATTCAAACTATGGAAAAATATTCCTTTAATTTACTAGATCACAATTAGTTTTTTTTTATCGTTGAATGAAAAATGAATTTTTCATGCTGAAGTAGATGGAACCTAATGGAGTACGGAGAGTCTTCAGGATCTTCTTCATGATGAAGTAGATGAGAGTCTCCAGGATCTTCTTCAAGAGGTACAAAGTATTCAAAGCTCTCCGAATACAATTCTATCATCGATAAGGTGCTCGGATCTTCATTCTTTATACCCGACCACTGGGGGACTATCCTTACCACCGGTAGAAATGAAGACATTTTGAAGAAGGCTAATTGCTTATTCTTTTACGAAAGAAATGATGGGGGCTGCAGACACATATATGTAACCGAATTGACCAAACTAGATGGCAATCGGATCAATTCAGTTTCGCATCTATTTTCACAATTGTACTTATTGTTATTGTTTTTATGACGACAAAAGGATTTATCAATAAGAATTTCCTTGAAAGGATTATCAATAAGAATTTCCTTTTTGTTGTAAACTATTGTCATGAGAAACAAAGTTCGTAAATTTGTATGGATGTTGCTTAAACATGCCAAATAATTTGTGTCATAATGAACATGAGACGTCTTCTATTAAAGCACTAAAAACATAAGGACCCTCTCTTATAAAAATCTTAACAATTAAAAGGTAAAACATCGACCACATAAGAGTCTGCTAACAAATTTAAATGGATAAAAAATACTCTGAACTTTATAATTAGAAGGCTCGAGAGCCTTTAGTAAGTAAAACCTTTACAATTAAAAGGATGGAAGCCAGACTGTTGAAAGTCATTGGCTGAGACACTTCAAACATGACAAACATTGTCCGGACATGGAAAGTTTTAACTTGTGAGTTCCTAGTGATAAAAAATGCCGATAAAGTTACAATCAATGTTTAGAAGAAAAAAAGGTTCGTTTAAACCTTAATGTGTCCCCGGTTGATCATGTTAGAGTCGTTGAAGGAAAAAAAACAGACATGTTGTTGGGTTTAAATGATAGATTGAATGGGAAATGGAGGGAGTTCCCTCTTGTTCTATAAAATAATCATTTGTCCCACATCGGTAGTGGAAAGAAAAGTGGGAGTTGTCCCACATCGGTAGTGGAAAGAAAAGTGGGAGTTGTCCCACATCGATAGTGGAAAGAAAGTGGGAGTTGTCCCACATCGGTAGTGGAAAGAAAAGTTCTTCTACTTATAAGTAGAATTACTCCTTCTTGTCAGTAAAAGGGTTGAGGGGGCAAGGACCCCTCGCGCCGTCGTCGTCGCTCGGCTTTGGCTTCGGCTCGGCTCGGCTCGGCTCGGCTTGGGATTGATTGATAATCTTTTTGGACCAAATTTTCTTTAATTTTTAATTATTTAATTAATTATTATTTAATTAAATTAATTAACTTATCCAATCCTACCCGTTGAAGGATATGGGAAGATACTTCTGAAGATGACTTCCGGCAAGGTCCTGACTCTCAACAATGTTATGCACATTCCAACAATTCGGAAGAATTTAGTTTCAGCCGGACTACTCGTCAAAAACGGGTTTAAATGTGTGTTGGTTAGTGAGAAAATTGTAATAAGTAAGAATGATTTGTTCATAGGAAAGGGCTACCTCACCGAGGGCCTTTTCAAACTCAATGTAATGGTTGTTGATAATAATAAGAATTTGCTTCATCTTACTTATTGAGTCAAATAATTTATGGCATGTTCGTTTAGGACATGTCAACTACAAAACATGCGAAAATTGATTAATTTAGAAGTATTGCCTAAATTGAGTGTAATAAATCTAAATGTGAAATCATGTCGAATCTAAGTTTGTTAAACATCCATATAAGTCTATTGATAGGAATTCAAATCCTTTAGACTTAATTCACACAGATATATGTGATATGAAGTCGATACCATCTGGTGGGAAAAAATATTTTATAACTTTTATTGACGATTGCACTCGATATTGTTATGTGTATTTGCTTAATAGTAAGGATGAAGCAATTGATGCATTTAAGCAATACAAAAACGAAGTGGAAAATCAATTGAATAAAAGATAAAAATGATTATAAGTGATAGGAGGAGAGTACGAATCTCCTTTTGCAGAGATATGTTTAGAATATGGAATTATTCATCAAACTATCGCCTTACACACCACAATCAAATGGAATTGCGGAAAGGAAAAACCGAACATTAAAGGAAATGATGAATGCCTTACTAATAAGTTCCGGTTTACGCAAAGCTTGTGGGGAAGCTATCCTTACTAACCGAATACTCAACAGGTGCCCCACAAGAAACACAATATATTCCATATGAACTATGGAAAGGAAGAAAACCCAACTTGAAATATTTCAAAGTGTGGGGGTGTTTAGCAAAGGTCCAAGTTCCTTTGCCCAAAAGGGTAAAAATAGGGAAAAAAAACTGTGGATTGTGTTTTTATTGGTTATGCTACAAACAGCAAAGCTTGTCGGTTTTTGGTTCACAAATCGGACAATCCCGAAATTCATGTTAATACGGTAATTGAATCAGATAATGCTGAATTCTTTGAAAATATTTATCCGTATAAAACCGAATGTGAGTCGTCAAGTGAAAGATCTAAACGACCGCGGGAAGAACCAAAGGAAAATACACCAAGTAAAGCGGATGCAAGGCGTAGCAAACGTCAAAGGACATCTACTTCATTTGGACCAGATTTTGTGACATTCTTGCTTGAAAATGAGCCTCAAACATTTAAAGAAGCGATGTCTTCTTCTGATTCAGCATTTTGGAAAGAGGCAGTCAATAGTGAGATTGAATCAATTTTGAACAACCATACATGGGAATTGGTTGATCTTCCTCCTGGATTCAAACCTTTAGGATCAAAATGGATTTTTAAAAGGAAAATGAAAGTTGATGGCACTATTGACAAATATAAGGCAAGACTTGTGGTCAAAGGTTATAGACAAAAAGAAGGCCTTGATTACTTTGACACATACTCGCCGGTAACAAGAATAACATCTATTCGGTGTGTTTAGCAACCTTTGGCGGTATATGGTCTTGAAATCCATCAAATGGATGTCAAGACAGCTTTCTTAAATGGAGAATTGGATGAAGAAATTTACATGGAACAACCTGAGGGCTTTGTGGTTCCTGGTAAAGAAAGGAAAGTGTGCAAACTTGTTAAGTCACTTTATGGACTTAAACAAGCACCCAAACAATGGCATGCGAAATTTGACCAAACGATGTTGGCAAATGGATTTAAGATTAATGAGTGTGACAAATGTGTTTACATTAAAAATACTCCAAATCATGAAGTCATTGTTTGTTTATATGTTGATGACATGTTGATAATGAGTAGAGATATTACCGATATAAATGCTACGTGCGTATCTTTGGCTAGCAAATTTGATATGAAAGACTTAGGAGTTGCTGATTTGATTTTAGGCATCAGAATTCATAAAACTCCACAAGGTCTAGCATTATCGCAGTCTCATTATATTGAAAGAGTACTTGACAAATTTAAGTATTTAAATTTCAATGTTGTAAAGACTCCAATTGATGTAAGTTTTGCACTTCAAAAGAATAAAGGTGAAAGTGACTCACAATTGGACTATGCATGAGTTTTGGGAAGTTTGATGTATATTATGAATTGTACACGACCAGATATAGCATGTGCTATAAGCAAGCTGAGTCGATTCACGAGTAATCCCAATCAAACTCATTGGATGGCAATGAAACGAGTCTTGGGTATTTAAAACACACCCAAGACTATGCTTTGCATTATAACAAATATCCCGCCGTGATCGAAGGATATAGTGATGCAAATTGGATCACCGGATCATTTGAAGTTAAATCCACGAGTGGTTATGTTTTCACAATTGGGGGTGGATCGTGTCTTGGAAATCATCAAAGCAGACATGCATCGCCCGGCTACAATGGAATCAATTTATAGCTTTAGACAAGGCCGGTGAAGAAGGTGAATGGCTCCGAATTTCTTAAAAGATATTCCATTATGGCCCAAACCTTTGGCTCCTATATGTATACATTGTGATCAGCGGCAATAGGTAGAGGCGTGGGCGTAATGTACAACGGAAAATCTCGTCACATACGACGAAGGCACAATACCGTTAGACAACTCCTCTCTAGTGGCGTTATCACAATTGACTATGTAAAGTCAAGAGATAATGTGGCGGATCCGCTTACAAAAGGCTTATCTAGAGAGGGAGTTAGTAGATCATCAATGGGAATGGGGTTAAGGCCGAGGACAAGTCATCATGGCGGTAACTCTACCTAGCAGACTGGAGATCCCAAGAGCTAGGTTCAAAGAGATCAAACAAAGTTGTGACTGACGGTTCAACATTGTCAAATAACTCAACCCATTCTCGGATGAAGACAATGTTCAGAAATAAGGATAAAACCTTATGGCTTGTTAATGAGTTAATAAAGCATTAAGGTTCTTTAATGATTATCTAAATGCAGTATGACCAGATAATGTGGATATAGGACCACATGTTTAGAAATCACCTATGTGAGTGTTAAGTGTAAGCCGCTTTAAAGGGGAATGACAGTAAAGGCCCATTCTCTACACACTCATGAAACCAGGAGGTGTTCATGGCTGAAACGAACACAACCGTGAGAACCATAAATGGTTGAGGGTTGATTGTGTGACTTATGTTGTCTAGGTATACAACAAAGTTCGACGGTTAAAAGATATCAATTCTACCGATTGATCGAGTATATCCGATATAAGTTCACTACGGAAAGTTCAAAGGAAAACCTACTTATCCAGATGCAATCAATTCTCGCTTGTATATCACACTTGTCCGCGCATTCCTTTATCTTATAGCCATTCCCCATTCATGTGGGGGATTGTTGGGTTTAAATGATAGATTGAATGGGAAATGGAGGGAGTTCCCTCTTGTTCTATAAAATAATCATTTGTCCCACATCGGTAGTGGAAAGAAAAGTGGGAGTTGTCCCACATCGGTAGTGGAAAGAAAAGTGGGAGTTGTCCCACATCGGTAGTGGAAAGAAAGTGGGAGTTGTCCCACATCGGTAGTGGAAAGAAAAGTTCTTCTACTTATAAGTAGAATTACTCCTTCTTGTCAGTAAAAGGGTTGAGGGGCAAGGACCCCTCGCGCCGCCGTCGCTTCTCGCCTCTCGGCCGGCCGATTCGGATTCGGATTCGGATTTGGTCAAATGATCTGATTGATTCTTTTTGGACCAAATTTTCTTATCCAATCCTACCCGTTAGTGACCCTGACCTGCGACCCGGCCGGATCCGCGTGTCTGACCCGCGACCCGGTTTCTTTTCCACATTTAAATTTCCCACCAATTTTAGTATTGCTCGTATGGTTGCAAACCTTCGTAAAGCGATTTTCATGGCTATAAATTTGTTTGATTCCTCAGAATTTTACTTACTAATTTTCTGAACTACAAAATCTACTTCTTCTTCTGCACAAATAAATTCTGTGTGATATACTGCCGTTGAGTGGTTCGCCGCTACCAGAGTTTGGAGTACTACTATTCTGGTAAGATAATCGTTCTATCCTGGGAGGGATATTCCATCAACCTCGAGTACTGTGAGGGGAATAATTTTCTTAAGGACACACTTTGAACTAAGTGGGCTCGATTATATTCTGGAAAAATTATTCTTATTTTTTCAACACTAATTCTGTTTATTGTTTACTGATTTTTTTTTTGGAATACAGATTGATAACACATGTATGGAACAATATTTTAAGGCAAACAAACAGTCATTCATTCAATAAAACCTCGGGCTCAAACTGGACCGAGAAGGAAATCAACAGAACAAGACCGTTGTTTCCGGTCCAAGTAATTACCAACAAAAAAAAAACACCACCACAATTCCCCAATACCTGAATAAGCAGAATTTTCATGCGTTAAGATCCCCTCTAGGAGCAAGTGGGTAATTTGAGTCATCGCTTTCAGAGTTGCTCTTTGAGTCCTCTCGAAGATTTTCTACGGCCAACTCTACCGCACCCAGGTCAACCTCAGTATCTATCAGGGCTGTGGGAACATCCAGTTGTCCTGCTTGCATTTCTTGAAGGGTATCTCTCTGGGTCTTCAGGATAGCCAGGTCTCAAGTCAGGGTTGCAGCATGTTGGTCGGCCACACAACAAATTGCAACTTCTAACACCAAGCTCATAGGTGTGCTCGCGAGGCTTTAGAACTGGTAAGCCGGCCCCAAGAAATGCTTAAGCCAGCATGTGAGCTTTCCTTTCCTGGAGGTTCTGATAAGAAGTAGTGAGGGATTGCAGAGAATCTTCCCGGTTTTTCAGAGACTAGTTAGCTTCCTCCAAACATAAGCGTAGAGAAGTTTTGATTGAGTTTGATTCTCGATTCCTGGCCCAAAGTTTTTCCACCTCATCTCCAAGGTGCTGGTTGTCCAACTACAGTTGGTCTAGTCCCGGAGAAGAGACGATTGCTTTGGTCATTTTCATGGCAGACATAACAGTAGTATGACCCTGAAGAGAAAAAAGGGAATGTTTGGAGCTGGATAAATTTGGGAGGACCAGAATTGGGAAAGAATGACCAAAAGGGCATATACCTGAATGATAAAATCGATCAAATAGGAGGAATAGGCTTCTAAATTAGCATCACGCAATCCATATTGAGGGGGTGGTCAAGATCGTTTGGCATTGATGTTCGTTGGAGGGACTGTGCTCGCTTCAATGGGTGGAGACATTAGGGCCTCGATAGCTTCGAGTTTACCTCTGCATCCATAAAAACATCCCCCTTTCTCAGGCAGTCTTGCTTGACTCTCCAGTAAAATGACTTCTTTGGCTGCTGGGATCGTTTACTCCTTCGTCAGTATCATCAACATGCACCACCCCCTGAGCAACCTCCCTTTAGGCTTCGACGAGGTGATGCCGATTCCTTACACGAGAACTGATCCCTTCGGGGGTGGCACTCTCGACTCTTGTGACCTTCTTTTGCGGCTACTGAGGCTTCGGTCGCAGCTCACAGAATGTTCTCTAAGGCGGCTTCAAAGGTGGGCACCCTGCGGGATGCAGATCCTCTCATAGGGATTCCTAGGAAGAAAACAAAAAAAATGTATAAGATTCTGAAGAAAGAAAGCTCCGGGGGCGTAAAGTATTGCTATTAATCGTGGCTTTTTCCTTTCCACCCGGATAGGGACATGCTCTTCCAGGTTCTTGCTGTTGGAAATTAGCCTTTGGCGGGAGTTGCGACCGACCAACTTTAACGGCTTAAACACTAGTGTTACGTATGTTGGAGAATCCGGTTCTTCACACATGCATGATCTACTAAGTACGTAGATAACCGTAGGGCCAAGAATCGTCAAATTTCACTGAGAAATGAAAGAGATATTGGTCCACGAAGTAAGGTGTTTGAAGCATGGAAAGTGTGGTATTGTGTTCAATTCTCCCTCATCGGTAGAGGAAGAAAGAATTGTTGTGTATATAAGACTCGAAATTGGTTTGGGGTTTGGGACCCCAAGGGGTATCCCATGTGTTTAAAGGAGGGAGGACCTAGATGTGCTTCGGTTCAAGGAAAGACCACACGCGCGCCGCCGCCGCCCGCCCGTCCGGTCCGGTTCCGGTTCCGAGTTCCGGGTGCTCGGGGCCTCTGGGCCTCTGGGCCTCTGGGCCTCTGGGCCTCTGGGCCTCTGGGCAAATATAACAGCCGCTAATGACGCCATATCTTCAGAGCAAATATAACAGCCGCTAATTCCAAATCGTGAGTCGGGTAGTTTTGCTCATGTTTCCTTAATTACCTCGAAGCATACGCAAAGACCTTGCCATGCTGCATTAGAACACAACCCAACCCTACTCTGGAGACGTCGTAGTATACCACATAGCCCTCTAAACCCTCAGGTAGCTCAGTAGGAGTTGTGGGCCTTGGTCAATTCTTTACCCCCTCAATCTTCTGACCATCCACTTTGATGCCTTCATCCGACACTATATGACCCAGAAAAGCCACTGAGTTCACCCAGAACTCATTTTAAAAACTTAACGTATAACTTGAGATCCCAGAGTGTCTATAGCACCGATCGCAAATGATTCGTATGCTCGACTTCTGATCGAGAGTATCTTTCTTCTTAACCCGTAGCTAATGATATCCAAACTTGAGATCAATCTTCGAGAAATACTTAGCGCCTTGCAACTGATCAAACAAATCATCGATTCTGGGAAGCGGATACTTATTTTTAATAGTCATCTTATTCAACTGATGGTAATCAATACACATTCTTAATGAACCATCATTCTTACGAATAAATAACATTGGTGCACCACACAGGGAGGTATTGGGCCTAATAAAGCCCTTTTATAAAAGTTATTTCAACTGAGCTTTCAATTCTTTTAACTCGGTAGGAGCCATGCGGTATGTGGAATAGATATAGGCTGGGTATCTGGGAGCACATCAATAACTTAATTGATTTCCCTTTCGGGAGGAATGCCAAGAAGTTCATCAGGGAATTCATCAGGAAATTCACTAACGATAGAAACTGATTGAAGGGTTGGAGGCTTTGCCTCCGCATCCCGAACTCGCACGAGGTGGTAGATATATCCTTTCAAGATTATCATTCGAGTCTTAAGGTAAAAAATAAACCTACCTTAGGTGCTGCAATATTGTCATTCCATTCAATGACGAGCTCGCCTGGAAAATTAAAGCGAACGACATTCATCCAACAATCAACATTGGCATAGCAAGAGGTCATCCAATCCATGCCCATGATAACATCAAATTTCACCATTTCTAGCTCATTCAATTCGGCTATAGTATGGCAAGCATAGATCTTTATATCACAATTCCTATACACCTGCCTAACAACTACAGGTTCACCCACGGGCGTAGACATTTTAAATGACTTATGTAATAATTCAGGCTCTTTTTCACACTTACCAACAACAAAGGGAGTAATATATGACAAGGTGGAACCCGGATCTATGAAAGCATATATGTCAATAGAGAAGACATATAATATACCTGTAACCACATCCGGAGAACACTCAAGGTCCTGTCGATCTGACAAAGCATAGATCCGATTTTGAGGACCACTCGTACTAGATGTTGCTCCTCTGCCTCTGCCCCTACCAACCGATGTCTATGTGCCCTGCCCAGAAGGACGTACATATGAAGAAGAAGCTGCTACAGAACCTGTTGAATGTGCCATACCGCCCCCATCTCTAGTCGAACAAAACGCATAATATGACCAGGTTGGCCACATGAATTGCACACATCCGAACCCAGGCGGCATTGCCTGAAATAAGTCCTACCACAACGACCATAATATGGTATCAATGGCCTCTCATGACTGGACTCTCCTATATACTAGGAACCTAATGCCCATGAACTCTGACCCTGACCAGAATAAGTGATCAGATCACGACGTTAGCCCTAAAACTGCGGTGGTGCACTAGTCGTCGGGTAAGATGGGTGCCTAGGAAACTGAGGAGCAATACAATACTACTATAGTGAAAATATTACAATTTGGTAGTATCAAAAGACTACAACACACTTAAAAATAACTCTCTTTATTTTAAACACCTCACTATCACACTCGATCACACACTTTATTTTTCTTCACATACTATTTTCTATCACAGTCTGTGAACTGCTCTCAACTCTCTATGTAACTCTTTTTGTTGCTCTCTGTTTTGGTATGTTTCAACTGAATGAATAAAGCTCCTATTTATAGGAGAACTTGTCTCCCATTGGACCAATCAGAAAATGGGATTTTCAACAACTTGACAATTTGCTGCAAGAAGGGGAGTCTTGGAGTAACTGGTAAAATTGTTGTCATGTGACTAGGAGGTCATGGGTTCAAGTCGTGGAAACAGTCTTTTGCAGAAATGCAAGGTAATATTGCGTACAATAGACCATTGTGGTCCAGCTCTTTTCCGGACCCGCGCATAGTAAAAGCTTAGTGCACCGAGGTGCCCTTTTGACAATTTGATGCAATTTCAAATTGCTAACAAAGAACATGTAACGTGCAACCTTTTATAATTTGATGCTGTTGCAACGTGTTGCCAACTATTTTCTTTTTATTTTTATTTTATTTGTTTTCTTAATTTATTTGTTTAATTTATTTATTGACCACACAGAAAATGGAGAAAGTATTTAGAAATGATAGTGATGTAGTACTTTCTTTGGTAATTAATAGAGAAAACGGAAAAAGTGAAAGAAAGGAGAACCCTATTATTATGAGTCTTGAAGCACCAATGACCATGCTTCATCATCGACATAGCGCTTCATCTCATCAACTTACCGCTTCATCATCGACATATTTTCATTTGAATTTTTCTATACTATTTTTTCATCATTTTTCAACCATTTACACTTTAAATATCGTAGACCCTCTTGGTCATGGTTATTGTTGGCATATATCTTTGCAATGAACAGAGTAGAAAAATCTAGCAAATGACATAAATACTTTAGTTTGGTGCTTTACCCAAAGGTACCCTCATTCCAGTTTGGAGCCTATCAGGCTATAAAAAATTATAGGGTAAGGGAGGTGAATGGTTTGAAATTTATCTGAAGAACACCAATTCATAATATAATTGATATGAAAATCAAACGGTTCTTTTGTTTTTTTAGAGAAAGCAAACAGGCAGGAGTTTAATAGATAGTTTGTGTCCTTTTTTTTAAGGGTTAGAAAGTGCTCATAAATTTGCACGATGAAGATCAAACAAAGTTTTCCACGTTAGATGCAAATTAAAAACTCATAAATGTGCATATTTAGATGACAAATAAAGTGCTCATAAATTTGCACATTTAGATGACAAATAAAGTGCTCATAAATTTGCACATTAATTCATTTGGTGGTTATAGATAGTACTAATTAACAAAATTAAAAGTAGTTGTTACGAGGATGGTTGAAAAGTTGCTTTTAGCGGGGAGGTGCGTCCACCCATATTTAATGAATTAAACACTAGTGTTCCGCATGTTGGAGGCTTTGTCTCTTCTCACATGCATAATCTACTAAGTAAGTAGATGACCGTAGGGCCAAGAATCGTCAAATTTCGTTGAGAAATGAAAGAGATATTGGTCCACAAAGTAAGGTGTTTGAGGCATGAAAATATGGTGTGGGACAAATCTACCACATCGGTGGGAATAGGAAGAATTGCTCTCTTTATAAGTCTCTATTGTGGTAAAGGGTTTGGACCCCAATGGGTATCCCATGTGTTTAAAGGAGGGAGGACCTAGATGTGCTTGGGTTCAAGGCTAAGCCCACACGCGCGCCGCCCGCCGGTCCGGGCTCGGGTCATGGGCTGTGGGCTGTGGGCTTTCTGATATTATCTTTTTGGACCCCAAATTGCTTAATATTTACAGTTTGGTCCCTAGAGTTTTTGGAATGTTGATTTTGGGAGTGACGGAAGGCAGAAACTTTATGCCTATCGTTTGGACTGTTTTTTGGAGCATTAACCAGCCATTACTTGGCTGTTAACTACTCCATAAACAGTCCTTCTTCAATGACCATCATCAACCTCCTTCAATGGCCATGAACAGCCTCATTAATGGCATTAAACCTGCCATTAACAACCCTCACTAATGGTTATTAACATCCTTGTTTGTGGCTGTTGGGCAGCCTCCTCCTTGCTATATATTGATGCCTCTTTGGCTCAATAACGTGACAGACATATACACGAAAATAACAACACATTTCAGCAACAAAAAACAGTGCACTAATAGTGAGAAAAACACACAAAAATACCCAAAAACGATGACGAAATACAGTGTGATATACACGAGATATACACAACAAAGACACACTATATACACAGAGACAAAATAGAAGAGAAAACAGAAACTCCTCCTTCCTTTTCCATATCTTCAGCAAGTCGATTCATATTTGTTTTCTTCGTCAGACTCAACCTATTGGCTTTGTAGTGGTGAGATTAAAGTGTTGTTTTATCTTGGGAGACTATTGCCCGCTAACGTAAAAGCATATATACGGGGCAATCTTGTCTTAAGGATATAGTGCAATCACTCGACTCAACACACAACGTTGTAACCATCCAGATTTAGTTGTTTCTTGATTTCAGGTTATCAAGATTCAAGACACAACAATCTTGCGGCAGTTTTGAAGATTGACCATTTATTTATCCTTTCGAACACTTGTAATAGTTATTTACTTCCCGTACTGCTTTATAAAGTACAAATGATTTTTAAAATAAAATAATTAAGAAAAGTGAGAGAAAAAAGTTTAAAAAGAAGAAAAAAAGGATTAATAAGATCATTTATCATAGAGAAGTGAGATCACCTTGTCTATATCTTATTTTATATTATATATAGATATAAATTATACACAAATTTAATTACCTGGTGGCTTTTTAAATATGAATATCATTCTTTTGGACCTTCACAACAAGTAATCTCTGAAAGCTAAATATATCTCCACTAAATTAATTTAAAATTAACTCCAAGAATTTAACAAAATAAGAAAAGAAATTTCCGACTCACACAAAAAAATGAAAATGTATAAGAACATCAAGTGAAACTCAATTTCGAAAAGAAAAGAAGGACTAATTAGAACACCACAATATCAGATGTTGACAAACTATATTTGTTTTTTTTGTTTTTGTGTGTGTGTGTATAGGAGGAACATTTTAAATGCATCCTTGAGATAAAAAATAAGAAAAAAAGATGATTCTTTCTTTATGTAATTTCAAAGAAAAAAGAGGTAAAAAACCAAAATATTTTGAAACTTGAAAGATATTGAAAGTATTAAACTAAGAAGAAAAATAGAAATGCATGGTGTGATTAGGGATGGCAACGGATCGGATCTGGACCGGATCCTACTAGATCCAGATCTAGATCCATTTTTCATACCTGGATCCAGATTCATCGGGTTCACAAAAATCAGATCCAAATCCGGATCCATCGGATCCACCGGGTCCACGAATCGGATCTGGATCTACATGTAAATTTTTTTGGCTTGAATAATATTCCCACATGTTGAAACTTTTATGACAAAATTAAACGCAATCTGATTGAAAAAAATGATTGAGTTCATTCAATCAACCTACACAAACATGACACCATTTTTCCAAAATACTGAACAAAATTTTAGCATCACAAGAAAATAAAGACGATTGATTTCATTAGTGATGCAAACAGGTTGCAACTTTGAGCTAATTTTTGGAGGCTTTAGTGATGCTCCACTTATAGTTCTACTGATTTACTTCCTTAAACTATATAAAACAATGTCAGTCATATATCAAAATCCCAGTTTGTTTTTGCTGATCAAACAAATGAGAGACAGATACTTAAAGCTTATCGCTAGCAAATTCAAGAAAGAAAAATTTAAAGAGTGATAATTTTTTCTATTTATAGAATTGAAAATATGGAAAACTGCAGAGAGCATAAACTTCAAAGACAAATTACATGGTTGTATGACTTGTGCCTTATCCTGGTTCAACCCTTTACCCAATACATAAATGATGAAAAAAATTAAGAAAATACTTATAAAATTACATTCTAGGTTATGAATATATTTAATAAAATTGGATCCACGGATCGGATCTGGACCAGATACGGATCTCAAATACAAGATTCATATCCAGATCCGATCCGTCAGAAACAGATCCGAATTCAATCCGGATTCGTCAAGTCCAAATTTTAAAAATTTATATCTTATAAAACGGATCTAAATTCACCGAATTCAAAATTCATTGTCATCTCTAGGTGTGATAGGCTTGTGCATGACAAGTCAAAACATGCACCAGCGTATCACAACTACCAAAGATGTTTCCCACTCTTCTCTTTCAAATATTTCAAATGCTGTAAATGGGGCCCATGAAGATTTTTGAATTTTTTTACTAGTATGTGTGAGGCATGCCAAGTTTTGTGTGAGACATTTGCCACTGATGTGGGTCCCACGGACAAGCAATCAAAGACATTTATTTCTTCTCTATATTTGCAGTTGACTAGTATTTGTTTTTTTCCTTTCTTTTTTGCCAAGCCTCTTCTTTATTGTATCTCAAACTATTTCTCTCTTTCACTTATATTTCCACAGCTCTTTCTTGGAGTTCTACCAAACAATACAATCTTCAATGCTTTCACAAATTCCTATCCTTTTATTAATCAACTGGAAAAATAACAATCCTTTAACCCCAAAAAAAGATTGGCACCTTTATAACGTCCAGTATTTTAGGGGATAAATTTCATAACTCGTCATATAATTATGCATTTTTTTACCAAATTAAAGTTACATAACTATATTTTCTAATCAAAAAATCACAAAAAAATTCACCTTACTACACAAAAGTCACAACTACTGGAAATTCAATCTTCTGATGAGTGATAATTTTTTACTCCACATTTTTTACTCTTTTTGTATTTTTAATCTAATATACATATCCAATTAAAAAAGGACCAACCTGACTCAATTTTTTAACCTCTCGGTAAGTGATAATCCATCAAAAAATTATAATTATATAACTATGTATAAAATTTATCCGTCTTTTAGAAATAATAGGAAACACAGAAAATAAATATTTGATTAATATTAATCCATTTTTGTCTATTTGATTTTTGATAAAAGAAAAGCAAGTCTATGAAAAGAGAAGTGGAGACAGAATTTATCATACAACAAGGCTGAGAGAGAGAGAGTGTGTGCTGACAAGGGGACCCACAAAACCCTCACCCATGGTAAAATTTTCCTAGAATTTTGTCTACAATTCTGATAAATTTAATATTTTTTAATTTAATTTGTGTGTTCCATTTTAAATCTATTTAAAAAAATATTACACCCTCCATCGTGATAAACTTTTTTTTAGTCCGTATCTTTCTTTATTTTTCAATAATTTAATTTTAACCTTTATATTTACTCTCAAGGACATGATTTATAATCATACACATATATTTGACTTGTTTTAGACAGTAAGATTCAAAAGTTTTTCTTTATTTCTTAAACTTTGTGTCGAGTCAAACTATATCACATGAATTGACACGGAAGATGTATTTTTTTATTTAAATTAGAATTGTAAAAAATATATTTTATCTTTATTAAATTATTTATAACCACATAAAAGTTTTGTAACTTCTTTTAAATCACAAGTTACAAAAAATATTTTTACCCTAAATTCATACCTAATCAAATATTGTCACGTAAATTAAAACAGAGAAATAAAATTTTATCCAGATTATAAATATGTATTAAAAAATTAATTAAATATTTTATAAATATTTAATTATAAACTTAGTTATTATTATATACTATCTCAAGATTGCTATAAAAAATTATAAATTTCAAAAGCTGCCATTATCTTTTCCCTTTTCAACAACAATAACATACCCATTGAAATTCCACAACATGGGGTCTGGTGAGGGTAGAATGTACACAGACATTAACTTTACCTTGGTAGGTAGAGCGGTTGTTTCCGAAAGACCCTCGGCTCAGGACAAGCAAAGAAAAAATACTCAGACCCGGTAAAAAACTTAAAGCAGTAAGAAAATGCTGATAGCAAACGTGAATACGTCATGATATCTCATCCTGAAAGAGAAGCAATAAATAACGCAGATAAATGAGATAAACCAAGTACATTAAAGAACGCATAGCAGAAGAAATAAAATTAGAGAAGATCATAAAGCAATATTATGCCTATTCATATGATATGTTAAGCATGCCTACAATAATAACACCACAACAATCAGTTTGTAAGTGTAAGTAGGACTACGCTCGACTACCTACTACCCTAATATGTACCTCCACAACTAAAGATGGCAGTGGACCCGGTGCCGTTTTATAGGATATGAATCTTCGAAATTTGGACTGACGGATCAGATTCGGATCTGTTTTTTATTAAATATATACATAACCTAGAAGGGTGATTAGTTCTCATCGTTCTAGGCTTCAGCTGGACCATGATCCCCCCTCCCCCCAACCCAAGACAATCACTTCCTTATTTTTAAGGATTGAAATCCATAAAAAGAATTCAATTTTGATGTACTATTTTTTATTTGCATTCACGCCTTTTGAAAAGAGCCGCTAAATTAAGTTATGTTAATGTAACAACGGAGTAAATACCAATGGTCAATGTGAATATTGTCTGTAAACGAAAATGAAATTTGAACTTACTTTACTGAGAATTAAATTTTGCGACTCTGCAGAGACTATTGTACATGAGAATTACCAAGAAAACACAAACCACTAAGAGGATATTATTGGCTTGTTAGTCTTTATAAGATTGACCAAAGCATTTGGCCAATAACTATTATTTTTCAATTAGCACTTCTAAAACTTTCTCCAAATTAAACAGATACACAATCTCATCAGAATAGTTCTTATCCAATCAAAACCATTCACCTTTGCTAGGAGTGATGATGTTCTTGCATTGTGCCATGTGTTAGGATATGCATGAATTGAGATCACCAATTGTGCATTTATGAAGCTTATAAATTCACCAATCCAACAATTTCAAAATCCATTCCATATTTGCATTTTGATCTACAATTACTAGTGCGCTACTTTTAAACGTAAACAAAATTATGCAACAAATACCAATTAACATGGCAAACCAAGGAAGCGACAACCTCCATAGTAGTATCCAAGTTCCCGATGGATCCAGATCCGATCCGTGAACCCGGTGGATCCGATGAAGTTGGATTTGAATTTGATTTTTATGGACCCGATGGATCTGAATTCAGGTATGAAAAACGGATCTGAATCTAGATCTAGTAGGATCCGGTCGGCCGGTCCAGATCCGATCCGTTGTCATTCCTATCCACAACCCTCTATCTAAGGTCATGTCTCAATAAGTTGGGCCTGATCCATATCCTGTCTAATCATCTTTTCCCTTTTCCCTTTTACTTTTTCCATAATATTCTCTTTACAGCAATGGTAGGACATTCTCAAGTTTATTAGTCCTAACTTAATAAAATTTACTTCGATCTAAATAAGAAACTAAGAATTTGCACTAGTAATCCTTGTCAGTTAGCTTCACCGCTTAACATATCCTTTATACGAAAGCTCACAGTATAAAAAGTTATACCGAAAAAACATTCTATCCACTTACAACGGAAAAAAGAAAAAGTCACCTGTGTTTTATATTAGTATTAAAATTAAATAATTACGAGATCTCATTCTGGCGAGTGTCAGTTGAACAAGACTCAAAAAATGAAAGTTATTACACAATGCAAGAAGTCCTCTATGAAACAAGACTAGATAACATTTTAATCTTATTACACAATATATAGCGCTCTGCATTACAAGGTGGGTTTTGGAACTGCACGCCTACAAACTTTCTGCAGTACCATCAGCTAGTGTCATCAACCTCCCAATTCCTAGGCCAAGCCCCAAAGACGACATGCAGTCCACTTATTTTACAAAACAAAAATTGAGAAAACCTAAGGACCATTTGTGCTGCTGCTTGATCAAGAAACCAAAATAAAAACAATCACCATTAAAACTATATATACCTAATAGCCTAAAAGCTTAAAGAAAACTAAACATCACTTATTGCCTTTCTTCTGATTACCATGAAGCGTTTCCTTGGTACTTCAAAGACTTTGTTTTTTCCCTGAATGAAAAAAATACTTAATTTGGATATATTCTATCACTGAACTGTCTACTTCCTAACACCAAAGAAAAAACCTAAGGACCATTTCCCAGTAAAGGGTTGAAGCAATAAAAGTAATTTAGTCAATACGTCCATTCCTGAGGAAGGCGCACTTCAAAATTCATTGATCCTTCTGGCGGCAGATTTCTCCTCTGTTGTGCAAGCACTGCATTTCTCCGAGCCATTAATATATCTGCATAGTAGCAATATTAATACCCACAATGAGTTGGATGCATAAATTAATGCAGTGTAAAGATTCATTTGTTACTGTTTAGTTCCATACCGTAATCAGATATGAATCCAGCATTGAACCAGTGTTGGGTCGGAGTATGACGCTTGAGCTGGGGACCGGCATTGAAATCATCAATTTTCTTATTATTCAAAGACTCAACAACCCTATCAGGAAGCCAAGCACTGGAACACCCTGTATACGGCAGGCAGAAAACATAGCATTCAATACAATTTTTTGCTTTGTAAAACAGAAATTTACACTAGGGAGTTGATATTTTTTTAAAAAAAACTTGTCCTTGTCAATATTTTGAATAGCCAGTCCACTGTAGGGCTGTGTTTTAAGAAACACAGTAACCAAAAGGAGACACTAATAAAGGAGAATTCAGAATGAAAAACACAAGTCTATGCAGCAACAAGTCATAAGGTAGTAAAGCACCACTTTACTTGTTACTTATATTTTCTCCTTTTTATAATAGTATGGGCAGTATTAGCCAAAAGGGTTTTAAGAGTGATAAATATCATCCAAAACCAGCTCAGATTCAATAAGTAAAAAGGACAAAACAGCAGAAAAAGAAACTTGACAGCAACAGGACATTAGCTAAGAACGAGGGAAAGAACCTGCATATCTTTATTTCATTTTGATTGGACAAGTTATCTCTAGTCTATTAAATTAAAGGAAAAAATGTTATTTAAATTTGATTTGACACTAATTTTAACAAATAAAAGAATTTTTTTGATAAATATAATTTAAAATAAATTTAAATATTTGTGTAAATAATTTTATATTAAATTATTTTTTAATATAAAAATATATCAATCTTTTTAAAATAAATTAATAATACTTACATTCAAATTATTTATCATAATTTTTAAAAATAATTATCTCAAATAAATAAAGATAAACCAGCTCAAACCAAGAAAGTATATGAGTATGAATAGTCAAAAATAAATTTCTCTACTTTCCTGGGTTGGGTTTTTCCAGTAGCAAGAGCAACAGACTACGCAAAGATATACAAAGTTCATACCACTAGGACTCAAAGGAAATGACAAACAGAAACGATGTACCTGGCTTCTTGCGAGAATCAGCAGGATTGTATCTCCGAGGCAGAAAAACGCCAGTACCAGCACACTCCCTCTTCTTAACAGATCCACCAAGACGACCCACCCGCATACCCGACCCAACTTGCCCTTGATACTGATTTGGCATACCAGACCATACAGTTTGACCCACTATCCTTCCACACCTGTTGCTCTCCACAAAACCTCCAACTCCAAATCCAGACCTTAAGCCTCTATTCTGACAGTCAGGCCATCCACTCTTAACTTGCCGATTCAACACGGCACTGCTTTGTTGCCTCGCCATTTGCTCCATTCTGGCTTGCTCAAACTACCAAAACAAAACAATTTTTTTTTAGAAATATTGACCACGCTGGAAGTGAACAAAAATGCACACAAAGAAATAGAATACATGGGTATTAGTGAAGCAAGAGTTGGGGGCTGAAGGGTGGACACTCCGAGGTGGTCCTGGAATGCCTTGATTTCTGGTGAGTCCAAACCCGCCATGCATCTTCAGCCTTGCAACTTGACCCGCTGCTTCATATATCAAATTCCAAGCATCATTTTGAGCACCAAGCGGCGTAGTTGGGGGCGAAGGGCTACAATTGCTAGACCCAGACCAGCTTCCTATTTGGGTTAGGGTTGACTGAGGCGAACCAGAGCGCACCCAATTTCTCTGAGTCACCACAAAGTGCAAGAGTTAGAAATAGAAGAACAAGGAAAAGAAGGGGGGGGGGGAGTAGAAGTATGTATGAAGCATATACCTCGATCTGATGCTGAGGAAGGTTTGAGTTAAGAGTTGTGCGGGTTAACTGACGAGCAAGAGCGTCTTCCTCATCACTCTCTGTCTCAAATGATTCAACTGGAGAACCCAGAACAGGGGGACCAAAATCGTAATGAGAGAACTCATTCTCGATGCGTCCCATGAGTATTTCCTCCTCCGTTAGGAACTCCGATGGCAACCATAACTCTGGTTCTTCAAATTTATTAGCCATGACAGAAATCAAAAGAGGAAAAAAGAAAAGGAAATTAATATGGGTGAAAAAGAGTTTGAAGTTCGAATACAAGAGGTTGCTGATTGAGGAAGATATAAGAATGAAGGCAAGTATTGGTATTTTAGGGGGGAAGTGAAGGAATGTTGAGGACAGTGGAGGGTTGCTTTTATTAAGGTTAATTTGACACAATTTCAAAAATCGAATGGCGTTTTCTTCGATTTGCTTTAGGCCTTTCGCTTGCTTCTTTCTTTATATTTTCCCCAATAAGGTAGTGGGGTGGCCCCACTCAGTAGAGGGTCTAAGGAGAAAGTTGCCCTTAATACATGCAATAATGGAAACAGTATATCCAGAGGGTCAGCTTGCTGGCAGAGAATCAACTTTGCGGCCTTAGGGTCGCAAGTTCGATTCTTCCCTCCGGATATCGTCCTCCGGGGCACATACATGTGGTAAAGCCTGGGCGCTAAAAGCCGCGCGGGTATGTTGCAGTGTGGGTTCGGTCTCCGCCAAGCCCTGGATGGGGCCTGTGGGGGGGTCAACCTTGTAGCATTGATCCGTTGGACGCAAGCAGACACTGACCATGTGTGCACATCCCGCGATTTACCTGGTGGTGGAGTGC
The DNA here is from genome assembly GCA_029783415.1 of Anisodus acutangulus. NCBI lineage: Eukaryota > Viridiplantae > Streptophyta > Magnoliopsida > Solanales > Solanaceae > Anisodus > Anisodus acutangulus. The sequence continues at coordinate 53,941,851 of CM056495.1, forward strand.
TGAAGGACCGGTCCCATCATCTCCAGGACGTCTGGGTAATACCAGTGAAGTAGTCAGGCGCAAGCCTGGAAACCTAGATTATAAAAAAAAAAAATGGAAACAGTATGCCCCACGGGCACAGACGATTTGGTAAGTGCCAAGTGCCAAGGTAATTGAAGTACAATTACTCCGATGTCGTGGGTTCGAATTCGTGTGGTGACAGTCTTTGCTGAAATATTGCAAGGATTGTTGTTGGGTTCGTGTCCCGTTGGTCATCTCCCTTACATGGCTGTCACTTGCGCATATTCCTCGATTTACATCTCACCTGATAAAGAACCTCTAATAAAGATAGAGGATTTCGCCTTCGGGATTTTTCCCTTCACAAAATAATGGAAACCGTACCAATTACATTTGTCCTTTCTCATGCAAATCAGTTGCCACCTGGCGTATACCACGCACCGCAGTAACTATAGTTACCACTTTAATCACTTTGGAGGACAGTGTGGCATTACATGTCTTATGACACCTCTAAACATAAATTTTGGGCGTTTTATTAAGATTTCTCCAAAACTATCAATAATCTTAGTTAGACAAAAAATTTAACTCGCTTAAAATAGCAAAGTTTAATTTTTTTTTCTTCAAATTTTACTCGAGAGAAAAAAAAATCACATTGTTACAACATATAGTCATTCTTTCTAAATAAGATATAATAAGAATTGTACAGTTGAAATTTCATTATTCAGCTAAAACTTTCTATTTCACTAAAACTGATTTCTAACTAAGGCTATCCATTGGGCCCAATCGACCCGATCTCAACTCGGTCCATCCCGTTAACCATTCCGACATGCCTCGATCCCCCTTAAAAAATGGTAACGGGGTTTGAACTCGGGATGGGACTAGGGCTCGTCCCGCTCCCATTCCGACATGCCCCCGTCCAGACCCCCCTTTGTAAAATTAGCCGTTGCATAAAGAGTATAAGACATAAAGACGCAAAGAGTATAAAAAAAATTGTTATGATTGTGGAGATTACCTTATAGAAAAATCCAAAAGAAGCGACTAGGTGGAATTCTCCGTATGAACAACTATTTATTGCTCACGGGTATAGAAGACATATAACTTTATTATTTAACGCACATAATCAAAATCCAAGGGATATACTTGTAGATAATGATTGGAATTTTTTTTACAACTTATTGGATTTTTAGAGAATTTTTTTTGTAGCTACTAAAGAATTTTATGGTATTTATTATCCTACTATTTCAACTATGTTATTTTATATAGCTCTAATATTTTTGTTACTTAGTGAATATATGCAAAAATCATCTTACGCTCCATCTATTAAAAATATTTATAAAATTTAAAAATTATTTTTTTCCTAATCTCACTATTTATATTATTGGTGTTATATTAAACCTGACTATTAAAATAGACGGTTGTAAAGCACTTGTTGAAATGATTTATGAAAGTATAGAAATACTTCCACCTCAAAGTCCAACAGACCCAAATAAAGAGCCATCTCACGAACCATATACGTCTAGCATACGCACTGAATGCAAATATATATATATATATATATATATATATATATATATATATATATATATATATATATATATATATATTAGCAACAACAAAGTGCAAATAATCAACCGACTTATGTACCATCTTCTTCTGCTTCGCTGCAACCTTATAAAAGACATGTTATTTCTGCCTCAAGTATTCAAGGCCTTAGAAGTGGTTCAACTTTTTCACAAATTAGCGAGTTTGATGTTTATGTCTTGCAGGGTGTTGTACCGTACAAAACTATTGTCAATGAAGGTGGACGTGAAGACTTGCTGAAACACTGAAGGGAGAATGAGAAGACATTTCCGACACTAGCAAAGATGGCTCGAGATATGTTGAATATTCAAGTGTCATCAACAACTTCAGAAAGTGTTTTTTCTGCTGGAAGGCTTCAAATAGGAGAGCATAGACACTCATTGACGGGAGACAATTTGGAGATTGCAGTTTTATTCAGAGATTAGATTAGAGCGGAGCGTAGAAGGTGCGGTCAACCAGAGATCAACAAAGAAGATGACTACAACTACAATGAAATCTTATCCAAGGGAGCAGGAAGCTACGTCGAACAATTTGACTAACAACTTTCAATTCAGACAGAAGATCCTCAAGAGATTGTGAGGAAATTAGAAAGAGTATGGTTGACTATGTAATTTTTTTAATGGCAATTTTACTATGTGATTTGGGAGGCAAGCATGTCAACCAGTCAATGAGAAGCCGAGCATGCCCCATATAGACGAGGAACCACTCCCCACAGCTAAACAGATGGTGGTTGAGTTCAACGTAAAAGAAAACGTTTCTTCCTTGCGTATCACAGTGAGGGATGAAGGTCAGCTGAGACCTTGGAGGATGATCAAGGCAACCACCAATATAGAGAAATGAAGGTGGTTCATCAATCAGGCTTCTGGAAAGAAAGAGGCACCATCGAGTATCGTATCCGCACGTAGTTAAGGATGCAAATAAGTAAAGCTCGCGCAAAGACGAAGCAACGTCGCGCATAATATCCATCGCTAAGTCGGCCGATAAGCAGGAAATTCCTGAGTCTGCCGTAGCTGAGACTATTGAGCGAGCATTCGACTCAATCTCTTCAGAGACAGTGCTGCATGAAGAAGAAGCTATGGACCAACTAGAGCTGAATATACAACCTGATTATAACCCGACAGAGGAAACCCGATGGGAGATTACTATCTTGAAGAAATCCCTAGCCGAGACGGTTCCACATATCACGCAGAGGGTCCAAGCATTAGAACCTCAATCGGTTCATATATGTCTCTAGGAGATGAAATATATTAACTTCTCGTCAACTGAATTGGACGAGGTGAGAGACTTCATCCTTGATTTATTTAAGCATGATTCAGTCGATGAGATTTGGGCAGCTATTGAAATGGTCAACCTGATTCCATATGAGTTTTGGGCCGATCGCTCTACGCAGGATAGCCTAGAAGGTGATGTGTGTGTGGAAGATACTGAATGGGCGACTATAGCCGATACCACAACTAGGGACGCTTTGAGCACTGTATTTGGTGCACCTAAAGAAGATATGGTTGAACACCTAAAAACCCTCTATGTTAAGGCTTACATTAACAGCAAAGCTATTAGTCGAGTGTTCATCGACAATGTGGTTGTGTTGAATGTGATGCCGCTGCTTACTTTGAAAGGCCTCAACAAAACCATGGAGGATCTCATCCCAATTAACATGAAAATGGCTAGCTTTATGTGAGAGACCTCTGAAGCTTTGTGAATTTTAGTAGAAGAAATCACTGTAGGTCCTAAACGGTAAGATCTGCCTACTTTGTAATAGATGGAAAACTGTCCAACGCCATTCTGTTGGGCAGAGACTGGATTCACACCAGCCGATGTCTTTCTTCTACCATGCATCAAAAGCTCATTTTCTAGGAAGGAGACAAGATAGAGATCGTCCCAGCCGATGATAACCCATTTCAAGCAGGGGTTAAGAACTTGGAGGCTACCTTATATTCACACTATGTGGCTCCTATAGCTATTGCGGAGTAATACGAAGAAGGATCTTAGGAATACTACAATCTTACTCCACGAGGTTTTGAAATAAAATAATTAGCTGAATCATGACTTACCTTGGAAGAGTTAGATGATTGAGGAGACCCAAATCATACATGATTTGTGGCATCGGCTGACTGCTCTAAGTTTTAAAGCAAGGATAGCCGAGGCATTACAGGTAGAGGACTACAACAGAGAACCAACACTGGCAGCCGATGACATTGAGTTGCCTATGGAACTTGAATCGCCTATAAGAAGGGCTATGTCTAGTTTTGAGTCCCAGGATCCCTTGAAAGATATTAACTTAGGTACTGAGGAAATCCCCCAGCTAACACATATTAGTGGTTTGCTGAAGGAGGAGCATAAACAAAGTATAACAGCTCTTCTACTGCAGTATAAGGACTGCTTCGCGTGAGATTATCATGAGATGCCTGGGCTAGCACGTACTTTGGTAGAACATAGATTTCTAATTAAGAAGGGTTTCACATCTCATAAACAACCGCCCAAAAGATATCACCCTCAACGGATGCCTCAAATTAAAGCTGAGATTGAACGACTGCTAAAGGTCGGGTTCATCAGAATGGCTAGGTATGTGGAATGATTGGCAAACATTGTGCCAGTCAAGAAGAAAAATGGCAAGGTTCGGGTATGTATTGACTACAGGAACCTAAAGCTAGCCACTTCCAAAGATGAATATGTCACGACATGCTGGTCGATTCGACAGTCGCCAATGGTGTGTTGACATTCATAGATGGATACTCCGGCTATAATCAGATAGCAGTAGCCGAAGAGGACATTCATAAGATTGTTTTTAGGTGTCTAGGAGCCTTGGTCATTTAAGAGTGGGTAGTTATGCCGTTCGGTCTGAAGAATGCTAGTGCTACTTATCAGATGGCAATGAACACCATTTTCCATGATTTGATCGGCAATACTGTGGAGGTCAATATTGATGATGTGGTGGTGAGGTCTAAGGACTTCAAAGATCATTTAGCCGATCTTGAACAAGCACTAGAATGAGGATTCATAGTCTAAAAATGAATCCAGCCAAGTGCATGTTCGGAGTATCGGCTGACAACTTCCTTGGCTTCTTGGTACATAAGAGAGGTATTGAGATAAATCATAACAAAGCCCAGGTAGTAATGGAATCTGCACCACCCAGAACAAAGAATGAGTTACAGAGTCTGTTAGGAAAGATCAACTTCCTAAGGAGGTTCATATCTAATTCAGCCGACAAGATGAAGGATTTCTCATTTACTTAGGCTTAAAGGGTAAGAAGAACTAGTATGGGGCCTGGAACAGCATGAGGCATTCATTTCGGGTCAGAGTTGTCCAATTAGAGCCTGTTGGACCATGCTTATATTTCCAGAAGGACTTATGGGTTTCGTAGTAGATCGCCTTCACAAATTCGATGGGTTTCAGTATGAATGATTTACCGAGTTTATCAGAGTTTATGAGTAGACTTGATGATATTTAACCGAGGACATCCATTCAGACAATTATAATTGTTTAATTGGTACTTGGTAATGATTTGAGGACGCACTATAGTTGTGAGAAGTATTTAGAGTGGTCAGATGGTTTGTACTCGATGAGGTAATCATTGGGTATGCTTCCAGTATGATGATTTGAAGATTTAAGAAGGCTTAGGCATTGGGTTTTAGCTGATGTAGTTTCAACATCAAGCAACAGATTTAACGGACTTGGAACTAGCAAAATCGTCTTTGAGCAAGATCAGTTTGATAGAATTGCATAGATATCTCAGATAGAGCAAGGATTCTTTTCTGGAAAGAGTAAGTCATGGTCTCAGGTGGTGTGTGTTTATGTGTTTCTATGAAATCATGATAGGAAGAACAACTTTAGAAGGTGTAAGATAAGGGCTAATGAAATCAGAACATTTATCGGTTCAGAATGGGCTATGGTTGTCTCTATATCTATATGATATGGTTGTCTCTATATCTATAGGATATGGTTGGTTGGGAAAATATTTATGGGACCCATCAATTGTATTCAGAGGTATGGTTTATCGAATCAGAAAATTAAAGCAGAAACAGTTCTTGTACTCGGGGATCAGTTGAGAAAGAAATTTGATTATGAAAAACGTGGAAAATCGAATCTTTAAGCTAAAATATAGGAAGTTTTGACTGATAGGGAGAACGGTAATTGGTTTGGCGTACTTCTGGCTATATAGGCTTCCGTGTGGTTATAATAAGATTTCTTGGTTACCGTTAGCTTTCGTACTCTCTATCTACGTTCGAGGACGAACAATTGTTTAATTGGTACCTAATGTAACGACTCATTTGATCTTTATTGCATTTTGACCCATTTGCCCATGTTGACCCTTCCCCGAGCCTTCTTAATATGATTTCGACCCGCAGAGATTGGAGACATGATTCCCAAGGTAATCGGTCGAGTTTTATGATGGCTTATGAGAATTAGAACCTTAAAGTGGAAAACCTTTGACCGATAGTTGAATTTTGGGTAAACGAACCTTTCTAAGAGTTTTGTCAATTATGTGAGGTCCGGAGGGTCGTTAATGACTTGGTGGGATAGTTGGTTCAGTTCTTGAGGCTCTCGGGAGTGTTTTTACTTTTGGCTGGAAAGTTGGTGTTAGGCCATTGGGGGTTTACCTGATAAAATAGACCTCCGATGGAAATTTTGAGACCACGAGTGAATCTGTAGCATGTTTCTATGCATGTGTGCATGCCTGGTTTGTGTTGAGGAGGTCTCGGGTGATTGTCAGATTTTGAGATTGTGTTTTAAAAATTATGGTGTCTTTTACTCTCTGGGGCGAACCTTGTGCGCTGTAATGGACCCACATCGGCGAGGCCTGGTCAGTTGTAGCAAGTGTTGGAGAAATCATCAAACCATTGTAGCGAGCATATTGTCATTGGCACATGTATTGGGATTTCATGTTGAGCCGCCATAGCGGGCGAGTGAGTGCAGGCGTAGGCCCCGCTGCAGCGGACCAGTGACCGATGCAGCGGACGACGGGGACCCAGAAACCCTATTTAAGTGTGAAATTAAACCCTTCAGTTCCTATTCCCAAAGTTATTCCTCCATAGCATCTCTATGGCAATTTCAAGTGTTTCTAGGTGGATTCTTCATGGGGTAAGTCTCTTTAACCTTGTTTCCTCTATTTTTTTAACTTTCATAAGCTTGAATCAATGGTGGAAACCTAGAAAAATAGTTGAAGGAAGATGTGTTTTAATGGCTATTTCACTACGTGAGTTTTAAATGTTATAAATGGATATTGTTGGTGGATTAGACTAACCTAAGCATGGGAATTTATTAATTAGTAACTATTAGGCTTGAATATTCCATTTTGGTTGACAAATTGAACATGAAAACTAGGGTTTATGCCTAATTGGGATTTTAGCTTGGATGATGAAATTGACCTATTATTGAACTAATTTAGCAATTGGAGAGTAGATTTAAACTTCTAGAACGTTGGGTACGATCTCACTCTCAAATTATTATTTTACCCTTGTAGGCCCGTTTCCCCCTTTTCCCCATAGATGGTTTCAATTCAAAAGATAGTCTAGAGATATGGGTATTGTTAGTTTCCATTTCTAACTTAGATTTCGATAATGACTAGACTATGAGTATTCGGAGGCTCTTTGGAAGGGCACAACTCACATTTGGCGGTTTGTGGCTCCAGCTTGGCATCTAGGTAGGTTACGACTTACCTTTTGGTTAGACTCGTGTTAGAGAAACATATGTAGGGTTAGTAATTATTGGAGAAAACATGTACACCTTCGGGTATGAAGTTGTGATGAAATATTTAGGTTGGTACTGTTATTAACTGTGATTGTTGCTTTATTTTATTGATGGCTCATCGCCACGTGCATGATACTGGATATGACGTATGTAGAGGGAAGATTGATTCACTCTTGAGATGATGATAATGTGTCCATGTATGGCACGATTGACTTGATATATTCTCTTTGGCATTGATATCATTCATACATATATGATTTTGCATTTGTAACAGGTTGAGCGCCGCAACTATATATATACATATATTGGATCGGGTTGCGCGCCACAACTATATATATACTTATATTGGATCGGGTTGCGTGTTCCGCAACATATAATTATATTAGATCAGGTTGCGCATTCCGTAACATATACTTATATTGAATCGGGTTGCGCATTCCACAATATATACTTATATTGGATTAGGTTGCGTGTTCGGCAACATAGGTACATGGATCATTGCATTACATATGCATTCATATACTCATATTCATACACATTTGACTTGGTATTGAATATGTGATGCTATTCTTGGACTGTGTAGTGTTTATATCTTATTGTGAGCATGCCTATCTTTCAGTCTCTTTCTTTATATATGTTATCTAACTGTTGTCGGCCTATGATACTTACCGGTACATAGTGTTTGTACTGATACTACATTGTTGCATTCTTTTATGAGTGCAGAGTTCGTGACAAATCTACTCCTTTTCTCGTGACTAATTCACGTGGCTTGCTGGTGAACATATAGGGTGAGCACATGGATGGATGTGCAGCCTGGGTGTCTCTTTTAGTTGTCTTGTTTTACCGAGACAGTATTGTACTTGTAAACTATGTATTCATATTCAGGCTTGTATCCTATATAGTAGCGGCTCTTATACTGCCTTAGACCAAACTCCTTGGGATGGTTGTGTTATTTCTGCATCATTTATTTATTTATTTATTTATCCTAGTTATTACTTATTGGATTGTTTGGGTTTACTTATTCATTGATTTAGTTGCGATCAATGGACGAGTTCGCCTACTATGTGGGAAAAGGGTAGATGTTTGTGCGTTCCCCTATTTGGGACGTGACACCGACCAAATCAGGGCTATTAGCATGGGCGGCGGAACAGAAGGGCCGGTGCCCACATTACTATGTGAAGCCTCACCACCACCCATATCCATTGGATGGTCCTCATTGCTTCCCGAGGAAGCAGGAATTGGAAAGCCCCGTGGACCCATGCCGATAACAGTAGAAGGGACCCTCATGTCCCTCGCATCAGCAGCCCCTCCATAATCATCATTAACGTTCACCACCCCCTCCATTAATTCCCTCCAATAACTGTTGAATCCATGACACATCCTCACATAAGAGTTGATCCCCCAAAGGAGGATGCACCAACATCGTCTGGGACCCCATGCTTCCTATTGTTCCTAGCCTCAGCGGCTTCCTGGGAAATACGAGCAAGGGCATCCTCCCTAGAGGACACCTTCCTGGCAGAAGAACCTCGAATAGTAAGGCCTTATGGGTACAGAAAAAGTCAAAATCGTGTCAAAGAAGATACGGTTGGGAAAGAAATGGTATTGAGAAAAAAAAAGAACTTCACGTGGCTTTTGCCCCTCCATCGATCGGAGGATATGCCCCTCCAAGTCCTCTCGATGTTTCGAGACGCACGCATCATACCCATCACCTAGCCGAAGATATCGGAAAGAGATTCTGGTGAAATCGGGGCCCCTGGAAAAACATGGATGTCAAAGCTAAAAGTAATACTCGGAGGAGAAAAAGGGAGATAATGCATAAAGAAGGAATATAGATGCTTACGAGTGCTATTCCATTGCTCTGAAATGTGACAAAGGGTGACATTTTGAAGGCCGCTAGTGTGAATCATCATAAACCGATCATACCACCCCCGATCGTTATCATCCTCAGCACTAGTGATGAGGCCCCAGGAGCCTTGAAAATCTAAGTTAATCATCCCCCTATGGAACACACGAGAGGAGTAAAGATGGATCAGGTGATCCAGGGTAAAAGGAAGTCCTGCAAGTTCCGCCAAGAACTGTAGACAATGGACAATTCTCCATGTTTAGGAAGCCAACTAGAACAAACAAATGTTGTAACGACAATACAAGGCCTTTATCACTTCGTGAACGAGGAGGTCAAATCCAATGGCAAAAGGGTAAGTATAAATCATTGACCTATTCGGGATATGCCAGAAAATACTGTCATTCGCAGGCTGGGCCAACACCTCAATCTCAGGTCTCTATTGGAAGTCAATGCGAACCTGAGAGATTAGAATCTCATCAATCAGGGATGTTATCCCCTCAATAGACTCGTATTCGTGATTGGAACGAAAATCTCTATCATAGTTGGAGCTAACCGGAATGATATTGGCGGCGGTGGAACCCAAGTCTATCCCTTCAGTAGAAAACAAAGTTGTGTCCCGACGCTGAGACGAGATCGCGGAGGAAATGGCCAATCATTCTATATGATGGGCATGAGAAGTTCATCAAATAAGGAAGAAGGCAAAGTAGATGAAGATAACTTTATTTAAGGATTGCAAGAGCAGAACGAGGATTGGGTGCACATAAGAAGAAGGTTGAGAGAAAAAGTGAGGAAGAAAGTGGGGGTTTCTTGCTTAAATATCCAACGGAGGTAATCATTATCCTTGAAAAGTGAAGTGGCGTGCCTGGTCAGAAAACGTTAATCGTTGTCTCTGAAAGGGCACCGCCGAATGGGTGAAGAGAATCATCAAATGTTATCTTAACAAAACGTCTAATCGTGGAAAGAGTGGCAACGGTTAGACTAAGTTCCCGCGTAAAGTTAAAAAAAACCGACTTTTCCACTTCCCGAGCTCATGGAATGAAGGGCCCTGAAAGTGGGGGACTACCCGTATTGGGGTAAAGTGCATCTGGGGAAATCAACGTATTAGGAGGCTCAGAGGACCCGGGATGCCCTACAACTGTTCTCCACTCCCACCAGCTCCTGTCGTGTCCGTTAGTCTCGTAGATTGTCGCGACGCGAATGGATGTTAGGACTCCAACATCGTCACATCATCACCATTTTAGGGCTAAAAAAATCTAGACTTGGCTTATATATGTAAATATTAGGAAGGAAGAAACATCATCTGGCTCACTATGTAACCATAGCATCATTTTTGTCTATCAAAGTAATATACACTGAGATCCATTATCTATTCACTTATTTGTGCTTAAATCACAGCTTGTTAATTATATTGTCTTACTTATTGGCCATACATATTTACTTTTTACTACTTTAACCAGACTCGTTAAGGAGGTTTCCAGATCGGAAACAACTCACTTGTCTTCAAACCCTATAAAACAATTTTCTAATTGATTTTCTGGATAGAATTATTTTTATCGGAAAACAATAGTTCTGTTCACTCTTTTGTTTTATAATTATCTTATTTATAATCTATTTTAATGTAATATTTGCTCTATAAATTGTAGCGATTTCTTGAGACAATGATAGTTGTCCTCCTAGAAGCTAACCATAGGTAACGTGTTAGACACATTGAGAATAATTAAATCAAAAGATGGAGATTTGGAGAAATGAAGAAGCTGATGTGGTGGAGTGTTGTCCGCCTATGAAGAAGAGTTTGATGACCAACTGAGGAAGCTAGGAGTCATGGATGAAGATGTTGTCAAAGATTTGATCCATTATCCTCCTCAATCCTGGTGTAGACATTTTTTTGACACTGTATGCATAAAATATGGATGTGGATAACAACTTTACAAAGTCATTCAATGCATGAATCCTAAATGCAAGGTACAAATCCATAATTACAACGCTATAGGACATTAGGTTGAACGTTATGAACTTGTTGAGGGAACATAATAAGAGGGTGAGGGCATGGACTGCTAACTTCAGTCCTCATTGCATGAGGCTTTATTCAGATTATTTTAGAATAGCTCATTCTAGTGTGCTTCATTTTAATGGTGCCTTTGGATATGAGATTGTTGAAAGAGGTAATAGACACACATTGAACTTGGAGTCAAAACAATGCACTTGCAGGACATGCCAACTTTTTGGCATACCATGTCCTCATTCTACCAATGTTTTGATGTACAAGATGATTGACCCCTTGACTGAAATTCATTGGTGGTACAACAAAGAGGCAACTTTAAGAGCTTATTCAGATAGGTTGCAGATAGTTAGGGGGGATATATTCTGGAAGGTAGACCCTTCTCAGGAAATGGAACTACCACAAATTATCAAGTTAGCTGGCAGGCCTCAGGTGAAGAGGAATAGAGCCAAGGATGAAGCAATCCAAAGACAAGGAGCATGGTCTGCTTCAAGGAGAGACAGAATTATGGTGTGCAGAAACTGTGGAGAGTCAAACCACAATACAAAAGGGTGGAAGAAGGTAACTATTACTTTTAGTTTCTATTGACAATGTATTTTTAATTGTGTAACCCTTTTCTTATGTTTATGGCAGCCTATTAAGGGAAAAAGTAGCAAAAAAAGGAAAAAAACATTTTTTGATTATGAAGACATTGATGTGGACACACAACTATATGGAGAAGAGGCAACTCAGATCACTCAAGAATCCAGCAATCCATCAACTCAGACATTTGTCTTCATGCCTACCCCCCAACAATCAATGTGCATTGGCTCAGAAACAGTTCATGTCCAAACTTTGTGTATTCAGATTTTGCAGATGCCACCTGATTTAAGAAGAGTTTTTTTCTATCCTTTTAATAATATATAAATTTCTTATAAGCTAAATCAGGGGAGGTCTTTAAAATTATCTCCAAGTATTGAGGTTAAAGAGTTGAATAAACATTCTCAACCACAAATTATGTTTGAAGAGGAAAAATATATAAGGTTTCATTCTCCCGATGCAGATATTATTATAAATAAAATGTTCAAATTTGAAATTTCTAGTTGTCTCTTTTCTTCATTAAAATAAAATATCATATTAATCACTATCTAGAATTCATAGTTTATGTTCGTTTCTTCCGTACCGAATCAAAATTAGTTAGTCATCAACAAAAAAAGAAAATGACAAAGAAATCTCTATCTTTTTGTTTCTTCCATAAAAATAGAAAGAACTTTATTACAAAAGAGAAAGAAACGGAGAAAGAAGAAAAAGACGAAATGACAATTTTAATTTAATTTGGACCTCCATGCGAAACCGATATTCAACAACAGAAACGAGAAACACAGATTTAAGCACAAATTAGCATATTTCATGTTTAGTAGCATCTATGATTAGGGATGGCAACGGATCGGATCTGGACCGGATCCTACTAGATTCAGATTCAGATTCAGATCCATTTTTCATATCTGGATTCAGATCCGGATCCAGATCCATCGGATTCATAAAAATCATATCCAAATCCGGATCCATCGGATCCACCGAGTCCACGGATCGGATCTAGATCTACATGTAAATATTTTTGGCTTGAATAATATTCTCACATGTTGAAACTTTTATGACAAAATGAAACGCAATCTGATTGAAAAAATGATTGAGTTCATTCAATCAACCTACACAAACATGACACCATTTTTCTAAAATACTAAACAAAGTTTTAGCATCACAAGAAAATAAAGATATTGACTTCATTAGTGATGCTGAACAGGTTGCAACTTTGAGCTAATTTTTTAGGCTTTAGTGATGCTCTACTCTTAGTTCTACTGATTGACTTCATTAAACAACATAAAACAATGTCAGTCATATATCAAAAGTCTCATTTTTTTTTTGCTGATCAAACAAATGAGAGAAATATACTTAAAGTTTACGGCTAGCAGATTCAAGAAAGGAAAATTTAAAGAAGAGTGATAATTTTTTCTTTTTATAGAAATGAAAATATGGAAAATTACAGAGAGCATATAGGTAAAAGAAATGAAACTTCAAAGACAAATTACATGGTTGTGTGACTTATGTCTTATCCTGGTTCAACCTTTTACCCAATACATAAATTATGAAAAAAATTAAGAAAATACTTATAAAATTACATTCAATGTTATGAATATATTTAATAAAAAACGGATCCACGGATCGGATCTGGACCGGATACGGATTTCAAATACAAGATCCAGATCCAGATCCGATCCGTCAGAAACAGATCCGGGTCCGATCCGGATCCGTCGGGTCCAAATTTTGAAAATCCATATCCTATAAAACGAATCTGAATCCACCGAATCCGGACCGGATCCAAGATCCATTGTCATCTCTATCTATGATCTTATATTTCACATTCTCTTTAGTAGAGTAAATCCTTTAATGTCCTTGATGAGAGATTCAAGGTCATAAGTCGATGAACCCCCTTCTCCAATACTTAATTTGGCCAACTTTGATAAATTATCAGTCGATTTCTTGAACTCATCCCTTTTTGTTCCCATCAGATCCTTTATCATTCTCTCTATAATGGATCTGTCACAAGTGTCCTTCATATCCAGCCCAATTTTCCATAATTTATTTACTAATCTACTATTGACTCTCTGGTCCACATTGTGAGGCCAACAGATCATGGGCTTTCCCTCAACAATACTTTCCATGGTTGAGTTCCATCCACTATGAGTTAAAAAACCTCCAATAGCTGGGTGGGCTAGTATCTTCTTTTGTGGAGCCCAACTCACTATGTAACCATTTTTCTGGCAACCCTCCGCAAGATCCTTCATAAATTTATAATCAGTTTTGCCTTCCCTTAATATGTTAGGCCTCAAGACCCACAAATATTTAACTTCACTATTTAGCAGGCCATGCCAAAATTCCAAAATTTCCTCCTTTGATGCAACTATTAAACTTCCAAAACTCACATAAATAACTGATCCCACCGGCTGTGCATCAAGCCATTTAATTGAACTTTGGTCTTCTTCCCACAAACTATTTGAGGATAACAATGATGGAGTCTGTTTTGCAGCAAGTCTAGTCTTCAAGTGCAAGTGTACTGGCCCAATTGCATATGTTTTGGCAGAATAAGAGCGAATACAAGAAAGAAAAAGTCCGTCTAAATCTTCAAATGTGTTCAATATGAGACCATATGCTTGTGGGATCCGTTCAATCTCCTTCAAAGCGGCTAGGGAACTTGGGTCGGTCTTATAATCTGTGACACAAAAATGTGGAAGATCTCGTCGTCGGAGAAGACCTTCCATGGTGGGAATATTTCTTACCAATGCATCCAAGTCGTCACCTAAAAACAAAGAGTTTATGTTTCAAAAAATATATTTACATTAAACTTAAAAGATAATTTGTTTCATTCAAATTTCTATGATAAACATTAAAAATGATAACTAATCTACTATCAACAATTAAATTGCATTAATAATGTAATAAATCTTATATTGATGGTGTATAATAATTTAAATTAAATAATTATATATAAAGTTAGTCAGATTAAAATTTACAATATGAGGATCTAAACATCGAAGACTTTGTTGATTGAAAAACAAAATACAGAAAAAACTTAGGAATACCCGTGTCATTTGTATACACATTTATCGTTGAACTATGATTAATTAAAAAAAGTATTTTTAACTTAACTTATCACTTACCTATAATAAATTTATATCATTGTCGACCCAACATCTCACTGAGGCGGACGCGCCGGAGAGGACACTAGTGCCGTCGTGCCGGACACCAGACACGAGATCATGAAAAATAACCCAAACCTTCCAACGAATGACCGAAACACTCCTGAGATCTTCTGAACACAAACCGAATACGCTAGTCTATAGTAAACAGTGCTACAAACTAGCTCGTACCCTCAGATTTCACAAATAACCGAGCTAAGACATACTTTTCTAAAAACAGTCCGGGAAAGCCAAATAACGAATTTCACAAATAAAGACACAAAACACATCTAATTGCATCGGGAAGCGAACCAATGACTCGACTAAGTTATAATTGACCTTCCAGAACTACCGGAAGTGACAGAACACAGAAACGAACTGATCTAGCCAAAAGTCAATCTCGAGTCAAACTAACCAACTCTATGTTTCTAAACTTTGGTTTTTTCATCCGGAACTCATATAAATGGACCTCGGGATTCGTTCCACCCATCACCAACCCCATATAAAGATCATGAGAAGGTAAAATAGTTAAATAAGGGTCTTTAGCTAAAAACGACTGGACGGTTCATTACAATACGCACCACATAAATTATTACATACGCAACATTTGTGGATTTGTATGAGGAGATTAAAAATGATTTTTGGAAGATTTTGACGAGGTAGTAAGAGGTATTCTGCACACCGTCAAGATATTCATAAGAGGAAATTTCAATGGCCATATTAGAAAATCTTTAAGGGGTTATGATGATGTACATGGCGGTTTTGGTTTGGGGATAGAAATAACAGGGTTTTGCTTTTGGAATACGCACAAGGTTTGATTTGGTGAAAGCTAATTCGAGTTTTCTGAGAAGGAGGATCACTTGATAACCTTGGGTAGTACGGTGGCTAAGACTCAGATAGATTATTTACTCCTTTAAAAGTGTGATAGAATTCTACGTAAGGACTGAAAGGTTATCTCGAGTAAGTATTTTACAACTCAACATAGGCAACATATTTAAACATCAAGATGAATAGGAAGAAGAGGGGTTTTTATGACCTACCAAGGATAAAATGGGGTGGCTTGACTACTTCCAGAGCTTAAAAGATGGGAGAGAAGTTGATTGCAATGAGGGCTTGGGGGAGTAGTAGGGATACAAATATTAGGTGGCATAAGATAACTAAGTTCATTAGAGAAGTAGCTAGAGAGGTGTTGCAGGTCTCGATGGGTAACTCTAATAGACATTGAGGGGATTGGTGGTACAATAAAGTAGTCTGAAGGAAAGTAAACGCCAAGAAGGTTTCTTATATGGAGTTGGTGGAGAGAAAAAAATGAGGAACAAAAGAATGCAAATAGGGAGAGTTATAAGGCTGTGAAGAAGGAAGCGAAGTTAGCGGTTACATCGGCTAAAACGGTAGCTTTTGAATGCGTGTATGAAGAACCATAGAACAAAGGCGGGGATAAGAAGATATATAGGCTCGCAAAGGTAGAGAGAGGAGGGCCTGAGACCTAGACCAGGTAAAGTGCATCGATGATGAGGAAGGCAATGTATTGGTGGAAAAGGCACACATGATACAAATATGTCATGAATACTTTCATAAACTCTTGAATAAAGAGAGGGACATGAATACTGCGAGACTTAGAGCACTCTGGGTGTTGTAGGGGTATAATGTTTGAGAAGGGAATGAGACCTAGACTAAGTGAAGTGAATTGAAGACGGGGAAGGAAAGGTATTGGTGAAAGAGGAAAACATGATATGAAGATGGCAGCTATACTTTTATTAACTCTTGAATAAAGAGAGGGACATGAATATTACATGCTAGGTGATTTAGAGCACTTTGGGTATTGTAGAGGTATAATATTTGAGGAGGTTAAGGAGGCTATTAGTAAGATGAGAAGGGTAAGGTTGTAGGGCCAGATGAGATCCTGGTGAAATTTTAGAAGAGCGTAGGAAAGGCAGACTTGAAGTGGCTAACTGCGTTGTTAACATCATTTTTAGGATGTTAAAAATGTCTGAAGAATGGAAGTGGACTATAATGATCTGGCTGTACAGCAACAAGGGTGATATCCAGAATTTCAACAACTATAAGGGTGTCAAGCTACTAAGCCACAAGATGAAATTTTGGAGAGGATAGTGGAGATGAGAATGAAGAGGGGTGTGTCTATTACTAAGAACATGGGTTGACCCACATGGTGTCAGGTGGGTTCATATGAACCCACTTCATAAAAATAACACTATATATACATGTTTATTTAATCTGTTTTTATAACATATACAGGTGTATATTAAATTTTGACTCCACTTAAACTAAATACTACACCCAGCCTAGTGGCGACGTTGATTCAATTTTTTGGAATGATCCAGAGTTCAAACCTGGCCTACAGTAACTAAGCAATCCTTTTCTTCTAAACATTTAAAAATATCATGATTGGAATTTTGTGGGCATCGTGAGGATGAATCATCATTAAACAAGGGTAACTTTCTTGAATTTCTTTCATGGTATGTGAAGCGGTGTGATAAAATTAGTGAACTTGTGTTAAAAAGACTTTAAAAATTATCAATTGACTTCTCATAAAATTCAAAAAGATATTATTACTTCATGTAAGATCGAAACATTTAAAGCTATTATGGAGGATCTAAATGGTGAATATTTCTGATGGCTAGTTGATGAATCTTGTGATGTGTCATGTGTCATGTAAGAAGAAAATGACAATTGTTTTGCAATATGTTGATAAATGGGGATCTGTGGTGGAACGGTTTATTGGGGTTGTTCATGTTCGTGATAGTAGTGTTTTATATTTAAAAGAAGCAATTGTTAACTGCCTTGCTCAATATTCTTTGAGTTTATCTCATATTCGTGGACAATGATATGATGGAGCAAGCAATATGAAAGGGTGTTTAAGTGGCCTTAAAACTTTGATTCAACAAGAAAGTAGATCAACTCATGCAATTCATTGTTTTGTTCATCAGCTTCAATTGACTCTTGTTGGGGTATCTAAAAAAATGTATTTAAGTTGAAGAACTCGTATTGTTGGTTTCTAATGTCTTAAATGTAGTGGGAGGTTCTTTTAAACGGATGGATGAACTTTGAGAACCTCAAGCAGAAAAAGTTCAAAAGGCACTAGATATGGGTGATGTTGAAACTGGCAAGGGCTTAAATCAAGAACTTGATCTTGCTAGAGCTACCAATACTCGTTGGGGTTCACACTACAAATCTTTTAAGAACTTCATTGGTATGTTTGGCTCTATTAATGATGTCCTTGATACTATCTTTGTTGATTCCGAATGTGTTGAAGATAGAGATAAGGCAACATGGTATCTCAGAGTTTGTCAAACATTTGAGATTGCTTTAATTTTGCACTTAATGAGAGATATTTTGGCGATCACAAATGAACATAATGAATTCTTAAAAAAGAAAGAACAAGATATTGCAAATGCCATGTTACTTGTTAAAGTGGTGAAGAAGCGATCACAAGATCTAAGGGATGAATGATGGGATGCACTTATAGATAATGTGTCTGTATTTTGTGTCAAGTATGACATTTTGATACCAAATTTGATGAGTTCTATGTTAATTTTGAAAGATCTCGACGGAGAGTTGCGGAGTATACTTTCTCACATCACTATCGTGTTGACATATTTGTTAATATTATTGATTGACAACTTCAAGAACTGAAGGACCGTTTTAATGAGGTGAAAACATATTTTCTTATTGGAGTTGCTTGCTTGAATCCAATTGACTCATTTTCTAGTTTTGACATTAAGAAAATATTGAAAATGGCTGAATTGTATCTTGATGATTTTGATGAAAATATAATAGTTACTCTTAAGAATCAACTAGAGACTTATATTATTGATGTCCGTGATGTTGATGGAAGGTTCTCCAATCTAAAAGGACTTGTTGATCTTTCTGAAGAGGTAGTTAAAGCAAAGAAGCATTTAAATTATCCCTTTGTGTTTTGCCTTGTAAAATTTGCATTGCTCCTGCCGGCCGCTACTGCTACAGTTGAAAGAGCTTTTTCGGCAATGAAGTTGATGAAGAGTGAATTGTGAAATTCAATGGATGATGACTTCATGAGCGATTGCATATTGCCTTATGTAAAAAATATATTTAATATTATTTCTGATGAGAGTATTCTGAATAGGTTTTAAAAAATGAAAACTCGTATAATACAATTGTAACAATATATTTTAATTAATCAAACTTTGTTTTGTTCGTTTCGTTGCACATTTATTTTATATATACTAAACCCGCTTGGTGAAAATCCTAGGTCTGCCACTGACTAAGAACTAGTTTGGATTCATGCCAGAGCGATCAACCACTGAATCCATTCATCTCGTAAGGAGATTAGTGAAGCAGTATTGGTTGAGGAAAAGAGACTTACATATGTTGTTCATTAACCAAGAAAAAACATACGACAAAGTACCTAGCGAGGTTTTACGAAAATGTTTGGAGGATAAAGGTATACTTGTAGCATACATTAGGGTGATTCAGGACATGTACGATAGAGCCAAGACCCAAGTGAGGACAGTGCGAGGAGACTCGGAACACTTCCTAATCATGATAGGGTTGCACCAGGAATCAACTTTTACCTTGTTTTTATTTATCTTGGTGATGGATGGACTGACGCGGTATATCCATGGAGAGGTGTCATTGCGTATGCTATTTACAAATGACATAGTATTGATTTATGAGATATGCGTTGGAGTTAATGATAGGCTGGAGGTTTGGAGTGCAAGTTTAGTAAATGTAACTCATAAAGTAGTTGTGGAAGCGAGGATATGTACACAAGTCATCTCCAAGAGAGGAAGTTTCAAGTACTTTGGATCAATTATTCAAGGAAATGGGGAGATTGATGATGCTGTGACACATCATATTGGAGAGGGTGGATGAAATGGATGCTCGCAATAGGTGTCTTGTGTGATAAGAATGTTCTACCAAGACTTAAAGGTAAGTTTTATAAAGTAGTTGTTACACCAGCTATGTTGTATGCTGAGTGTTGGTCGATCAAGAACTTGCACGTTAAGAAGATGAATGTGTGGGAATAACGATGTTGAGATGGATGTTTGGGCATACTAGGAGATATAGGATTAGGAAAAAAATATTCGGGAAAAGGTGTGAGTGGCCTCTGTGATGGACAAGATGAGGGAAGCGAGACTGAGAAGATTCAGATATGTGTAGAGGAGATGAACAAATGCCCCAGTACGGAAGTGTGAGAGGTTGATTATGATGGGCCTGAGAAGAGGTAGAGGTGGGCTGAAGAAGCATTGAGGAGAGTTGATTAGATACGACATGACATACATGTATCTTACCGAGGACATGATCCTAGATAGGAGGATATGGAGGTCGAGGATTAGGGTAGATCTAAAGTTAGTAAGTAGTCGAGTGTTGTCTAGTTTTTCTTATCAGTATTATTACTCTCTAGTATCATATTATTCGATTTTATTAATACATGTTACTTTTTTTTTTACTTTAGTTATCGTATTATTTGTTGTTTCTATTGTTCTTTTCACTATTATTTTCTATATGACTTATTCATTACTGTATTTACTTTTCATAATTGTTTTGATTTGCTTTGCTTGAGCCAAGCGTCTATGGGAAGCAACATCTAGCTTCAGAAGGAAAAGGTTAGGTCTGCGTACACATCACCCTCTCCAGACCCCACTTATGAGATTTTACTGGATATGTTATTGTTGTTGTACATTTGATCATGCATTTTCAATAGTTTTCTCATGTTTTTCCTATTCGTTTTCGATTGTTTTCATTCTTTATGCATGCCCTGCCTAGAGGCATCTCTACCATAAGGCCACTAAGGCATGCGCCATAGGCCCGTATGAGAGCCCCACTTTTACTTAGTAATATATTTATTATGTGTTTTATTTTGAGTATTTGTTTTTTAAAAATTCAAGTTGCTGGCATAAAAAGGAATGACAACTTTTCCTTTTTACCATAAGATGATTGATACTGACTTATGCCGGTTTTTACTATTTGTAATTATTAAATATACATAATATACATGTGTATATTACATATATTGCTCTCGGTTTCTCAATATTAACCGTATATGGTGTATATAATTTAGGTAATGTTTTAGTCTCCTAGTTTAGATAATGTTGTGGTGTAATTAGTATTGTACACTTACCATAATATTTGTATTGCCATAATTGTATAGTTAGTATCCAAGTAGAATAAGGCTTTAGGAGTAAAATAGGAATATGATTCTCCTATTATGAAAATATGTAAATTGTATATATACTCTTTCAATTAATGAAAATAATCAAAGGATTATTTCTTTCATAGTATCAGAAGTCCAGGTTTTTTTTCCTCTCTCCTAAAATTTTCGTCGGCCTCCTCCCATTACCGGCGATCTAACTCGATTTACGAGCCCTCTTTCTCGGATTTCGTGGCCGACGGTCTCTCCTCTCCTCTAAAAATTTTCTTCCAAATCCCTCAATCACATCCTGCCCTTACAGTTTCTAACATCAAGAATAACATCCCTCTTATTCTTGAAATAGAAAACGTCTAATATGCGACATGGGCCGAACTGTTCAAAATCCACGCACGTTCGCATCAAGTCATCCATCACATAATCCCTGCGGCCCCTGAGGATACGGAGGTGCCAAAACGCGAGGATGATCCTAAGTTATGGACGACTCTTGATGCCACTGTCCTTCAGTGGATATATTTAACAATTTCTATCGACCTTTTGCAAACGATTATTGAGCCTGACGCTACGGAACATGCGACTTGGGATAGGTTGCGTGATATATTCCAAGATAATCAAAATTCTAGAGTTGTTACTCTTGAGCAGGAATTCAACCACATTAACATGGAAAATTTCCCTAACGTTTCTGCTTATTGCAAAAGATTGAAGGAATTAGCGGACCAACTCCGCAACATTGGCGCGCCGGTTTCGAATTATTGTTTGGTCCTCCAAATGGTTTCAGGCCTCTCCGAGGCCTATAGTGGTGTCGGCACTCTTATTCGTTAGAACAATCCTCTTCCGCAATTTTATCAAGGTCGTTCTATGCTAACACTCGAATAAGCAGGCATGGCTAAAAAGGCGGCTACCGGTGCTAGTTCCATAGTCATGATGACCGAGTCCAAGGTTCATCCTCTCGGTTCCAACAACGTGGGCCAAAACCGCAACAACGGTGGCGACAAAAAGGGACAAAATAAGAAAAATAATGGCAAGAATCGCGGCGGCAACACTGGCAGCAGCAAGAACAGTGGTGGTGGCGGTAGTGGTCCTCGTGGCGGTCAGCAGCAACAACAACAGTTTTGGGCCCCCATGCAGTGGCAGTGGGCCCCATAATATGGGCCAAACAGTGGCAGCCCAACAGTTCCGTCTCACTAGCAGTGGGCTGCCCAGTAGCGGTCCAGGCCCAACATGCAGTGGCCCACTTTTAATTATCCCTCTGGGCCGAAGCAGCAAGTAGAAGTACTTGGGCCGAGGCCCCCGTAGGCCCATCATGCAGTACTGACATCGAAGCCGCAATGCACACGCTTAGATTAAATCCCCCGGACCCAAATTGGTATATGGACACCGGTGCCACCACCCACATGACATCCGATTCAGGTACTCTCTCGTCTTATTCCAATTTGAGCAACCCTCGTGGCATAATTGTTGATAATGATAATTCTATTCCAATTCGTGGTTATGGTCATAAAACGTTGTCTCCCCCTCATCCACCCCTTATCTTGAAAAACACCCTACATGCCCCCAAATTGATTAAAAACTTAGTGTATGTCCGTAAATTCACTACTGACAATTCCGTTTCTATTGAATTTGATCCATTTGGTTTTTCTGTGAAGGATTTCAAGACGGGGAGTCCTCTCATGAGGTGTGATAGTAGGGGAGATCTTTATCCTATCACACACAGTTCCGGTCCATCGAGTCCAAGTAGAATAAGGTTTTAGGAGTAGAATAGGAATATGATTCTCCTATTATGGAAATATGTAAATTGTATATATACTCTTTCAATTAATGAAAATAATCAAATGATTATTTCTTTCAGTAATATCTATATGTTACTTTTCATTTCTCTGAGTAATTTTAAAGAAAAAATTCAAGTTTATTAGCTTATAAATGGATTATAAGAAAATTAAATAATTTTACATCTCAACTGAAAGAAAATAGGTTTCACACAAATATAAATATATGTTTTATTTAATTTAAACCTAATATTAGAGTTTGGCCTTAGGCCAAAAATATGATCGAAACACCCCTGGCCCTGCCCTGCTGCCCTTTGAAAATTATTAGCGAATCATTTAAGTTTCAGAAAAAAAACAATAAACATTTATTTCGCATCTAACATAAAATATTTCATTCGGTTTCACAGTTTTAAGATTTTTAACTGTATTTGATTTCTCATTCTATTTTTGTTCTATAGCTTTATTGTTTATACATCACTCCATCAGTCAACTTGGAAGAAGGTAAGCTTCATGAAAAGTTAAAGAAGAATAAAAAAGTTGAGCAGTTTTTTTTTACAATAAATTCCCCTATCCGGCCAAATGCAAAAGCCTTCTAAAATTTGTGATTTCTAAGAATTTAATGGACTATGTTATGGATAGTATCATTATTGTTTTGTTTTTGCTTTCTTGTCCCAGAATGTTTGACAAAGCTCGTTTTTAAGATTCAAAGTAAGTAAAATCTGACCAAAATGTTGACAGTAAAACTAGCTTTTGGGGTCGTTTGGTTCCGGTTAGAGAAAGGAATTATTCATCTATTAAAATTAGTATAATTGTTTTTTATTTTATTTTTCACCTATGGTTCGGTACTCGTATTGGAGTCTAAGTAAATTTGAATCACACATTGCAGCGTACATTTCTAGGGGCGACGCTCCAAATAGAACTTTTTATATTTTTATGGGCTTGAACTCGAGACCCCTAATTAAGAATAGATGGATCCAATCATCCAACCACAACCCATGTTGGTCCAAATAAATTGAGCCTCTTGCCACAGAACAATTTGCATATGTTAAATAGGAATGTTAATAAAATGATTGATAGTATTTTAGTTGATTCGTATAAAATTCATTACATTAAGTACGTTGTTTGATTATTATTATATAATCTCACATAAATAAAATAGGTACTCCCTCCATCCTAATTTATGTAGCATCATTCAAATCTGGGAATCAAATAAGTGTTTGTTTGACCGCAACTTTTATGACATTTAAATATTTTGAATTTTAAATAGTTGTAACTTATAATACTTTTACGTACTTTCCAAATACATAAACTCTATTTAAAAAAAATTAAAGATTCCATGTCCGCATTCGCGGTCATATTCAAAATTTTAACTTTTAAAATTAGTTTAAAATTAGAATGATGCTACATAAATTGAGACAACGAGAGTATATGTTATGAGTATATATTATTTTATGCGGGAAATGAGGCTTTGTTTTTTGTTTTCCTGTTCCCCCACCTCTCCACAAAATGGCAAAGCCGAACGAAAAATTAGAATCATAAACAACTTAGTCCGTGCCCTCCCTGCTCACACCTCTATCCCTCCCCCCCCCCCCATTTTGGCATTACTCTCTATCAATGACAACATATCTCTTGAACATTCTCCCAAACAAGTCTCTCAACACACAAGTCTCCCACTCAAGTTCTCTATCTTCGGGATCCTTTCTATAAGCATTTACGAACTTTCGGATGTCTGTGCTACCCCCTCCATCCCTCCACACAAATCAACAAGTTGCAACCTCGGTCATCCCCGTGCGTCTTTCTTGGCTACCCCACTAATTATCGAGGTTACAATTGCTACGACTTGTCAAGCCGAAAAATAATCATTTCTCGGCATGTAATATTCGATGAGTCCCAATTCCCCTTTTCCAAACTCAATTCTCCATCCCCAAATTGCTATGATGGCCTAAATCCCCTTTTAATTCATCACTTGCAAAATCAGTCGTCACAGACACCGACAACCGTCTCGAGGCGGGCAGTCCACCAAGCCTCACAATGGGAGCCTCAGAATAGCCCGTCATGGCCTTCCATCTCGGATGTCTCTCGGCCAGCCCCCTCTCCCCGACGCCACTACCCCTACTCGGCTCCACCCCTTACCCCCGGCAGTCAACCCAATCCAACCTCCACTGCTCGTCCACCCCATCCCAATCATGTCCAACCTCCTGCGGCATACCCACGAACAATGGAAACCCGTTTTTATGCATGGCATTTCAAAACCCAAACGACTATTTAACTTGTCCACTTCGGTTGCGTCTTCCCCTGTTCCTCGTAATCCTAAATGTGCCTTATCTTATCCTAATTGAAAAAATACAATGATTGACTAATATAATGCTCTTATTGAAAATAATATGTGGGACCTAGTACCTTGTCCTCCTAATTCTAATATTAGTCGTTCTATGTGGATTTTTTGACATAAAAAAATATGATGGTTCTTTTGAGAGGCACAAGACATGTCTTGTAGGTAATGGTAGGTCTCAACAGGTGGGAGTGGATTGTGATAAAACTTTCAGCCCGGTGGTGAAACCAGCGACTTTTCGGACAGTTCTCAGTATTGCTTTGTCCAAGTCTTGGCCTATTCACCAGCTTGACATAAAAATGATTTCTTGTACGGAGACCTTAATGAAACCGTATTTATGCATTAGCCTGTGGGATTCAATGATCTGATTCATCCATATTATGTGTGTCTTTTGAAGAAATCACTCTATGGACTGAAACAGGCTCCTCGTGCATGGTACAAACGGTTTGCTAATTTTATATCCTTTATCAAGTTTTCACATAGAAAATTTGATCATTCAATGTTCATCTATAGCAAGGGTAATGACATGGCATACATCCTACTATATATTGATGATCTCATCCTCACCACATCCTCTAATGCACTTCATTGATCCATCATGTCACTCGTTGCCTCTGAGTTTGCTATGAAGGATTTGGACCCCCTAAGCTATTTTTTGGCATTGCTATTACGAGACATGCAAGTGACTTATTTCTTTATCAAATGAAATACGCCGAAGAGATCCTTGACCGAGCACGCATGACGTCTTGCAAACCCGTCCACACACCGATGGACACTATTTCCAAACGCAGTGCCTCTTCAGGTTCTCTGTATGCCGACCCGACTCACTATTGCAGTTTAGTAGGAGCGTTGAAGTATCTCACTTTCACGAGACCATATATATCCTATGCCGTGCAACAAATGTACTTACATATGCACAGCCCGACGGATAAACATATAAATGCTGTCAAACATAATTTGCGATATGTACAAGGTACTCTTCATTTCGGCTTACACCTCTATAAGTCCTCACTCTCTGGTCTTACATCTTATTCTAATGCTGACTTGGGTGGATGTCCTGACACTCGTCGATCCACGTCGGGTTACTGTGTGTTCTTCAGCGATAACTTGTTTTCTTGGTCTTCTAAAAGACAACCTACTCTGTCTCGATCTAGTGCCGAAGCTAAGTACAGAGGTGTAGCGAATGTTGTTTCTGAGTCTTGTTGGATACGCAACCTTCTACTTAAGCTTCACTTCCCACTCCATAAGACTACAATGGTTTACTGTGATAATGTAAATGCGATATATCTTTCCGACAATTCCGTTCAACATCAACGCACTAAGCACATTGAAATGGATATTCACTTTGTACGTGAGAAAGTTGGTCGTGGACAAGTTCGTGTTCTTCATTTTCCTTCCCGATAACAGATTGCTGACATATTCACTGAAGGACTTCCGCGCATACTCTTTGATGACTTCCGGACCAGTCTCAGCGTACGAGAACCTTCCACTTCAATTGCGGGGGTGTGATAGAATATTACCATATCTTGTATATTACCACTGATAGAATATTATCATATTTTGTATATCTTTTATATTAGGCAAATTTATATTCCAATTGTAATTTGGAAGATTTAGTTATCTAGTTTGTTATTATGTAACACTATATATATTATACACAATAATCAATAAAAGGCAAATAACATATTCCTACCATAGGCTCTTTGTCCACAAAACCTACCTTGGTATAGGGGCAACATCTTCTTTAATTTGAAGGTAAGAAAAACGAGGAAAGAGAGATGTGGAGAGTATATGTACCTTTGAAGGGAAGCTCTTGAGCTTCAATGAGTTTTGGGAGACACAAGTAAACCCAAAGACAGGAAGGGCTTGTTGGGATTAAATGATAGATTGAATGGGAAATGGAGGGAGTTCCCTCTTGCTCAATAAAATAATCATTTGTCCCACATCGGTAGTGGAAATAAAAGTGGGAGTTGTCCCACATCGGTAGTGGAAAAAAAAGTTCTTCTACTTATAAGTAGAATTACTCCTTCTTTGTCGATCAAAAAGGGTTGAGGGCAAGGACCCCTCGCGCGTCAAAAATCGTCGCTTCGCTCGGCTCGGCTCGGCTCGGCTTAAAGCCGGCACCCTTCGGCTCGGCTCGGCTTCGGATTCGGATTCGGATTCGGATTTGGTCAAATGATCTGATTGATTGATAATCTTTTTGGACCAAATTTTCTTTAATTTTAATTATTTAATTAATTATTATTTAATTAAATTAATTAACTTATCCAATCCTACCAGTTAGTGACCACGACCGCGACGTAGGATCGCTTGACGCGACCGGTTTCTTTCCGCATTTAAATTTCCCACATTTTAGTGATTGTTCGGAAGAGGTTGCAAACCTTCGAAACTTGATACTTCCATGGCTATAAATTCATTTGATTCTTGAATTTACTTACCAATTTTCTAAACTACAAAATCATCTTCTTACGCGAATAATAAATTGCATTGTGATATACTCTTTGTTGAGTGGTTACGCGCTACGAGTTTGGAGTACTACTATTACGGTAAGATAATCGTTCTATCTGGGAGGGATATTCCATCAACCTCGAGTCTTTGTGAGGGAATAATTTCCTTAAGGACACACTTTGAACTAAGTGGGCTCGATTATATTCTGAAAATTATTCTTATTTTTTCAACTTCGATTCTGTTATTTTAGGTGTTTATTGTTTCTTGATTTTTGGAATACAGTTAATAACAATCTTAAGGAAATTATATTTTTAGATTAATCACGTATTTTGTTTTGGAGACTAAAACTTTGTGGTTTCTACTCAGTGTGAAATTTCATATTCGACTTGAAGACATACAAACTTCGTTGGAATATTAAAGTTCATACTTATAACGATTTGAAAGAACATAAAAACTTCATCGTTGTTGTATTACGTTTGGAGATTAAAACATGCGGTTCTACTCGTATGAATATTAGTATTGACTCGAAGATATAAAAACTTAGTTGGAATACTAAAGTTTCATAATTATACGCAATTTGAAGAAATAAAATCTTCATCGTTTAAGTCGTGACAAGCGAATAATGGCAATTGAGACTGGAACTACCTCTGCGATTCTTGCACTGTGATTACTCCTCACGACTCGTACATTTGTGCCAAGTTGAGAAACTGCGAAGTTCACTTGGTGCCAACTTTAAAGGATGGCGACAAAGAATGTTCTTTTGGCTTACCACCCTTGGTATGCAAAAGTTCTGTGTGACCCTCCGTGCACGCCGACATGCACGACAACCAAAAGTTCATGGTTCTGGGGCTTGAAGCAGCTGACTTTTTGTGCAAAGGCTCATTTTGAGTGCCTTAGAAGATGACTTGTACAAGCGTCTACGGTCGATAGAGACTTCGAGAACTATGGAGTGCACTTGAAAAAGAAGTACAAAGCGAAGATGCTTGCTTGAAGAAGTTTGTGGTTGCCAAATTCCTAGACTACAAAATGGTGGATGGAAAAACCGTTGGAACCCGAGTTCAAGAGCTTGACTTATCTTCCATGACCTTATTCTTTGAAAGGTATGGTAGTAAATGAAAGCGTTCCAAGTATTGCAATGATTGAGAAGTTGCGCCCTCATGGAAAGATTTCAAGAATTATCTTAAGCACAAAGAAAGGAAATGAAGTTGGAAGATCTTGTGATTCGTCTCAAGATCGAAGAAGATAACTAAAACGAGAAGAGTCTGTAAGACTTCACGCAATTGAAGGGGCAAACATCGTTGAAGATCTTTGCTCGAAAAAAGAACAAAGAAAGGAAGAGGCCTTACGGAAAGGAGAAGGATTCCAACAAGAAAAAGTTCAAGGGCAACCTTGCTTTAATTGTGGGAAAGGCAGCCTGAAAGCCCAGTTGTCGTCTCGGAAAAGAACAAGGGAAAAGGACAAGCCAATATGGTGGAAAAGAATGATGATATGGATGATCGTGTGCAATGCTATCGGAGTGCAATTTGGTTGGAAACCAAAGGAGTGGTGGCTTGATTCTGGTGCCACTCGACATGTTTGCGCTTACAAAGCGTTTACAACCTATGCTCCATTTGGACCCAAGAGGAAGTCTTGTTTATGGGAAATGCTACAGTGACCAAGGTTGAAGGATATGGGAAGATACTTCGAAGATGACTTAGGCAAGGTCACGACTACTCAACAATGTTATGCGCGTTCAACAATTCGGAAGAATTTAGTTTCATTGGACTACTCGTCAAGACGGGTTTAAATGTGTGTTGGTTAGTGAAGAAAATTGTAATAAGTAAGAATGATTTGTTCATAGGAAAGGGCTACCTCGCAGGGGCCTTTTCAAACTCAATGTAATGGTTGTTGTGATATTAATAAGAATTGACTTAAATCTTTACTTATTGGAGTCAAATAATTTATAAGGCATGTTAGATTTAGGACATATCGACTACAAAACCTATGCGAAAATTGATTAATTTAGAAGTATTGCCTAAATTCAGTGTAATAAATCTAAATGTGAAATCTGTGTCGAATCTAAGTTTGTTAAACATCCATATAAGTCTATTGATAGGAATTCAAATCCTTTAGACTTAATTCACACGGATATATGTGATATGAAGTCAATACCATCTCATGCGATTGGGAAAAAGTATTTTATAACTTTTATTGATGATTGCACTCGATATTATTATGTGTATTTGCTTAATAGTAAGGATTAAGCAATTGATGCATTAAGCAATACAAAAATGAAGTGGAAAATCAATTGAATAAAAGATAAAAATGATCGAAGTGATAGGGAGGAGAGTGCGAATCTCCTTTTTAGAGATATGTTTAGAATATGGAATTATTCATCAAACTACGCCCCTTTACACACCACAATCAAATGGAATTGCGGAAAGGAAAAATCGAACATTAAAGGAAATGATGAATGCCTTACTAATAAGTTCAGGTTTTACCGCCAAAGCTTGTGGGGGAAGCTATCCTTCTGACTAACCGAATACTCAACAGAGGTGCCAGCAAAACACAATCTATTCCATATGAACTATGGAAAGGAAGAAACCCAACTTGAAATATTTCAAAGTGTGGGGTGTTTAGCAAAGGTCAGTTCCTTTACCCAAAAGGTAAAAATCGGACCAAAAGCGTGGATTGTGTTTTTATTGGTTATGCTACAAAACAACAAAGCTTATGGGTTTTTGGTTCACAAATCGGACAATCCAGGAAATTTATGTAAATACTGAATTGAATCAGATAATGCTGA
This sequence comes from Anisodus acutangulus, assembly GCA_029783415.1. Classification (NCBI taxonomy): domain Eukaryota; kingdom Viridiplantae; phylum Streptophyta; class Magnoliopsida; order Solanales; family Solanaceae; genus Anisodus; species Anisodus acutangulus. Next base: position 53,972,151 of record CM056495.1, read on the forward strand.
ATTCTTTGAAAATATTTATCAGTATAAAAGAGCGTGGTCGTCAAGTGAAAGAGCTAAGCGACCGTGGGAAGAACCAAAGGAAAATACACCAAGTAAAGCGGATGCAAGGCGTAGCAAGCGATCAAAGGACATCTACTTCCTTTTGGACCAGATTTTGTGACATTCTTGCTTGAAAAATGAGCCTCAAACATTTAAAGCGGCGATGTCTTCTTACGATTGACATTTTGGAAAGAAGCGGTCAATGGTGAGATTGAATCAATTTTTGAACAACCATACATGGAATTGGTTGATCTTATCTGAAATAAACCTTTAGGATCAAAATGGATTTGTAAAAGGAAAATGAAAGTTGATGGCACTATTGACAAATATAGGCAAGACTTGTGGTCAAGGTTATAGGCAAAAAGAAGGCCTTGATTACTTTGACCACATACTCATGGTATGAGAATAACATCTATTGGTGTTAGTAGCAGGACCGTATATGGTCTTGAAATCCATCAAATGGATGTCAAGACAGCTTTCTTAAATGGAGAATTGGAGGAAGAAATTTACATGGAACAACTTTGAGGGCTTTGTGGTTCTTGGTAAAGAAAGAAAGTGTGCAAACTTGTTAAGTCACTTTATGGACTTAAACAAGCACCCAGAACAATGGCATCTTGAAATTTGACCAAACAATGTTGGCAAATGGATTTAAGATTAATGAGTGTGACAAATGTGTTTACATTAAAAATACTCCAAATCATGAAGTCATTGTTTGTTTATATGTTGATGACATGTTGATAATGAGTAGAGATATTACCAATATAAATGCTACGAAGCGTATCTTTGGCTAGCAAATTTGATATGAAAGACTTAGGAGTTCTTTGATTTGATCTTAGGCATCGGAATTCATAAAACTCCACAAGGTCTAACATTATCGCAGTCTCATTATATTGAAGAGTACTTGACAAGTTTAAGTATTTAAATTTCAATGTTGTAAAAACTCCAATTGATGTAAGTTTTGCACTTCAAAAGAATAAAGGTGAAAGTGACTCACAATTGGACTATCTCTGTACAGTTTTGGGAAGTTTGATGTATATTATGAATTGTACCACGACCGGATATAGCATGTGCTATAAGCAAGTGATCGATTCACGAGTAATCCCAATCAAACTCATTGGATGGCAATGAAAGCGAGTCTTGGGGTATTTAAAACACACCCCAGACTATGCTTTGCATTATAACAAATATCCTGTAGTGATCGAAGGATATAGTGATGCAAATTGGATCACCGGGTCATTTGAAGTTAAATCCACAGTGGTTATGTTTTCACAATTGGGGGTGGATCGATGTCTTGGAAATCATCAAAAGCAGACATGTATCAGCTCTACAATGGAATCTAATTTATAGCTTTAGACGAGGCGGTGAAGAAGGTGAATGGCTCAGGCATTTCTTAGAAAGATATTCCATTACAGCCCCAAACCTTTGGCTCCTATATGTATACATTGTGGCTTGTCAGCGACAATAGGTAGGCGGGGAGCATAATGTATAACGGAAAATCTCGTCACATCACGGCGAAGACACAATCGTTAGACAACTGCATCTCTAGTAGCGTTATCCTGATTGACTATGTAAAGTCAGAGATAGCGTGGCGGATCCCGCTTACAAAGGCTTATCTAGAGAGGAGTTAGTAGATCGTCAATGGGAATGGGGTTAAGGCCGAGGACAAGTCATCGTGGCGGTAACTCCACCTAGCGGCTGGAGATCCCAGAGCTAGGTTCAGGAGATCAAACAAAGTTGTGGTGACGGTTCAACATTGTCAAATAACTCAACCCATTTTCAGGATGAAGACAATGTTCGAAATAAGGATAAAACTTTATGAGCATTGTTAATGAGTTAATAAAGCATTAAGGTTCTTTAATGATTATCTAAATGCATGGCGGTGTATGACCAGATAATGTGGATATAGGACCACATGTTTGAAATCACCTATGTGAGTGTTAAGTGTAGCCGCTTTAAAGGGGAATGTGATGAAGGCCCATTCTCTACACACCATGAAACCGGAGGTGTTAATGGTAACTTGAACACAATAGTGAGAACCATGCGGTTGAGGGTTGATTGTGTGACTTATGTTGTCTAGGTATACAACAAAGTTAAGCCAGTTCAAAAGATATCAAATCTCTGGAATTGATCAGTATATAGATATATAAGTTCACTACGGAAAGTTCAAAGGGAAACTACTTATCGGATCACAGTCAATTCTAAAGCTTGTATATCACACTTGTCAGCGCATTCCTTTATCTTATAGCCATTCCCCATTCATGTGGGGATTGTTGGGATTAAATGATAGATTGAATGGGGAAATGGAGGGAGTTCCTCTTGCTACATAAAATAATCATTTTGTCCAGCATCGGTGGTGGAAATAAAAGTGGGAGTTGTCCCAGCGTCGGTAGTGGAAAAGAAAAGTTCTTCTCATATAAGTAGAATTACTCCTTCTTGTCATTAAAAGGGTTGAGGGGCAAGGACCCTCAGCCTTGTCGTCGCTCGTCGGCTCAACTCGGCTCGGCTCGATCGACTTGGCTTATTTCGGCTCGGCCGGCTTGACGGTTTGGATTTGGATTTGGATTTGGTCAAATGATCGATTGATTGATAATCTTTTTGGATCAAATTTTCTTTAATTTTTAATTATTTAATTAATTATTATTTAATCAAATTAATTAACTTATCGATCCTACCGTTAGTGACCACGACGCGACGTAGGATCGCTTCGATCCGTGACCGGTTTCTTTCCAGCATTTAAATTTTTCACGGTTTAGTGATTGTTCGGAAGGGTTGCAAACCTTGACTTGATACTTCCATGGCTATAAATTCATTTGATTCTTGAATTTTACTTACTACAATTTCTGAACTACAAAATCATCTTCTTCTTACTTACGAATAAATTACATGTGATATACTCTTTGTTGAGTGGTTGCGCTACGAGTTTGGAGTACTACTATTACGGTAAGATAATCGTTATCACTGGGAGGATATTCCATCAACCTCAGTCTTGTGAGGGGAATAATTTCCTTAAGGACACACTTTGAACTAAGTGGGCTCGATTATATTCTGAAAATTATTCTTATTTTTTCAACACTGATTCTGTTTATTTTCAGTGTTTATTGTTTACTGATTTTTTGGAATACAGATTAATAACAGGGCTAATTGTGTCAAAGGGAATAACTGGAACTCCCATCTCATTTCCAATATCCACTGCATAATAAGAGAGAGCATCTGGTATGATACATGTCACGACCGGTTCGCTAAGCAATATTTCTCTGAGAAAAGGCTCCGCCACCGTCTGTACGGAGGTGATAATGTCCCCGAATTGTTCGATGGAGCGCGGGTGTTCCTCAGGAAGGCCATCAGGTATTGTGACGAACCGGAATAATCCGTGATATTGCTCGAAACGAGATTGCACATTAGTGCAACGAAGGAGACGTTCTTGGTTGTGGATGGTGTTGAGGAAGGTGACTTTCAGGCCTGCAAGGCAAAAGAGCTCGGCAAGCTGCAGCATAGAGTTGATTGGGCCTTGTATTGGGAGAGGGAAGGTAAGAACGTGAGGAATCCCTGCCTCTTCCTGTTGGTGATCCATAACTATTCTCTACTATACTCTTTCACCTTTGTTTATCTGAATATGTGAAATTAAGATTGATGTCTCATATTTTATAGATGGAGTTGGTGCAGCTTCCCTCTAGAATCTTTGACTTTCATTAATTATTTGGCATGTTGATGGTATATGCTCTATATTATCCTTTAACACATGTTACGAGGGTTATAGATATACTTGTTAAATTAATAAATCATACTTAAAAATCAAGTGGAGATGAACAGATAGAAGGTTGGTTGCCAATTATTGTGAGTCGCATATATTATTGATCAATTTCACCGAATGTTGAAGTTAGTTTTCTTATAAATTAAGGTCATTTTAATGGATCTCAAATCATGAGTATATTTATGTGACACTTTTCGTTTCTCGAAAGTTAATTTGGTTAATCTTTGAAGATAAATTAAATTAGATCAACTCACTATTTAAAAATTAAAATTAAAATATTCAAAACCTATAGAAAAATACTATAAGTTTCAATTCTTCTCATGTCAATATGATGAGAGTATATTTTAAAATATTTATCAAAGTTTACATAGTTTGAATCTTTGTAACGACTCCGTTAGGTCATTTTGGATATTTCGCTTGTTTTTCCGTAAATGTTCTTTCCCCTGGCAGACGTGCGGGGATGGGTGGAAAATATTTTCCTGGAAAATGAGTTATTGGAAAACAAATGAATTTCTACTTATTTCCTCATGTTCGTTTGGTTAGTGGAAAATAAGTGAATTTCTTACTTATTTTCTCATGTTCGATTGGTTAGTAGAAAATATTTTTAGAAACATACTCACTCAAGCCCAAACAACCCACCACCCCATACCCCCACCACCAATCCCACTCACCACCCAACACCTACCCGCCCCACCACCCAACCAAATCCCACCCTCGAACGCACTTCTTCTTCACCCACTCCTATCCCACACCCAACTTTACCCCACCACCACCCAAACAACCGACCAACCACCCAACCACCCTATGCACACACCCCACCCTCTAAAAAGTTATTTTTAATTTATTTGGTTTTCTACACCCCACCCCCACATCCGCTGCAAACCCTTACCCCCATCCCCTAATTTTTTCATTTTATTTACTACACCCCACCCTTCTGTGAAACCCCATACCCCTATTTATTTATTTTTATAAATTTAAATTCATTTTTTTGTTTTTACATGAACTCCGCCCACCCCACTCCCTACTGGGAACCCCCCGTCAAATCTTTTTTTGGTTTTCTACACCAACCCCTCCCACACCCCTCTAAACCCACCTCGCCTAAAAAAAGTTTTTAAAAAGAGTTTTAACATTTTTTGTTTGTACACCACCCACATATCCACCCACCCCCTCATTCATGTGTCCCGCACCCCTACCCACTCCCAATTTTCTAGTTCATATGTTTATTTTACTTTTATAGAACATAAAACATTTATGTTGTTAACTTTGATGTGTGTGGGTTGTGATTTATGGGGGGGGGCGGTTAAAAATATTTCTCATTTTTTATAAAATAAAATAAAATATATGAAATAGAAAATTGGGATGGGGATAGGGGTGTGGGACAGGGGAGGAGGGGTGGGGCGTTGGATTGGTGGGTGGTGTAGAAATAAAAAAAATTAAAACTCTTTTTTTAAAAAAAAAATTACTCCCCCTATCCCAATTTATGTGATATCATTTTATTTTTAGTCTGTCCCGAAAAGAATGATATATTTACTTATTTTGCAATAATTTAACTTTAACATTTACCTTTTACGCTTAACGAGCTGATCTATAACCACACAAATATCTTTGACTTGTTTTAGACCACAAGATTTAAAAGTCTTTCTTTATTTCTTAAATTGCGTGTCGAGTCAAACTATATCACATAAATTAGGACGGAGGGAGTAATTGTTTTTTTCAGAGGGGAGGTGGGGTCGGGGGGAGTGGGTGGCAGTAGGAGTAGGAGTGGGGGGGTTGGTGTAGAACCCAAAAAAGTATTTAAAACATTAAAAAATAATTTGTGTGGTGGGTGGGGGTTGGGTTCCATGACTAGGGGTGTAGGTTAGTGTAGAAAACCAAAACAAAATAATTTAGAACTTTCTAAAAAATGTCAGGGTGTAGGGGTGGGGGTTCGCAATGGTGGGTGGGTGGTGTAGAAAATCAAAACAAATTAAATCATTTGGGTGGGGAGTTGGGGGGTAGGGGTTCGTCGCAGGGGTGGGGGAGTGATGTAGAAAACCAAAAAACATTAAATTTTTTTTGTGGGGGGTGGGGTTGCGTGTTGGATAGGGGGTGCATAGAATGGTCGGGCGATGGGTAGGGTGTTGGTGGGGTAGTTGGTTGAATGTCACTTGGAGACTTGTTTTCCCTACTTTTATTAAGAAAGTCATTTCCTCCATCCTTCAAACACATGGGTTACCCCTTTGGATCCCTAACCCTTATCCATTTTTTACGCTTATAAAATGAACAATTCTTCCTTTCCCCATCGATGAGGGAGATTTGTTCCACACCATATTTTTCATGCCTCAAACACCTTACTTTGTGGACCAATATCTCTTTCATTTCTTAACGAAATTTGACAATCCTTGGCCCTACGGTCATCTACTCACTTAGTAGATTATGCACGTGTGAAGAACCAAAGTCTCCAACATGTGGAACCCTAGTGTTTAAGTCACTAAAATGGGTGGACACAATACCCATCAAAGGCAAATTTCCAACAGTCCCCTATTGAAAATGATTTTGGTGCACTCACAAGGTGCCTATTTCCAGCAATCTTTCAGCAGACAGATATTGCATCTGGATAGGTAGCTTCAGCTTTGAATCTTCCATAGTTGAATACCATCGGACTTACTTACTGCGTGGTGAACATGATATCTTAAACCGCTAGTATTTAGTGTAAGCCAAGTCAATGGTACCAACACAACAACCTCATTTACTCTGTTCTTCGTAATGTTTTGTCCGTTGTGGTCGTGGATACTTCTTGGATTCTTAAGTGTGTTCACTTGAGACGGCTTGTCCTCGTACTTAAATAAGTGGTCTCCTACAATGTATCCTGTTATACCCCACTTTACAAGTGTTAGGAACCATTAAAAGTTTCCCCAAACCTAACCTCAACCGTTGAGGATCATTAAAGGTTTTGGAAACTTAACATTTACCCACACTGCAGATAGCACTTAACGTCTATTGCGGGAACGACTTTGGGTTTATGTTCCTTACAGATATCATAACCCGAAGTGCTCTTGCTTCCACCGAAGCACTGAACTGAACCTTTACAACTTAGTTCTCCATTGAACTAAATTCCTGGGATCTCCAGTCAGTAAGGTTGGGTTACCACCGTACTAGTCCTTAAAGCTTGGGTTTTAAGCCCATTTCCCTAGACAAGCAGAATATCGGATCTCTGGGTATGCCCTTTGTTAAAGGGTCTGCTATGTTATCCTTTGATTTTATGTAATTAATGGATATTATACTAGTGGTGATCAGCTACCTAACGGTCTTATGTCTCCGTCGAATATGATGGAGATTTGCCGTTAGACATAGAACTCTATGCCCTTCCTAAAGTCGACTGGATATCGAAGTGAATCATCACTGAAAGTCTGGGTTTGTCCCAACAAGGAACATCCTCTAAGAAGTCGTGAAGCCACTCAGCTTCTTCTCCTGCTTTGTCTAAAGCGATAAACTCTGATTCCATCGTGGATCGGGCGATGCAAGTTTGCTTAGAGAATTTCCAAGACACAACCCCACCACCAATTGTAAATATATACGGACTTGGTGTTCTCTATATCAGATATCCAGTTTGCATCACTGTACCTCTTTAGTACAACTGGATATCTCGAATAATGCAACCCATAAGTTAGCGTGTATTTCAGGTATCGTAGCACCCGATTCAACGCTTTTCAATGATCATTACTTGGATTACGGGTAAACCTGGACAACTTGTTGACTGCATAAGCGATATCAGGTCGGGTGCAGTTTTTTATGTACATCAAACTCCCAATCACCTGTGCATATTGCTCATGGCATACGGGTGCACCACGATATTTATCAAGCTATTGATTTCTATCCAGTAGTGACTTCATATGCGAACTGTCAAACATCTCAAACTTTCTCAACACATCCTTAATGTAGTGAGACTGAGATAAGACCAGTCTGTTAGACGTCTTAAAGATATTTATCCCTAAGATGACATCTGCGATATCCATATCCTTCATGTGAAAGCATTGTTTCAACATGTTCTAAGTCTCTAGGATCAAACTAGGACTACTCCTTGTGATCATTGTGTCGTCTACATAGAGGCACATCATAACGAACGAGTCGGAATTACCTTTCATGTAAACACATTTATCACACTCATTAATGGAGAAACCCTTTGTTAGTAGAGTATTATCAAATTTTTCGTGTCATTGCTTCGGGGCCTGTTTCAGCTCTTACAGAGATTTGATAAGTCGACAGACTTTCTTTTCTTTCCCTGGAACCACATACCCCTCGGATTGTTCCATATAAATTTCTTCTTCCAAAGCACTATTTAAGAAGGTTGTCTTGACATCCATTTGATGTATCTTAAGGTCACGCAACACTGCGATCGCAATGAATACCCATATGGACGTCATTCTCGACACCGGGGAGTACGTGTCAAAGTAGTCGAGGCCTTTTTTCTGTCGATAGCCCTTGACTACCAACCTGGCTTTGTACTTGTCTATAGACTCATCTGCTTTATACTTCCGTTTGGATATCCATTTATAACCCAACAGTTTATTTCTCGGAGGAAGATCAACCAACTCCCAAGTATGGTTATGCAGGATGGAGTTTATTTCACTCTCAATAGCTTCTTTCCAGAGCGATGCCTCTAGAGTTGACAATGCTTCAGCAATTGTCCTTGGTTCGTCATCAACCATATAATCTACAAAGTCAGGACCGAAGGTTTTACCCATCCTAGCCCTTTTACTTCGCCTAGGTTCCATCTCTGGAGTCTCCAAGTTCTGAGAATCTGGACCACTAGATTTCGGATATTCAGCCACTTCGAAGTCCACTAGATCTGAACCATCTAGATCCGGGAAATCAACGACTCCTGGTTCCTGAGAGCTCTGTTCATAACTTCGTTTGCAAGAAGTTATGTCTTTTTCCTTTCTAGGAAAAGTAACCTCAAAGAATTGAGCATTCCTTGATTCCATGATTGTACCCCCGTGGATATCTGGAATATCTGACTTATGCACTAAGAAGCGATAAGCACTACTGTTATTTGCATATCCGATAAAAATGTAATCTACAGTCTTAGGCCCAATCTTGACCTGCTTTGGCTTGGGCACTTTGACCTTTGCCAAACAACCCCATACCTTTAAATATTTATAGGTGGATTTCTTTCCCTTCCATGATTCATATAGAGTTTTGCCCTTACCCTTATGTGGGACTCTATTAAGAATCGTATTAGAGGTAAGGACGGTTTCTCCCCACATATTTTACGGAAGACCGAAATTGATGAGCAAGACATTCATCATTTCCTTCAATGTGCGATTCTTGCGTTCAGCAACACCATTCGACTGAGGTGAGTATGGAGACGTCGTTTGATGAACAATGTCCAATCGGCACAATATTCCTCAAATGGCGCTACGTATTCTCCCCATTTATCGCTACAAATGAATTTAATCTACATGCTTAGTTGGTTTTCAACCTCTGATTTATAGCGTCGGAACGCTTCAAAGGCTTCATCTTTACTTTTCAACAAGTAAAGGTAAAAATATCTTGTGCTATCATCAATGAATGTCACAAAGTATTTGTTCCCCCTAGTTTGTGCAGACTTCAAATCACACACACACACACACACACACACACACATATATATATATATATATATATATATATATATGTGTGAATAAGTTCTAGAGGAGCGGTATTTCTTTCGACTGATTGAAAAGGAAGCTTTGTGAGTTTTGCCTCTACGCACACCTCACACTTATGTTGAGTGTTTATGTCGATAGATGGCAACAACTCCAACTTTACCAACCTTTGGATGGACTTGTAGTTGACATGTTCTAATCTATGATGCCATAAATTAGAGGACTCAAGAACATAAGATGAAGAGGCTTCAATATTATTGCTTTTACGTAATACAGACATGGTGTTCACTTTGAATAGGCCTTCACAGACGAATCCTCTTCCCACAAATGTTCCATTCTTAGTGACTACAAATTTATTGGACTCAAACACTAGCCTAAAACCAGCATTAACCAATAAAGGACCTGAAATTAAATTTCTTCTAATCTCAGGAACATGCATCACTTCCTTCAGAGTGAGCTCCTTTCCAGAAGTCATCTTCAGGACTACCTTTCCTACCCCCAGTACATCAGAGGAAGCGTTGTTGCCCATAAACAGCTTTTTATTTGTAACCGATGTATAAGTGGAGAAGGCATCTCTGTTGGAACAGATCTGTCTTGTAGCACCTGTGTCCATCCACCATTTCATAGGATTCTCAACCAGGTTTGCTTCTAGCATCACCGCTGAGAATTCCTCAATCATGTCGTCCAGAAACTGGTCCTTGACAACGTTAACCTGAGCCTTGCCCTTAGCCTTGGCCTTCTCTTGTTGCTCGGTCTTGAGCTTGCGGCAGTCCTTGATCATGTGACCAGATTTCCCACAGTAGTCCCTTTGAACTTCTCCGTTGTCTGGGTCTTGCCATCTTTCTGAAACTTGCGCTTCTTGCCTGTGTTCCCTTTGGCCTCAGGCAGATTTGCCTTTGCCTCAGCGGGTTGTTTTCCCCTAGGCAAGGCCTTCTTATTATTTTCCTACATCTGGAGTTTGATAATAAGTTCTTCGAAGGTCATTTCTTTTGTCTTGAGTTTTAAGTAACTCATAAACTCATTCCACGAGGGAGGTAACTTTTCAATTAGTGATGCAACCAAAAACTACTCATTTGGTTTCATACCTTCCAAGTCCAGGTGATGTAGAATCATTTGGAATTCCTGGACTTGGGACATCACAGTTTTGCTATCCACCATTTGAAATTTCAGGAATTTCCCAACGATGAATTTCTCCATACCTGCATCTTGTGCGTTGTACTTCTGCTGTAGTTTTTCCAATAACTCTTTGGCGGTGCCAACGGTGCAATACATCTTGTAAAGTGGGTCTGACAGACAGTTCAAAATATAGTTCTTACACATGAAGTCGCTATGACTTCATCCATCAAGAACCATTTTCATGCCATTAACGACATGGATACCTTGGCCTCCTTCAGCCGTTCATTAGGCTGAGGGTCCACCTCATCTCTAGCTTGTGGAGGATCTTTTGTTATGAAATGAGTCATTCTCATAACAGTCAAATAAAACAACATCTTTTGTTGTCATCTCTTGAAGTTGGAGCCCATAAATTTTTCTAGGCGTTCATGGTGGAAACCAGAGGGTGAAGGAACTGTCACGTTTCCTTGAGCAGCAGTAAATGCATTGGATGTGCATTGGGCAGCAGTGAAGGCATTAGATGTGTCTTGAGCAGCAGTGGGGAAGGCAGAGGGGTTGCCTTGAGCAGCAGCAGCAGAATCAGAAGTGAGTTGTTCTCTTCCAGTCATCTTTTCTTAGCACCTACAACAATCTTGTGTTAAAATTATGGGTTACAACAATTGTAGGAAATGGGAAGTAAGTAAATATTACAAATGCTAGAAATGATAAACTATTAACGATTACAACAAACTGAAAATAATAATGATTACAACCACTTTGAAACTTCGTTGAGTCGAGTGATGTCACTCTGTCTTTAAGACAAGATTGCCCCGTATATATCCTCTTACGTTATGGGAAATAATATCTCAAGATAAAACATCAACTTAAAAAATGAGCAAAGGAAACTCAAGTGTTACTCTTAAAGAACTTTGAGTAATGAAATGATGCTAGAGAGGAAGAGGAAGATTTCTGTAATTTTCTCAAGTGTGGAACAATTGAGCCAAAGGCCTCAATTTATAGTGTAATGAGGATGACCTCTCAACTAGCCAACTAATGGCTTTCAATAGCCATGTAATGACATGTATTGGGGGGTTACAATCAGCCAAATAATGGTCGAATTCAAGTGCCTAGTAATGGAGATTCAATGAATTTTGGTCCAAAAAGATAATATCAGAAGAAGCCCAAGCCCGGACCGGACTGGAAGGGCGAGCAGTGGCGACGCACGTGTGGGTTTAGCTTCGAACCCAAGCACACATAGGTTCTCCCTCCTTCAAACACACGGGTTACCCCTTAGGGTCCCAAACCCTTATCCATTTTTAGGCTTATAAAATGAGCAATTCTTCCTTTCCTTACCGATGAGGGAGATTTGTTCCACACCATATTTTTCATGCCTCAAACACCTTAATTTGTGGACCAATATCTCTTTCATTTCTTAACGAAATTTGACGATACTTGGCCATATAGTCATCTACTCACTTAATAGATTATGCACGTGTGAAAAACCAAAGTCTCCAACAAGCGGAATCCTAGTGTTTAAGTCATTAAAGATGGGTGGATGCAATACCCATCAAAGACAAATTTCCAACACATAGTTATGTGGAAGACAAAGGTTCAACTTTTGCTACTTATATGACTTTTGTGTATGGTTTCAACACTACTATTGGTGGGAAGGACATCTGGATAGCTTGAGACAATTCCATATCACTATGGTGGATCCTTGGCTCATTCTTCGGGATTTCAATACTTGTATTTCAGTTCATGATAGGATTAATGGAACTCATGTTAAGCAGCAAGAGGTCCAAGACTTTGTTGACTGTATTGAGGACTTGGGATTGGGTCATCTGCCTAGAAGGGGTTGTGATTATACATGGTGCAATAAAAGGGATGCTCTGGTTAGAATATACAATAGAATTAATTGGATACTAGGGAATCCTCAATGGTTCATGCAGTATGCTAATTTGGAGGCTCTGTTCGGTAATCAGAATGCTATGATCACTTTCCTATCTCTATAGACACTACTATTGTGTATCAACCTAGCATTAATCCTTTTATGATGCTCACAGTGTTGCTCAAGCAAGACAATTTTAGTGATCTGGTCAATCAGGTGTGTGCAACGCAAGTATAGGGGTTCACTATGTTTAGGATCTAGAGAAAATTGCAAATGTTAGGTGCACAATCTAAGCACATTAACAAAGCAATGTCTTCTTTAGATTCTAAGATCAGCCATTTGAGAGACCAACTAAAGGATTTCTATGAGTAGCTTAGCACCAACATGTTTGATGACTCTCATATCCTCTGAGAGAGATCTTATCGAAAAAATCCAGAAATGGAATACTATTCATGAGCATGTATTAAGGCAAAAGTCAAGGCACATGGATAGCACATGTTGATGCAAATACAAAGTTTTTTCATGCTCATCTCAAGGCAAGTTAGGACAGGAACATAGTTGTATCCATTTGTAATAGGCAGGGTGACAAACTTACTAATCCAGCTCTAGTTCAACATGAATTTATCTTTGTTTTTCAGGAACTTACTTGGCACTGCAGCTTCAGAACTTCCATGTCTGGAGCCTGCAATAACTAGGGATGGACCTTGCTTTATAGTTGAGCAACAAAGATAGATGTTAACTTCCATTATCAGAGAAGAAATATTGTCCACTCTGAAAAGTCTTCTAGTGATAAAGCTCCAGGTATTGATGGTTTTCCTGTTGAATTTGTTAGAGAATACTGGCATGTCATTGGTGAAGAGGTGACTGAGGTTGTACTACAATTCTTTGATAATGGAAAACCGTTGAAAAGTGTGAATTGTACTATTGTTACTCTTGTCCCAAAGGTAACAAATCCTAGCTATGTGAAGAAATTCAGGCCTATTTCATGTTGTTCTTCCATATATAAGTTGAAAGCCAAGATTCTAACTGCTAAACTTAAGATTGTGGTAGACCACTTAGTGGGGCCATCCCAGTCAGCATTATTCATAGAAGGAATAAACATATTATATAATGTCATTATGGCACATGAATTAGTTAAAGGATATGGCCATAAACATGTGTCACTTAGATGTTTTATAAAGATATATATAAGGAAAGCCTATGTTTTCGTGGAATGGGGTTTTTTTAGGATGGTGCTGATAGAATTGGGTTGCCTTCAAAGCTAGTAGGTTGGATCATCACTTGTGTAACAACTGTCAACTGTTCGATTCTCATAAATGGATCACTGACTGGGATATTTTTAGCTAAGTAAGGACTCAGGCAAGGTGATATTATATCCCCTTACCTATTTGTTCTAGTTATGGAGTACCTCAACAAGTCCCTTAAACAGTTGAGACATGATCCGAATTTTGATTATCATCCTAAGTGTGAGAGACTACAACTGGTGCATATATGCTTTGATGATGATTTGATCATGTGTTGTAGAGCTGACATAGGATCTTTCAACTGTTATTAAGGGCTTCCAATCACTTTTCAGCTATTTCGGGGTTACAAGCTAATCTTGATAAAAGAGTTTTCTATGTTACTGGAGTACCAGATGCTTTTAAGGAACAAATCTTACAAGAGATGTAGTTTACTATAGGGGAGATACCATTCAATTACCTACAGGTACTTTTGTGCTCAAGAAAACTTAATATCCATAAGTGCTTACCACTAGTTAAGAGGAACATCGCCAGAATCAGATAGTGGTTCTCATAGATTATTTAATACATTGGCATGTTGTAACTTATCAAAAATGTACTCTTTGAAATGCATACATATTGGGGTCAGACATTTCTCTTACCTAAAAAGATTATCAAAATGGTTACTACTGTTTGTTCAGTCTTTTTATGGACTGGCAGCAACAAGAGCTCTAGGAAAGCCTTAGTAGCTTGGGATACCATGTGCTTTCCAAAATCATCAGGGGGCCTGAATATTATTGACATTGGTCAGTGAAATAGAGGTGCTACATGCAAGCTACTTTGGGCACTCTCATACAAGAAAGATACTCTCTAGGTTAGTGGGTTCATAGTTATTATATAAAAAACAATGATATTTCTAGCTTTGCTACACCTAAACAAGCATGTTGTCTTGTTAGGAAGATTTTTTTATGCCAAAACATGGTTCACAGATGTGGACCCCATTACTCATCTCAACTAGTTCTCAGTTGGAGGGAAATACAACATCAAGAAGACTTATCTTTCTCTTAGCCCTCAACATCCTAGAGCAATATGGAAGAATTTAGTTATGTCCACAAGTGGATTACCCAGACATCAGTTTATACTTTGGCTAGATGTCCAGAACAGACTGGCCACTGTGGACAGACTTGCTAAATAGGGTATTCAAGTTTCTCAAGATTGTGTACTCTGCAACTCTAGTATTGTAGAGACATTGCAACATCTATTTTTGACTGCATGTATTCTAACTTCATATGGACTACAATATTAACATGGCTGAGCATTACAAGACAGATAGGAAGTTGGAGTGCAGAAGTGAATTGGTTATCCTAGAATGTTCACAATAGCAGGCCAAGAGCAAGTGTGAAAGGGTTCCTCAGTGCTGCAATGGTTTACCATATCTGACAAGAGAGAAATGCAAAAATATTTCAATCCAGACTATGACTACAGTGCAGATCATTAGAAATATCACCATGTAGCTGCATATTAGAGGACATAAGATGTGTAAATGGAGTAGACTTGTAGATATCTTCAGCAGTACCCTGTCTAGGCTTCTTTCAATGTACTATATTTTTTTGATAGATTCGTATAGAATTCTCTATGATCTGGTTCTATAGTCCAAAAAAGAGCCAGTAGCATATAAACTATTTCACTTGGTTAAATAAAATTGTTCATTTGACCAAAATAAAAGAATTTCATTGAATCATGTGTAACGTTTCCATAAGTTAATGAACAAAGATCCTGAGAACGCTCATTGTATACTCTTCTATACATGTTATATGGGGATGATTATTTTCATATTCATATGTTGCATGTCCTATGGTGGACTGGTGAAACACATAGGTACATATAGAGGTTGATTGTGGGTGGTCTAGTGAAATGCATAGTTCAACCCATGTAAAGGTGAGCCCTATGGATTGTCTGGTGAAACGCATAGGTGCCGCCCTTTTTGTCCTTTATTTATGAATATGGTTACATTCATATTATATATTGTATTCCACACATGGCATATATGGCTCATTTGTTCTAAAATGGGTGTTTAAAATATGAATGATCCCAGAACATTGCTACAGATAGCAACCCAAGTATATAAACAAAATGATCCAAAAGAAGTTCAGAATGTCTTAAATACGGTAATTGACATGTGATCCTATAGGGAGTTTCATAGCCTCTTGATGTACTTATTTGATTGTGTTCCATTTATCTCTTATATGCGCTACATTATTTTCATAAGTTATTTTGTCTGCCTTACATACGAGTATAATTCCTTATGTACTCAAGTCCCTTTTGTCAGGGGCGCTATGTTCAAGTCATAGGTTCAGATACACGGGATGGCAGGTCTCCTCGGTAAGTGGTTACACATGTTCACCGGTTGTTCGGTAGGTTCCATTTCTACTTGAAAACTAATCGAGTGTAATCATCTTTTGTTATATATATGTACAGACTTCGTGAGTAGGTCGGGGCCCTATCTCGATAGTATCACTGTTGTCAGATACTCATAGAGACATTGTAGACTTACACATGGTGTTCATTGACTTAGAAAAGACATGATAAAATCTCTAAAGAGGTCCTTTAGAGATGTTTAGAGTCCAGAGATATACATGTCGCATATAGTAGAGTTATTAAGGACATATACGATCAAGCCAAAACTCGGGTTAGGACAGTAGAAGGGGACTCAAAACACTTTCTGGTCGAGATGGGGTTGCACCAGGGATCAACCCTTAGTCCGTTCCTTTTTGTCTTACTGATGGACAAATTAACACGACATATCTAATGAGATGTGTCATGGTGTATATTATTCACACATAACATAATATTGATTGATGAGACACGTAGTGGAGTTAATGACAGGTTGGAAGTTTGGAGCCATAGAATCTAAAGGTTTCAGGTTAAGCAGGACTAAGACGGAGTACTTGCAGTGCAAGTTCAGCAACGTGACACATAAGGCAAGGGTGGAAGTGAAGATTGATGTACTAGTCATACCAAAGAGAGATAAATTCAAGTATCTGAGTTCCATAATTTAAGGTGATGGGACAATTCACGATGATGTCGCACACCATATTATGGAGGGGTGGGTGAAATGGAGGCTCGCCCCTAGGGTACTCCGATAAGAATATGTCGCTAAGGCTTAAAGGTATTTCTTATATAGTGGTGGTTAAAATAACACTATTATATTAGGTGGAGTATTGGTCATTCAAGAATACACATGTTCCAAACATAAAGGTAGTGAAGATAAGGATGCTCAGATGGATATAAGGGCATAATAGATGAAATGTTACACCCCATATTTTTTATGTCGATTGCATTGCGAGTTAACTAATATAATATTGGAGAGGTAAAGATCCTTATAAAAGGTTAAGAGTGGTTTATTGAAGTGATAAGTAAGTGTCGTAAGTATTCGGGTTAATCAAATCGAAGAAAACCTTTTCGACGAAGTTCGCCGAAGGAAAGTGGATTGTAATAGCCCGTACTTTTGGGGTGAGACTAGGAGTACTTGATATTCTAATAAGGTCATGTTATGAGATATTTGAATCGTATAATAGTCGTATGTCAAGTTTGGAGGTCAAGTAAGTTGTAAAACAAAATTTGACAAAGGTCATCGCAAGTTACGCTAAGCAATTTGCTGAAATTTGGTTAAGATGTCTCTGAGGTTTACTCTCAATATACTAATAGTTAAGGGGTCATCCACCCATTAAATTAAAGGTCTATTCATCGAGTTTATAAAGCATAAAATGGTTTGTCAATACGACATCTAAGTAGAGATATATTCATGTTTTCATCAGACTGTGTAAACTACCGGGCAGGCAGCTAAGGGAGCTCGCTGAGCGAGCTCCATAGCGAGGTGGTAGCTTGCTTTGGGCTTTGATCAGTGATCCAGTGTGCCCAAATGAGGCAGTGCCACTTCCCCAACTTGCTATTTAAGTATTTCCTTCGACCTTGAGACTTATTTCCTCCTCATTTCACACCTAAAATAGCTCCAAACCCTCCCAAGAGGATCCCACTTCATCCAAGACCAAAACTCAATGTGAGTAAAGTAAATATAATGGCGAGAAGCTCGTGATGCTAGTAGAATTTGGTGTCTCTTTGTTGTGGTTGATTTGGAGGTTTCCCCAAGTTGAAGTAAGCTCAAGATATGGGTTGTTCTTGTCGTTTAAGGTAAGATTTTACTTCCTACTCATGTATTTAAGCTTTTAGAAGCTGTAGCTAACTTGTAGAGTTGGAAAGTCTAAAAACAAGAAGCTCGGAAGTTGTGTTAATGTGGTCATTGGTTAATTATACTGTTTTGGTAGTGTTTTTATGATATTTTGGCTGAAAATTTTGTGAAGAAGATGAGTATGGGTTGATGTTGTTGTTGTTGATATTTTTCAAGATTTGGAGGAGGTAAGAATACAGGGGAGTTGTTGTCTGAATGACCATAGAAACAAGCATGTTGATAGTATCTATTTTGTATGTGCCTCCTTGTTGATATTAGTATTGTTTATTATTGTAGATAGATTGTGAAGAGGCGGATTTCATCGTCGTCATGAGAGAGTCAGTTCAAGGTATGTAAGGGCTGTCTTTCCTTCCTTACGGCATGAATCCGTAAGTATATTCCCTTTATTGAATCTGAAGGGGCTAGTTCACATCGATGTTCCTTAGTAATGGATTAAAACCGTCTAAGAGTTCATGAGTCGATCTTGAGTAAATTTCCCGTATAAATTCTATATTTTCAAGATATTCATAAGTTATACGTAAGTTAGATTTCCGAGTAGATTGAGGATTTAGAATGTACGAGCTAACGAACTAGCAGTGGAAAATAAGTTAAGGAAGGTGAGGTTGTATTAATTATAAGATTAGATCGTAATAGGCTAGTGAGATAATCGTATATGTATATCTGAGAATGATTAGGAAACTCCTTAGAGCTAAGAGAATTAGAGTATGAACTACGACGTGATAAGTCACTTAAAAGAATATAAAATTCGAGTTATATAAGGTACTCCTCAAACTCAAGCAAGGTAGAGATATGTGAATTATAAAGATAGTTCGAGTAGTATGACGTGATAGTCAGACGAGATCAAAGATAGTACAAGTCTCCCTAAAGCTAAAAAGACTAGATCACGAGATAATAAGTATGAACTGTGAATTACATGAAGTATTAGGTGAGTTATGATTTGTCGGCCTTCATTTATGCTTTCTTGGGATTGCCAGTGTGGATGTTTACAGTGTCTTCCTCGGCCACAATATCTTATAGTAAAAGCAAGTTTGTCCAAGTTGGCCTATGTATGTTTTAGGTACGTCCAGCAGTCATGAGTTATAGAGCAGTTCTTTCAGGCCAGTACGGCACCGGATGTCGACCACACCTCACCTAGGTTGGGGTGTGATAAACTAGTATCAGAGCAGGTCTGTCTTAGGGAGTCTACAAAGCCGTGTGTAGTGAAGTCTCATTTATGGATGTGTTTTGCACCACATTTATAAATGTGAGGCTACATGCATATAGGATTGGTTACCCTTCTTTCTGATCCCAGATCGTGCTATAGAGCTAAATCATAAGAATTCGAGTTTAACAAATGTTTGATGTTATACAAATATGTCGATGATCATAAAAGATACGGCCAGCCAAAAGGATAAGACAATTGAAAGAGAGAAGTTATGACAATATCAGAAGATAAGGTACGAGGTTGAGATGTAAATGAGACAGAAAGTAAATAAGGTACGATATACCTAAGTACAGAAGATTGTGAATATTTCAGACTTCAGGTAAAGCCAGAAGCGCCATGATTCAAAATCTAGAAATGAGTACCATTAATATCATGTCTTTCAACTTATGGTTTTCATATACCAAGAAGTCTACTAAGAGAGTAAGAAAAAGTTAGAAGCAGTGTGATGTCTCGCTTAAGGTTCTGGAGCAGTATAAGAAAGTCTATGATGCTAGCAAGATGTGTGGAAGGTTACGAATAGTATGAACATAATAGGTGTAGGAAATAAGTATAAGTTATAAGGTAGGATAAACTACCTAGGTGTAATAGTACCTTGAAGAGAGAGCCATGTAGGTTATGCAACGAGTGTAATCATAGTTGTAAGCTCGACAAGTTTCAAGTGATATGCCTCAGCAAAAGAATAAGATCTAAAATGATAGAATAGATATTTTGCTAATGGTTTGATGAGTCATGAGAGTAGTACAATACGCGGGTAAGCACAACATTCGAGAATGAATGTTCCTAAGAGGGGACGATGTTACACCCCATACTTTTGACGTCGATTGCATCGTGAGTTAACTAATATAAGCTTGGAGAGGTTAATATCCATATAAAAGATTAAGAAAGTTTTATTTAAGTGATAAGTAAGTGTCGTGTATTCGGGGTTAATCAAATCGAAGAAAACCTTTTCGATGAAGTTCGCCGAAGGAAAGTGAATTGTAATAGCCCGTACTTTTGGGGTGAGACTAGGAGTACTTCATATGCTAAGAAGGTTATGTTATGAGATATTTGAATCGTATAATAGTCATATATCAAGTTTTGAGGTCAAGTGAGTTGTAAAACAAAAGTTGACAAAGGCCGTCGCAAGTTACGCTAAGAAGTTCGCTGAAATTTGAGTCAGGTGTCTCTGAGGTTTTATCTCAATATACTTATAATTAGGGAGTGATCCACCTATAAAATTGAAAGTCTATGAGTCTAGTTTTTGACGCATAAAATGGTTCATTGATACGATATTGGAGTAGAGAGATATTCTCATTTTTGTCAGACTATCGGGCAGACAGCTAAGGGAGCGAGTTCAGCGAGCTCCATAGCGAGGTGGTAGCTCACTTTGGACTTCTCTAAGCGAGCCAGTGTGCCCAAGTGAGGCGGTGCCACCGCCCCAACTTGATATTTAAGTCTCTCCTTCGACCTTGAGCCTTATTTCCTCATCATTTCACACCCAAAACAGCTACAAACCCTCCTAAGAGGATCCCTCTTTATCCAAGAAAAAAACTCAACGTGAGTTACGTAAATATAACACCGAGAAGTTTTTAGTGCTAGTATAATTCGGTGTCTCTTTGTTGTGGTTGATTTGGAGGTTTCCCCAAGTTGAAGTAAGCTCAAGATATAGGTTGTTCTTGTCGTTTAAGGTAAGATTTTGCTTCCTCTTCATGTATTTAAGCTTTTAGAAGTTGCAGCTAACTTGTAGAGTTGGAAAATCTTTTTTTTAAAATAAAGAAGCTCAGATGTTGTGCTATTGTGGTCAGTGGTTGATGGACTGTTTTGGTGGTGTTTTATGATGTTTTGGCTGAAAATTCTGTGAAGAAGATAGAGTGTGGGTTGATGTTGTTGTTGTTATTGATGTTGTTCTAGATTTGGAGGAGGTAAGAAAACAGGGAAGATGTTGTCCGAATTATCGTAGAAACGATCATGTTGCTCGTAGCTATTTTATATGTGCATCTTTGTTGATACTAGTATTGTTTATTGTTGTAGACGGATTGTGAAGAGGCAGATTTCATCATCGTCATCGGAGAATCAGTTCAAGGTATGTAAGGGATATCTTTCCTTTTTTTTGGCATGAATCCGTAAGTATGTTTCCTTTATTAAGAAGTCGAAGGAGGCTAGTTCACATCTATGTTCCTTAGTAATGGCTTAAGACCTTCTAAGAGTTCGTGAGTCGATCTTGAGTAAATCTCATGTATAAATTCTATAAATCAGTAGTGTTTTCAAGATATTCATAAGCTATACGTAGGTTAGAGTTCCGAGTAGATTGAGGATTTAGAATGTACGAGTTAATGAACTAGTAGTGGAAAATAAGTAAAGGAATGTGTGGCTGTATTAATTATATGATCAGATCGTAATAAGCTAGCGAGATAACCGTGTGCGTATATCTAAGAGTGATTAGAAAACTCTCTAGATCTAAGAGAAGTAGAGTGCGAACTACGACGTGATAAGTCACTTAAAAGAATATAGAATTCGAGTTATATAAGGTACTCCTCAAACTCAAGAAAAGTATAGATATGGGAATTATAAAGATAGTTCGAGTAGTATGACATGATAGTCGGATGAGATCAAATATAGCACAAGTCTCCCTAAAGCTAAAAAGAGTAGATCACGAGATAATAAGTATGGACCGTGAATTACAGGAAGTATTGGGTGAGCTATGATTTGTAGACGTAAGTACCTAGTTTACAGATTGTTTGGTTGTTGTTGAATGATACACTTACCTTCAGGGATATGCATTCACTTGCCTTTGGAGCTATTCAGATACACTTTCCTTCGGGGCTATTCAAATACACTTGTGTTCGGGGCTATTCAGAAACACTTGCCTTCGGGGCTATTCAAATACATTTGCCATTCACTTGCCTTTGGGACTATTCAGATACACTTACCTTCAGGGCTATGCACTTACACATCGGATCCCTTGTGAGGCCGGAATGTTGTGTTCATTATTTCAGATATGATAAGAGTCGCTTTATGTTCAGTTTGTATGATAGATAACAATGAATAAAGATCAAAAATCAGAGTTAGTAGAGATATTACATACAGTTATGACAGAATAGATTGTATAGTTAAACAGAGGGGCTAAGCGATCCAAGCGACAACAATCTGGTAAGCCGATCTAGAGTATGTCGTAAGCCCACTCCCGCCCTTACTTTTTAGTAGAAATTTCATTGTATTTATTCATGTTATTCAGCTTCAGAGTGTGTGTGTATAATACTTGGTACTTTTCATTATACTGACGTCCAATTGTTACAGTTCGATGAGTTCTCTCTGTAGACGAGGTTGATATTCATCAAAGGATCGGTAAGACTCCATCTCTTCCGGAGTGCAGCCGAGTCTAGAGATCATGTATCATATTTTTGTACAGACTATGGGTAGGCCAGGGCCCTGTCCGGATCATGCTTGATGTCAGTTATCTTTAGATGCTTTGTAGACACAGGTTCCGTATGTACGGATGTCAGTGGCCTTGTCGGCCCTCATTTATGCTTTCTTGGGATTGCCCAGTGGATGTTTAGAGTGGCTTCCTCGGCCCACAATAGCTTATAGTAAAAGCAAGTTCGGCTAAGTCGGCCTATGAATGTTTTAGCTACGTCCAACAGTCATGAGTTAGAGAGTTGTTCTCTTGGGCCAGTATGGCACCGGGTGCCGGCCACACGTCACCTAAGTTGGGACGTGACATGAAATATGATTAAGAACAAAGTTATGTGTGAAAGGGGGGTTCTATGGAGCAAGTCTCCCATTGCTTTCGCAAACCAGTGGGGACAACCCCCCAAAAAAATAAGTTTTCCACGTGGCAATCTTTATTTGAAATATGAGCCAAAGGTGCAAGCGACTTCTGTGGCGGACAAGATGAGGGAAGCGACTACCAGAAAAAGGGACTTTAGTGGCAATACGAAAAAGCCATTAGCAGCAATATTAATCTCTGCTACAACATTTACCCGCCATTTGTCTTTGGCTGGTGTAGTTGGGGTCGCTAAAGCCTTTCACGGCCATTTAGACAAATGCTGGTAAAGTTACGTTTTATTGCCGCTAAAAACCACAAGCATTAACATCAATTGTTTGCGGCTATTATGATCTGCTAAATGCAATCCAAAAATGGATTGTTATGCTGTTTTAACGTCTATTCTTATGGTCTCTAAATTAATTTAAATTGCCGCTAATGTTAGCAGCTTTAGCAGTAATTGTTTTGCGGCAATTGGAATGGCTACAATATCCATTTTGAAAATGTCTTAGTTTGCTCCTTTAGTGCCCATTTTTATGGCATGTAAATTCAATTAAAATGCCGCTAAAATCCAATATATTTACCGGCAATTATTTCGATGTCAATTAATAATGGCTACTACATTCACCCAGAAAATGATCCAAGCAACAAAATATATTACCATTAATACATAAAAACATAACATATCTCATTAAATCTTAACAAACAAAAGAAAGTACTAACCCAAAATATTAATGTCACAACAATTTAAAATAAAACTTATATTGTCTTGAGCTAAATAGCTAATGTCATTATATAACCATCCTAACGAATAATAGTCTTCAAGTAATTTCTGCAACTCTTCATCATATTGAAATCTTCCCCCCGCTAAATTATCGAACATACTGTAAGACCTGAAATAATAAAATAATTATGTCAAAAGATGAAGTATAATGTGAAAAAACTTCGCAAGTCTACATATCTAAATATATTGTGAATTCTCAAACTTGAGACTCAGACAATTCCAATATTGGATTTCTAGAAATCTACAACAGATACCAAAGGCCGAGACACTTTAGAATTGGTCAATTAACCGATTACATGATAATATGGAAAACTCAGTGGCAGCAACTGAAGAAGGGAAAATTCATCAGTAAAAAGAACCATTTACAAACTGCAGAAACAGAAACACTGAAACTAAATGCAGCAACATAAGAAAACTAAAAAAGAAAATGCAGCCAGATAAGAAGAAAAAAAATCAGCAGCAGCTAAGGTGATAGGTGCATTTGTAGTCTACTTTTCCATGGTTGTTCTTTGCTATTATTGAATTCCAGCACTAAATTTGAAGTTTAAGCAATTGCTAGTGTCATAAAGGTTGTTCTTTGCTATCATTGTGATCAAACACTAAATAAATGAAACAATTGCAACCAAAAAAATTGCAATAAACTGAAAAAAATAACTGGTGTGATAATCAGCATAGAGTAAAAATGTAGTACAAAACAATTAACTCTATTATCTTAGTTAAGTCCCCTAATTGGGATAAGTTCAAAGTAGAATGGCTCAGTTAGAAGCCGAATACTTGTATGACCACTTCTTTCAAAAACTTCCAGTGAGTGTCTTTATCTAAGTTGCTTAAGAAAGTCAAAATAGGACGTGAACCCTTCAAATAATTTCCAGGAAGTTTCAACTCTTCCATTGTGTGCATAACGAAACAAAAAGTAGTATAATAAATAGAAGCTTTCCTCATTCAAGAAAAAAAAATAAGGTGTGAGGTACAGAACTTCATTTTCAGAAGGCGTATGATCAAATTTGAATTATAAAGTAACTTTTTTGTCGAGAGTTAATCCACTTACCTGCATTAATTAGGAACTTCTCTGATGGACCATTGGCGCACTTGGCCATCCATAGATAAAGGACGTTTCCCTTCGAGCACTGAGAATTAGAAAATGAAGCATAATAAGTATCAAAAGCACAACCAACACGAGAGAAAGCCGAGTCAACAAAAGACAAATGAGTGATGGAACCATATTCTCCAAACGTAAAAGGCTAAAATATTGCTAACAATATCCATGTTTGTCATGACTATACAAAATGGTTAAAGAAACAGCTGGCCGTTCGGTTCGGTATTTCCAAAGTTATTTCGATAATTCGGTAATCAGAAATTGAAAGTAGATACCAGAAACCGAAATTTCAAATTTTGGCCGGGGCGTAAATCAAACTTCGGTAAGGTAATCCCGATATAGTAATTCGATAATTACATATTGAAGAAAAAATATTTTGACAAGATTCGGTAAATGACCAATGTCCTTGCAGCTTGTAAGAAAATTAACCCTTATATTCCAGGAAGATGCATACAATCTTCCAATAAAATTGAGCAAGGTTAGAGCTTTATAGCTGGAAAACACTAACAGGTTGTTAAAAGAAAGGCCAAGACGATTACATTGTCTGATGTTTGAAAACATGCCAATACCAAGACAGCCGAAAAAGTAGTTTGTAAAAAACTGTAGTGTTATCAAGTTCACAAGTTTAGGAAATGATATCGGAATAGGTTCATGGAGCTTATTGTCCTCCACATCAAGAACATATAGTGAATTGTACCTAAATTCCTTAGGTTTTTTGGATATCAACATTAAGTATTTCAAGGAAAGAAGATTAAAATATTACCTCCACAGTACTCTTGAAATGTACCCTCTACTTTAGTAGCAAGTTTTTTTCCTTCTTAATTTCAGTGAATGACTGCTATAAACGCAATAAAGCTTTGTTCAACAAGGAATGCAGCAGAAATAGTTAACTTTAGCTAAGAAGAAAATTTGTTGTTTCAAGTTTGCTTGTAGAGTTGTGTGCAGAATACTTACTCTAACAAGTTGTGCAAGGGGTTTTGTAGCCTGCTATACCATACTTAATGCAACTGCAAGTATAAATGAGAAATATGAATATTTGAACAACATATTACGAATACAATTGACTTATATTTGATCCTTTATCCACATTCAGTTATTGCTACAAGCCAACTGCATTTTTGTGTTATAAGCTAAGTTGATCGGACTCGGGTGCGGGTGTGTGATACATGTGCGGATCTAGAGGTCGGATCATTCATGATCCAAATTTTAAAATCCGAGGGTATGGATCCATGTATGGATATAGGTGCGGGGATTTGGCTAAAACTAATTCAAAGATCTAAAATAGAGTTATATCTCTAAATTATGAGACATTATGTGGAGAACTTACAAGGTATTCCGAGGAGAAAATATTGATCAAGAGAAGAATCCTAGGAGATACAACGAAACCAACTGACATAGAAACCTCTATATACAAGGTATTTCATTTTCTTCAATTTCACCTTAGCTTTTGCTTAGATTACATATATCGTGTATTTGTCCCGAATTTCTCCGTCGATTTTGATCAAAGTACCCAAAATCGGTTGATCATATCCGGTACGGATTTCACACCCACATCCACACCCATGTTGTGTCGACACGGGTGCGGCGGCACCGAAAGTAAAGAGTCCGATCAACTTAGATTATAAGTAGGAACAAAAGAACGAAATTAAACATTCTTCCGAAAAATGTTGAAGCAGATGCAAAGGACAAAATATTAATATTTTGTTTAGAGTTTAACTAATATGCATTGTCAGTGTACTAAAATTTTAAATAGTCAGCTAACTTCTACCGGTAATATCTTTATATTCGTCTCTCTCCTCATCTACGGTTTCCAGCATCGATCTAACTCCATCAAAGTATTCAAGTATCTACTCAGAATTGCAAGAACTGCCGCCTATTTTGCAAGTTTTTTGGGAGAGGCTTTATTAGATCTACGGGTTCAGTTCTTCAAAGCATAGTTCTTTTTCAAAGTCTATTCTAGGACTGGTTTCATGGAATAGATCTATAATTTTAATTCAATACAAGAGTAGTCCGATTTAAATTCTTCTTTGTATCATTTCTGATTGAGACCAACTTTCATTTGAAGCTTTTTGTCACGCTTCTCTTCCGTGTACAAAATTAAACTCATATACAGAGTATAGCTTTTTTTTTTCAATTTTACTTTTTATGTTGATTGTTGTACATCTGCAGTTATTCAGTAAGAAATTCCTATCATATTCCAACAAGTTGACTATCCTGTTTCCGATCTCTCCCTCTTCACACCTGTGATGGTTTAACTTAGATCTTATTATATGTAATTGTAGAGAAATCATACAACAAGTTATTCAACAAGAGTACTTAGTTATAAAGTTAATATAACTTTTTCTAGAAAAGCATTTGCAGAAGGCTAAAGGCATTCAAGGTTAAGCTAACTATGATTAAAAATTTAAAATGAACTTTCCAAGCAATGTATTCTACATCAATGTATATATGCAAGAATGGGGCATAAAGAGTATTCAAATACTGGTAACTATATAGTAATTGCTCCAATGGTGAATATTGGTACGTACTTCAACGGCGTCGAAAAAACAGAAACTCTTAACTGAAACAGATGAAAACTAAGAAGAGATGGAGGAATCAGTGGAATTTTAGGTAAACAGGGTCAGATAATCTTAAATATATTTGGTAGAATAAATATTGCGTCCATGTTGACTGATGCGACTAATTTTCTTATTTAAAAATCAAATATTAAGGAAGTGACAATACTTAAGTTACCTGTAATAGCCTTTAAAACTACGTGATTGTGTAAAGAAAATCTTACACCGTCGGTAGATATTAGTTAAACTCTTTTGTTTATTGAGATCCTCTTGATCCACTAGGTATACATATCTCACTAGTTAAAAATGAAAAATGTCAAGTTAAATGCAAATTACAATATATACACACTCTAAGAAGGACAAAAGGCATTACAAAGTTGTATTCAAACAGAATAAATATAGAGGATAATTTATCTTGAGAATTTCCTTGTTTTATCATCTCTGCAATATTCTTAAAAGATAGGTAATATGCAGTGGAGTGGATAGTAATCATGGGATTCACACCAACAGCACCTGGCAGGTATTGCACCGTTGGCACTGCCAAAAAGAGTTGTGGGAGAAGCTACAAAAGAAGTACAACGCACAAGATGCAGGTACTAAGAAATTCATCGTTGGAAAATTTCTGAAATTTCAAATGGTGGATAATAAGACAGTGATGTCCCAAGTCCAGGAATTCCAAATGATTTTACATCACCTGGATTTGGAAGGTATGAAGCCAAACGAGCAGTTTTTGGTTGCATCACTGATTGAAAAGTTACCTCCTTCGTGGAATGAGTTTATGAGCTACTTAAAGCTCAAGACAAAGGAGATGACATTTGAAGAACTTATTATCAAACTCCAAATTCAGGAAGATAATAAGAAGGTCTTGCCTAGGGGTAAACAACCCGCTGAGGCAAAGGTAAATCTGGCTAAGGCCAAAGGGAACCTAAGCAAAAAGCGCAAGTTCCAGAAAGACGGCAAGACCCAAGCAGCGGAGAAGTTCAAAGCAAACTGTCACCACTGTGGAAAACCTGGTCACATGATCAAGGACTGCCGCAAGCTCAAGACCGAGCAACAAGAGAAGGCCAAGGCTAAGGGCAAGGCTCAGGTTAACGTTGTCAAGGACCAGTTTCTGGACGACATGATTGAGGAGTTATCAGTGGTGGTGCTAGAAACAAACCTGGTTGAGAATCCTATGCAATGGTGGATGGACACAGGTGCTACAAGACACATCTGTTCCAACATAGATGCATTCTCCACTTATACACCGGTTACAAACAAGAAGTTGTTCATGGGCAACAACGCTTCCTCTGACGTACTGGGGGTAGGAAAGGTAGTCCTGAAGATGACTTCTGGAAAGGAGCTCACTCTGAAGGAAGTGATGCATGTTCCTGAGATTAGAAGAAATTTAATTTCAAGTCATTTATTGGTTAATGCTGGTTTTAGGCTAGTGTTTGAGTCCAATAAATTTGTAGTCACTAAGAATGGAACGTTTGTGGGAAGAGGATTCGTCTGTGAAGGATCTTCAAAGTGAACACCATGTCTGTATTACGTAAAAGCAATAAGATTGAAGTCTCTTCATCTTACTTGCTTGAGCCCTTTAATTTATGGCATCATAGATTAGGACATGTCAACTACAAGTCCATCCAAAGGTTGGTAAAGTTGGAGTTGTTGTCGTCTATCGACGTAAACCCTCAACATAAGTGTGAGGTGTGCGTAGAGGCAAAACTCACAAAGCTTCCTTTTCGATCCGTCGAAAGGAATACAGCTCATCTAGAACTTATTCACACAGATATATATATGATTTGAAGTTTGCACAAACTAGAGGGGGAACAAGTACTTTGTGGCATTCATTGATGATAGCACAAGGTATTGTTACCTATACTTATTGAAAAATAAGGATGAAGCCTTTGAAGCGTTCCGACGTTACAAAACAGAAGTTGAGAACCAACTAAGCATGCAGATTAAATCCATTCATAGCGATAGAGGGGGAGAATATGTAGCGCCATTTGAGGAATATTGTGCCCAAGAAGGCATTTTTCATCAAACGACAGCTCCATACTCACCTCAATCGAACGGTGTGGCGAAACGTAAGAAGCGCACATTGAAGGAAATGATGAATGTCTTGCTCATCAATTTCGGTCTTCCCCAAAACATATGGGGAAAAGTTGTCCTTACCGTTAATACGATTCTTAACAGAGTCTCACATAAGGGTAAAGACAAAACTCCATATGAATCATGGAAAAGAAAGAAACCCACTTATAAATATTTAAAGGTGTGGGGTTGTCTGTCAAAGGTTGAAGTACCTAAGTCAAAGCAGGTCAAGATTGGGTCTAAGACTGTAGATTGCATATTCATCGGATATGCAAATAACAGTAGTGCTTATCGCTTCTTAGTGCATAAGTCAGATATTCCATATATCCATGGGGTACAATCATGGAATCATGGAATCAAGGAATGCTCAATTCTTTGAAGGTATCTTTCCTAGAAAGGAAAAAGACATAACCTCTCGCAAACGAAGTTATGAACAAAGCTCTCAGGAACCGGGAGTCGTTGACGGCCCGGATCTAGATGGTTCAGATCTAGTGGATCTTGAGGTGGCTGAATATCCGGAATCTAGTGTTTCAGATTCTCAGAACTTATAGACTCCAGAGATGGAACTAAGGCGAAGTAAAAGGGCCAGGAAGGATAAATCCTTCGGTCCTGACTTTGTAGCTTATATGGTTGATGATGAACCAATGACAATTGTTGAAGCATTGTCAACTCTAGAGGCACCGCTCTGGAAACTAGCTATTGAGAGTGAAATAGGCTCCATTCTGCATAACCATACTTGGGAGTTGGTTGATCTTCCTCCGGGAAATAAATTGTTGGGGTGTAAATGGATACTCAAACAGAAGTATAACGCAGATGGGTCTATAGATAAGTACTAGGCCATGTTAGTAGTCAAGGGTTATCAGCAGAACGAAGGTCTTGACTACTTTGACATGTACTCCGCGGTATCTCGGATGACGTCCATACGGGTATTCATTGCGATCGCAGCTTTTCGTGACCTTGAGATACATAAAATGGATGTCAAGACAGCCTTCCTAAATGGTGATTTGGAAGAAGAAATTTATATGGACCAACCCGAGGGGTATGTGGTTCAAGGGCAAGAAAAGAAAGTCTGTCGGCTTGTTAAATCTCTGTACGGGCTGAAACCAGCCCCAAAGCAATGGCACAAAAAATTTGATAGTACTCTACTATCGAAGGATTTTGCCATTAATGAGTGTGACAAATGTGTCTACATGAAAGGTAACTCTGACTCATTTGTTATGATATGTCTGTATGTAGACGACATGTTGATCATAGTGAGCAGTCCTAGCATAATCCTAGAGACTAAGAACATGTTGAAACAATGCTTTGACATGAAGGGTATGGGTATCGCAGATGTCATCTTAGGGATAAAAATCTCTAAGACGTCTGACGGACTGGTCTTATCTTAGTCTCACTACATCGAGAGTTTTGAGAAAGTTCGAGATGTTAGACAATTCGCCTATAAAGTCACCAATTGATAGAAATCAAAATTTTGATAAAAATTGTGGTGCACCCATATGCCAGGAGCAATATGCACAGGTGATCGAAAGTTTGATGTACATAACAAACTGCACCGGACCTGATATTACTTATGCAGTCAACAAGTTGGTTAGGTTTACCTGTAATACGAGTGATGGTCACTGGAAGGCGTTGAATCGGGTACTTCAATACCTGAAATACACGCTAACTTACGGGTTACATTATTCGAGATATCCAGCTGTACTAGAGGTACAATAATGCAAATTGGATATCTGATATAGAGAACACCAAGTCCACCAGTGGGTATGTATTTACAATTGATGGTGGGGCTGTGTCTTGAAAATCCTCTAAGCAAACTTGCATCGCCCGATCCACGATGGAATCGGAGTTTATCTCTTTAGACAAAGCAGGAGAAGAAGTTGAGTGACTTCACGACTTCTTAGAGGATGTTCCTTGTTGGAACGAACTCGTACCTTCTGTAATGATCCACTGCGACAGCCAATCGGCTCTAGGAAGGGCACGGAATACTGTGTACAACAGCAAGTCTTGTCATATTCGACGGAGGCATAAGACCATTAGGCAGCTGATCACCACGGGTATAATATCCATTGATTACATTAAGTCAAAGGATAATATAGCAAACCTGCTGACAAAGGGTTTAACCAAGGATCAGATGTTCTGTTTGTCTAGGGGAATGGGCTTAAAACTCAAAGTATAAGGATCAATACGGTGGTAACCAAACCTTACTGACTGGAGATCCTAGGAATTAGGTTCAATGGGAAAACTAAACTATAAAGGTTCAGTTGATCGCTTCGGTGGAAGCATGAGCACTTTGGATAGTGATTTCTGTAGAGAAACACCAAATCCAAAGCCGTTCCCGCGATAGACTATAAGTGATATCTGCAGTGTGGGTGAAGGTTAAGTTTTCAAAACCTTTAATGATCCTCAGCAGTTGAGGTTAGATTTGGGAAAACTTTTAATGGTTCCTAACACTTGTAAAGTGGGGTATAGCAGGATACCTTATAGCAGACCACCTATTTAAGTGCGAGGACAGGCCGTCTCAAATGAACACACTTAAGAATCCAAGAAGTGTCCACGGCCACAACGGACAAAACATTACGAAGAACTTAGTAGAGAAAGTTGTTGTGTTGGTACCGTTGACTTGGCTTACACTAAACACTGACGGTTCAAGACATCACATTCACCACGCAGTAAGTAAGTCCGATGGTATTCAACTATGGAAGGTTCAAAGCGTATGCTACCTATCCAGATGCAACATCGATCCGCTGAAAGACTACTAGAAAAGGCACCAAGCGCGTGTGCCAAAATCTCTTTCAAGTGGGGATTGTTGAAAATTTACTAAATGTGGAATTAAGTATATCTCATTAATTTATGACTCGAACTATTGGGCCCGCACGTCGAAAACATCGTTTCCACACACGTGCATACGTAGTACCAAGTATCATAAATTTCATTAGTGAAAGAGATATTGGTACGTATGTAATACGTTTGAGACATAGAATTATGGACGGTTATTGACCAAATGACAAAGTACTCCACGTTGGTAAAGGAAGGAAAAAGTGTACGAAGTGTAAGATAAAACGAGTCGGAAATCGCCGCAGAGCCGTGAAGGATCGCGGCGCCACAACCATCGAGCCTACAGCTAAGGCTGGCCGCGGCAAAATGGATGGTCAATCACCTGAGCCGCGGCATCGAGGCGATTGTGCGGACGGGAAGTTGGAAAAATCTTACGTTTGGGTTGGTTTTGGAGCATTGATTCTCCATTACTTGCCACATGAATTCAGTCATTATTTGGCTGAATGTAACCCCTCATTCAGGTGCAATTACATGGCTATTGAAAGTCATTAGTTGGCTAGGTGAGGGGTCTTATACTTACACTATAAATTGAGGCATTTGGCTCAATTGAACACAACACTCAACACTTAGAAAATTCTTCAGATTTTCAGAGCTCATATTCTTCCTCTTTAGCAAAGTAACTATACTCAAAGTTCTTCAAGGGTAACACTTGAGTTTGCTTTGCTCACTTGATAAAGTAGTTGTTGTATCTTGGGAGACTATTGCTCAACACCGTAAAATGAGACATAAGGGGCAATCTTGTCTTAAAGAAAGAGTGTCATCACTCGACTCAGCGAATCACACAAAGCAGTTTGTTAAGGTTTTGATTTTCAATTTTATTGTAATAGTTCGTTTATCCTTTCTATTATTGTAATAGTTACTTATTTTCCGTTCCCTGTAACAATTGTATCCCAACACACTTTTCCTCTAGAAGGAAAATTGAAAGTAATATTGGTGTAAACTAATCAAACCAGATAACAAGAAATATAGTAAATACAAACGAATCAGTATTAAACCTAGTTTTCTATTATTGTAAAAAATAGTATCACGCGAACACCAATTATCCCAATTAAACCTCCCCGATATCGTTTGTAGCCCCCTTATCCCAGGCTTTATCCATGACAAAATGGAAAATAACAAACAATCAACAACAACCAAATCTATATAAGAATTTGAATAGAAAAATGACAAACAAAAAGTACAAAATTTATTCAAGTACATGAGACCTAACAGAAAGTGACGAAGATAAATGTGATAGTGGTAAGGCAGAACATTTCATCTATAACTAATTATTCGGGCTTCGAAAAGCTGTAATTTTCGGATTTACCCTTTTTCTTCTCTGTTGGCTGTTCATATTCTTCAACGTTTAGCAATTTCCACCAACGATTTAAGATTATTTAGCTTGATGAAAAAAATGAAGAGAAATAGAAGTACTAGTAAAGAGAGACGAGTCAGGGACGGAAGGAAATAAGACGAGAGGGAAAATGAAAAAGGTATAGGGTTTTTTGGAGGTAAGCTTAAAAATAAAAGTTGGCCCAGAAAAAAGATACTTTTTCGCAGCTAATGTACATATGACGCTCATACTTTAGTTTATGGAGTAAATTAGCGGCAAATACCTTATTGCCATTAATTAATTGTCACTAAAAGTTATTTTTGTAGCAGTTAGTTCGGACATGTGAAGAGGGTGTTAGGATGCGTCAATAAAGAGGTCTGAGAGGTGGGTTGTAGCAGAAATTAGAAAAGGTAGAGGTAGGTCGAAGAAGAACTTGGAGTTGATTAGACGAGACATGACGCAACTTCAAGACATGACCTTAGATAAAAAGGTTTGAAGGTCGAGCATTAGGATAAAAGGTTAGTAGATAGTTGAGTATTTTCATACTTTTAGTAGAATTTAGATATCGTGTAGTTTCTTTTTTGCCTGTATGTTTCGATATCTGTTGCTACACTTAGTTTGTACATTACTATTTTGTTGTCTATTTTTCCTTATTTATTTTTTTGCGTCGATTACATCTCTCTTGAGCTGAGTGTCTATCAAAAACAACATATTTATCCCACAAAGGTAGAGGTAAGGTCTGCATACATCCTACCATTCGAGACCCCACTTGTGAGATTACACTGAGTTTCTTGTTGTTGTGTCCATCTCCACATAGAAGTGTTGAAAAGTAAAAAAAAAAACGACAGTCAAAACAGCTACAATTAGGGTTGTGCAAATTAACGATTAAACGAATAACTCAACTGATTATTGTACAATTAGGGTTGTGCAAATTAACGATTAAACGAATAACTCAACTGATTATTGGGTTATTGGATAAATGGTTCGGATTAATAGGTTATTGCTTCGGGAATCGGGTGGTGTCCTATGGTTATTGGGGTATCGGTTCGTGTCTCGATTTGACCACTTTTGTTAACGGGTGAACCGATAACCTGATAACTATTTATTTAATTACAATTATAACTTGATATATAAGTAAGCTCGATGAACATCACAATCGTAGGCAAATTGGTTTTCTCTTTGTTTTGTTTTCCATTTAGATATATGAGTTGACACATCTCGAAGAATTTTGCTATTTTTTGTTATCTCTTTATTTCTGTTTGTGTTTCTTATTTTCTTAATGCATTTAGTGTTTGGCTGTTTGCCGTGAGTCACATGATAAAATTAAAAGTCTTAGAGGATGATAAGAGTGAAATATCACTTATCATACTTGTTTTTTCTATTTTCATCACGAAAACCATTTTCTTTATTTTTTAAAAAAAATTAAGAAAAGAATTTCAAAAATTTTGATCAATTAAACATAAAAAAATAAAAAAATAGAAAAAATAGTTTTCCTTCCTACCAAAAATACCCCCAAATTGTTGCCCTAACTCACTAGCGCTAATAGAGTAAATGATGGTTACTGTGTGAGAAGCATGTGTTTTAAAATTATGAATCAACAAATTTTAAAAAATGAACCATGTAAAAGGAAGAAAATATAAGAATCGGGATAAATTACTATCGTGTCATCTAATGAGATTCTTTTATTTTTCCTTTTTTTTTTTTTGTAATGTAATTCCTTCCTTTTATTGGGTTTTAGAGGTTTAAGGGATAGGCAAAGGTAAGGTTGTTGTTTGAGGTTTAAGGGATCGGCCACGCCAGCATCATCTCTTTTTGGGGTTTATCGGTCCTGTGAGATAGGGTGTTTGAATGGCGATGAGTTTCCTTCAGTACGGCTGCTCAGTTCCCCTGGCACGGGCTTTACGCTCTCGAACTTTTACAACCGCCTCCACCACAGTGAAGAAGGCTAAGGTCCTCCTTGGCTTGCCTGAGGAACAACTTCAGCAACTTGCCCTCGACTTTGGTCAGGTTTGTTCATTTGTTACCACCAATAACACTTAAAACATCATCAACCTACCAAGACAGGAGTAGTAATTAATTACTCTCTCTTTATTAATGTCCATAGAAAAGTTTTAGAGGTAAACAACTCTATCATCTCATATACAAGAGAAAGGTCAAGGACATTCAGGAATTTAGTCAGCGTGAGTCTTACTTTCTTTTTAATTTTGGAAATTTATTTCTAGTTTTCCTTAATTTATACTTTAATTTTTTTATCTGTTAAACTGGATAGTGCCGTTGGCATTCAGAAACGATTTAGAGGAAGCAGGATGGAGGGTTGGGAGGTCCCCAATTCATAAAGCAGTCACTGCAGCTGATGGCACCATCAAGGTGAATATTCTTGCATGCTTATATTTTTGTTATTTGCTATTGTAGTGGTTTTGTCTTCACTTTCATTTAGAATTATGAGGCTATGGATATTCTTAACTTTCTTGTGTGCTTAACTTTGGACTAAGCTCCAGCTACGCACGAGGTTCGGGTAGGGTCGGAACCACAACTATTGTATGCAGCCTTACCCTGCATTTCTGCAAGAGGCTATTTCCACGGCTTGAACCCGTCTTTTCCTGGCCACATGACAACAATTTTACCAGTTACTCTAAGGCTCTCCTTCCTCATGGAACTTTAAGTGAAAAGTGAGAATCAAAGTGCACATGTCACTGAAGTAAACTGCACATTTTCCAATAATACAACAAGTACCAAATATATGTTTATAAGTTGCTAATTTCAGCATCCAGTATACAAAATTGACAATATTAAGTCTAATCAAACAATTCTAATTAAACATTAGAATATTAATTCACTAAGACCATAGAAAGATAACTTCAATCACAAAATTAATTCTTATATTTGGCTAGTCAACTATTAGAAAAATTAAGTTGCAGTATTCGACTTGTATTCAATTACCTTAGTAATTGAACTAAGTGAGTAGAAGAAAGAAGCAATAGAGAAGTCAGCAAGGAGAAGTAGCAAGAATATTTGCGTCTGAAAATTTACAAGTAACAGAAGTTGGAAGTTGTTTGAAGAAGAAAACAAAGAAAAAGAGGCAAACCAAAGAAACAGAGAAACAGTAGTAGAAGAAGAGGAGTTCCAAAAAAGAAGAAAACAACTAGGGTAAAGAAACGTTGATGCGTATGTGAAGAGGAGACCTAGTATCTACATAGCAAAAGGTCATAATTTTCCCCTTGTATAGTTTTCCATTTCTTAAAATCAAATTCTAAGAACTGATCAGTTTTTGCTGAAGCAGTCTACGCCTCATTTTGAAGTGTGCTCTTCTCATTAGCGCATCATTTCACCCATGAGACTCCCTGCTTTGCGTTGCCTTGTCCCTTCAAGTTACGAAGTGATGATTTCTAATAACACTGGCTTTTCAACCTCCTTTTTGATCCTTCAACAGAAGTCGATTTTCTTGTCAATGGATTCCATAATATTGTGAGTCTGTCCTGCCATGTACCATCTAATGTTAAACCTGCTCTGCCCAAACACCCCACCAGCCCTAAAATATACAGTTTAGTGGCTTAACCTCATTGTAAATGGATGAAGATGTATCAAGCATAAACTACAGTTAGTGTCAAATAACTACTTGAATCAAGAGTAGCATAGAAAGTAATTTTAGTAGAACTAATATGTCTGTGTGCTGGTGTTTTGAAGACAACTATTTTTTTAGTGGGTAAAATTGATTTAGATTTTTGCTGATTAATTGAATGTGACATGGGGGCTTATGGTGGTACCAAACACCCATAGGAACTTGCTTATTTTTGAATGACCGACAAATCTTATTAGCAGAAGGGTTGCCTTCTGGAAGAGACATTGTGAAGATTTAATCTGGTGATAAGGAGCTATTAGAACTGGAGTTAACCCAATATATAAGTTATTAACCAAACTTGTCTTGGCCAGAAGGTGCAGAATTACATTGGCACTACTGAAACAAGATCCTTGCTGCCATCTCCATGACTGGTGCCAACAAATAGCTTGATGCCCTTACAGTGGCATAGACTGCTTATGTTCTATATATTGCTTTCACACCTCACTATAACAATCCAAGGCGCCAAAGCAAAATTAATCCTGATAAAGCACAACTTTAGTCCTATCCTATGGAGTGAGACAAGCATGTGGGAACAGTACCACTAAGGGAACATGAGGATGCCTGGTTTGACAGTTTGTTGCACAGCAGAGGTATCTCTATGTCGGCCTTCTTCCAAACAATACCACGAACCTCCCTTGATTGATGCACATCACGTTGTCCTTTTAACTTGTGGGCTTCAGACCCAGATCTGCTCCCTTGGTTTAAAGCTGTCTTCGGGTTACCTGTTTGGTCAAGGTGGGTCCAGCCAATTATATTACCAACACTGTGGAGTTGGTTTGTTTCTATCTAGGAAAATGGAGATATTAATGCAAATGAAATCAGATAACCAGAGTATATATGTAATGTGTATTGGTGTTTTGAATTTCAAAAGCTTTTTTCCCTTCCTTCGTTTAAAGGAATGAAGATGTTAATAATTTCCAGCTAAAACTTTTATGGCCATTACTGGCAGGCCCTGTTTTTTCTTTTTTGGGTGATATAACTCTGTAACATGGAAGGATGTCGTGTCCACATCTAGCTACTGAAGGAGAGAAACTTGGACGAGTCAGATAATGGACTTCCAGCACATGCTATATACGAGTTGTGGTTGTGCCCTGAGACGGCTATCTATTTTATTTGTGTTGATGTTTCTAGATTAAGTCTTTCAAAAGATTGTTTTTTTTTTTGGGAACTGAACAATTTTTTTCAGTTCTAATTATTTTTTGGAAGGTTAAATTCTTTTGTGCAGTACATATCTCTTTCTTCTGCACATGCTTCCCCTCTTTCACTAACTTGCCTGAAAAAAACTTCAGTTGTTGATAAAACTCGAGGACAACCGATTGGTCGAGACTGTTGGAATTCCAGTTAAAGACAAAGATGGTTCATTTCGCTTGACAGCATGTGTTTCATCTCAGGTATTTCATTGTGGTCATTGATTAAATATATGCTCTCAGCACTAACTACAAGAAATCAATGTGGTTTTTAATCATTTTCGCCACATTGGTCATTCATTTTTGTGGTAATCAGGTGGGCTGCCCGTTGCGCTGTTCATTCTGCGCGACTGGCAAGGGAGGATTCTCAAGGAACCTTAAGAGCCATGAAATTGTTGAGCAGGTTTTCTTTGCATCTCTGTTATGCTGATATGTTTATCCCTAATATAGCGTCTCCATAATTTCTTTTCTGTAGCTATAAACGCTACAATGTGGGATTTTCAATAGATTTTCTGTCCACCATTTTGCTTCATCGTGCAAGATAGAGATGTAGATGGCCTGTTCACATACCATAGTTGCTAAAAGTAAAGCATCATTGTTAACTCTTTACCTTAATCAGTCATGATTCTGAACTCTTAACTTAATCACCATCAAGAGGATTGTGTGGATGGGCTTGTGTTGTTTTTTGTTTTGTGGTGGATGCCAAATTCAAGAACATGGTATGTCTTTGTGGCATAAACTTGTGGGAATTATTTTTATTTGTAATTACCTGGTGCAGGTCTTGGCAATAGAAGAGCTATTCCAGCAGAGAGTGACAAACGTTGTGTTTATGGGAATGGGTGAGCCAATGTTGAACATGAAAGAAGTCCTTGAAGCACATCGTTGCCTGAATAAGGTCTAGTAACATCCTTGCTATAAGTATTTTCTGTCCTTTTTTTCTGTAAGTATGTATTTTATATGTTTTTCCTGGGATAAAAGGCTCCCTAAATTCTGCCATTGCATTACTGGCTTCTGTTTGAGTAGCTTTTGATCAATATTCACCTTTGAAAGATTAGGGGACTTGGTTCTTACTCCTTTTCAGGGAGTAAAAGTATCTCAAATATGTAAATCATTTGAGAGATCTATTTGTTTGTGCTAGAGAAATGTTTCCCTTCAAATGTAAATCGAACTTGATGAAATAATATCAAGGCATTGGACAGCCTGTGCCAAGAGTGGATGCAAGAATGGTGGGATTGGAAACTACTGAATTTCATAATCTTCCATATAATTGACCTTAAAGTTCTGCATGAAAGCAGCATATCGCTACATGTTATTTCATAGCTAGAATTTTTAAGAGTTTAGTATGAAATTTGAATTATTTGTTTTCTTATAAGGATATTCTGATTGGGCAAAGGATGATTACGATTTCAACGGTCGGAGTTCCAAACACCATAAAGAAGCTTGCATCTTACAAACTTCAGTCTACGCTGGCGGTCAGGTAGTAGTTTCTCCATCTGCTTCATCAAACCCCCTCCCAAGCAAGACAGTTGATAACCCACTTAATTTCAGAGAAGTGTGGCCAATAGAACTTGACAAAATGTAACAAAGCAAAGTGTACCGAAATTGTTTCCTGAATCTTGTTTTCTTCCAACTCAATAGGAACACCGGATTTGGAATAGTTAAAGAGTGATTATGACTCAAGGGTTTAGGCCAGGAATTTAAAAGGGACATTTCAGATATTGGTGGAACTTGATGTCTCATGGTGTGATTAGTTTTCATCTTTTCACTGGGACTTTATACCTTTTTCTTTTTGGGAACATCGAGTTATTTGAAGATGCTGCATATTAACACATACATTCTTTTGTTCCCCGCTAATGTGTCCTTAGCTATCTATTTCTGATCTCTACTTGTTTCACTGTTGTACATCAGCTTACATGCTCCAAATCAGAATCTTCGGGAAAAGATTGTACCAAGTGCCAAGTCCTACCCTTTGAATGCAATAATGAAGGATTGCAGGGGCTACTTCCTGGAAACTAAAAGAAGGGTTTCCTTTGAATATACACTTCTAGGTGTTCAGTGAATTCTTCTCTTTTCCTTTGTGGTAGACTGTCTCTCCCAGTTCCCTTGCCCTGGAATACA
This sequence comes from Anisodus acutangulus, assembly GCA_029783415.1. NCBI lineage: Eukaryota > Viridiplantae > Streptophyta > Magnoliopsida > Solanales > Solanaceae > Anisodus > Anisodus acutangulus. Next base: position 54,012,542 of record CM056495.1, read on the forward strand.
TGTGACTTTTCAATTGTTGCTTTTTGGCAGCCGGAGTGAACGATTCGGTCGAGCATGCAATTGAATTGGCAGAATTGCTTCATGAATGGGGTCGTGGTCATCATGTTAACTTAATACCATACAATCCAATAGACGGTTCGGAGTATAAGCGTCCATCAAAAAAATATGTATGCTTCATCCATCTCTTCAATGGCCAATCCTTTGCTGATGGGTTTCCTCATTTATCTTCCTAAACACTCCATCTGAGTTTATCTTTCTATGATGCATTTCATTTTGAATTTTTGGGCGCAGGTTTCTGCATTTGTCTCTGCTCTTGAATCTCGTAAAGTAACTGCTAGTGTACGTCAAACTAGGGGACTTGATGCAAGTGCTGCTTGTGGACAGTTGAGAAATGAGTTTCAGAAGAGTCCTTTGCTTACCGAAAGTATAAATCAAGAATCTCATTCTGAAGTTGCACTTGCATCTTGATATTGTAAAAGTTCTGCAAGCCTTGCTGAAATTACTCCACTTGTGTGCTTAACCGTGTGAGCAGCGCTTGACAGCTTCTTAAGAACAGGTCCTGTTTGGTAAAAAGCTACTTTAAGATGAAGCAGTCCACCACTCTTTGGTACATGAAGTGGTCTCATGTTCGCAGGCCTTGTGATTTTGGTGAAATTATAGGACTTGTTTTTGTTGGAGGATGTGTTGATCAATTTGTTGACCTTGTTCTCATGGACTTCATCCTGTCTCAAAGTGCTCCTCGGTGGTTCAGCAATGCAGGTACTCAATACTTCAGAGATCAGAAAGGTAATCTTGGATTATGGTACTAAAGTTATCCTATTAGTAGTTAAGGTAAACTTTTGTTTCTTATGCTAAAAGAATGTATAAATTATAATGCAGTCAGGTAAGAAAATGCGTGCTTGTATACGATATTGTGTTGTAAATCTCTCTGAGGCGTATATTTGAATCAACTTGAGTGGGAGTTAGCATGACTCCTTTGTATTTGATCAATTTTAGATTCGACAAATACTCGAATCCTAATAAAAAACAAAAATCTTAAATCTCTTATTACTAAATAATAATCACATGAAGTCAAACATACTTGTTTTAGCTCCTTGAATTCGTCCTCTATTCACGCATGCTTAACAAAGCTAAATTCTTTTATAGCAAATGCCCTACGAAAACATGACATCTATATCGTTGATAATCTGAAAAAAGTTTGTTGCAATGGTTTTCCGTCTTAATCTACTGCATATAGCTACTGAATACTCTTACCGCCATTTGGTGCAAGGCTAGTGAGATTCATGGAGCTTTTTCAGTCACAGCAGATTATAGCTCGCTTGCCATGAACTTTGTTTTCTCGTTTGTTTACATAAAGTGGGGAAAATCTTTGAAATCTAGAAAAAGAGAATTTTTGAAAAACTTTTGCATTGTTTCAAAAAACAAATTTGTTTTTTGAAATAAAGAATAAAGTTCTTACTTCTTCCCTAAACGCGATAAGAGAAAGCTCTGTGCAGTAAGAGTTGCTTTCCAGCCCCAGGCCCCCCGTCCCGCAGCCGACCGATCTGCTGTCAACACTTTAGAAAGATCGTTTTTGTTCAACATTAAAGGCTTTCCTCCTTCCTTGAAACTCGATTGTAAGGAAGCGAGGTACTGAGTTTAGCGTCGAGAGGCTTAGTTCAGCTAGCCCTAGACGAATCACATCTCATTAGAAAGGCAGGTCTTTTCTTTTTTTTGTTTTGGTTGTCGCTAATTCAACGCATCATGGCGAAGGGGGTGGATGAAATGTTTGATTTGAGAAAGGTAAGAGGTAACAATTATCGGGGGAAGACGAGCTTGGTGAACTAAGGTGGCTGCATGACAATCGGCATGCCAAATTGAGTTCATTTACAACCTTTTCACGCCTATTCTATTGGCCAAATACATAAATGACTTACATTTGTCAAAGAAATTAATTTAGACACTTCATTTGAGGGTATAGCTTATTGAATAACTGATCTTAGTTGAAAATGTACCTATTAAATACTCAGGCCAATTACATACCCAACCCTCTAAATTTGACACAAATTTTCACTTAGACCCCTCAACATAGGCTTGTTCGTATTAGCCCCTTGAATTCAAGCCAAATTGTGTCAATTAAACACAATTTGGTGCGTCTCACATAATGTGAGATTCACTTTGATAAAGCGCGTAAAAGCTAAAATTTTGGAAAATTCTTCTCTTCTCCTTCCTTCTTAATCTATCTCCCTGCACCGCCATATATCCACCCTACTCTCTCCCTGCCACCACCGTATATATCCTGCTCTTTCAAGCCACCACGTCCACCATTATATCTACCCTTCACCTTCATCTTATTTAAGTCCGGAACCTAAATGACCCCCCCCCCCCAAAAAAAAGAAAGAAGGAAGTGACAAATGTAACCCACAAAAAAAATACCAAACTACCTTTAACGCAAGAATTTCTTGCGTTAAAGGTATCCCTAAAAGTCGCCTAGGCCCTTCTCCTTCCCCGATAGTCCCCCACTTTTTTCTTTTAAAAATGCCATTAAAGGCAAGATTCTGAGGTCCCATCACCCAAAAACGTGGTTTTCATTTTAAATTTCGTCCAAAAATTTAAGATTCTCATTATATTCGAATCAAGGAACAAGATTTGAGACTCAAAGTTTGAAATTTTCTTGTTCAATGCTTAATATATGTGTTGGAAATTTACTAATGTGGAATTAAGTTTATCCTATTATTTATGACTCGAATAATTGGGGCCCCGCACGTCGGAAATGTCGTTTTCACACACGTGTACACGTAGTGCCAAGTATCGTAAATTTCATTAGTGAAAGAGATATTGGTACATACGTAATACGTTTGAGACATAGAATGTTGGACGGTTATTGGCCAAATCACAAGTATTCCACGTTGGTAAATGAAGGAAGAAGTGTACAAAGTGTAAAATGAAATGAGTCGAAAATCGCCGCAGAGCCGTGAAGGGACGCGTCGCAACACCTGTCGAAGTCGCGGCAGCCCCATGGCAGCGCCGCTACACTAATTGGAGGCTTGGACTACTAGAGCCGAGGAGCCGCGGCGCTAATTCGCAGAGAACGCTTCAGAGGCAAAATGCTGCGACGGGAAGATGGAAAGTTCTGACTTTTGGACTGGTTTTTGAGCATTGAATCTCCATTATTTGGCACATGAATTCAAACATTATTTGGCTGAATGTAACCCCTCAATAAGTGTCATTACATGGCTATTGAAGGCCATTAGTTGGCTAGTTGAGGGATTATTTCCTTACACTATAAATTGAGGCATTTGGCTCAATTGTTCAACACTAAGAAATTTTCTGAAATCTTCTTCTTCCTCTCTAGCAAGTTTTTCTATATTCAAAGTTTTTCAAGAGTAACACTAGAGTTTCCTTTGCTCATTTGTTAAGTTACTGTTGTATCTCGGGAGATTATTTTCCGATAACGTAAAGGAGATATACAGGGCAATCTTATCTTAAAGACAATGTCATCACTCGACTCAGCAAATCACAAGGAGTTTGTATCGTTCTTGATTCCAGTTTGTTGTAATTTTTATTTTATCCTTTCTAGCAATTTGTAATAGTTACTTACTTTCCGTTTCCTGCAATTGTTGTAACCCACAATTTTAAGACAAGATTTGCTTTGTAAGTGCTTAGAAAGATGACTGAAAGAGAACAACCCGCTTCTGATTCTGCTGCTGCTACTACTCAAGGCAACCCCTTTGCCTTCCCTGCTACTCAAGGCAACCCCTCTGCCTTCTCCACTGCTCAAGGCATACCCAATGCCTTTCCGGTTGCTCAAGGGAACGTTATTGTTCCTTCACCCTCTATTTTCCACAATGAACGCCCAGAGAAGTTTATGGGCTCCAACTTCAAGAGATGGCAGCAGGAGATGTTATTTTATATGATTGTTATGGGAATGACTCATTTTCTAACAGAAGATCCTCCACAAGCTGGAGATGAAGTGGACCCTCAGCCTAATGAAACGGCTGGAGGGGGCCAAGGTATCCATGTCGTCAATGGCATGAAGATGGTTCTTGATGCTTGGAGTCATAGTTACTTCATGTGTAAGAACTATATTCTGAACTGTCTGTCAGACCCACTCTACATGGTGTATTGCGTCGTAGGCACAACCAAAGAGTTATGGAAAAAGCTGCAGAAGAAGTACAACGCACAAGATGCTGGTACGACGAAATTCATCGTTGGGAAATTCCTAAAATTTCAAATGGTGGATAACAAAACTGTGATGTCCCAAGTCCAGGAATTCCAAATGATTCTACATCACCTGGATTTGGAAGGTATAAAACCAAATGAGCAATTTTTGGTTGCATCACTGATTGAGAAGTTACATCCCTCGTGGAATAAGTTTATGAGTTACTTAAAACTCAAGACAAATGAAATGACCTTTGAGGAACTTATTATCAAACTCCAGATTCAGAAAGATAATAAGAAAGCCTTGCCTAGGGGAAAACAACCCTCTGAGGCAAAGGCAAATCTAGCTGAGGCCAAAGGGAACTCAAGCAAGAAGTGCAAGTTCCAGAAAGACGGCAAGACCCAGGCGGCGGAGAAATTCAAGGGGAACTGTCACCACTGTGGGAAACTTGATCACATAATCAAGGAATGCCGCAAGCTCAAGACTGAGCAACAAGAGAAGGCCAAAGGCAAGGCACATGCTAACGTCGTCAAATACACACTTCTTGACGACATGATTGAGGAGTTCTTAGTCGTGGTGCTTGAAGCAAACCTTGTTGAGAATCTCATGCAATGGTGGATGGACACGGGTGCTACCAGACACATTTGTTCTAATAGAGATGCCTTCTCCACATATATACCAGTTACAGACAAGAAGTTGTTCATGGGAAACAACGTTTCCTCTGACGTGCTGGGGGTAGGAAAGGTAGTCCTGAAGATGACTTCTGGAAATGAGCTCACTCTGAAGGAAATTATACATGTCCCTGAGATTAGGAGGAATTGGTTAATGCTGGTTTTAGGCTAGTATTTGAGTTCAATAAATTTGTAATCACCAAGAATGGAACTTTTGTGGGAAGAGACTTCGTTTGTGAAGGCCTCTTCAAAGTTAACGCCATGTCTGTAATACGTCCAAGCAATAAAATTGAAGTTTCTTCTTACTTGCTTGAGTCTTCTAATTTATGACATCATAGATTAGGACATGTTAACTATAAGTCCATCCAAAGGTTGGTGAATTTGGAGTTGTTGCCGTCTATCAACGTGAACCCTCAACATAAGTGTGAGGTGTGCGTAGAGGCAAAACTCACAAAGATTCTTTTTTGATCTGTCGAAAGAAATACCGCTCCTCTAGAACTTATTCACACAGATATATGTGATTTGAAGTTTGCACAAACTAGGGGGAACAAGTACTTTGTGACATTCATTGATGATAGCACAAGGTATTGTTACATTTACTTGTTGAAAAGTAAAGATGAAGCCTTTGAAGCTTTCTGACGTTACAAAGCAGAAGTTGAGAACCAACTAAGTATGCAGATTAAATCCATTCGTAGCGATAGAGGAGGAGAATACGTAGCGCCATTTGAGGAATATTGTGCCGAATCGGGCATTGTTCATCAAATGACAGCTCCATACTCACCTCAGTCAAACGGTATTGCTGAACGCAAGAACCGCACGTTGAAGAAAATGATGGATGCCTTACTCATCAATTCTGGTCTTCCCCAAAATATGTGGGGAGAAGTCGTCCTTACCGCTAATACAATTCTTAATAGAGTCCCACATAAGGGTAAGGACAAAACTCTATATGAATCATGGAAGGGAAAAAAATCCACCTATAAATATTTAAAGGTGTGGGGTTGTTTGACAAAGGTTGAAGTGTCCAAGCCAAAACAGGTCAAGATTAGGCCTAAGACTATAGATTGCATTTTCATCGGATATGCAAATAACATTAGTGCTTATCGGTTCTTAGTGCATAAGTCAGATATTCCATATATCCACAGGGGTACAATCATGGAATCAAGGAATGCTAAATTCTTTGAGGATACTTTTCCTAGAAAGGAAAAATACATAACCTCTCACAAATGAAGTTATGAACAAAGCTCTCAGGAACCAGGAGTCGTTGACTGCCCAGATCTAGATGGTTCAGATCTAGTGGACTTCGAAGTGGCTGAATATCCGAAATCTAGTGTTCCAGATTCTCAGAACTTGGAGACTCCAGAGATGGAACCAAGACGAAGTAAAAGGGCTAGGAAGGATAAAATCTTCGGTCCTGACTTTGTAGCTTTGGTTGATGACGAACTAAGGACAATTGTTGAAGCATTGTCAACTCCAGAGGTACCGCTCTAGAAAGAAGCTATTGAGAGTGAAATAGACTACATCCTGCATAACCATACTTGGGAGTTGGTTGATCTTCCTTCGGGAAATAAACCGTTGGGTTGTAAATGGATACTCAAACGGAAGTATAAAGTAGATGGGTCTATAGAAAAGTAAAAAGCCAGGTTGGTAGTCAAGGGCTATCGACAGAAAGAAGGCCTTGACTATTTTGACACGTACTCCCCGGTGTCTAGGATGACGTCCATACGAGTATTCATTGCGATTGCAGCGTTGCATGACCTTGAGATACATCAAATGGATGTTAAGACAACCTTCCTAAATGGTGATTTGGAAGAAGAAATCTATATGGAACAACCCGAGGGGTATGTGGTTCCAGGGCAAGAGAAGAAAGTCTGTCGACTAGTCAAATCTCTATACGGGCTGAAATAAGCTCCGAAGCAATGACACGAAAAATTTGATAGTACTCTAATATCAAAGGGTTTCTCTATTAATGAATGTGATAAATATGTCTACACGAAAGGTAACTCTGACTCGTTCGTCATGATATGCATGTAAGTAGATGACATATTGATCACAGGGAGCAGTCCTAGCTTGATCCTATAGACTAAGAACATGTTGAAACAACGCTTCGACATGATGGATATGGGTATCACAGATGTCATCTTAGGGATAAAGATATCTAAGACATCTGACGGACTGGTCTTATCTCAGTCTCACTACATCGAGGATGTTTTGAGAAAGTTTGAGATGTTAGACAGTTTGCCTATAAAGTCACCAATTGATAGAAATCAAAAGCTTGATAAAAATCGTGGTGCACCCATATGCCAGGAGCGATATGCATAGGTGATCGGAAGTTTGATGTACATAACAAACTGCACCCAACCTGATATTGCTTATGCAGTCAACAAGTTGGCTAGGTTTACCCGTAATTCGAGTGATGATCACTGGAAGGCGTTGAATCGGGTACTTCAATACCTGAAATACACGCTAACTTACAGGTTACATTATTCGAGATATCCAGCTGTACTAGAGGGGTACAGTGATGCAAACTGGATATCTGATATAGAGAACACCAAGTCCACCAGTGAGTATATATTTATAATTGGTGGTGGGGATGTGTCTTGAAAATTCTCTAAGCAAACTTGCATCGCCCAATCCACGATGGATTTAGAGTTTATCGCTTTAGACAAAGAAGGAGAAGAAGTTGATTGGCTTCACGACTTCTTAGAGGATATCCCTTATTGGGACAAATTCATACCTTCTGTAATGATCCACTGCGACAGCCAGTCGGCTCTAGGAAGGGCTCGGAGTTCGATGTACAATAACAAGTTTCGTCATATTGGATGTATTATGAATATATCCTTATTGCGACTAGCACTGCTGAGATCACATCGTTCCCGAATAATAAGCCTGGAGCAGAAAGGAATTTTTCAAAATTCTATCTTAAGAAGATTATATCTCCTTATGAGTGGGGAATTAGCCCATTCAGATCAAAAGAATTTATAATTCCTCGAACGACCATTAAGATGACGTTTAATTACTAAGATTCTGTCAATACTTTCACTCAGAATGGGTTCAAGTAACACCATGTGTTACACCAGAAAATCCCCCTGATTATATCGAAGGATCTACTTCATTATTTTTCTTCATATAGGCAGGAATCTCTTGGATATGGAAATGGATTCCAGAAGCAGGAAGGAATCAGCAAGGCATTATATGTCTCAAAAGAAAATTCATTTGTAAGTTCTGGTCCAAATTATTAGATAAAGATCCAGAAGACAAAACTCGTCATTATGGATGGCAATTAGAAGGCGATATATCTTCACTAGTTAAAAGTCTTAAAAATATCCATCATATGGAGAAAAAGACTAAATACGATGAATCATCTTACTTTTCCGAATTGGAAAAAACTATTGAAGTCTGAAATCCCCAAACATCATACGAGGATATCATGTCAGCATATCTTGATAAGGTAAAGGAGGATTTCATAAAAAAAAATTAAGGCAAAAGTGGATGATAGTCCCTATTCCGAGACATCTACCGCATCCATGAGAGATGTTCCTGATGACAATCAATATGCTTGTCTAGAAGGTGAATCACAACCATCGGAGGATTATACTTACCATCCAACAATAGAAGATCTGTTTGACACCCTAATAGAGGCAATCCAACAAAAATACAAATCCAAGAAGGCGGACAACAATTCAAAGGGAAAAACAAAAATGTCAGAGTGAAGTGACATTGGTGGCCACGCGGATTCAATAATGGCCGGATAGAACAAATGTCCTTTCAGAACTTTAATAAAGTTTTTAACTTTTTATAAAAGTTTTCTTTTTTCAAGATAAGAAAGCGACATATGTCGGGGAATCTTATCTTACTTTATGTAAAAATTTCCTTTCCGCAAAGTTGTTTGTCCATATGTAATTATTAGATTCATTTACTATTTTTATTTTATAAATTGTATTCAGTTTTGAAGTCTGCATTCACCTATAAAAGGGGACTCTCTTTTCATTTGTAAAGCAAGCCTTGGAAGAAAATCACCAAGCACTGTAAAAATTCTCTTCATAATAATATTTCAGTTTTCGTTGTAAAAAAAGGATATAATGAAATAGAATTCTAAATTGTAATTCCGAAAAGGATATTAGTACATATCACCATGGGTTCTGAAGTATTCTAACAATTACGCTCTTGTCGTACGGAGTGCCCTTTCAGCCGTCGCCATGGTTAGGCACAAGACATTTTCATGAGCCATTTTTCGTATTGATCTATGTATAACTGTTGGAATATGCTCGGATTAAAATTCATATTTATGAATAGTACTATGATCCATCCTGGTTGTAGATTTCTTTTGTTTTGTTCTATTATTTATCATTATTCAAAAAAATGATCCTTTTCAGACCTAGACTCAGGTCTTCTAAATGGTATCAGAACCATATTTTCAAAGAGTATTCACATACAGTATTTTCATTATCATGAATATTTTTAGAAGTTATAAACATAGCATTAAGAATGCTAGATCTGAAGAACATGAACTTCCACAGCAGTTGGATGCTTTAAACAAATGGATTATTTCATTTGTTGCCACTAAGGAAATTTATAATTTCGGTATTTTTGAAAACTTGCGAAATCGCTATGTTATTAAGACTATTGAAGAATCTGTCCAAATGGATAATCAAGAAAAAACTATACAGTTATTTTCTGATACTGATATTGAAAGATATCAAAAATTGCGTTATAAATTTTTGCATATTGGATTAGTGCAAATTACATTTAAACCTTTACTTTAAAGGGTTTACCTGAAAGTTTTATGACTATTTTAAGAGATGCTAGAAATTTAAATTGGAAACAATCTCTTATGGGTGCTATGCAATCCAGTCTGGCTTATAGACCAATTTATTTTGATGTCAGACCAAATCTTACTCTATCTTTGTCTGATCCAAATATTTTGCATGCTTTAACTTTATATGTCAAAGCTCATGGTTTTAATTATATGCCTGAAACAGAAGTTATGTCCATCTGTTATCGTATCTATTTCTGTGTGTTAGACAATATGAATCCTAATTGTAAGATTATGGATGATAAGAGAAATAGACAAACGGTTCTTATAGAAACTAACCTAGCCAAAAGGTCTAAGATAACAACTAGAAGACCTATCAGTTGGGATGAAATAAATTATCCCGACGATTAGCTAATTCAGAAGGTTATCCCTGTCCAATCTAGGATATATACTCGGATTGCTCATGTAGTTCAAACTATTGATGGAAATATCCATCTCCAATTCGCTACTCAACCACCTAAATTAGGTAGATCGATGTCATCTCATTATTACCTCTCTCCTCTCAATGACATTCCCAGACCTTCTACTACTAGAGCATCAACCTCTCAGGTTAACAAAGACCTATATAAGGTTACCACTCCTTCATAAATCTCTCAGGATGAGAAGATTGATAAAATAAAAATAGGAGATATCCAAATTCCTGTAGGAATTAATACAGATCCTACTCCCAGTGAAATGAGATTCACTGATTATTTTGAAGATGGATAACGACCATATTCGTGCTTCTCCTCTGGATTATACTCCAGGTTCAGGTCTGAGAAAAATTATTTCGAAAGACTTTCTGAGTGAAGATTATTATCTTTTTAGAAGATGATTCTTTTCATTTTTTACTACAAAAGAACAATGTTCCATTAAAGATCAATTTTATGATGAGTTGCAAACCAAGCAGGATTATAAGTCTTTTGTTAGATAGTTTGTCAAAGACTATGCTCTACCCAATATCAATGTTATTGAAAGACAATGACATTTGTATTCCCAAAAAGTTCTTAGGAGTATATACCTTTCAGATGAACCTTTTTCGTTAAAAAAGGACAATAGTAACAATGATTTACACGCCCAACCTTTTATGAAGCTAATACATCAGACCCTTCATAATAGTCCATGCCCTAGATGTTACATTCCCAAACCCCAAGGTTGTAAGTGCTCTTAGGAGCGCTCCAACTCTTTCATTGGGATCGTTTGAAGCCCCCAACAATGCTTGCTGAATCTTAGTCATGAGTTGGTCCTACCGCTGGAGATGGTCCATAATCGTCTTCTGTTGCGCTCTCAGGATCTGTACTGTTTCATCCATAGGCTCGTTGATGGGGGTTTGATCTCTAGCCATTCATTGGGCGCAGTCGTTTCCCTGAGTCATGATTTCCCCCTTTCCCGTGTCGAGTCTCACTGGTCGAGTGCTCTTCTATAGGTAGTTGGGGCTGAGGGGAACACCACTCAGATTGACAGTATTGACTTGGTCGTTGTTTCCGTTGTTCTCCATATCTGAAATAAGCTTTCATGAGTGAGAAACTTAAACAAGTTAGTGTAAAAATAATGGGTCACAATGATACACAATTGTCCAAGTCCCACGGTGGGTGCCAAACTGTTTACTGGAGAAAGAAAGAGAACAGCAAAAGGAGGCCTTTTTCTTTAAAATGATACAGTTGAATTTGTATACATGGTTATTGACACATGAATCAATATGACAAAATTAATAAGATAACAAGCAAGACATGTTTAGATTATACTAAAATGAGATGATCAAATGTTATTTAAAGTAAATAGCCTGAGCCCTGATAATGCCGTGAGCTTGAGTCTCCGGGTGGGATTACTGGCAAAGCTTGAGAGCTCAATTAAAAATAAGAAATCACAAAGAAATTGTTAAGTATGTTATTTTGCTTATGGAATTCAAAGTATGTTACAATGAAATGAAAGCCTCTATTTATACTAGCTATGGTAAGCATGATCAATAAATCGTGCCCCTCTTAATTACAAATATAATGTTGGAAAAAATATGCAATAAAGGCTGGAGGAAGTCTCGGGATTTCCCCGTAACGATTTTCTACTGACCTGCTTATATTTGACTGGTGGACTGATGCGCGTCTCCGAATCTTTTGTAGCCTTTGTCTCCGGAAATGGTGAACCAAGTCTTATCCTTGACCAGTCACAAGTTCTTGCACGAAACCTTTCACTCAGTGTCTCATATATGATCTGTCGCCCATCGCCACGTGTCATCGTCTGATTCAACCACTTGGTCTCTCCGAATTTTGCCTGATACATGGGGATAAGAAAATTGTTCTGGGCAACATAATATTTCTCTTTTAACATAACTTTTATACTTAATTTCTAATTTTAAGATGACTAATTCATATGAATGAGAAAACTTGATCAAATAGTTCGTGCGAGGCATTTCCTACCTCGACTTTGATCTTTTGTTTTACCAATAAGGGGCACGAAATAAAATGATGTTCTATTCCTAATTTTATGTCAATGGCTCAAAACTTAATAGAAGAATATCTCATGAATTTATATTTTTTCTTTAGAAAAATATAAATGAACACTACTTATTTTTTCTGGAAAAAACTAATATGAAAATTCATGATTTATTTACGATGATAGTAAAATTATGCTTAGACAATTTTGATCCATGTCTTATATTATTGTGTCATTATAGTTATTTCTTTTTATTTTTACTTCTTTGTTTCATATAAAAAGTGCAGGTGAAGGTTTGCATAATTTTTTCTTTTTTCTTTTGCAAAATAAATATGGATTGAAATTACAAACTTTTATGTTTAGATAACATTTTGAAAGAAATTGAAGATAATTTTAGTTTGCGGAAGCAATAATTTTGATAATTTTCTAATAATTAAATATTAAAATAGAATAAATTGAATATTTAGTAACGTATTTTATGATAGCGGGAAGCGCGATTAAATTTAGTAGTTATAATGTTAAAGGAGAACTTGAGGGTGTATCTTTTTATTCTTTTGGAAATTTTCACTTTTGAGTTTTCATAAATCCATAAACAGAGTTCTCCTACATAGTATATTAATTTCTTAAATTAGTTTGCTTATGGTTCTACTTGAAGAAGATCAAATGTTCTTAAATTAGTTTGCTTATGGTTCTACTTGAAGAAGATCAATTTTTTCCCGAGAAAATTCTTATACTTGCCTTATTGAAACTCTTTTTAAGGAAAATCTATTCGTTGCGACTTGCTACAAGTTCTTCCGAAGAAGTTTAATTGTCAACTTTTTTCTATAATGTCGATTTTGAAAACTAATTTTTGGGTAAATAATGTTAAGGAAAAGATACGTACTTCCATTAGATTTTGGAAAAAAAAAAACTCAAAAGCATTTAAAAACTTTCCTAAACAAAATGGGTTATTACCAAATGTCTTAAAAGGAAAATTCTTATCAAATTTAAAAAGAAATCTTAAACAAGATTAGACCAATCTCGTAAACATAGTCCAAGTCGATGACTTCTTTCCGTTTCTTACAAACAAGTCCTAATAACACGTAATAACCTTTAGAAATTGTAATTAAAAGAAATTAGAAGTTGTAATAGCCTAAGGAAATGTGAATGACTCATCTTTATTACTACTTAATTGATAAATTAATTCAATGTGCTTGAAAAGTCATTTTTATCAAAGAACCAAGCAATTAAGGTGATGTCACTTTCAAATAGAGAAATACTATTAGTACAAATGCATCAAGAATTGTTTGAGAATTTAGAAGTGATTATTGTTATAAGCAATCATATACTCCAATTTAGACACCCTTCATTTTTTAAGATAAACACGTAACAACTTGCTTTATTTGAATGAAAGTATTAAAATAATCTCTGTTAAGTTACCAATTTCATTTTGAGTTTGTATGGCCTATAATGGATCATGATGATCCTCTTCATCGACCATTATTAATAAAAGGGATTAGAAAAGTTTCCACGTCACACAACCTATCCTAGGGAGATATGAGAATAGTGGTGAAGAATGAAGGAAATGAGTCCTCCGGGGCATAAATTCAAGAAAGCTGGCTTATAAGCGCCTCCAGAGATTTAAACATGGATTCCCCGCAAAGACGGAAAAATTCTCATGTTGGGGAATTTGACCTTGTCTCATCGATCGCAGACGCCTCGTAAAACGCCACCTGAGCACATCCCGCGATTTACCTGGTGATAGTTGTTGAAGGACCGGTGCTATTACTTGGGACGTCTGCAGGTACCAATAAGTAAAGTATGGCAGTTCGAAAACTTAGATTATAAAAAAAAAAAAATGAAGGAAATGAGTTGAAACACAAAATTGACCGGACAATATTGCCCTTTTTACAGGATGGTCCGGTTTTGGGGGGTCAACAAGTATAAAAAGTACCAACATCATCATCTTCGTGGGAAATAGCAAAAAAGGAAGGGGTTTTACAACAGATCCACAAACATCACTTAACACAATTTGTAACAAAAAATATTTAACGAGTAAATATACATTCTAAATTTCTGTACAGAGGAAGAAGGCAAAAACGCAGATTTCTTCATCTCAGGTAATTCGATCTGACTTATCTTTTTCCCATCTCTTTATTTGAATTATGGTGATTTTCTTGCAGTATTAACTATTATACGTAACGTGTCTTTTGATCTGGGTTTGGTATATTAGGAATCTGGTGTGTGTGTGGAGAATTCAGGTTGATCACGACGAGATCTGGATCAGATTTACTGAGTTTTCCTTCTTCTTAATTTGGTTGCGTAAAATTCAAGTAAGAATTTACTGCCAGTGTTTGTAACTTTCCAACACAACTCGTTGATACTGGTTGAAGATCGGGCCTTTTTTAAAGCACATTCTCAAAGTCGAAGTATTATTTTTAATTTATCTCATTATGGCTGATCGGAAGTGGGAACACAGGAAATCCTGGTTTTCAAGTGAGCTGTGCATATACTTTCGGGAAAGGAAAATAATACTCATACTATCCCAATTTATGTGTTACACTTTACTTTTTAGTCTGTATACATTTCAATATTTATAAATAATTTAATTTGAAACTCCCCTTTTACCCCTTAATGAAATGATTTGCAGCCTCACAAATATCTATCACTTGTTTTAGACCACAAGTTTCAAAAGTATTCCCTTCTTTCTTAAACTATAAGTTTCAAAAGTAGTCCCTTCTTTCTTAAACTGTATGCCTAGTCAAATTATATCACATAAATTGAGACGGAGGGAGTAGTGTCTTTTCAGTTCTATGATAAGCATTTTATGTTTTTAACATATACTTGTGAGGAAAGATCTTGGTTTTGTTAAATGATATTATGTCGAGACATGTATTTTTCCATGCATTTCTCAATTGTCATCACTATTGAAAACGCGGAGCAATACCGTGCAACCCCAAAGTCAATTTTTTGTATTTGTTGTGGTGCCCTTCCTTGTATCATCATTTGTTTAAGGTCCTTGTATTTTTGTTTTTCAGATCTGCAATTGTTGTAGGTCTCGCTTTTGATTAGCATTTACGGTATTGTAGATGACATGATTTCATTATTAGTGTAGATCAAAGTGAAATTTGATCACCCACTTATTGGCATGCTACCTAAGATATGTTGTCGAAGAAGAGGCTGAATTTCGGTTTCAGTGGCTATCAAATTCCTGTTATACCTAAAGCTCCTAGATCAGCTAGAGTAAGGATATTACATTATGCTTTTAGTTCTTTTTTCTCTTACCTTTTTTGCTAAATGTCTCCTGTTATTGTGATTTCTTTCAGAAGAGACGCCCCTGTATAAAGTTGGACGATGATCAAATTTGTGCATTTGAATTATTAGCAGCTGTAGCTGGCAAACTCTTACTTGAGAGTGAAAGCTCTGCTTCGAGTAATGCAGATGCACCAACGGGAAAAGATGAGCCTGCTGGTTGCAGGGATACTATTAAATGTGAACAAATGGAAGATGATAAAGCTCTTGACCAGGGGAGTTGTGTAGAAAGTGCTTATATACCCGAAGCGGTACACCAAGAGAAAAATTTCAAGGATGTTTCCAGTAAACCTTATCATACAGAAAATAAATCCGTTTTAGAGAATGCTTCTACTATTATAGGTTCTAATTCCTTTACAAAAGACTGGTCCGAGGTGAAGATGGAAAGCTGCAAAGATGTTAATGCGGATGCAAAGTCACAAATCAAAGTGGAAGGTGGATCTCCAAATCCGGATGATCAACGTGACATTAGAATTGTGGAAGGAACTCAAAAACAGTTAGATGATGACATCAAACATACTGAATTAACTGTGGCAAATGTAAAAGCTCCAATTGAAAAGAATGTGAATAATAGTGCCTTGATTAACTCAGATAGTAGTGTACAGTTTCCCTTGTACAGGGACCCCGTTCCTTGTGCTTCTTTTGTGAAGTCAAGGAACAATGTAAAGTTAGGTGTTAGAGATGATGATGAAAATTATTTTGGGTGCTATAGGCGTAGCACTAAGATAAGGACCTTCAAGCCAACATCACATATTGCGTACAGAAGAATAAGGAAGATCCTGACATCTAGACACTGGAAAGTAGCTCCTAAGTTGAAGGACTGTGAGAGTTCTTACTCTAGTAAGTGGAGAAATTACTCCGACATTTTTATAGCATAAACTCTATACTCTTGCTCAATTTTATCAGCTTTTCACGTCATATTCTAACTACTTGATTTTGGTGTTTTAGATGATGGAATGAAGTCTTTTTATTGCAAAAGGAAAAACACGCATGGGAATGAAAGCCGTCGGCTTGAAGTTCCTTCCAAGAGAAGGAAATTTTGCGATCATAGCTTTGCTGTGGCATATGTCCAGGAAGCCAGTAGTGAAAGCATTTCAAATAAACCTGAAAAGGGAATCAAGGAAGATATTATTACCTCTCCAGCAGTCCCGCCTAAAGGTCAATATCTTATTAACATCCTTACTGTTGAAGATCCATGGTTTATGCTGTTTTACTGAGTCATGTACTGTCTTTCTCTACAGGCGCTGTTGTTTCAGCTTCAGTTAGAAATCATCAGAAGGAGGATCCTAATGGTAAGAGACTTCATATTTCAGTTTGGACTGCATTTTGCCACCTTTATATCATTTTCTTTCTTTCTGGATTAGACGACAATTGTTTCTCGAAAAAGCTTTTGACCTGAAATTTTCCTTTCCAGTAAAATTTAGCATTAAGTCCTTCAAGGTGCCAGAGCTTTATATTGAGGTTCCTGAAACCGAAACAATTGGCTCACTGAAGGTACTTCGCAGGCACTCTTTTTTTTTCTTACTAATATCTGATGCGTTATGAAATCTAGAAAATCTTCGATCTTTAATCAAGATTACTTGGCCTTGTGCATCTATGAATTTTAGCATTTTCTGTAGGGATTTGATGTGTACAACTGTTTTTGTTCATACTAGACCACTATTAAGATGATCTTATGTGGAAACATAAAGAGTAAATAGATACACTTTTTAATTCACAAGTCTCTGTTGGTGCATCCGCACTTGGTATTAACTACAATATTCATTTAAGCTTCTTCGATTTTGCAGTACGCTCTCCCTGAAGATGTTTAATTAAGCATTTTTATGTGCGAAATTCTTTTATATTTTTTGCAGAGAACAGTTTTGTTTTTTGACAAGTGGAAATCAAATAAACAGCTCTTTTTCTTTTATGCAGAGAACAGTAATGGAAGCAGTAACAGCTATCCTGGAAAGTGGATTACGGGTGGGGGTGGTTCTCCAAGGAAAGAAAGTCAGAGATGACAATCGAACGCTACAGCAGGCTGGTATATCCAAGAATGACAATCTCGATACATTGTGTTTCACTTTGGAGCCTAGTTTCTCCAAAGTTCCTCTGTCATTGTCTCCTAAAGCCGACACTCCTGCTTCAACATCATACATTACAAATCAAGAATTATCTAGGTATTGTTGGAAGATGAGTACTTGTATGCTTTTGAATAATGGTGCTTTGCATAGTTATCAAAGTAAAAGAGAAAGAAATGTTACAATTGGTTTTGACTATATGGATAGCTGACGGTGTCTAATTAGTCGTTTTTATATTCAGGCGTCCACCTAGTCCTATCTTGGAATTGGGGCCTCCCAATGCTTTGTCAGATCCTCCAGAGACTAAGTTGGACAAGCATGATGAGAGTAACCATGAACTGGAGATGTCACCTACAAATCCTATTGATCAATCAGCTGATGAAGCTGTTCCAGATTCTAAAGCCTTGGCCATAGTTCCTCCTGTGAATGCAGAGGCACTTGCTGTGGTTCCAGTGTATCATAAAAATAGACATTCTGAGCTTTCAAAGCGTAGGACAAGGAGGCCATTCTCAATTGCTGAAGTAGAAGCGCTGGTCGAAGCTGTAGAGCAGCTTGGAACTGGAAGGTATGGAAACAATAACATTCTCTTCACGAACAATAAGAATAGTTAGAAATTTGTAATTCACAGGGATCTGCATTTCAATCTTTGGTAATGCAGGTGGCGTGATGTTAAAATGCGTGCTTTTGATAATGTTGATCACCGAACTTATGTTGACTTGAAGGTTAGACCACTTCTTTTATTTTTTAATAATTCGGTTCTGAAAGAGTGTTATTCCATTCTGTTCACATGCCTACTCTTCCATTTTTTTTTGTGAAAAACAGAGTTTACTTCCTTAACTTTCCAAATAGTATCCTTGGCTCTTAAATTAGGGTCCTGTTTCTGTTACTGTCTGGACTTTGGAATCCCACGTATTAGATATTTATGCCAGCAAGAAAATAGGCATGCTGTCATATGAGAAGATTCATTACAATTTTTAACGATCCAACAGGTTTATTATATTGTAGAATTGTTTATCATAATGACTTATTGGATATTATGACAGCTCTGAATGGTTGCATAAAAAGCTAAAGGGGGATAAGCTTAGATCTTATTGAAAATTTTAATTATTTATTAGTGTGATTGTTGCCATCATCCATGTGATGATATGGTTGCTTGGTTGTATTATAGGATAAATGGAAGACATTAGTCCATACAGCAAGCATTGCCCCACAGCAAAGAAGGGGAGAGCCGGTGCCGCAAGAACTTCTGGACAGGGTCTTAACTGCCCATGCCTACTGGTCTCAGCATCAGGCCAAGCAACACGCCAAACAACTTGCTGAACCTCTGAAAATTGTGGATGCGCAGGTGCAGAACGATGTCGCCGCGTGAGAGGAGATGTCTAATGTGAACATGTAAAGATTAATATGATTATGATAGGAGACGCAACGAGAAAAATTGTAAAGAAAGCCTCGTCACAACTCTCGTTGACTCACTGATTTATTGCCATGTCTTCCATTGTGACTGGGTGGGACTGGCATTTGTAAATGAATCAAGGAATAAAGCAGTCTAACAGGGAAACGAATTTCTTTGCTGCTGTTGGTTCTATTCTTTCATGTACTGTTAGGATTGGATAGGAAAATGACGAAAAGAATCAAATGTATTATGATGTACATTATTTTTCATATTCTACAACTACTTTCATTACTGATGAATTCTTTAGAATGTAGCTTGATCTTTACACTGAGTCTCCTTTTATTATTTTCTAATATTTGTTAGTTAAGGCATGTTTTACGAAAACTTCAAAAATCATCCATTACATTACATCTTTTCTTTCGATCGAAACACATAATCTATATCTATATCTATATTATTATAAAAGCATAAATATAAATGTTGATTGATCAAAATATTTTTTCTATAAAAGTTAAATTATTTTCTTTTATAGTTGGATTCCAATGTCATACATACTTTGGGACGCCTAATTTTACGAATGTGAAGTCAAAAAAATTGCTAGATTTACCATAGTTGAAGGAGTTTCTAATATGAATTGCAACGAGATTAAAACTTGTTCAAAAGTTTGAACCATTCTCGAACTTAAACTACCACATTTTATTTATCTAAATCGCTTGAGAAGTTGATGGCAAAGATGTTTGTTTTCCTCTTCAGCTCATCTATGCTGACTTGTATCTTGTTCTCGATTAGGGGTGGCAAATGGATGGGTTGAGTCAAAATTAGACGGATTAAAATGAGTTAAGTTAATAGTTGGGTCATGACCCGACCCGCTCAAAAATTCTTTCAGTCAAAATGGATTGGGTCAAGATGGGTTAAAGTAACGGATTATAACCCAACCCGCCCAAATTAACTCAAATTTGCCTTTTAATACCAAACTGCTCATTAGAAGATAAAATAAAATAAAGCGTCCGGTATTATTAATACTGTGTCATTTGACTACTTGAATTATGTGGTTCCTTGATGCAATTTGCTTTAAGGACCTGTAAATAATTTGAAATGGAAAGGAATCATATTTATTCCCTGTTTGCTTTTATTTCACTAATGTTGGTTGATAATTTATTTGACTACTTTTCTTCATGGTTTCCCTCTTAAGTGATTCCTTGTTTTTTTATCAGCTTCAAGCTTTTTGTTGTATTCGATTAATTAACAGAGTTTGTCATATAAAGATTTAAAGATAGGCTTAAGTGGGGAACTTACACTTAGGCTGATGTATTATATCTGACATTGAAGTTAGTACACTAGATTGGAAATGAAAAAACCTTTTATAACTTCTACTTAATGTTTGTGGTCATATATTTTAGGTTTATATTTAATTAAATACAGAATTAGATTACAAAAACTAATTGAACTGAAAATGGAAACTAAAATTGATAAATCTCCATAGCTGAACTCTAGATCTGCATAAGAAGAGGAGGATGAGGAAAATACCGGATAGTCGTTGAAAGTGCTGTAGCCGAGTCCCCTAGTTAGTTATAGGAATCCTTCAGCTGATCTCTACCGTCAAAGCTCATTTATTTACTTCTATTCTTGTATGTACACGTGTACTCTATAACAACCTCTCGAACAAATGTCCACTCCACCCTTTGATTCCCCCTAAGCCCATTACATTCCCTCCAAAAAATGTCCTTGTCCTCAAGGATGATCTCGAAAATCTTTCAACTCAACTCTATAGTCATTTGGTGGGGCAAAGGTGAAAGTAATGGCCAGAAGAACGAAGAGAATACAACTGTCACTGTGCAAAATAATGATAACGATATTCTTTTCATAAATGAGGAAGAGGAATGCATGCACTTGGCAGGTGTAGAGTTGAAATGGGTGGTTGACACAACAGTATCTTACCATGCCACACCAGTAAAGGATCTTTTTTGCAGATATGTAGCATGTGATTTTAGCTCTGTGAGAATGGGTAACACAAGTTACTCAAAGATTGCGGAGATCGGGGACATTTGTGTCAAAACTAATGTCGGATTCAAATTGATTCTAAAGGTCGTGTACCCAATTTGCGAATGAACTTGATCTCGAGAATTTCTTTGGACCGATATATATACGAGAACTACTTTGCAGACCAAAAATGGAGACTCACCACGGGTTCATTGGTGATTGCAAAGAGAGTTACTCGTGCCACGTTGTACAAGACAAATGCAAAAATATGCCGAGGTGAATTGCAGATTTATGGTATAAAAAATGAGTCATAAGAGCGAGAAAGGATTGCAAATTCTTGTCAAGAAATCACTCATATCTTTTGCCAAAGGTACGATGACAAAATCTCGTGACTACTGCTTATTTGATAAGCAACATAGAGTTTATTTCAGACATCGTCTGAAAGAAAATTGAATATACTTAATTTAGTATATTCTGATGTTTGTGGTCCAATTGAGGAAATTGATGAGCGATAACAAATATCTTAATAATTTTATTGTTGATGCTTCACGGAAGTTACAGGTTTTTATCTTGAAAACTAATTAGGTGTTTCAAGTTTTCCATAAGTTTCATGCTCTGGTGGAAAGGGAGACATGCCGAAAGCTAAAGTGTCTTCAAACCGACAATGGAGGTGAGTACACTTCAAGGTTATTTGAATAGTACTATTTGAGCCATGGGATCAGACATGACAAGACAGTTCCAGAAACCCCCACAACACAATGGTGTAGCTTAGAGGATGAATCACACCATTGTTAAAAAGGTGAGAAACATGCTCAGAATGGCTAAACTGCCTAAGTTATTCTGGGGTGAAGTAGTTCCGACAACCTGTTACCTGATCAATAGGAGTCCATAGATTCCATTAAAGTTTGACATCCGAGAGAAAGTTTGGACCAACAAGGAGTTGTCCTACTCGCATCTGAAGGTGTTCGGTTACAGAGCTTTTGCACATGTACCGGAGAGGGAGCAACCAAATGAGGTTGTTGAGCAGGGGGAGAAACATGGTGACAATGTAGAGAGTGGAATACCCTACTCAGGAAGAAGAATAACAATCTTAACCTCTAAGGATACCACAAAGGCAAATGGTAGAATCATCCAAGTACCATTCTCCAGAGTTGTCCTCGTCAGAGATGAGGGGGAGCCAGAAAGTATTAAAGAGGTGTTGTCCCATCCAGAAAAAAGCTAGTGGATGAATGAAAGCCATACAATAAGAGATGAAATCTCTGTAGAAAAATGGCGCGTACAAGCTGGTTGAACTTTCAAAGGATAAAAGACCACTAAAATGTAAGTGGGTCTTTGAACTCAAAAAAGATGAAAATGGCAAGCTGGTCAGATTACAAAGCTCGATTAGTGGTAAAAGGCTTCGAATAGAAGAAAGGTATTGATTTTGACAAATTTTTTTGACATGTTGTCAAAATGACTTCTATTTGAACCATTTTTAGCTTAGCGGCTAGCTTAGATCTTGAAGTGGAGCAGTTGTAAAAACAACATTTCTTCACAGAGATTTCGAAGAGGAAATTTATATGGAGCAGCCAGAAGGATTTGAAGTATTCGAAAAGAAGTACATGGTGGTACAAGAAGTTTGAGTCATTCATGAAAAGTCAAACTTACACAAAGACCTATTCTGATCCATAAGTACACTTCAAAAAAAAAATTGACAACAACTTTACTATCTTGTTATTGTAAATGGATGGCATGTTAATTGTAGGACAAGACAAAGAGCTGATTGTTAAGTTCAAGGGAGATTCGTCCTAGTCATCCGTGGTGGGAAAAACCTCAAAAACTAGTTGAAGAAGATGAGACTCTACCCACTTAGTATTAATTGATTAATAGGACTAAAAATGAGATAAATTGATGTGTTATACTAATATAAGCATGAATTTCATTATTTAGTAACCATTAGGCTTGAATCCTCCATTGTTGTTAAGAAATTGATTATGGAAAATCTAGGGTTTATGCTCAATTTGGGGGGTTTGCATTGTTTGATGAAATTGCCCTATTATTGAACTAATTTAGCAATTGGAGAGTATAATTGAACTTCTAGAATATTGGATTACTGATTTCACCCTTTAATTACCATTTTACCCTTATCGGTCCATTTCCATCATTTTCCCATAGTTGGTTGGATTTAAGGAATAGTCTAGTGTTGTGGGTATCGTTAGTTTCTGTTTCTAACTTAGATTTCAATAATGATTAGACATTGAGTATTACTGAGACCCGCAGAGAGGCAAGTCTCCATTCTGATCATTTGTGGCTCTCACTTGGCATCCAAGTAGGTTACGACTTACCTTCTGGTTAGACTTCTATTAGAGAAGTGTATGTAGAGTTAGCTATTATCGGAGAAAGAATGTTACGCCTTTGAGTATGAAGTTGGATGAATTACTTAGGTTTGGTACTGTTGATTGATTTATTAACATTGTTGCCAAGTGTTGATATTGAATTTGCTCTAAGTTTTCATATAATGATTGTGATACAGTTGTATCTCACTTATCTTAGTATTATCGTGGATAGAGGAAAGGACTTGATTTGATAATTATATTGTTATATGTGTCCATATGTGTCACGGTTGGGATTGATACTGACATAGTCATTTTGCATTGCATTCATCCTCATTTCCATGATACATTGATATTACTTGTGATTGGCATAATAGTGACAAATGAGAAGAAACATATGTGATTCTTGATATTTGATAGCGAAGCCATCTCTAATTTGTGTGCGGAATGTCTAGCGGTGTGGTTGGTGGTAGAGTCATCTCTGACCTTTGTGCGGAGTGACTGGTACATAGACATTGAGGGACCCCTATGGGTCATCACTGCCGGGACGTAGAGATATTCCGCTCGGACCATGTGTGTACGGAGAATACATTTGGCTAGTGCATTGCATTGCATATTCACTCATCATTACATTTTCATATTACTTGGATTCTGACTTGATATTTTGTACTTAGATTGTTTATTCTTGGAATGTGATAGTGTTTTTACTTGATTGCGAGCATGTCTATTCTTCAGTTTCTTTCTTTATATATGTTAGCTAACTTTTGTCGGCCTATGATACCTACCAGTACATAGTGTTTGTACTGATACTATCTTGCTACATTATTTTGAGTGAAGAGTACGTGACATGCTCCACATCCACTCCTCGCGACTGATCCCGAGGCTTCTATTGAGTTTCTACAGTGAGCATGCTGGATGGATCCTCAGCCCAGAGGCTCCTTCCTTATTATTTTTCTTTTCTTGTATTCTGAGACAATATTCCTAGTTTGGAGACTTGTATTATTCCATACTTGTAGTTGATTTGTAGTCGCTCTTGTACTATTTTCAGACCAGTTCCTTGGGGTTGTATTAGTATTGTATTCCGCACTTATTTATATTTATGCTTGAGACTTATATTTCTATTGTATTTTTACCTTATTGTTGTTAAATTAATGATTAAGGGATGGGTTTGCCTATCGAGGTGGAATATGGTAGGTGCCCGCACGACTAAGTGATTTCGGTCGTGAAAAATTTGGTATCATATCCCTAGGTTCATTGTTCTCAAGAGTATAAGAGAAATGTCTAGTAGAGTCTCGTTGATCGATACGATGACGTCCATACCTATCTTTGAGAGGCTATAAGGCATTTAGGAAATTTTGCTTCTTTCATTCTTATCGTGCATTCTCGACTTTATTGAATTATAAATCTCTTTTGTTTCACTCTTTCTCACAGATAGTGAGGACTCGTTCAACCTCGAATAGGGATCAGGATCCCGCTGCTAGGATTGTTTATGGGGTAGGGTTAGAGGTATATATTGAATTGAAACACCGGCCAAGGGCCGAGGACCAACGATTTTTCGAGGCTTTTTTAGAGCAGCATTTCTAGAGCCATAGGTTATTCAAGAGGATGAGCACATTCAGGATAATGAGGTTGAGCTGGGGTTTAGTTAGCATATGATGTAGCTCCCCGTTTCTTAGGTGTTCCAGTTCCTAAACTTGCTTCACCCCTAGCTACTCAGCCCACGATGTTTGTGGAGGAACAAATATTTTTGATTAATTTAGGAAGATGGATCCTCCTAGATATGATGGAGATCCAGAGGATAATTCTTATGAGTTATTGATTAGTTGTCTTAAGAGGTTGCGTAACCTCGGGTTTGTGGAGTCTCATGAAGTAGTCTACACCACTTTTTCTGATGGTTAGACCTGCCAAGTGGTGGTGGAGGTCGTATGTTGGGACTATAACCGAAGGGTCTCCTCCCTTTACTTGGGCTTCATTTACTCAGTCATTCTTGGAGAAGTTCATACCTCATAGTGTGAGAAAGAGAAGGAGAGCTCAGTTTGAGGGGCTACACTAGGGGTGCATGACTATGACAGAGTACGAGACACAATTTCATTCCTTGTCTCACTATGCTTTGATGATTCTTCTATATGACACTTAGAGGGTGTAGAGGTTCACCAATGGGTTGATTTGTCCTCTTCGTTTGATTGCGGCACAAATGGCTGCCAAGGGGTCTTTCTACCAGAAGATAATTGATGTTGTCTGAGAGGCCGAGTTTATTAGGCGTGAGGATTATGAGAAGCGGGTGGTCAAGAATCCCTGATTTAACATGCATGTGGGTACCTCGTCTAGAGTTAGGGTCATTTTGGTAGGAGTCATCACCATTAGTTCAACATACCCTTTGTTACTCCCCGTATTTTTACGATTAGCATGCATTATAAGTAAAATAATGCAAACCCAAAAATCTTAAGATCCTCTATATGGATAACAATGGCTTAAAACAAGTTTTAAGTAAGTATCGTGGGTGTTAGAGGTTAAATGAATCGAAAAAAATGAGTTCGTCAAAAGTCTGCAACTGTTGAGCAATTACACGGACCGTCAAACTGATTGACGGCCCATTAAAGGTGGTGACACTGTATCTCTTAGTAATAAAGTTGGATGAGGTTTCTAGAAAATGATGGTGAGTTACGGTGGAATCACAACTAGTGAAATGGTTTCACGGTCCGTGAAGCCACCGTAAAAGTGTGGCGGTGCCACTTTACTTTTGGATATTTAAAGAGGTGGCTTTATTTTTTTAAGTCATTCTCGACCTATACATCCCCTATATCACTCCAAAATCATATCTAATTGACCATCCATGGTCCAAGGATAAATCAAAAGGTAAACCATCTAAATCTTACGTCGAGAATCCCGTGGTGCTAGTAGAAGCTAGTTGTCATACCCCAAACTAGGGGTGTGGCCGGCACTCGGTGCCCTGCTGGCCCGAGCATACCATTCTAATGACCAGTCTTCTGTGCAAGTGGAACTTTCGTCCGACGAGGCGGTACCAATATATATCACAACAACAACTCTAGATAAGAGGGACTAATCCAACATATATATACAATGGGACCTACAAGGTCATGACATGGTTTAACAAAAGATAAATTAGTCGGCAAAGCTACACATCCACATTTTACATACCAAAACAAGTATGTGAGCTTCTATGAGTGACTGGACTAACATATGGCCAGGACAAGGCCCCGGCCTACCCTTACTATATATAACTCTGCAAAAACACTCTATACATATATAACCGGAAAGCTCCGGGAAGAAGAAGCTCACTTACTAACGGCTGAACTCAACAACTCCTACTGAGGTGCCCTAGTAAAGTCTCTATCAGAACTTGTGGCATAAACACACAGCTTCCCCGAAAAAAGGGACGTCAGTACAAAATAATATACTGAGTATGTAAAGCATGAATAACAATGTGAATCTGTAAGCTGTAAATAAAAGCATATAAGCAATATGAAGTGAGTAGTTGTAAAGGGAAGCATAAGCAACCTGGGTGCCATATGAGGCGAAGGGAATGCAACATATAATATCAATGCCATGTTATGCATATGAAGTGCTCTGAGATGGTACTTATTCGTTTCACAAACTGTCCATAGGACCCACTGACTTTAGGCTGGACTATGCGTTTCACCAGACCATCCATAGTCAACCATAACTATGTACCTATGTGTATCATAGTCCGTCCATAGGGCATATAATCTCTGAATAACTGTGCACCTATGCGTATCATAGTCTGTCCATAGGGAGTCAATTTGTGCATGTGCAATGAACAATTATACAATGCAATGACCCTTATGCAAGTGTTGATAACCATGCTTGCATGCCACGCATGTAATGACACCTTTGGAATCGAGGGTGTGAATAACACATTGTGACAACACTGGCTCCTTGGCCTCTCTTGAACTCATAAATTTGTTTAACTTTATTTCTTAGAATGACTCTTTGGTCGACACAACGACTATACCTTGGAAAGCTTCCTTTCAAAGACTTATGATACGATCGATAATCAACAATGAAGATCACAAGAACATGAATAAATAATGAATACTTATTAACATGAAACTTTGATGGACAATACAGTAAGAGTTCTCAATATTTTTTTTTAAAACGATAATTCTTTGGTTTTCATGCTTTTGAAAGAAAGGGATAGCCTTACATACATTATCCACGAAGCTATACGACGCGATATAACCTTTTTAATTTTCACGACCGATTATCTATAACACATAAAGGATCGATATCAACCCCCACTTCATATTCAAATAAGAAACTTCACTTAAGTATGTTTGCGATCAAAACTTCACTTAAAAAGGTTCTTCATCTTGTTTAATGAAAGGGGATATTTATGTAATTTGACCCCACGATTCTCCAAATCATACCCTCTTAGGTTTACAATATCAATAATCAATATATAAACCAATATCAACTTATAATTCCAACAAAACAGCCCCCAACTCAACATATCTTAATTTCATAAGTTTACGGGTTTCGGTTAGGAAACTCATTTCACAACTTATCCCAAATCATCAATTAATCACATATATAGATAGATGAGGATGAATTTTAACTCAATGCAACCAAATCGTCTCAAAATCGTAGCTTGCCCCAATTTCTAGGGTTTCCAACGTTGGCTCGATACGACGAAGACAATTCTTATGATTTTCACGGGATTAGTAGTGTTAATCCAACGTAATTGGCTTAGGATTGACCTTGGATGTTGTAGTTCTCTAGATAGTATTTGAGAGGTGTTAGAATATGATTTAGGATGGAAATGACGGAAAAGTCGTGTGACCCGTATTTATACCCAAAAATATTTCCACTGTCGTACATTGATGGTGAAGATTGATGGCCCGTCAAAGTATTTGATGGTCTGTCAATCTTTCCCATCAAATGTCCTGGAAGCTTGATGGCCCAGGTTAGCATTTGATGGTCCATTAAAGTATTTGACGGTTCGTCCTTCTCTCCCGTCAAATTCTCAATTTTCCAATTTTCATTGAAACGTACTTCCATTGATCCGATTATCTTCCATATACTCTGAAACTTCCGTAAACAAGTTATAAACGTTGGTTACCCTTTTGTAAAGTCATACCTCTTCCAAGGACTTAAGTATTTAGAGACGACGCGATGCAATCCAAAAACTACGAGGTGTAACACTAGTTTCTTCCCGTTGTGGTTGATTTGGAGATTCCTTCGAGTTGAAGCAAGCCTAGGGTTGAGATTGTTCTAGTTTTTTGAGGTAATAAATTTCCTCCTCATCTTGTATTTGATTATATCGAAGTCCAAGCTAAGTTATTTAAGTTAGAACATATGAATTGACGGTCGATAGTCGTATAGAAGTCATTGTATCATGTTGGAGTATTTGGGAGTTGTTATTGTGCTATTATACGACAAGAATAATGGGGAAGGATTTGTACATGTGTTGTTGTTGTTGATTTACAACTTGAAGATAAAAAGAAGAAGTGTAGAAGAGTGTTATGTTGTTAGCTAAGAACTCAGCTTGTTGTATGATGTGTTGTATACTAGTTATCTTTTAGCTTTATGTTGGCCCTATTGTTGTTGTTGTTGTAGATTAAGGTGTTGTACAGACTATGTTTGTCGTCTCTCTAAGTGAATTGACAAAAGGCATGTAATGGATATCCTTTACTCTTTCTTTTGGCATGACTCTGAACCTAATATGGTCTCCAAACTGAATACATAAAACAAGAGTTCTTATAGAGCATGTCTCTCATAACATTCTATCCTTCATGTGATACAATATGTCCTTTATTGAGAGTTCAAGACATGTTTAGACCTTGCTTCTCACTAGATGAGCATATAGAGAATATATGAACATAGTTCATTATTGTTGTTGTTGTTGAGTTCACACCCTGAGCTATAATCGGTGGGTGTGACACTATGGCGCACATACACAAAGCCTTATCACAGCTTGGTACATTATGAGTTATATTCACAGGGCCTTATTACGGCCTGGTACGGTATGTATACACATAGAGCCCTATTGCATACGATACGAGGTATATACACAGAGCCTCATTAGGCCTGGAACGTTATATTTATACACAGATCCTTGGTAGGGCATGGTACATTATTGTTATTACTATGTGATATGAGTCATGACTAGGTATGGATATCCTCATATTATTCCTCGACTCTCAGTTATACTCAACTATTATGTTTATCAGTTCAGTTTCAGTTTACAGTTATTCAGTTGCCTTACATACTCGGTACATTATATCGTACTGATGTCCCTTTTGCCAAGGGTGCTGCATTTCCTAAGATATAGATAGATAGGCCTCCTCGGTAGGTGTTGCCAAGCTCAGCTTGATTGGTAAGCTCCATGTCATCCGGAGTTTCTAGGTCTAGAGTTCAGGAGTATTTTGATGATCGTCTTTTCTCTTTACTTTTCAACTAATTTAACTTAATTGAATTAGGAATCAGTTGGGTTGTCTTATCTATCGGTTGGAAATAGGTGACATCACGGCTTATGGATTTTGAGTCGTGACAAAGTTCTGTCGTAGCTCTAGGATATTTCTCTTCTCTGAATTCTCAAAACAAAATACTCGTTTTATTTACTTTCTGCTTTCAATTTTTAACCAGGGGCCAGCCGGCCGGTCTCGCGTAATGGGTCCAAGGGCCTGGGCCTGTCCGACGGTCTGGTCGCTCTGGCTCTGGGCTGGTCCGCATGGTTTTCCTTTTTTTAAAAATAACATATGTATAAAAAACTCAATAAACAAAACAAGATAGTGTAATAAAACATCCAAGATCGTTATGTTTTTATATTATTTAATAGACATATGATTTTTTTGTAATACAAAATTACAAATACAATTGTTCTGTATCTAAATTGCAACTTTGTGGTGTTGTCCAAAAGTTGCAAATTATATAATAAAATTGCAATTAAAAAAATTACATTCTCAAAAAATCGCTCTAATTGCTTGATGATTTCCTCGTGGTTCTTCTATTGAATTGGTATTTGTTGGTCAAATTGATCCACGCCGCTCCACTACCTTCTGCTAAGATTTCATGCCAGTTTTCATCTTCTTCTTCGCTGATCTCCGATCATTGATCAGACCTTCTCCGCCTCCGCCAGATTCAATCTCTAAATAATACCGCAACTTCCGAAAGTCAGATCCTGCCTAACGAAAGTGTCAGGGTCTCCTATTTGATATCCGCCACAGAAAGCGCCAGACGCAATGATGACGCTTGAATGTTCAAAAACATCTCTGCCATCAATGAAAGTGTTTGAAAGGTCTTCTCATTCCCTCCAAAGATTTCAAAGAAGTCTTCATGTCCATCTTTATTGATAACTTCTTGATACGTACGTAACCCCGCAAAATAAAAATATCCAACTCGCTAATTTGATTAGTAGTAGAGGTAATGCACGCATTCTATTTCTCGAGGCTTTCAATACTAACCATAGAAACAACATGTCTTGTGAGGTTGTGTTTGAAGATGAAGAAGATGGTATGGAAGCCGGTAAGTTACTAGCATTTTCTTGTTGATAAAATCTATATATTTTTTTGCATTGGTGTTCTACGCTAGACAACACTTCTTCTTTAGGTTGACTTTGTTCAATGCAAGTAGTGATTTAGATTTTGGGACTTGAGGTGGTAGTACTTCTATACAATCGTAAATAGTTTCAATTAGTGATTTAGTACCGTCTATTTTAATAGTAGGATTTAATACAGAACCAATAATATAAATAGTGGGAATAGGAATAAAATATTTTTTTATTTTGACAAACATTTTTTTAATAGCTGCCTTATAAGCTGGTTTTTCCATATATTCACTAAGTAATAAAAATATTAGAGTTATATAAAACAACATAGTTGAAATAGTAGGATAATATATACCGAAATTTCTTTTGTTGCTTGAAAATTTCTCTAAAAATACAATAAGTTCGGAAATTTTTACCCAATCACTATCTAAAATCATATCAATCGGATTTTTATTATGAGAGTTAAAAATAAAGTTATAGGTATTCTATAGTCATAAGCAACAAGTAGTTGTCAGATAAAGAATTCCACCTAGTGGATACTTCTTGTGAATTTTTCTATAAGGTAGTCCACAATCGTGACAAGTTTTTTATATTCTTTTCTACGTTGTACTTTATTACTTTAAAAATAAAGTTTATAGCAAATTGTATTTTACTAAGAATGTCTTCAAAAAGGTATAGACCATCCTTACAATTAAGTTATATATATGGCAATAATGCGATTTTATATGAAAATGATCTAGAAAAGATGGAGTTAAACTATTTTTTAAAATTGTAATTGCGTAATTGTTAGAAGAAGAAGTATCTAATGTAATAGTCATAATTTTATCTGCTATTCCAGAATAATGGCACACTTGATAAATATTATCCTGCAATAAAAGTACCAGCAGGTGCCTATCATCTATATATCTATACGTTAAAATATGTTTTTTGCATAAACCATTTATAATCTATCCAATGACAAGTTACAAGAATAATCATGGGTCATAGTACTACTTAATCATATCGACGTGATAGATACTTTGCCATTAAAATGATATAATGAAAAACGAATATTGTTGATATTCATGCGCTAATTTAAATACATCTCTCTTAACAAATGATCTAGGAAAACCGCTAAAAGGTGATTATATATATCTCTAATGTAATGAATAAACCGGAGATGAAGGAAATGAAAAAGGCAAACCCTCCACATCAACTACTTTTGATATCGATTCCTATCTCTATGTTTATTGTATTTAGATCCTGCCAATTCCCCCGCCATAGGGTTAATTTGACTTTAGACTTGGTTCTGGGACAAGATGCGAACCTTGTCCCGATGGAGCGCGCTTATGCACCCGTTTTGAAGCCTGGTATCGGGCATACCTAATGGACGAGCACTTACTACGTGGTTCAATTAAACCCCTGCATCACCGTGACCTTTCCGGCTTTAAATTTTAAAACATTTTTACAAATTTTACATATAGCTACTGATTTTCTACGCCCTATCAAAAATGTCCATGCATATGATTTTAATGGTCGCTTTACCGACCTCGCCTCATACTGGGGAATAAGGTATTTACTAAGGTGCACTAAAGGGTGGTCATCAACATTAGTTGTATCATCTAGATCATCGCCTAAATTAAAGTCTTCGAGTTCCGTAAAATAGCTTCGGTCTAAATCTAATGGTATTGTAGAAAAATGTCGAGTATCAACAAAATCATCCCGTAGGAATAAGATGACTGTAGAAGTACCTTGCCCCGGTTTCCTACTAGAAGAAACACTTTACCCTTACTCCTTAAACATAACTTTTGATCCTTCCATTTTAATTATGATAATAAATAATTAAAGACAATAAAATTAAGTGCGCTAAATAAAATAAACAGATAATAATAATTTAACGAAGGAACGATCAGACTAAACAACACGACGTAACGCCGACTTGTAATCGAGAGGTTGAAAATTGAAACTTTGCTCGATGGAAGATTCTCAAGCTAGTTGCCAACTTCACTCCCAATTCCCAAACGAATGAATAAAATTGAATATTTAGTAAACAATGTAGACTTGTAGAGAGATATATTGAGAGATTAAAGAGATCAGAGGAAGATTGTGTAGAAAGATGAAGAGAAAACGAGTTATTTATAGTTGAAAATTGCCAAAGTGTAAATATAATAACTTATGGGTTAAAAATAAATACTGGGGTCAGGGGGAGATGGAGGCTCAAATGGTCAGCCGCCAATCCGGGCCAAATCTAAATGGTCGCTGTGCAACTACCATATTTGCAAAGCGAAGGACAAGGGCCTGCCCTGCTCGCTCTGGTGGTCTGGGCTGGTCGGTCTCGCTACTGGGCGGGTTCGTCTCGCGATTGAGACATCGCCCCGCCCCGAAAGCCAGTCCCGCCTCGTTATTTATTTATTTATTTTTGGCTGGTTTGGGGTCAAGGGGCGGGCTCTCGGTCTCAAGTGGACGAGACATAGTCCCGCCCTGGAGTTCTGAGGTCCCGCCAACGCTTTTTTTAGCGGAGTCGGGCGGGTCGGGACGGGTCGGGCGCCGGGCCGGGCCGCCCCGCCCACCGCCACCCTTACTTTAAACTGCTGATTTCTTACCGTTTAATCTAGTTAGAAAATTACAATTAAATCCTCATTGGAAACGATACTCTACTTCCACTTTATTACTAGCCGACCATATACGCTTGCGTGTACGTTGGAGCTTGTCAGTGGGCGTATGGGCAATGCGGATGTTTCCCATGGGTCTCTAGCCGAGCAACCCCTAGCCAGACTATTGTGTACGCGGAGTCCTAGAAGCACTGAATGAGACGGTTGCGCTCTGTCTGTACATATCATTTACATATGATGACTTCGAGCATTTTATTTGGACATGGTTGAATTTGTGCAAATAATTTTTATATGTTGATTTTGTGCATTTAACATGTTCTGATGATTTATTCTTGCGTACATATATTTTCTTTATATGTTGAGAATACCATGAGTAATACATGTTCAAAAGCAAGTATTTCTAAAGGTCAACCCTCACCACTATCTTATTGGACCCGTCAATGATAATTGTCGGGTACACATTGTCCTTTTATACTCATACTACACTTGCTATACTTTTGTGCAAATCTTGACCCGAGTACCGACAGAGTCCATGATCGTGTCTAGTAGCATCTGTTCGAAGATTACAAGGTGAGTTTCTTTGTTGATCCGCAACACTGGGCTCCCTCTATCTTTATTTTCCGTTTGTTTTATGCCAAACATTGTATCAGATTTTCAGACTATGAATTAACTTCCTTTGGTTGTTCTTGATTCATATTATCAGATTTTGAGGATTTTGTCTATATTTCTGCATGCATGATTATGTCAGACTTGAGTTACATCACTATTATTTTTGAATGCTTTCATCTATAATTGTTAACGAAGGAAAATCGATTTAAGATTGAAATATGATTTTCTGATTTTGGGTCATAACACAAGTAAATATATACTATTGATTAATACTAGATGCTCAAATGAAGCCCCAATGTGCGTAATGTTCTCTCTTATCTCGTCCTCTAGTTCCTAATCATTGAATGACGACTCATAAAGAAGATAAAAATGGAAGGCATAGGATCTATGCCTTCTCATGGGCATGGAAAGCGAAGGTGAACATGTCCGGCAATACGGTGACCTAGATTTTAAAAAATTGCAACATTGAATTCTGAAAAGAAAATTTGACTATTGCAAAAAAAGGAAAATGGAGATCATAAGGCCATGCAGAAACTTGCATTGTACTACCAAGATTAAAGGAAAATCTGGTGCAGTGAACAGTTTAGAGTAAAAAGTTTCTTTTATTTAAAGGAAAATAACTATCCATACATTAGAACAGACTTCTACAGTTTATTTTTTACACCCTTGTACAGTTTACTTTTATCTCATCGGCAGTGGCGTCAGGTATGTTTACCATCTGAGCCCTCACCTAATGGCTAACCCGACTCTAGGTATAACTAATAATGTACAACTCAAGTACTACAAACACTTATTTTTTAACATGCTCCTGGGTAACAGGTAGAGTAAAGCTAGACAACAGAACAAAGACGAGGACACTCAACCTAGCCTCAGTTAGCTGTACAATTTCCTTCCTATGCCATCTAAGCAGAATGCGAAGCCAGAATGCTGATCCTCCTCTCTGTAAAACATGTAACACCTAAGTTAGAAATGCACGTGCACTCTGAGCGACACGTCACGACCATAACATTTATCAGGGAATTCAGTCATAAACAAATCAAATATTAAGTACAAAGTAGAACTAAAATTACAGAAAAGAGATATCGAGTAAACTAGGGCAGAAATTTTAATAACCCATCGTGAACATAAAATGATATGTCAGTAACAAAATATATATGGGTAAAGACATGACTTGTTGTAGGGCGAGAAGAGTGGAGGAAAAAGAAAGAATACCTCCAGCAGCAACTAGTTTCTCTACACGAGAAACTATGTGCTTTCCAAAGGTATATTTCTTCAGAGCATTTAGATGAACCTTGATTCGGTTGAGAATTAGTTCAAGTTGCTGGTCATCACATGTCTCCAGCACTTTCTGTACAACATAGTTTGCAAACTGATCTTTCATCATCACCTGCACATTAAATCATAAATAAACGAGCACCTATGAACATCAGCAAGATATTTTTCATACTGCCTGAAGTTGAAAGACAATTGCTCACAAATACCCTCTCCGTCACCAAAAACTATTTGACAGGGTTTGGAGTATAAGGTGTAAACGCATAATTTTCAGCATGAATCTAGACATCAATTCCTACTTAAATAAATATCACATACTTAGAATTATATAAAAGTATTATAATTCACAATTTTTGTAATTAAATATATTATTAAAATGTTTTTAAAGAAATCATAATTGAACATAAGAAGTTATTTGACTCCCTAATTAGTAACTGTCATATAACATTAGGAAATCGAGTATCCATGTCCAAGAAGTATGCATGATAAGTTCTGATATAAAATTTTCAATACATAGGATAAAAAAGAAAAACTGGCATGGTAACATACAAAATCTCCACCAGGACCATAATTGATGGAAGAAATGTGGTTTACAACTATGTTGTGCGGACTCTCCAAAAAAATTGCCACTCCTGTCAGATCCTCCAGAAATACGCTACTTATGAAGGTTCCGACATGCACCCGGTGACATTTTGGAAGAGTATGAGCAACATAGATTTACAAAGTAGCTATCCTCCATTTTTACAGTTCGAACAGTTTTTCTTTTCCTTTGTTCATTTAGGGGTCATTGGTTGGTGAACAAGTTACACCGGGATTAAAATACGAGGATTAAAGAATGACAGGATTATTTAGTTGAATGTTTGGTTCATTGGACTAAAATGAAATATATGGTATATAAAACATTTGTTTGGTTTTACTCTAAGTAAGCTTGAGCATACCACTAGAGAAAGAAGCATCTGAAAACTAACAAACCTGAAGAGGACCATTTTCATCTTCGGAGCCAAGCATCTCATCTACCAAGGTCTGGCGTTCTTCAGGAGTTCCAAAGGTTAAACACTTCTCTACAACATTTGAGGCAAATTTCTGCTGGCTCATCTGAACTACGTGCCCCATCAGCTTATTAATTATAGAAGTGCGCTCTTCTGGCTTTCCATGTTCCAATATGTGCTGTTACAAAACATATCAGTACTACAGGAGTAGTTGAACATCTAAGCTAAGACATTATGAGAGAATAAATCCCTCTAACCAACCCCCCAAATGAGAGAGCCGATGACCTTGGTCTGATTGTTATCAACTGTACAACATTGAGACATGAGAATGCATTCCAGTATGCCAAATAGAAACTGTTTAGAAGATCTGCCAAGAATGAGAATGCATAAACCTTAAGGAAAAAAGATTGTTCATCAATCAACATGGATTTTAAATAAGTGTTAACATCAATTTCATTTATTTGGCTCAGAGAGACAAATGAAAAATCCTTAAATATAAAGAATGGTGGTATTTCACCAAAGGCCTTCCTCACAATGCACCATCCAGTGTAATCCAACACGGTGGGGTCTGGGGAGGGTAGAGTGTACGCAGACCTTACCTCTACCTTGGGAGGTAGAGCGGTTGTATCCGAAAGACCCTCGGCTCAAGAGAAAACATGACAAAGAAGGTCAGATACGGTTTGAAGAAAGTAAAGTAAAGGAATGCACCATCTAAAAGATGAATAAATTAAATCCCAAAAGTTGATGTACCACTCTTTTTCCTTGTAAAAGAAACCGGTATGGAAAAGAAGATGATGGTTTAAGCTTTAACAGACTAGTTCAGACTTCAGATCAGATCTTCTGGTAAATTAACATTCACTTGAAATATCCCATTGGTAATGAGCAGTGGAAGTTGAGATATGCAGCAGACCTGAACGACATAATTCCCATATTGATCTTGTGCCAGCATGCGAATAGATTGCAAAATCTCCGTCATCACAATGTTCTGTGTTTCAGGATTATGGCAATGTTCCAAGACTCTCTGTCATGAGAAAGTAAAACAGAAATAAAGATCATCCCGTGGACACAAAAAAAAAAACTATTACAGGCAATTCAGTTTGACCTGTATGACCCGACATCCATATGGATGGGTGGACAATGCCACAACTTGATCATAAAATGTGGAAACGATGAACTGGATAGCATCCTCTGGAATGCATTCGATACACTTCTGGATAACATGATTCCCATTCTGATCTCTAACACAGCGCATAGCATGACCATCAAGCTCTGTGACCATTTTGGTTTGCTGATCCAGATCAAGCACCTCTACGGCCTGAAATATTCAAGAAGGCATAAGAAAAGAGAACCTCACATATTTAACAGTAAAGTGTCATAGAAGAAATCCTTACAACAGTATGATGCATAGAAGATGTGTATATTGGATTATAAATATGTCAATTCCATCTGATGAGACACTAGGTACAGAATCCAGACCTAAGCCCAATCAATAAATCCATAACTACAGAATCAATAGTTTTATAGCAATGCAATTAGAGAGAGGAAACAAGGCCACCCTATCGAAAGCCTTTAGATATGAGTGAACCCTAAAGGGCAATTTTGTAGCACTTTTTGTTCAAGGCCACTCTTTTTTTGTTCAAAACAAGCACTTTTTTTGAACTTTGAAGTGCTTGGCCAAACTAGAGAAGTGCTTTTGAGCAGGAGCAGAAACAATGTTTTTGCTTTTGGGAAGAAGCTTCAAATTCTATCTTCTGCCAAGAGGCAGAAGCAGAAAATTAATTTTCTCAAGACAAAGATATTCTTACTATAAATTTATATTTACCAAACTAGCCCTTATAATTTAACCTTTTCCTTTTTTGTTTCTACCATTCCTTCACCTTCTCCTTCTCCTCATCCTCTTTGGAATAGCTACGATCTCCGTTTTCTTTTTTCTTTTCTACCATTTCTTCTCTTCCTCCTCTCCTCTTCCTCGATATAAAGAAGGCAGAAGCAGAAAATTAATTGTATTTTCAAGACAAAAATATTCTTACTATAAATTTTTATTTACCAAACCATCCCTTATTAATTTAACCTTTTCCTTTTTTGTCTCTACCATTCCTTATCCTCCTTCTCATCCACTTTGGAATAGTCTCTGAATTATGAATACGATCTCCATTTTCTTTTACTTTTCTACCATTTCTTCTCTTTTTCCTCTTTGAAATAACAAAGGCAGAAGCAGAAAATTATTTTTTCAAGACAAAAGTATTCTTACTATATATATATATATATATCAAACTATCCCTTATTAATTTAACCTTTTCCTTTTCCTTTCCTTTTCCTTTCTAGTTTCTATCATTCCTTGTCCTCCTCATCCTCCAACTATAAATACAATCTCCTTTTTCTTTTTCTTTTCCACCATGTCGTTTCTTCTTCTCCTCTTTGAAATAAAAAGGCTAATCGCCAAAAACAAAAACTTTTCACGAGGTATGATTTTTTTTTCTTTTGCCGTATCAGTTATATCATCTCCAGTTTCTACTTTTGCTGCAATTTTGTTTTGGGTGTGTTTACATGTATGAAAGAAAATGTAGTCTTGCATTGCCGTACTTTTATATAATTTTTAAGTATATAAAAATGAAAATTCAGGTTTTTCATAATAAATGTTTTAAATTCATTTCTATGTTTAAATAATACTAACTGTAAAATGAACCTTGATTCTATCCTTTTTCGTAATTTGACACTCAAAAGCACTTTTTGAAAAGATTGGTCAAACACAATCTGCTTATGAAATATGGAAAAAGCACTTCTCAAATGAATTGGCCAAACATAAACTGCTACTCCCCAAAGATACTTTTCTGAAAAAATTATTTTGACAAAAGCGCTACTAAACATTAGCAGTTTTTGGCAGCATGGCCAAACAGGCTCTTCAAAGGACACATAAGAAATAGGAGACAAAAATCATCCTAAATGACACTACACATCATACATTATAGTGAATTAGAAAGTGTAACAAATCCAGATTATAAAGAGTACGAAAGATGGTATGGCAATCAATTTATGAGCAGATATAATAACAAAACACAGTTAATACCTTCTGGATCACTCGGCAACCATACATTTGAAGAGAAAGTGTTAGTACATGCCCATTGAGCTGGTCAGCTAGTTCTCTAATCTGAGATGCACTTCCACGTTCAAAAAACTGAAAAAGTGAAAAAGAAAGAAAAAAAGAGAACAAAGAAGATCATGTTTCTGATTTCAGAGCATTTTTCTCGCAAAGTGATGACAAGATACGCCAAATATTGACTGAGGCTAACAATAACATCAAAAAATATCGCGAAAAAAGACATCTGTATGAACACACCTTTTGGATCACATAATTACCGAACACATCAGTCATCAATGAGAGAGCTTGTGGCATTATTTCATGGAAGACCATGTTCTTCTCCTCTGTGGTAGCAGTCTCCAATTTCTGTTGAATGAACCTGCTCCCGTACTGGTCCGCACTGATAACAGAAGACTTTTGATCAACTTATAAACTAATACAAGTCTAGATGAAATGGAAGGAAAGAAGTATTAGACAGTAAAGTTCACCTGAACTCCACAACATGGCCTTTAATCTCCGACAACTCAAAACACTTACTTTTGTTGCTCTTAAACTCATCCAATAATGAAGAAGCAAAGCTTTCTCCCAAGTTAGAACCAGAGTCAGAATGCCAAGCTCCCATTACACCAGATAAGTTCCTCATTCCTAAAGGAAAATGTGCGTTCCTTTCCCCACACATCACAGGACTACCAGGCCCAAACGAAGAATTTTGAAGAGCTGCACCAGCCAAAGGACTTCCAGGATACGACAAATTAACATCAAGAGCTAGATTACCAAAGTAACCATGATTGAAGCCACCAGAATTTCCAAGACAAGGAAAACCATACTGTGATTTTTGAGACAGAAGCAGCGCCCCAATATATGCTTTCTGAAGCTCAAGCAAATCCATGTATGAATTTCCTAGAAATTCCCTGTTAACAATCGGGTCATTGACAGCTGATAGCTGAGCAGCAAGATACTCGATTGATCTCAAGTACTGAAGGTGCATGGGATCCATCTGACGTAATTGCAGTGAACCACCCAAGGTATGATTACCAAGTCTATTAATGTTCTGTAATTCAGCTGCAACAGCCAACAGATTAGGATCCAAATCCAGGCCTCCTCCAATTGCTCTAGGGTCAATTCCACAGGCACCCATTGCTGCCCCAGCAGCAATATTTTCAACTAATGAAGGAAAATTACCACCACCAAGTTGGTGTTCCGACATCAATGGTGATGAAGGGTTCATACCATAACCTCCTAAAACATATGGAGAAAACATTGAGTTAGGACTATCAGCAGTTGGATATTGAGATGGTGAACTTCCTCCACTACTGAGAGTTGAGGTAGAAGACCCTTTCAAGTATGAAGCAGCAGAGGAACATGCAGATTTATGAAACTGAACTGATTCAGACTTGTTCGAATAGAAATGCTGCTTCATAGGATTTTGATCCTTCTGCAAATGAAAGAGGTTCTGATGATAGTCAATCTCATTATGAATTTGCGCATTTTGATGCTTTCGTTCATCTCCCATACCATTCACAGACAGACCCATGCCAGAAAATGCAGTCACCAGATTAGCATGCTCCCCCATATAAGATGAAATGTTTTCTGATGTGTTAGGGACATCTAGGTTTCTTTTGTCTAGTGAGCTTATTCTCCCTCCCCCAACAGAAGGAATACGAGGACTAGGAGCTCTAGCTACAAGCTGAGGGTCAGAGGTGGTACTTTGTGAGAATGATGCACCCAAAGCAGAAGCATAAGATTGAGAGCCAGATGTGTTGACTTTTTGGAGTGCAGATGTGCCTTGAATCTTTGCCTGAGAATGTAATGCATCCAAAGATGCCAACTCGTGATGGAGATGAGCAAATTGGGACTCAGAAGGATCAACAAGATCACCAAATGCACGGCTAGCTGGACGAGATGAATGCCTCGAAGTAGATGTTGTGTGACTCGTACCATCCTACATTTCCAAAGAAGTCTCAGAACAATATACCCACAGCCTTTTAGATGAAACTCAGCAGAAAGAAAAAAGAACTCGCTAAAGCTGAATAGAGGAAGAATAATAATCAACTTGCAAGCACTCAGAAAAAATAATCATAAGAACTAAGTAAATTGCAATGTTCAGTAAGAATTTATAGACCTTTACAATTGTTCTATGAAGATAAAAGATATGATTGGATTACAGATATTATTGATCAAAGAATGCAAGTCTTCCTTAGTAGCAATTACTAATGACTCAAAGTAATTCCAGGCAGTGTTTTGGGAAGCCAGAAGCGGGAAAAAGCGACGAGGGCTGGCTTCATCGAAGTGAGAAGTGTGAAGCGAAGCACACACTTTTTTCAACCGAAGTGCACTTCAATACAAAAACACTAGCCTGAAAGAGTCCAAGATACCCCAGACTACAAATGTGAAGCTCCAACTCAATAAAGAAATATTGTTATAAGAAATGAGACCTATAGAGACTCAACAATAGGAAATATGACAAGACATAAGAAATTAGAAAGTCAATTTAAAGGATGTCAGAAATGACAAGTATTCACAATACATAATTCGCAACAACAATTAACGGACACGAGCTTAATCCTCGGACCACCAGTTTCGAGCTGATAAATTCCAAGAGTGTACATTTTAACTATGTATACCTTCTTTTACCTTTTTTCCTTTTGTGTCCAAGGTAGCCAAAATGCACGGGTGGAAAAACTTCACACATTATAAATACTCCGTACTAATCAACACACATTGAGAATCAAGAAAAGCTTTTAAAAAAGCAATTATGACATATAGTTAAAGAAGTGACAATTCCAAAGGGGCAAACCAAACCAATACTTGAACACAAACAGTAATTATACAGACAAGCAATATTAAAAAATGCAGACAGCTACAACCTTACATACATAATAAGCATGTTACTATAATGTCAAAAGATCACCTTTGAGATGCAGAAAGGGATATTAACAGAAAGCATTCAACAACCATTAATTAAATTACTATTCAATGTTAAAAAAATCTATATATTTTACTTCATTTTTTGTTATCATTTTATGAGATTAATGTGTTTTTTCTAATTAATTGTTTCAACATTTACTAAAAAATAAACAGGAATAATGTTTCAACATTTACTAAACAGGCACAACAAATTAGAAAGTTGAGCTACCAAACCAAAACCAATACTTCAAACATGTTATTGTCTTGCACCTGAATCATCTCAGCAATGCCATTCTGCTGGGTTCGTAATCCGAGCCCACGTAATCCAATAAGTCCATCTCCGCGCCATTCCTTCCCGTT
Source organism: Anisodus acutangulus (assembly GCA_029783415.1). Lineage (NCBI taxonomy): Eukaryota > Viridiplantae > Streptophyta > Magnoliopsida > Solanales > Solanaceae > Anisodus > Anisodus acutangulus. Next base: position 54,054,947 of record CM056495.1, read on the forward strand.
CCCATTTCCATCTTCCACACCAAATCCTAGCTGCATCGAAAAAAGTGATTTATCATCCACTTCCTTAAGTTTCCTCTTATCTCCAATACCCCCTAATGCCATAAAAGTACCATTAGCTGCTGCATTAGTGCCTTGAGCGAACCGCCACTCCTCTTTAGACAGAAGAGGTGGCGGAAGGCGAGGGTTAAGGTTGACGTTGGAGTAGTAGTAGGCAATGTAGGCTGGATCAGACCTCAATTCCTCAATTGAACAACAACCAAAATCACCAGCAATGCTAACCGCTCTCTCTCCATCATTCGTCTCTCCTCCTCCTACCATTGATCGCATTACAACGTCGGATATCATCTTTGAATAAGTATCACTAATCATTGCATATACAAATTACAAACTCAAAAAAAAATTGAACTTGCTTATATAAATTTTATATCTACAACTTTTAAGAGTTTAAATAGTTAAGCTAGCTTTGAACGACCACATGATCAATTTTAGTTGATCAGATGATCAATGAGGAACGAAGTCACTGTACTAGTTACTAATATAGAGAGAGAATGGAAGTGCACCGAACAGAAAAGGAAGAAAACGGGGAGCGATAAACACGAGGGATTTGGAGGTATGCACCTTTCACCGTTGGATCAAGCGGTGGACACCTCAGATTGAGTATGTTTTTTGTTCTTACTGTAAGGCCTTGCGTAGGTTGCGTACCTGTTTAGGGTTTTATTTCAGGAAAAAAATCTTTAAAATGGATTTTGAAACGGAGTTTGGATATTTCTTCTTTTCACATTATTTATTTTATTGTTTTTTTAGGTTTTTTAGCGGCATGCATAGATAACATTTTTTTTTATGAAAAAACAGTCTATAATTACCGAGTTTTTTAGGAATGAAATTTATAGAAAGATTAGCGAAACCGCCACGAATAAGTACTGCGTCGATTGCTATGTGCTAAAGACGGCGGAATAAGAGCTCTTAATCCCTTTCGGCACGACATAAAAGAAAGGTTATTCTTGTTGTGGGTTTATCAGAGCTTGAGAATCTAGATATGGCTATTTTAACTAATAAGGAAAAGTAGGCATGTATAAATGATGATTTATTTCGTGAATCTGAATTCTACAGTACGTTTGCTACGGCCGAGCCATAAAGGAGGTCACGTGTATGGCCAATTTGAAGTCGTTTGGGAAGGTACTACTCACAACGCTCTCTTCTCTCTCTAGGGTTTTCCACCCAAACCCTAGGTCGTATCATGGACACGTCGGTCACTGGTCAACCGTCACCGATGGTTGGCCAACCTCTACTATATTCCTCTACTACTCACTTCCCTCCTCTTCCTAACACGCAAATACCCATAACTACTCATACTATCACACATCATAATTGTAACCCTACATGCAACTATGCAGCAATGGTTAAACCTAATATTAACTCCATGTAGATGGTCGAACCCATAACACTCAAGTTAGCATCATCAATGGAGAACCAGTCGTTATATGGACAAAATTTGAAGTGAAACGAATTAATATAATGGAAAACTTGCAATATGCTATCATTGGGAAGTTTTTACTGTAAAGATTGGGGTACCCGTTTAGGGTTTTATTTCAGCAAAATCTTTAAAATGGATTTTGAACGGAGTTTGGATATTTCTATTTTTCACATTATTTCTTTATTACTTTATTAGATTTTTTAGCGGCATGCATAGATAACATATATTTTTGACAAGTGATGATTCATTTCCTGAATTTGAAATCTACAGTACATTTGCTACGACCGAGCCATAAAATAGGTCTAGTGTGTGGCCAATTTGAAGTCGTTTGAGAATGTACTACTCACAACGCACTCTTCTCTCTCTAGTGTTTTCCATGCAAACCCTAGGACACACCGGACACTGCTGTCGATGAAGCCTTTACTACATTCCTCTACTACTCACTTCCCTCTTCTTCCTAACACGCAAACACCCACAACTACTCATACTATCACGCATCAAAACCCTAACCCTACAGGCATCTATGCAACAATGGTTAAACCTAATAGTAACTCCATGCAGATGGTTGAACCCATAACACTCAAGAAGGTTAGCATCATCAATGAGAACCAGTTGTTAGATGGACAAAATCTAAAGTAAAACTAATGGATAGAATGGAAAACATGCAATATGCTATCATTGAAAAATTCTTACTGTAAAGATTGGGGTAGCCGTTTAGGGTTTTATTTCAGCAAAATCTTTAAAATGGATTTTGAAGGGAGTTTGGATATTTCTATTTTCACACTATTTAATTTAATACTTTATTAGATTTTTTAGCGGCATGCATAGATAATATATTTTTTATGACAAGTGAAGATTTATTTCCTGAATCTGAAATCTACAGTATGTTTGTTATGACCGAGCCATAAAAGAGGTCTCGTGTGTGTCCAATTTGAAGTCGTTTGAGAAGGTACTACTCACAACGCTCTCTTCTTTATCTAGGGTTTTCATGCAAATCCTAGACCACGCTAGCCACTGTCGCCAATGAAGCCTCTATTACCTTTCTCTACTGCTCACTTCCCTCATCTTCCTAACACGCAAACACCCACAATCACTCATACTATCACGCATCATAACCCTAATCATATATGCAATTATGCAACAATGGTTAAACCTAATATTAACCCCATGTAGATGGTCGAACCCATAGCACTCAAGAAGGTAGCATCATCAATGAAGAACCAGTTGTTAGATGGACAGAATCTGAAGTGAAACGAATGGATATAATGGAAAACTTGCAATATTCTATCATTGGGAAGGTTTCTTATGGATGGCCTAATTTGGAGGAACTACAAAAGGTAATTCCGACTCAATGTGGTGTTAAAGAAGAATGTAAAATAGGCTTTTTTCGTCATAAACATTTATTGATAAGGTTTACTCTTATGGAAGACTTCATCAATGTAATGTCAAAGAGTACTTACTATATAAAGTCTAGAGATGGAGGATCACATCAGATGAGAACACTAATTTATGATTCTAAGTTCAAAGTAGATGAAGAAACCTCACAAGCAATGGCATAGATTTTGTTTCCAAATTTGTTTCCTACTTTCTTTTTAATAGAATCTATGTTTACGTTGGCATCAGCAGTTGGAACCCCTTTGCATTTAGATATGGCTACTATTAATTAGGGGTGGCCAGTGGGCCGGGCTCGGGTCTGGCGGGCGGGTCAATCATGGGTCGGGTCGGGCTGACGAGCCGGGGGGTCGGGATCGGGACTAGCGGGCCTGAAGCGGGCCCGTTCATGACTCAGCCAGCCTCACCGATCCCGATCCCGTCGGTATCGGGCGGGCTCGGGTCGTGGGCGGGCGGGTCGCTTTTTTTTTTTTAAATAACATATGTATAAAAACTCAATAAACGAAACAAGATAGTGTAATAAAAACATCCCTGGCTGTTTTTGTGCTCTTATATTATTTAATAGACATATGATTTTTTTGTAATACAAATACAATTGTTCAAATTAAATTGCAACTTTATGGTGTTGTCCAAAAGTTGCAAATTACATAATAAAATTGCAATTAAAAATTACATTTTCAAAAATCTGGTTCTAATTGCTTGATGATTTCAAGTGGTTCTTCGGTTGAATAGGTATTTGTTGGTCAAATTGATCCACGCCGTCCACTACCTTTCGGTTAAGATTTCGCTAGAAGTTTTCATCATCTTCTTCGTTGACTGGGTTGATCGCACCTTTCCGCCCGCCCGTATCCAATCTCTTCAATAATACCGCACTCAAGCTGTCTCCGCCAATGAGTGTCAGTGGTCTCCTATTTGATATCCTGCCTCATAGAAAGCGCCGACGCAGTTGATGACGCTTGAATGTTCAAAAACATCTCAGCCATCAATGAAAGTGTCGGAAAGGTCTTCATTCCCCTCCAGATTTCAGACAAGTCTTCTTGTCCATCTTCATTGATAACTTGATACTAAGATGCAGAACCCTGAAACAAAAAAATATCCAACTCGCTAATTTGGTTAGTAGAGGTACTACGCACATTCTATTTATGAGGCTTTCAACACTAGCCAGAACAAAGATGTCTTCTTTTGTGAGGTTGTGTTGAAGATGAAGAAGATGGTATGGTAGCCTCACGTTACATTAGCATTTTCTTGTTGATAAAATCTATATATATTTTTGCATTGGTGTTCTACGCTATTCAACACTTCTTCTTAGTTTGTTCAATAGGTGGTGGATGATTTAGATTTTTGGGACTTGGAGGTGGTAGTACTTCTATACAATCGTAAATAGTTTCAATTAGTGATTTAGTACCGCTCTATTTTAATAGTCAGATTTAATACAGAACCAATAATATAAATAGAAGGAATAGGAATAAAATATTTTTTTATTTTGACAAACATTTTTTTAATAGCTGCCTTATAAACTGGTTTTTCCATATATTCACTAAGTAATAAAAATATTAGAGTTATATAAAATAACATAGTTGAAATAGTAGGATAATATATACCGGAAAATTCTTTGTTGCTTGGAAAAAATTTCTCTAAAAATACAATAAGTTCAAATTTTTACCCAACCACTATCTTAAATCATATCCGCTGGCTTTTTTTTATGAGAATTAAAAAATCAAGTTATAGGTAATTTATAGTCATAAGCAACAAGTAGTTGTCGTGATAAAGAATTCCACCTAGTCGATACTTGTGGAATTCTTTTTTAAGGTAGTCCTCAATTGTGTCATGTTTTTTTATATTCTTTTCTACGTTGTACTTTATTACTTTTAAAAATAAAGTTTATAGCAAATTGTATTTTACTAAGAATGTCTTCAAAAGTGATAGACCATCCTTACAATTAAGTTATATATATGGCACGCATTTTATATGAAAATGGTTCTGGAAAAGACGGAGCTAAACTTATTTTTTAACATTGTAATTGCGTAATTGTTATTAGAAGCGTTATCTAATGTAATAGTCATAATTTTATCGGTAATTCCTGCAATAATCGCACACTTGATAAATATTTCTCTAATAAAAGTACCAAGGTGCCTATCATCTATATATCTATACGCTAAAATACGCTTTTGCATAGACCATTTATAATCTATCCAATGACAAGTTACAGTTAAATAATCATGGCCGTTAGTACTACGACCTATATCGACGTGATAGATACTTTGCCATTAAAATGATATAATGAAAACGTAAATATTGTTGATATTCATGCGCAAATTTAAATACATCTCTCTTTAACAGTTGACCTAGGAAAACCGTTAAAAGTGGGGATTATATATATCTCTAATGTAATGAATAAAACCGGGAGATGAAGGAAATGAAAAGGCAAACCCTCCACAGCAACTAATTTTGATATTGCTTCCCTATCTCTATGTTTGTTGTATTTAGAGCCTACAATTCCCCCCGTCATAGGGTTAATTTGACCCTGACTTGGTCCGGGACAAAGATCGCAGATGTGAACCTTGTCCCGATGGAGCGCGCTTATGCACCTGGGTTTGAAGCCTGGTATTGGGCATACCTAGCGGATGAGCACTTACACGTGTCTAATTAAACCCCGTCCCACCGTGACCTTTTCCAGCTTTTAAATTTTAAAACATTTTTACAAATTTTACATATGGCTACTGATTCTCTACGTCCCTATCAAAAAATGTCCATGCATCCGATTTTAATGATCGCTTTTGCTGGACCTCGTCTCATACTAGGGGAATAGGAGGTATTTCAGTTGAAGGTGCACTAGTGGGCGTGTTAAGTCATCAATATTAGTGGGTGCATCGCCTAGATCATCGCCTAAATTAAAGTCTTCTTGAGTTCCAGAAAATAACTCCTCGTCTAAATCTAATGGTATTGTAGGAAAATGTTGAGTATCAACAAAATCATCCCGTGTAGGAATAAGATGACTAGAAGAAGTACCCTTGCCCTGGTTGCCTCTTACTGAAGAAAGCACCCTTACCCTTACCCTTAAACATACCTTTAATCCTTCCATTTTAATTATGATAATAAATAATTAAAGACAATAAAATTAAGTGCGCTAAATAAAATAAATGAACAATAATAATTTAATGAAGGAACGATGTACCAAACGTCGTAACGTCGACGTGTAATCGAGAGGTTGAAAATTGAAACTTTGCTCGATGGAAGATCCTCAGCTTAGTTGCCAACTTCACTCCCAATTCCCAAATGAATTAATAAAATTGAATATTTAGCAAACAATGTAGAGAGATATATTGAGAAATTAGAGAGATTGTAGGAAGATTTGTGAGAAAGATGAAGAGAAATGAGTTATTTATAGTTGAAAAATTGGGTTAAAGTGTAAATATAATAACTTATGGGTTAAAAATAAATATTAAGGGTAGGGTTGGGGAGTGGTTTAAAATGGTCTGCCAACGGCCATAATCTAAAATGGCCCGTTGTGCACCCGCTATTTTTGCAAAGCGGGTTTAAAGTCGGGTCGCTCGACGCCTGGCGGCTTCGGTTCCGTGGCTGGGCGGGCGGTTTCGGGTCTGGTGGGACGAGACATCGTCCCGTTCTGCCCGAGTCCCGCCTGCACTTTTTTTTTAGAGCGGGTCGGATCGGGTCGGGCCGGGGTCGGGTCGTCCCGGCCCACTGGCCAGCCTTACTATTAATCAAACAAGGAAAAATGTGCAAGGGTTAAGGTGCAGGTGGATGTGTTGGCCAATCTGTCAAGAACAATGAATATGGAAATTATAGATGATGTAATTGGAGAGATAAGGGTCCAGAATGTGAAAATAAAGTATTATTATATTCTAAAATATTTTATTTAATGTATGTTGCAAGGGCATACTAGTGATGAATGTAGATACTTGCATTCAGAACTAGTGTCAAGCAAGTTGCAAATAGGAGGACAAGATGGATCACTCAGGGCAGCAATCTAAACAGTATCCAAGTAAGAATTATCCTGCAAAAATTCTTACAAGTGGAAAGGTGGTAGGAAATTGAAAGATTGAAAAACTATTAGAAATAACAAGATAGTAAGCATTCATGACCAGGGAAAACAAGTTCATAAGTATGTTCCTGACATACAGTATCAAAATAAATTTGATGCTCTAACAAACCAAGGTGATGTTATTTATATGAAGGATACAACAGTGACACATAAAGAGGTAGTTGATATTATAAAAGATACCAACCTGGAAGAACAGAAGGAGCAAAGTAAGGCAGATGAGGAAATCAGGCAAAATGAGCAAACTAACAAACTTTCTAGTAATAATGAGTGGATAAGGTTTTTGGTGCTAAACATGCTCCATGAAACCCTTCAGGAAAGATGAGCATTTAGAGTTCACCTAATAAAGTGTGACAGGCACGAAGTGAAAAAGTAAAGGGTACAAGAGAAACAAGTAGGGAACATAGTCTGCGAATGAAGTTGAAGAATTCAGTGCATCTGTTAATACATGATATGACGAAATATGGGTCGAGGGAGCAGAAAATTGTTAGTGTCATTAATAGTGATTGTGATTTTCTAGATATCAATCGAGAGGAGATAAGGTAGTCGTATAAGCATGCCGATACAGGAGTCAATAGAACATAACATTATGAATAAAAATATGGATGTTCAAATGCGTGAATCAAAGGATTATGGGGCGAATTGGGAGAAGAAAATTATGTTGGCATAAAAATTAACTTCACCAAGCCATGGAATTTTCCAACCATGTTCTGAAGCCTTATGCGTACCTCGAGTGCAGATTTGGATGCATCTTTCAAGGGGACTGACTTACTCTTTAAAGAAAGCCTTTTCTTTACTTTACTCTATCAAGTATTGGAACTTACCGCGGATACTGGCTTATCAAATTTTCTATCTAGCGATTCAACAAACGACAGAAAGAAATCCACTATCTCTTTTACATCAAGCAATACGTGGAGTAAGACCTGATATAGCAGTAACAGCAAGACGTGTAGACGGATCGACTCATCAAGTTCCCAATGAAATAGAAGTTATACTATTGAATTCAATTACATTGAAAAGAATTCGAGTGAGATAAGAAAATTATGTTGGCATGAAAATGAACTTCACCAAGCCATGGAATTTTGGGTTGAAGAAGTAAGTTGCGAGCTCAAAGGTGTCAATTACCGAAAAAGGTAAGTGAAGACGTGGACGAGGAAATAATCGAATGAAAGAATATAATCCCTTGATTATTTTCATTAATTGAAAGAGTATATATACAATTTACAGTTTTCGATAATAGGAAAATCTTATTCCTATTCTACTCCTAAAATCTTATTCTACTTGGACAATAACTATACAATTATGGTAGGTGTACAATACAATTATGGTAAGTGTACAATAATAATTACAACCAAACATTACCTAAAATAGGCCAATAAATCGTGATATACACAGTATGTATACACCGTGTATATCACGGGTTTACCAGCCCAATATTACCACGTCAGCCCATGATATACACGGTGTATGTTCTGTGTATATCACAGGTATCTATCACACCCCCGCAGTCATAGCGGACGGTCTTCGTACGCTGAGACTGTCCCTAAAAGATGTCTACAATTTGATACCTGAAAGGGACATGATAGATGTGTACTTGTCCGCGAGCTACCTTTTCGCGAACAAAGTGAATATCCATCTCGATGTGTTTAGTGCGCTGGTGTTGAACCGGATTACCATAAAGGTAAATGGTACTAATATTATCACAATAAACCAAGGTAGCTTTCTGAATAGGACAATGAAGCTCTAAAAGAAGATTACGTAACCAACATGATTCAGAGACCACATTGGCTACCCTTCGATACTCGGCATCTACACTAGAGGGTGATAATGTAGACTGACGCTTCGCAGATTAGGAGACTAAGTTATTACTAAGAAACATACAATAGCCGGACGTGGAGCATCTGGTATCTAGACAGCCACCCCAATCAGAATCTGTATACGAGACAAGTGTAGACATCGATGACAGATATAAATGTAAGTCATAGTCAAGTGTCCCCTGGATGTACCGAATAATGTGTTTGAGCGCATTCATGTGCTCAATCCTGAGATCATGCATAAATAAGCAGACCTGCTGTACGGCATACGTAATATCTGGTCTCATGAAAGTAAGATACTGAAGAGCCCCTGCAAGATTGTGATAGTGGGTCAATGATCTCAGTTGCATACTTTCATTGTGTTAAGAATAACCCACATGTATGACGAGTGACATCAATCCCCAAAAAGTAACTCAAGGGCCCCAAGTCTTTCATAGCAAACTCAGAACTGAGCATTGTCATGATAGACTTACACAAAGCATCAGAAGAAGCAGTCAAGATAATATCATCCACATATAATAGTATATAAGCCAGGGAAGTACCACGATGATATATGAACAATGAATTATCTAACATGCTGTGTGAAAACCCAATAGATGATACATAGTCTGTAAATCTCTTATACCAAGCCCGTGGGGCCTGCTTAAGCCCATACAAGGACTTCTTCAATAAACAGACACGACGAGGATATTTGGGGTCTCGAAAACCTAAGGGTTGATGCATGTAAACGGTCTCCTTAAGATCACCATGTGAGAAATCATTCTTCACATCTAACTGATGAATGGGCCAAGCTTTCCAAAGAGCCAGACTGAGAACAGTGTGAATGGTAGCCGGTTTGACCATCGGACTAAACGTCTCACCACAATCCACACCAACCTGCTGAGTCTTACCATCACCTACAAGACAAGCTTTATGCCTCGTAAAAGAATCGTCAGCATTATCCTTATGAGTAAAAGTTCACATAGACCGAATAATATTAACACCAGAAGGACGGGAACCAACTCCCACGTCTTATTTCCAATAAGAGCATCATATTCGTCATTCATAGCCAATTTCCAATTTTGGTCATTGAGAGCGCACACTGGGTTATGGGGTAGGGGGATTTAAGAACATTACAATTTAGATTAAAATGTCTCTTTGGTTTAAAATTACCCCATTGACTACGAGTGAATGGTCTGTGACTTGGGGGAGAATTGGGTGGATTTTGGGAAAAAACAGGCGGGGTGACGGACTGGCCAGCAAGCAGTGGGCCTGCTAGCCCAATACTGGAATCGGAAACAAGAATTGGATCGAGAACTGTAGCAGGGGCAGAACTAGGCTGGAAATTGGGCCTAGTTGTTGGACCCATGACGGGGCCCGGCGATTCTTGATGATGCAGAGAGGTCCGGCAAGTGTCTGGCCAGCATTTTGAGTGCGGGATAAGTCCGATAGATGGTGGATAAGATATGGGGAGACATCGTCATCTAAAAAATATACGAACTAGGCTCGGGACTACTGAACTTTGCAAAAGGAAATTGGGTTTAATCGAAAATAACATGGCGACTAATGATTACTTTATTAGACGACAAATCAAAATACTTGTAACCATGATGATTTGATGGATAACCCAAAAACACACAAGGGTTAGAACGGGCTTGAAGTTTGTTAATTGTAGTTGACGGAAATAGGGGTTAACATAAGCACCCAAAGACTCTAAGATGGGAATACGAAGGATTTTTATTTATAGAGGACATTAAGTGGAGACGTATTAGCCAAAACTTTGGTAGGAATTATGTTAAGAAGATAGGTAGTCATTTGTAGAGCATGATGCCAAAAGGAAGAGGGAACGGAAGCATGGACCAATATAGTGCGGATAATGATATTACTAGTACGAATTTTTCGTTCAGCTTTCCCATTTTGTGAAGACGTATGAGGACAAGAGAAATGAAAATGTATTATATTAATATCACAAAAATTCTGAAACAACCCATTATCATATTCTTTGTCATTATCACATTGAATATTTTTATTTTCTGGTCGAACTGGGTACGGACGAATGCTCAAAATTTTAAAAAGGTGGAAAACACTTGAGATTTTTTCGCTAACGGAAAAGTCCATAAAAAATTAGAATAGTCATCCAAAAATAGAACATAATAACGATGACCCAAAGAACTGAGAACAGGAGATGTCCATAAATCGCAATGAATAATATCAAATGGCATTAAAGTATGAGAAAAAGAGTCTTGAAACGGTAATCTAACAAGTTTTACGATAATGGTGGGGCCCGCTGCATGGTGAGCCTGCAGAGGCCAAAGTCCAAGCGCACTTGCTTGCTGCCCCTGCCCAAAAACTGCTCTTGAGTACCACTGTTGCTAGGAGTAATTGGGCCTGGCAGCAGCTGGAAACTGGGCCTAGTTTGGGTTGGCAACAACTGACGTGTAATAGGGGCAGTTGGGCCCAGACCCACTGGCCAGTTCCACGGCCATGGGTTCCAGGGCTGTGGCCAGTTGACTTGTGGCCCACTGCCCCGAGGCCCATTGCCACCCCCATTATTTTCACCTCGGTTTCCACCACGATTATTACCATTATTTTTGCGATTCTGACCCTTTTTGCCGCCACCATTGTTGCGGTTTTGGCCGAAATTGTTGGAGCCGGATGGAGAAAAGGTGGACTCGGTCACTATGACGACAGAAGGGGCCCCAGTGGCCGATTTCTTAGCCAAGCTTGCTTCTTCGAGCGTGAGCATGGAACGGGCCTGATAAAACTGCGGAAGAGTACTGCTCTGACGAAGAAGTGTACCAATGCCACTATAGGCCTCAGACAAGCCTGCAACCATTTGAAGGACAAGACGATCGTTGGTAACGGGCGCACCAACGTTGCGGAGTTGGTCCGCTAGTTCTTTTAACCTTTTGCAACTAAGGAGATGTTGCAGTGTCGAGAGTGTCACAGATGGTAATGATATGTTAATTGATATCTCAATCACTAATGAATATGCTACTTTGAGTAGGAAAAGAAAAGATAAAGAAATAGTTACACTGAACACTATTGGAAAGCACCAAAAGAAAGAGGTGGTACGGGAGACCAGCTTGAAATGGTCTCCCTTGACGCAATGAAGCTAATGGCATGGGATTGACTAGGGTTGGGAGGGTCCTTGATAGTTTCTTGTTTAAAGGAAACAATATATCTCCACTCCTCAAAATGTGTTCTTTTATGTTAGATAAAAAAAAGCAGCAACAAAAGCTTCAGTGGCTCAGACATAATTTTGGAATGCAAAACGCCTATGTTGATCCATTGGGACTCTCTGGTGGACTGGCTTTATTTTCGAATGAGGAACTTTAGGTATGCAATATCCTTTATTCATCTTATTTTTATTGAATTCTTGATACATGATTATGAGAATAATATTGATTTTTTCTGCATATTTATTTATGCTAGCCCAGATAGAGATATTAGGAAAATACAATGGTTTAAATTAACTACTAGGTCGTGAATCGGAGTACTCACTGGATACTTTTAGGAGATTTAAATGACATAATTGATATGGCTGAAAAAAGTGGGGGAACTAGAAGGGCTCTTTGGACCTTTAGGGATTTTAAAGACTTTATTTATAAGCTAGGAGTATTAGACTTTAGATATCAAGTGAAACCTTGGATGTGATCTTTTTATAGAATGAACAAAGGTGTGATAGAGTTCTGGCCTTTTCAGAGTGGAAATTGAAATATGATCCGGTCGTTGTTATGCATGTACAAAATGATGCCTCAGATCATGTAATAATGCTTTGTTGAACTGATATTTTTCATGATACGTGGAGGAAAATATTTTATTTTGACAAGAAATGGCTTGGAAAACCTGAGACTCATAAACTTATTGAGCAATCCTGGGAAAATCAATTTAACGGGAATAGCCAATTTCAGGTAAGTTTTAAGATTTGATAATATAGAAGAGTCTTAATTGAGTGGAGTAAAAAAGGTGAATCGAACTCTAAAATAAAGATTATGATCCTGAAAAACCAACTTAACATGGTTAAAAATGATCTCAAAGGTCCTGATTCTTCTCTTTGAAATTAAAAAAAGAGCTTATAGCATGTTTGACCAAGCTTTTAAAATCAGCTTATTTTGAAAAGTATTTTTTTTTCAAAAGTGTTTTTCAAAAATATATTTTTGGCGAAAAGCAGTTTGTGTTTGGCTGATTAATTTAAAAGGTACTTTTGAGCATCAATTAATGTTTGAACAAGCTTTTAAAAAGCGCTTTTAAGTAAATTTTTCTCAAAATGCTTTCCAAAAAAACGCTTTTGGGCAGAAGTTTTTTTTTTAGCTTCTGAAAAAATGCTTCTACTACTCTCCAGAAGCACTTATTTTCTCCCAAAAATTTGGTCAAACATCTCACGTTTTAAAATAAGCACTTCTTGAAACAAATAAGTACTTTGGGGGGAAAATAAATTTGGCCAAACAGGCTATTAGTGTTGCTTATATGAAGAGACTTATTGGGAGCAAAACTCTAGAATTCAATGGTTAAATGAGGGAGATAAAAATACATCTTTTTTTCATATGTCCATTGTTTAAAGAAGACGTAAGAACCTTATTAAAGGTTTGAAAAAATAGATAGGGCAATGGATATGTGATAAACTTGGTATAGTGAAGGATTTAAAGTTTTTACAGAGATTTATTTTCTACTATTAATCCTTCTTCTTTAAACCAAGTGTTGCAACATATTCCCTCTACTATTACGGATAATATGAATCAAGTCCTGATTGGTGCAGTTTTTAATAAAAAATAAAAGATATTATTTTTTCAATGAACCCTACTAAGGCTCCAAGTGTGGCAGGAATGATCCCTTTATTTTTTTCAGCAGTTCTGGTCTTTAATCTCTTAATATTTCGGTCAAGTAATTAGAAATACTTTTGAGACAGGTCACCTTTTGCCAGTTTGGAGTCAAATGTTAATAACTCTGGTGACAAAAATTAAGACTCCTACAGCTGTTCAACATTTTAGACCTATTAATTTTATACTCTACTTTTTATAAGATAATTACTAAAATTATAGCGAGACGAATTAATCCATTGATGTCTTCGATTATATTTTATTGCAACCTTTGTGGAGAAACGTCAAATAACTGATAATGTGGTGTTGGAATATGAATTTATGGGGCTATTGAAGAATAAAAGGAAGGGAAAAGATAAAATTATGGTCATAAAGTTGGATATGTCTAAAGTTTATGATCGTGTTGACGGCCTTATATTCAATAAGTTATGCTTAAATGACTTTTCACAGTAAGTTCATTGATTGGGTCATGACTTGTGTAACGACTGCGTCTTTAGCCTTTAATTTAAATGGGGACATTAAAGGGTCTATTAAACCATCTAGGTGCTTACGACAAGGGGATCCGTTGTCACCCTATTTGTTTCTTATTTGTGCGGAAGGGCTATCTTTCACGCCCCGAACCATGACCTAGGCGAAACATGACACTCGGTGCTTGATTGCATGAGACCAATCGAACCACATGGCTTGCTTGTCAACATGGGCATCAAAACATACACTAAATATGATAATGAAAACATGTAAATCATAATACTGAAAATATATTGCGGAAATAGTTTGAAAATATCATAAGTCCGAATAACTGAAAATCTGACATGACATGATAACTAGACTAGTCTATGAAACCTCTGACATGAGTCTGAAAATTGTCCACCAGAATAAGGCTATGGCATACCTCTATCCTAATATATATATATATATATATATATATATATATATATATGAAATAACATACTGACACCCTGAAGGAAAATAGGGCTCACCAATTAGATGATATGGTCAAGTCCTAGCGTGCAGCTCCGTCGTTTTAAAAATCAGCACCTTGCCCAATGCAAAGAGATGTTAGTACATTTTGAATTGTACCGTATGTAAAGTCACTGAAGGAATAAGCAGGCACATGAAATAATAGGACATGAACATGAACATAAGTATATATAACATGTGTAAAATTTGTAAACATAAATATATATATATATATATATATATATATATATATATATATATATATATATTTGTGGGGAGAGCAACAATCAAACCAACATGAACCACCACATGTGAATGTGGAGTCTGATCTCCTCCCGATCAGCTAAGTCATCTCGTATTTTGCCGGAGTACGAGATATGAACATGAACATGATGGATCCAATAATCCCACAAGGGGTAATAAGAAGGTATCGTCCTCTGGCAGAGCGACCCTTATCCTACGTTGGCATATGTAGTTTCAGGTTATCTGTGCAACTCCAAAAATACGTACTTGAAAATAGTGGCTTGAAAGCCCATGAATTTCATGAAATAGCTTGTAAACATAACTTGTAATTTCATAAATTTAACATGTAAAGAAATACATAATATAACTTGTATAAATCATGGAAACATATATGATTTCATAGAACTGAGTAAATATGATCATAACTTGCATTTAAGAACTCATGGAAAGTAAGGCATGAGTTCATGGATTACGAACAGATTCATGATAATCTCAATTGACATATCATGAATATAATAATGATAACATGATATATATATAGGGTTAATATGAACTTGAGCAAAACCTTAGGTTTGAAGAATTCTTGTTTCATGGATTACATATGGCGTGGGGACGACCAAATATGTCCCCACGTGGATAGAAGCTCTACATACCTGTAATCGGACCTAGTAAATGAACTATGTTGATTTCTGACTAAGAATGCTCCAAACCCTAGCTTGAATCGCGTGTGAAGGATTTTGTTGTTAATCACATATGTTAGTTAGAGAATCATGTTACTAATCATGATTTAATGCTAGAGTTACTAAGAACTCATTAGGAGAAAACTTACCTTGTTGTCGGAGGGTGAGAGGAGAGAAAACGCTCTTGATAGGGTTTTCTACGAGCTTGGACGAGTGGATGAATGATTTTTTGGACTAAGTGTTATATTTAAAAGATTGACATTTTGGACCCCTTGTCTCGCCGGGCGAGGTCCATAGCGAGGTAATGTATCGCACTGGGCTTAGCCGGGCGAGCTCCCTCGTCCACTTTACACTTAGATGAATTTTTGACAAAAATCGCATTTTGGACGTACCACCTCGCTGGGTGAAGTCTATAGCGAGGTGATGTCTCGCCCTGGCTTCGCCGGGCGAGCTCCCTTGTCCATTTTATACATAGATGATTTTTTTACATTTTTCAACGATACTGATAGCATCTCGGTACAATGGACATAACTCCTAGCACAGAGCACTGTTGGAGCTCCACCATATATGGATGGAAAGATACTTCAAAGGGCTACAACCTTCATGAAGAAACGTTTCCAAAATTCCGTATAGAATATTCTGAATATTTACTTGAAGTGAGGCTTTGTGCAAACTCACTTGAAAACACGGCCCGTAGAGTAGCTTCCAACTATATTTTGCCAAAAGACTCTTCTTATAACTTGATTAGTTTTCAAAACACTTCCTAAACTCCTCATCTTTGTTCCATTACGTTTCCATCATACAGGTGAAACCTTAGCCCGAAGTTACGAGGTGTTACACTATCATCATTATTGCACTCAGCTAAGCGACAAGGGTCGTTAGAGGGCATGACGATAGCAAGAAATGGTCCTTCAGCTTCATTTATTTTTCACAGATGGTTCATTTATTTTTTGTAATGCTGATATGAGTAGTATTTCTTAAATTAATTCTAATTGAAAAATAATTCTTTTCAAATCGGTCTTAATCAGGCTACTTTGTTAATATTTAATCACAATTGCAATACAATATGATACATTTTAAATTCAATTATAGCCACCTTTTTAAAATCCCCAACTCAGCTCCTTTTAATCCTATTTTTCGGACCAAGTCAGGCCTAATTCGCCCCAACACCGACAACCCAAATGGATATCCAGGCCACATTCTCATTTAATTCCCCAATTCCCCATCCCATTTCATTTTGAGAAAATTACATTGTAGGTCAATCTTTTAGATTTAGGCACATAATTAGCACAATTTTAAAGTCCATCAAAAATAGCAAATTATATTACTACGAAAAAAATTTCACTAAATCAGGGATTCTTTTTTTTACGAAGTATTACTATCGTTTATCTCACTTCTTTTAAGGATGAATCCTTATTTATTATCATTATCTCTCTTCTTTAAGAAAAACATTTACAACTTTCTTACTCTCTCTTCTCCAACAAATTAGGGATGGCAAGTGAGTACAATTTTGCGGATTTCGCACCGCACCCGCCCCAGTTAGAGCGGGTATGGGTATAACTTTGGCGGGTAGTAGGCGGGTATGGGTATAACTTTGGCTGATAGTAGGAGGGTATGGGTAGGTAGTGAATTTGCAGTTATAACCGCCTGCCCCACCCCTTATCCAACCGCCCACCCCAAATCCACCCGCCCGCCTTATACTCGCCTATTATAATTTTATTTGTACAATTTTATATTTATCTAAAGCCCAAATAATTTAGCACACATAATTTTAGCAGCACATAAGCCCAAAAATAATGATTTTTGAGGCAAAATATGGTAGGTTGACAAATATGGCTGATCATCCTAAATATCATATAGCCTCCTGCTTATAAGTATGATGCACAACACACCCATAAATAAGACTCTACTAGAGACATCTTACATACTCCCTAGGACATACCAGATCTAATACTAAATTTGTCATACCTCAATCTTGGGGGTGGCCGGCACCCAACACCTAAAGGCTTGAGCGAACTATTGTGTATTGGGAACTAGTGATACAAGCCTTGGGCCAACAAGGCCTCTATAATACTATATAAAATAAGAATAGATGACAACCTACATAGAAAAAAGTTCCCAGCATGATATATATACAAATAACCAAGGCCGAAAAGGCCACAAGAATTTAAAAATAAATCACGAGGCTTTAAAAAAAGTTTATCCATTTTTTTGAGTAGACATATTTCTCTAAAGCCACATGATAAATTTTTTTTGGTGGGTCGGATCTGATTCGTTTAAAAAATGGGTAGACTGGTTTTTTAAGCCACGGTGATATTTTTTTAAATATATCAAATCCGATCCAGAAAAAAATTATGATGTGGCTTTAGAGAAATATACCTACTCAGAAAAATGGATAGATTTCTTTAAAAAGATCTGTGGCATTTTTTAATTAAAAATAAAATTAATTATTTTAAAAAAATTATCAATAAAAAATATATTTACATCATTTGTATAACGACACACTTTTACCGGTGGGGCTTATATTTGGACCTTTGGCTTTTAATAATATATTTTGAAAGGAGAGAAGTTGACAACTACCTTCAAATTTGGAAAAAAAAAAAAGGATTGCAGACAAAAAATACATACGCATAAACCCAGAGAATAAAATCAGAGGGTCCAGTCCCAGAGATGGAAAATATAGTAGCTGAGAAAAGCAAAAAGCAGAGTGGGTTCTGTGGATCTGAGTCATCGAGTTCTTCATTGGGATGGCCAAATATTTCAGGTTCGCTCTTTTTTTTTTTTTTTGATAATTCAGATACTTCTTTCAAAACTAAAAAACAAAAACTGGAATGAATAGCCAAACCCCTTCAGTCTTGCGCCTGACTACGTCGGGAGGTAATAGCACCGTCCTTCGACACTATCTCCGGGCTTTGCCACCGACCCCCGGAGGACTGGTTCGCTCTTCTTTTTCTTTCACAAATTTGAATTATTTTACATGGAAAAAAGAAAATGAGAATTCACATGCCTTTTAGCTCAACCAAGCAAACACTTTTTCCACCCCTTTCACTTGGTTCATTACTGCTTCTTTTTTTTTTTAAAGATAAAAGCACATATTCTTTTCTTTCCTTTTACCATATGTGTATTAAATGGACACATTCTGGTTTTTCATATTCAAATTTGAATGTTTTAATGGCGGTCTTCAATTAGAAAAATAAATTTGTCTGAGTTATTGTGGGCATTGAACAGAATTGGAGATGATGAAAGAGAAATTTTCAAAATTGTTGCTGGGTGAAGACATGTCTGGTAGCGGGAAAGGGGTTTGCACATCATTGGCCATTTCAAATGCCATAACCAACCTATGTGGTAAGTCTTAGCTCCTTCTCTCTCTTTAATAGTATGATATTTCGTTACTTTTGACAAAAATTGAATTGTGTAGCAACTATATTTGGACAATTGTGGAGACTAGAACCCGTGCCTCTGGAAAAGAAATCAATGTGGCGAAGAGAGATGGAGTGGCTTGTTTCTGTTAGTGACCACATTGTTGAATTAACACCTTCTTGGCAAACATTGCCTGATGGAACTAAGCTTGAGGTACTTATCTCAACTCATCAATGTGTTTGTTTCAAGAATATTTGCAACTTGCTTCAGCCATTTGAGTTTACTCACATGAATTTCTTGTGACTGAATGCAAGTGATAAATTTCATATTTGATTTTTATTGTTCGTCTCCAGGTCATGACTAGTATACCAAGAGCAGACCTTTTCATTAATCTTCCAGCTCTCCGGAAACTTGACAATATGCTTATTGTAAGAAGCTCTTTGTAATACCTGACCTGTAGATATATGGAATACATCTTCACATGATCCCCATGATGTTGCAGGAAATACTAGATAGCTTCACCAATACAGAGTTTTGGTATGTGGATCAAGGGATAGTGGCAGCAGAGGATGATGGTTCAGCCTCTTTCCGGAAAGCTATCCAGCGCCAACAAGACAAGTGGTGGCTGCCTGTCCCAAGGGTGCCTCATGGTGGTTTGCTTGAAAACACAAGGAAGCAATTAAATCACAAATGTGAATGTGCTAATCAAATTCTGAAAGCTGCCATGTCAATAAATAGCATTACATTAGCTGACATGGAAGTTCCTGAATCATATTTGGATGCTCTTCCAAAGGTACATCTTTGACACTTTCTCCTGAGTTCTAATGTGGACCAATTCAATAGCCTTTGAGTTGCTAACGCTGTCGCAACCTGCTTTCTGTTGAACTATTTATTTTCTCACCGTGGTTATGTTGTTCTTGGCGTTTCAACTAACATGTCAAGGCAAGCTAGATATTGATGATTATCATTTTGTCTCTAGAATGGAAGAGCCTGTCTAGGGGATGTCATCTACCGTTACATCACTTCAGAGCACTTCTCCTCTGAGTGCTTGCTTGATTGTCTTGATCTGTCGACTGAATATGTTGCTTTAGAGATAGCAAACCGTGTGGAGGCTTCAATTTATGTGTGGAGAAGAAGACATCATCCGACTAATCCAAATCGTTCTACAGCAAAATCATCTTGGGAGATGGTAAGGGATCTAGTGGTTGATGGAGACAAGAGGGAGTCGCTTGCTGAGAGAGCTGAAAATCTCCTGCTTTGCCTGAAGCAGCGATTTCCTGGCCTAACCCAAACCACTTTAGATGCTAGCAAGATTCAGTACAACAAGGTTTGTTGTTACAAAGTGCATTCTTCCTGGTGCTGTCTCTCATGTAATTTATTGACAAGTTTTTCTTGTATCATTTCAGGATGTAGGAAAGTCTATCTTAGAGAGCTACTCAAGAGTCCTTGAGAGTCTAGCTTTCAATATTGTGGCACGAATCAATGATCTACTATACGTGGACGACTTAACTAGGCAGTCTGATAAGCTATCAACAATTGGCCACAAAAAGGTTTCAGGCACCCCATATAGAACACCTATGCCTCTGATAAGCCCTGCAAGGGGGGAGAGAACACCATTCCTCACTGCAAATAGTAACAAACTGGCTCGACGTGGCTCTGGAGTGAAGAGAGCTTTGTCAAATTATCTTGGCTGTGAAGCAAAGACAGCCTTTGCTTCAATTTCTAACAAGAGTTGTGACAACATTCAAAGTCCAGAACTATCATCATCTTGCCTTCAAACAGGATCTGTTGTTCAATATTAGGAATGAATAGAGCAAAATGAAAAAAAGGATAGTTCTGCTGGACTTTATTGTATTTCACTAATCACGTGCTGTTTTACATAATACTTTAGATTATATTTGTTTACACCTCCAATCCTTGTGTTTTTTCCCCTCCTCTTTCTTCTAAGTTATGGATGAGGAGAAGCACACAATCATAATTTGTATAAACAGTTAGAAATTTGGATTATGGGTTAGTTGCACCGGAAATAGGTATACATTTTGAGGGGAGCTCTATTTGGTAGTATTGGTGAAAGAAGGGACAAGAACTGGCTTTTCAAGTCCCTTTAATGAGCCTTAGGGGGATGCAAATTGTCAAATTTATGTTGAGGATCCTCATTTCATTTGGAATAACTACGCAGTATGGCGATAAAAAAAATAAACAAGAAATTGGACGGTTTGCCCTTCAAATGGTCTGCTCTTTAATTTTTGACCCCCCCTCCCAAAATAAAACTTATTCCCCGAAGGCATAAGTTCAACCATTAAAGACCAATATACAATAGGGTCAAAAGTGCAAATGACCCAAAAATAAACGGGAAAATGGTAAAAAATGCTCTTAAACGGTACAAAATTGATTAAAAATGTCCTCTCTTACTAGTTAGGAAAAGAGTATATATGACCAGATTAAGTAACAATAGGGTTTATTTGGACCAAACCATTAATAGTAAGGATATTTTTGGACCATAATATTAACGGATGACATTTTTATTTACTTTTGCAAAGTTTAAGAATATTTTTACCTTTTTCCAAAAAATAAATAAGATAAAATTTGGCCCCATTTTAAGATAAATACCTGAAATATCCGCTAGATCATATTTATTAGAAAATGATAGCCCAATAGGTATCCAAAGTATTTATACTTCCCGATGCAACTTATCCCTTCTGCCTTTCCCATTGTCTCCCCAAAATCACTTTTTTTATCTATGTTTCTTTTTCTTTTCTTGAGTTTTTGTACATGTATTCTTATTCATTGTCCAAAAAGAAATCACCAAAAATATATATAAATATGACTTTTATGGTGTATATCTTCTTCTTTTTTTCGATAAATAAATAATTTTATTGATATCAAAAGTAATATTTACAGAGCCAAATAAATGATGACCGCCTATTTTTAGAAGTTAAACGACTAACAAAACAATGGCTAAACACCAGCCATCAACTATACTATCAAATCAACAACTATCTTAATTACCTAATGCAAAAACAATCAAAGCAACATTTAAATTTTACAAGCAGTAGTGAGACAACAACATATATCAGTGATGAGCTTTAAGGCACTGAGTTGAGGAATCCGGAACCTAAATAACCCAAGAAAAGTCTAAAGTAATTAAAATACCTCAATAAAAAAGTTATAAAAATACCTTTTACTCACTAATTAATTGTGTTATATAAAAATAACTTAACGTCCACGTTAAAGTTTTTTTTTTTTTTACAAATTACATTACACAAGTTTTTCTTGCGTTTTGCAAAAGTAATCCAACCCACGTTCTCCATCCATTCTCTACTCTCTCCTTATACTCCCACAGTTGGTCCCTCCTTATATTCCCTCAGTATAAAAAAAATGTCCATTTAATCTTTTTTTTTTGTTAAAAAAGTGTGTACTTATCAAATTAAGAAAGAATTAATCTTATTTTTTCAGATTTGACTCTATTAAGTACTATGTGGTCAAATTTCAATATATATTTAATATTCGATAATTTAGTCAAATTACTTCTTTTTGTACAGGAGATTGTATCTTTTACGAAATGTGCAAATGACTAAGACCGGATGGAGTACTATTTATATTACTTTATACAATGGGACTATTTATATAAAAACATATATGTAAAGTATACCGTCTTAGTGAAAGTATAAGGAGATTATTTCACATATAATGTGATATTGTTGCAAGTATTATCTTGTTCACAATTATAGATTATATTAATAATATCAGATAATACTTTATATTAATATGAATTATTATCATATTAATATTAGAGACTTCAACATGAGAATAAAAAGGAAAAGGAAGAATTTATTGAGAGCTAGAAGGCACTGATGAAGACATGAAGTATAAAGGTTTAAAGGAAAGCAATAAAAATGTTATTTTTTATGCCTTAGTCTCACCAGGAAAATGATTTCATTTCAAACAAAGATTGAAGAGCAATAATAAGGAGATAACGTGACAAAATAATTAGAGAATTGTTATAAAAATTATTTATTTACTATCGTGGATGTCTATTTTTAGGAGAAAAGTTAGGATTTGTAACTTTGAGATCAAGCTACTTTCCAGTTATAAATAGAGGGGTTCTCTTAATTGTATTTACATGTTTCAAGTGAAATAAAGAAATCTCCTCTCCTCTCTTTCTTTCCAATATTTGTTTTGTTTGTTTTATTATTTTATAACACATTATCAGCACGAGTCTCTACCATTGCATATCATCTGTTTCAACCAGGTATTATCTTATTCTGGAAAGAGTTAGTCAATTTTCTTTCCGAGTCAAACACACATATATTTGCTTATATTGCTTTATGAATCTCCGCAAGTCTCTAACATACAATATGATCGATATATGACTACCCGTGAATAATACTAATTACATCGGCATGATATATCACAGTGGTATACTAATTGTCAAATATTTGATAATCTTGAATAGTTCCTGTTGAATGGGCAGATGGATTTTACTTTTATTTTATACTAGTTTAGTTTTTGAATATATGTTCACTGGTTCCTAGCAGATCCTAACTAGTTTAGCCTATGGTAAGGATATTCCAGTATGCAGTGATATGTTACATGCTTAATGCCATAGGTTAGCATATTAGAATAGAAATAATAATCCGGCTTTCATCTTCTCTGGTGTTGTCTGCAGCTCCTCCGACGACTGCTCTTGCTGCTGGATCAAATTATCGGCCTACTTCATGTTCTGTTTCGTCTGGTAAACGAATCCAGTGTTATGGGTGCCAGGGCTTTGGCCATATTGCAGCCCGGTGCCCTAAGAAACAATCAGGCACAACAGCATATTGCAAATATTGTCGTGAATTGGGCCATCTGCTGACTGATTGCCCAACCTGGCCCGCTAGGCGATTCCCGACCCGTTCTTCGTTATTCCTTCTTACAGGTTTGTTCAGTTTTTTTTTAAAAAAACTCTCTTATTTGAACTAAAAGATCTATATATAACTTAGACTTTTACTAGACCTAGATATCTCTCAAGGTCTTCCTTCCTTAGGGGTTTTGTAAGACTCAAACACTATAACTTTTCACTATATCAAAAAAACTTGAAAGGAAAACTCTCCTCTCACTTACTTGGACGAAAATTCGCCTTGCAAGACACTATAACTTCTTGCAAGACACCATAGGTTAGCATATTAGAATAGAACTTTCTCTCTACTATAAATAGAGAGGCTACTACAATGAATCAATATCCAGAACCAGAAAGTAAAAATACCAAGAGAGCTCTCGGGATTTCATCTCAGAAATCTGGATCACCAGTGTTGCATGAGTGTGTTGACAACATTCTGTCAAACATTACAATTATTGTTTAGATTCTAGATTAGTTTTGTATGGAGCGATTGCAATGAGAGGTTGTCTATGTCTACTTAGTTAGATTTTTCAGACAGAAGTCATATGCGACTTCATCTTTTTAATTTCTTTCCGTTTTATCTTGTAAATCTATAAAGAAAAGAATTTATACTTTTGTATATAATATATATATACAATACATTTGGTCATTGACCATCATAAGTTATATAATATATATAACTTATGAAAAATTAAACATTTGTGTTCTTTAAATCCGTTGCATTTACTCTTTAAAGTTTTTGTTTTGCTAAGTGTTATTACTAGTGTCAGACAACATAATTGCCGACATTCGGAAACAGAATTGGTATTCGATTTATTTCATCTCTTGTTTTTATTTCCCATAGCATTTGACACCCCATCAAGTGGTAACAGAGCCGACACTTAACACAATAAGTGTTTGGTCATGTTGTCATAAGCTATGGATCCGGCAAATCCAACTATTGGTAGGCTTCCTATTTTAGATGGATCAAATTACGCGTATTGGATGATTCACCTACGTTCTCATATCAAATCAATTGATTTTAGTGCATGGAGATCTATAACCAATGGGTATGTTGTTCCAATGTTGCCACCGGACGAGGAATGTGACATTCTTGTTAAACATGAATCCGAATGGACTACAGAAAAAGCCAATAATGCTAGTTTTAACGAAAAAGCCTTAAATGCAATTTTTGGATGGGTTGATATGTATATGTTCAAACTCATTCAAAACTGCCCACGACTAAGGATGCATGAGATACTTTACAAATTCATTGTGAAGGTAGCTCAAGTATTCGTCAAATAAAGCTACGCATGATCATGAGTAAATATGAATGTTTAATGATGGAAGAAGCGGATGATGTTAAATCTTATTTTGAAAAATTTATTGACATCTCAAATGAATGTCAAGTGCTTGGTGAACCATTAACCAACACTCAACTTGTTGAAAAGGCTCTCCATTCTCTTCCTGAAAAGTTCAATTTAAAGATTTATGCTATTGAAGAAGCTCACAATCCTGCCACAATGGGCCTTCATACCTTAATGAGCATTCTCAAAACTTATGATATGAACATTGAGAATAAAAAATAATTGTATAAAAGCAAGAATGTGGCACTTCAAGTTCTATCCCCGGAGAGTCAAATCGAAGAAGATGATGAGAATCTTGAAGAAATTGGTGATGGTGCAAATGTCGTCTTACTCACTCGAAAATACAATTTGATGGTGAGGAAGTTCAACAATAAAATAAATCAATCTAAATCTAAAGAGCACCAAAACCAAGTCTTCAATCAAAAGTCCACTAGATTACTTCCAAATGTACAAAAAGGAAATCAACTAAGAAGAACCAACTCAGATCGTACCAAACTTGATCCCAAATAGCTTGAGTCCGTGCAGTGTCATGCATGCTCTGGTAGGGGTCACTATGCTAACGAATGTGCAAAAACTCTTTAAAAAATTTGGTAAGAACCTATGAGTTTCTATTAGTGATGATGAAAGAGAAGAAGAAGCAGATCGTGAAATTAAAATATAAGTAATGCTGACTACTATTTTTGAACAGTCTCTATCGAATAATGAAGATGTCGTATACAATGTTGTCTCAGATGTCACGACATTTGCTCCAATATCAGCAACAACATCAACATCCTCAACGACATCCGAAAGGTACAAGAATATGTGACAATTGCTATCTTGTTGTAACACAAGAAACATGCAATAATGCTAAGGTCGATGATACAAAACTATGACATCAAAAGTTGGGGCATGTCAACTACCGCAATTTAAAAAAATTAGTCTCATATGAAGGGGTTAGAGGCATACCTAAACTTAGACATAAAAGTAAAACTGTATGTGAAGATTGTTTGAAAGGTAAGCAAACATGTGTCTCTCATAATGTTGTCCAACACGACGAACAACATTCAGGTAAGTCTCACTATTTTCAATTGCTACATATGGATTTAAGGGGTCCAATTGAAGTATACAGTCTAGGAGGCATGAGGTATTCCTTTGTGATAGTATATGATTTTTCTAGATATTCTTGGATATATTTTTTGAAAGAAAAATCACAAACGTTTAACATGTTTAAAATCTTCCACTCTTGAATTAGAAATTTATTCTATTCTCCTATTTTTTGGATTAGATCCGACCATGGAAAAGAATTTGAAAATAGCTCATTCACAATTTTTTGTGAGAAAAAGGGAATTTTCCATGAGTTTTCTGCCCCAAAACTCCTCAATGGAATGGGATTGCAGAACAGAAGAATAGAACATTGCAAGAAATGGCTAGAGTGATGCTTAGTTCTAAACATTTGTCAAAACATTTATGGGCAGAAGCCTTGAATACTACTAATCACATCGCTAATAGAGTCTATTTGAGGCTAGGAACAAAGATGACACCCTATGAGATTATAAATGGAAAGAAACCAAACTTGCGTTACTTTCATGTTTTTGGGTGCATTTGTTATATTTTAAATAACATGGATCATTTGGTAAAAATTGACTCTAAGAGTGATAAATGAATTTTTGATGGCTATTCACAAAATAGTCATGCTTCTCGAGTATACAATCTGAGATCCAGAACTGTACAATAGTCTGTAAATGTTATCTTTGATGATCTTTCTGATGTTTCAGAAAAAACTATTGAAAATAACATTATAGATACAGTGGAAAGTCCACAGATTGTAGAAGAATGGATGTTGCCACAAATGTTTTCACACCTGAAGCAACATCTGAAATAGCAATAGAGACCACAGAGGCCACGAATGAAGAGTCAAGTGTTGAATTAGTAGGGAACCCTCATCAAGGATTAGGAAGAATCATCCAACGGGCCAAGTGATAGAGGCAGTTTTTGAAGAAATTAGAACAAGAGGCAAAGAACCACTCAACTATATAGAAATAGTAAGGTATGTGTGTATGTCAATCATATATCAAGAGGTTAGTCTTTCTTGTTTTATATTTACATTAGAACTAAAGAATGTTGTAGAAGCACTTAAAGATAATTTCTGGATACAAGCAATGCAAGAAGAGCTTGAATAATTTTCTCGAAATGAAGTATGGGACTTAGTTCCACGTCCAAATAATATAAATATAATTGGAACTAAGTGGATTTTTAAAAATAAATCAGACGAATTGGGAACAGTTGTTAGAAATAAAGCACGTCTAGTTGCATAAGGTTATACTCAGGTTGAAGGAATTGATTTTGATGAAACCTTCACACCTATAGATAGAATCGAGTCGATTAGACTTTTACTTGCTATTGCTTGTCGTTTGAAAAATACTTTACACCAAATGGATGTAAAAGGTGCCTTCTTAAATGGTTATCTAGACAAGGAGGTATATGTTGAACAACTAAAAGAATTTGAAGATCCTTACCATCCACACTATGTGTACAAGCTTAAAAAGGCTTTGTATGGATTGAAATAAGCTCCTCGTGCATGGTATGGTCGTTTAACTAACTTTCTTCTTGAATTTGGTTTTAACTGTGGCGAAGCTGATCGTACTTTGTTTATTAAACGACACGGTGTAGATATTATAATTGCTCAAATCTACGTGGATGACATAGTCTTTGGATCGACTTCACAGTCGTACCTAAATTCATTTGTTGAAGCTATGTCATTGACATTTGAAATGAGCATGGTTGATGAATTAACATTTTTCTTAGGCTTGCAGATAAAGCAAAGTGAAGATGAAATTTTTATCTCACAGAGTAAATATGCCAAGAATCGAGTTAATAGATTTGGTTTGGAAAACGCTAAACATAGGAAAATGCCAATGGGTTCATCGCAGAAGGTATGTAAGGATAATGTTGGTGAAAATATCGACCCAACATGATATCGATCTATGATAGGTAGCCTTCTTTATCTTACTGTTAGTCGTCCAGATATTATGTTTAGTGTTTGTGTTTGTGCACGTTTTCAAGCCTGTCCCAAAATGTCCCACTTAAATACCGTGAAACGTATTATTCGATATGTTGCTGACACATGTGAGTTGGGAATCTGGTATTCCAAAGACACTAATTCTAACTTAATAGGATTTAGTGACTCGGATTGGGCTGGAGATGTGGATGATGTTTTTATCTTGGGAATAACCTTATTTTATGGTATAGTCGTAAGCAAAACTTGTCTCACTTTCAACTGTTGAATCTAAATATGTAGCAACTGGAAATTATTGCTCTCAATTAATATGACTATGACACATGTTAGACGACTATGGATTAACTAGCAACATTTTAATTTTGTACTGTGATAATTTGAGTGCTATAAATATTTCCAAAAATCCAGTTCAACACTCACGTACAAAACATATTGATATTAGACATCACATTTTAAGAGATTTAGTTGAAAAACAGCTAGTTCAAATTGAACATGTTGACATTCTTCATCAACTAGCTGATATTTTTACAAAAGCTTTGGATCATGAGAGATTTTCTAGTTTAAAGAAATCTCTTAGTCTTTGTAATCTCTAAAAATGCATTTTTGGTGAATGTCAGCTGAAATGTTGTCTAACATTTTTTGTGACATTTACCTATGTTATATGACTAACTGATTATTATTGATGTATGGTGCATAACTTTTGGTCACACAAGCATAATCATTCAATAAGAATGTATTTTCAACGTGATACCGTTCTCTGCGATGATATATATATGGAGTATCAAAATAAAGCAAAGCCTTTACAAATATTTGGCAACTGTGAAAAATGGGCAAAGCCCTTGAAAATATATTGTTCATATTCTATAGTAGTATCGAGTGCTTCAAAATGATTTTGAGAATACTAAATAAGTATTCTTATTTTTGACACGAAAAATTATTGTGTATGTGTTATATGATTAGATCAAGGACACGATGTGATAATGTTACATTCGTCCAATGGTCAAACTCATAAAATACGTATAAAACATGTTTTGATTCGTTGCCAAAATGAAAAGTTCTTGTGGGATCAAAATACTTGTGTCGTTCAAAATGTTGCAAACATTGCTATTGACATTTTCAGAATGAGATATGTGTTGGGATGTTGCTCTTGTCTGATCTTTGAAATATCAAATCCTACTCCCTATTATATGCCTTGTTTACAGGAATTTCAAAACTTAAAATGATAAGATTATATTTTATTTCTATCGTGATGTTTATTTCAATATTTTAGGTGTAAGTTATTGTGTAAAATTGAAACACCTAAAATTAAAGGATTCTTGTTGCTAAGAAAATGTTTGTCATGTATATAAATATTCTTCTCATTTGCTATTTTTTTTATCATTTCTGATTTTTCCAAAAATTAAAAAAAGTGGGAGGGGGGGGAGGAAAATCACATCGGGTATACATCTACCTACCTACCCGATGGACTCACCAAATAAAACTCTCATCTCAATCAGAAACCCTAACTCCTCAAAACCCTCTCCTCAATTCTCACCAATGGAAACGTCTCCAATGTCAGAACAAATGTCAACCAACATTCCATCCAACACACTCATGAGCATTAGCCCTCCATCGAATACACCTCAGCAACGTCTTCTTCCTCAAATCTCCATGAGAATCTTTCTAAAGCAATATTGTTTAAAGGTTTTGATGAACCTTTAGATAACAGCTATCCTGGAGATAATAATAACCCTATAGATGTCGATCAAACTTTTGATTTTCCATCTCTGGGTAAAAGGCCAAGGTCATCTACCTTTCCTACTCGCCGATCGAGTAGAGTGTTTGAGAAAACAGTCTAAGAAGGTTCGAGTAGAAAAAAGACTAATTATGAAACATCTAAACCCGCTTACTCGAGCAATGATAGTGAAAATACGGACTATGTTTTCTCAACCGAGGAAGAACCATTTACTTCTGAACAACCCAGTGTGCCTCAAGAAAGGGAAATTCCAGATGAAACCCCCTTGAAACAATTTTTTTCAAAGGGAGTTCCCAGGAATACAAGGACAAGTGTTGCTCCAAATGTTGCCACATATGCCACAACATCTCAGGCAACATTTTAGTCAACATCCGAAGATACACACGTCACAACATCTTCCAATAGTACCAAATCCATCAGTTCAGACATGTCTGATTCAGACATTGAGGTATCTGCTTTCTCAGATGAATTCTATTCTAAAGCTAACCATGATATGTGGAATTTTTACAAGAATAGAGTAATTAGGCATGAGTGTTAGATATTTCTTTCTGTATTGAATATGGTTTGATAGAATTCTTAAAGGACAGACATCTTATTGGTTCTATCACTGAAAAAGAACCATATGTTGATGAGATAGTAAGGGTGTTTTATGCTAATTTAAGCCCTGCTATAGAGGATACCTCCTCGAAATTTTTTGGGAAGGTATATCTCTATAACAAGGTATATCTTTTTACGCCTACTATCATAAATTAATGTATTGGCCAAAATGTTGGAGATAATGTTAGAGAAGCTGAACATGTGATAGATAATAGGGATGAAGTAATTGAATACCTCACTGGAGGTATAGTGAATAAGTGGATCCCTAGATGTCCAGCCTCAAAACTTACAACCATGTTTTCCACCCTCCACAAATTTGCTATTCACAATTGGCTTCCTTCAATGAATGAGTCAATTGTGACATCTGAACAAGCCACCATGTTGTATAAAGTTGGAAAAGGGTTGAAAGTTGATTTGGGAAAAATGATATTTCATCAAATTGCCAACTTGGCTGAGAAAGAATCAACTTCAGTCCTTCATTTTCCCTCTCTGATCTACAAAGTATTAACCACTCAAGGCTTGGAACCTAAGAGAGAAGACACTTTAGGGAAGGCTCCTGAGCTTTATACTGTAAACAAAGCAATTTTGAATAACAAGGACAGAGTCATCGACTTTCACTGGAAGAAGAAGCTAAAAGTGAAAATGTTGCCAGAAATGTCACCAACATTCCATGCAACATTGATCCAAGATAGTCTACTCTATCTACATAATGGCTTGTGGATCAAATTGCAAAAATCAACCAACAAATTACTGAAGTTGATGCTGCAAGGAATGCCCTGATACAAGCTAGAGGCCATTTCATGATGCTACTTTCTTCACCAAAAATAGTAGATGATGCTGATGCAGGGGGAGGAAGCTAAAGCTGATATGCTGCAGAGGAAGTTGAAGTTGTTATACACGGGTAGAAAGCTGCTGGAAGCCGCTATTGCTGTATAATGAGCAAGGAGGAAGCTGAATGATGTTGATGAACCTAAGATGTAAATATTTGTTCAATGGTTTGATGGATTGATGTGGATATTCGTTGACAATGGTTTATTTCTATTCGTGTTTTGTATATATTGGGTGATATGTGTATATATGTGCTCATATTTTTTTTCTAATCCTGTGAATTGGTATACACATGTTTGCTTGTATGCCATCATAAGTTAATGGGGAGCATGACATTAAAATTGTTGATCACAGATGTCGGACAACATTTGTGACAATACCATAAGTCAACTTTACATTTTAATAAATTTTGTGAAGAAAGGCAAAATGGGGGAGATTATTAATGTTGGATTTGATGTTGTGACATTTGACTCAACATATCTCCTGAAATATTGATTTGAATGTATAAGAATGTTGGAACAAATGTTGCACAACATTCGGACCAACATTTTCAGAATTGATTTTACCTTACTTCACGTAATGATTACTATGTAGTAAATATGACTTGGCAAGGTAAAAATGAGTTGGTATACACGTGTGAAGAACGAGTCAAGGCTGTTGTTTTTCGTGAGGAACAAGTCAAAGTTGTTAGAGGTTTTTGCTCCTTGATCGTCTCCAACCAATCCTACCAATTGTCCACCTTTCCCTCAACCTCCACAACCGATCGATGAGCTTTCTCTCTACTATAAATAGAGAGGCTACTACAATGAATCAATATCCAGAACCAGAAAGTAAAAATACCAAAGAGCTCTTGGGATTTCATCTCAGAAATCTGGATCACCAATGGTACCTGAGTGTGTTGACAACATTCTGTCCAACATTACAATTGTTGTTTAGATTCTAGATTAGTTTTGTATGGAGCGATTGTAATGAGAGGTTGTCTATGTCTACTTAGTTAGATTTTCAGGCAGAAGTCATCTGCGACTTCATCTTTTAATTCCTTTCCGTTTTATCTTGTAAATCTATAAAGAAAGGAATTTGTACTTTTGTATATAATATGTATACAATACATTTGGTCATTGACCATCATAAGTCATAAAATATATATAACTTATGAAAATTTAAACTTTTGTGTTCTTTAAATTCTGCTGCATTTATTCTTTAAAGTTTTTATTTTGCTAAGTGTTGTTACTGGTGTCAGACGACATAATTGCCGACATTCGGAAACAGAATTGACATTCGATTTATTTCATCTCTTGTTTTTATTTTCCATAGCATTTGACACCCCATCAGTGCGCAAAAAGGTATTTTTGTAACTTTTTTTATTGGGGTATTTTGATTACTTCAGACTTTCTTGGGTCATTTAGGTTCCGGACTCATAGTTGAGCAGCAACAAAGGACCATGCCATTTCCTGAGGCCTCTTCCTTGAACATGAATATGAATTGCTATTTCTCTGTCGACTCATCAGCTTGGAACACAGTTTGTTGGAGTCTGATATCATTCCTTTCTCTCTAGATGATGGACACACACATGGCAAAGACAACTAATGATAGCTCCTTTGCTAGATTTCGCCTAGTTACAGACCTACGACACTTCATCTTATACCCAACTATGTTAGTAGTCTCTGCCATTAGCTGCTTGTGACAGGGCACCTAAAGAATAGATGGTCAAAAGTCTCAATTATAGCATTCCAGTGTATATCTAATGTATCATAAGTGTCCATAAAAATGTATGGTACTTAATATGGCTTATAAATGTAATTTATGTATCTAGAGTGTATAGTCGATGTATCAGGGATGTATATTATATGCGTAGTGTATATTCAGGTAAACTTAGTGAATATATATTGACTATATATTAAAGACACATAAACAATATACTTTATAATTAGTATTTAATGCATAATCGGTGTATACCCAATGTAAAGAATGGATCTTGGGCCTAACTCAACCCCAAAAGCTAGCTTGTAGGGTGAGGATTGTCCAAGTTCATATAAGGAGTTCATGTTCCCATTCCATTTCCGATGTGGACTCTTAACACGCAATGTATTAATACATAAAATACACAATATATATATATACATATACACAATAATTATTCACTTTATGCATATTGATATCCTTCATTGTTTTCCACTATATTTTCTTGTTTTACAGAAACTCCGCTTGTGTGACCTCGTTCACATTGCCGGTCCCAAGCCCGGATAAAGGAGGAGGGTTGCCGTGGGTCAATAGGAAACAACCTCTCTACAAAGGTAGAGGTATGGCTGCGTACATCTTACCCTCCGCAGACCCCACTTGCGGGATTATACTGGATTTGTTGTTGTTGTTGTTTCTTGTTTTACAGAGATTTCTATTTGTTCAGTTCTGAAGCTGCATGAGGTAGAAGGAATATGAAGTTATCTAATGATGGGGTTTCTAGATTCAAAATCAAAATTTAATTAGCTTAAACAATGAATAAATGACCTTGAATGGAAGAATTGATATCCAAAAACTCTCCTCTACAAGTTTAAGACATGAACTCGTTATTTTTTTAATTTAGATCTATTGGATATACGTGTGAATATTTGTTGAGTTTTACAAAAAAAAAAAAAAGATAAAATTTTACCGTTGTTTGGTGTTTATGGAGCTGGAATCATTGGGTATGGGGTTCTCTTTTAGCATATTTAATATTTATTTATCTACAACTTGTAATTAAGATTAAAGGTCTATGAGGCTCTTAAATATTTTGGATGAGCAGCCTACTTTGTAAAAGCCCCATTTTTGGCCATGTTAATAAATATTAAGCAATTTTAGACTTTCGCCATAATTTTTCTTCTTCTCTTTCTTTGTGTTGTAGAAAATTAAATATACGTTGCTTATTTGCGGTTGAAATTGAGTGGGTAATGTTTCAGTGATCTTATGCTTAATGATTGGATTGGTTGGATGAAGAAAATTGAAGAACATCATTGTTGAATTTGTTGAGCTTGAAAAATACTTATTGAAGAAGTGTGTATGTTGATTTTTGAAGATTTACGTTAAATCTAATCATCGAAATTATTGAGATTGATATGAGAAGGTTATATATCAAATTTGGACGTACTTGAAATTGATTTGGACTAAATCTGAAGCAAAAATGTGTTGGTGAAACTTTTACACAACAAGTTATGGTGATTCTCAAGATTTTGTTGTCAATTCTGGCGATGTTAGGATTTAAAGTCATAATTTTGGCGATTCATTAGGATTTTACTATAAATTCTGGTATTTTTCAGAAGGACAATGTCACGCCCTGAATCATGACTTGGGCATAACAAGACACTCGGTGTCTGAATATATGTGACCGAGCGAACCAACTGGTTGGCTGAATTAACATGTGGTATATATTGAATACAGAATAAAATATATAAACGTACTGAGCTGCTGAAAAGTCTAACTAAATAATCATAATGCGGAAATACTGAGATAAGTGTGAAAGTATCAATACGTAGTCAACATGGCTAACACATAAGTCTACTAAACTCTGTCTGACTACAACTATAGTCTATGAAACCTCTAATGAAGTGCCACAAAACTAATCGAGACAAGGACTCTGACATGCCTGACTGTCTGAAAAATACTAAATGGTTGTAAGTAAAGATAACACACCAAAAGAACTGGAGCTCACCAAGTAGCTGATACTGAAACTAGCGATCCGAATCGTCAACCTGTAAATTCTTACCTGCATCGCAAGATGCAGACCTCAGACAAAGGGACGTTAGAACATTTGAATTGCACTGGTATGTAAAACCAACTGAAAGAATAAATAGATGCAAACAGATAATGTACTGAAACTGAACAAGGAAAGTAAAATAATAAGTACTCCATGTTCTGAATATGAAATCACATGTTTTAGCTGAATTAATAACATGTGGGGCCTTGACCCAATATAAATGCACAAATCACTGACCTTGGCCAAGTAAGTGCATCAGTCTATGGCCTTGGCCAAATATACATATACATGAGACTGTGTACTTGGGCAAAGATACACATGTTCAATATTCAACAATTTGTATTAAGCAACTGAGACTCATACTGTGATGCATAATGCTGGAATACTGAACAAATACTATACTGAGACATGTATTCATGAACTGATTATGGAGTTTAAAACATCAATTGCTCATAAGCGTACTGAGTTTTCATGACAGAGACTTATGAGATATCAAACGCGAGTCAATATTGATTACGTACTGAGTTCATGATATTCGGAATGACAATCATGAACGAATTACGAAACTATATCATTTAGAGAATAATAATTCTGAAGTTTTTCATGAAATTAAGGCTTAACCATAGTTATGAGGCATAATTCGTAATAGTCGTAAAGGAACGTAGCATGGAGAGATTCATTAACATTCCTACACGTAGGGAGATAGACTTACATACCTCAATTCCGACCTTTTAAGCGTGTCACAACGTTCATTGCCTATTTCAACATTAATCTATAGCAATATGGGTAAAGAGAATCAATACTAGCACTCTTGCTAATATTTTGGTCACTTAGGCACTTTATCAAACACCTTATGGGCATAAAGCTTCATAACCCTTATTTATGGTGTTTTTAAACCCAATAATACATTCTCTTACTTCTAGGCGATTCTACAATCTCAAAATAAATATAATTAACATCATTCTTCATCACCCATATGATTATAACAATCCTAAGTCAACAATCCAAAACTCTACCATAGTTCATATGATTCTCTTTATCAAGCCCATCAACTAATATCTCAAGAACATATGATTTATAATTATTAATCCAATACTATAATTAATTAAAGGGTGAAGAGGACACCTTTTTATTTTCAAGCTGCTTGGATTCGAATACTAGGGCTTTCTCACTAACGGATAAGACTCAATCAATATCTAAAGATTTTGAAGGGTTAAATCATGTTAAAGAAATGTTGAAATCAGAATTAACTAAAAATCACTGTTAAACCTACCTTGAAGTATTCTTGAGGATTTGGTACAAGTTCTTTCTTAGTCTAGGGTAATTTTTGTGATTAGGGGTATTAGGAAAACAAACCCCAAACTTAAATATAAGCTAGAATATGAAAATCTAAATTTTAACCCGAATTTTGACTTGTTCCGCGATGCATGGCCATCGGGGGACCCCTACATGTCAAATTTCAGAGAGCATGATTTCCCGCTCTGGGCCAGCGATGAGGGGTCATCACACACACCCCCACACGTGGCGCATGGCCATCGCAGGTGTCCCGTATCGGCTTCTGCACAATGTTTTTTTAACGCGCACAACGTCTTGTACATAACTCTGTTCAATCTCAACTATATATCGTTGGAAATATATTTCAAAGATCTACAACTTTCATGTGTTTAAGTTTGCTCAAATGTTCGCAAAAAGATTTTTACTAAATCGGGCTGGAAGGCAGATCTGTCATAAACTTAGCCAATTCTATCGAATCTTAAGCACCTCACTACTCGTCTGGATTTCAAAATAACTATTTCCATCTAAGCTCATCCCGATAAAACTTCACATGTCTAAAATATCACATTAATACTCATTTAACATATCCACACCTATTCTAAATTTACAGAGTGTTATAGACAAGACACGTTTTTCCATCAATTTGAAATTCTCTATGATTTGTGGCCAAAATTCTGGCAATTCAGGCGATTATTGTGAAAAAGCATGTTTTGACAAAAAAATGAAATTCTGACGATTTGTCAGGGTTTTCTATATAAATGTGGTCCTCGTTTAAGTGTCTGTTTGGAAAGCCACCTGATAATTGGAATTGGTGTAATTATTAGGGTAATAATTACACACTATTGTAATTACAATAATCTATTTTTTTTATTACAATGTAATTACAGTGTAATTACAATGTAATTACAGTGTAATTACAAGCATGCTGTTTGGTTGCACAAGTGCAATTACACAGTTAGTTTAATTTAAAAATAAAATTTAAAATAAAAAAATTAAAATTAATATTTAAAAAATATGTGCCTTTATGAATGATATTAAATTAGTTATTTAATAACACATTGTTTCTTGAAAATATCTTAATCAATAATCATATATTTGTAACTAATATTGTAAAAAATATTTGATATATATATATATTTCATATTAGTAATATTTTAATTTTAATTAATTATAAAACTTAAAGGCAGACTTTTTTTGTGAGAACATCATCGATTGAATGTTTGACTAAAAAATAATATTTATAAATATAATGTCATGACATTATTCAAATGTTTGACAAGAAAAATCTATCAATTGTAAGTGAAAAATAAACAACATGCAATGTGAAATAACAAGTTAATAGTACTAAAACAAATAAATTAAAATTGAAAATATAACATAAATTCAAAATCCAAAAGAAAAAGTTTAACATAATACTCTTATATCAAATTTCAATATTACATAAGTAAGTCCAACATAACTTAAGTAAATAATTCAAAAGAAAGAGAAATATAAGTCTATAACCTCATTCACAACGAAATTTTACTTTAATAACGTCACTCTTTATATTCCAAGTTTGTTAATGACTCATTATTTCTAATATTAAGAGGTGCAGTTTCAAAAATCAGAATAATAACACGATTATGCTAAATGAATAAAATAAAAAATACAAGCAATTACATAGAACAACAAAAAGTAAAGGCTGGGAATGAGAAGAAAGAAAATGAAAGATAAAAATATAATATTTTAAAAAGTAAAAATTAAAAATAAAAATAAATAAAAATAAATAAAAATAAATAAAAATAAATTTAAAAAATTAAAAAGTAACCATGTAATTACAAGGTGTAATTACACAGCACCCTTAAAAATTGAAGAGTGTAATTACACCCTCTCAATTACACTCAATTCTTACATAACTTTGTAGTTATTTGATCAAACTGTGTAATTACACTTAATTTTAATTACCTGAGTAACTTTCCAAACCGACCCTAATTTAATCAATATTTAAATGAGTTTTGACCCCTCCGAGCCGAACTTGTTAACAATTCTAAATTCAACACTTGGAGGTACCTTTAGTTCATTTTTGTCATCTTTAAACCCACAAATATTTACTCTCAATTTTGAAATAATATTTATCCCCTCAACACGGAAAAAAAAGAAGACACCCTAGAATCAAGAATTTTTATGGGGAATTTCTTTTTTGCTCTTCACGGATCAAAGTAGATCGATAGTATCAATATGAAAACTTCTTGTTTTCTTCTCTAATTTTCTTAATTCTTTAGTTGGCTTGATTAAACAATAGAAAAAGCTGAAAACAGAACAAGGAGATGAAGTATCAAAGTACTACTACTATAATAACGGAGATTCTTTCATCTCCAGCAACTGTCGTTGTTTTTTGGGTCATCGGGTTTAGGTTAAAAAACGGATCGGATTAAATGGTTAAGTGGATTTAGTTTATCTAATTTTAAATTAAATATGCTATCAATCATAATGAGATATATGACCTTTTTAAAAATTTAGGGTGTAATTTGAACTAAAAATAAGTTGGGGGATTTTTAGACAGATATGTAGATATTTTCTCCGTCTCACATTATATAAGTGATTACTAAAAATAACTCTCAAAATTTTTTTATTTTATAAGTTCAAAGCATAATTAATTTTTTTTTTATTATTAATAAAATTTTATAATTAATAAATATGAGACATAAAATAGAATAATATTTCATTAGGCCGGCTCTTTTATTCTTCCCCAAAAAGTAAGGTTACTCTACTCACCAGACAAGTGAGGGGGCGACGGCGTATTGTCAAAACCAGGATAGCAAAACAAAGGACGGAAACCAATAGGCTCAATCCATTGGGTACGAAACGATGCAGACTGAAGCAAGGGTAGGAGTGGTGGTGGATGGCGGTGGAGGAGGAGCATCTCGAAAATTGATTAGTAAGCAGCAGTCTCATATCGGAACAGTTCCTCAGCTTCTCGCCGGTGGTGTTGCCGGTGCCATCAGCAAGACATGCACTGCGCCTCTAGCTCGCCTTACTATTCTCTTTCAGGTTACATTTGATTTGTTTATTCTAATTCCAAGTGATTTATTATGAATTGCTCATTTGTCGTCTATAACAGCTGCAAGGAATGCACGCGGATGCCGCTACCTTAAAAAGCCCTAGTATATGGCAAGAGGCTTCCCGTATTGTACGTGAAGAAGGATTTCGGGCATTTTGGAAGGGCAATTTGGTCACTATTGCTCATCGCCTTCCATATTCATCTATCAGCTTTTATGCATTTGAACGCTACAAGAATGTTGGTACAAACGTTCTCTATATATATTTCTAAATATACATGCCAATAATTTCTCTCTCTCTC
The DNA here is from genome assembly GCA_029783415.1 of Anisodus acutangulus. NCBI lineage: Eukaryota > Viridiplantae > Streptophyta > Magnoliopsida > Solanales > Solanaceae > Anisodus > Anisodus acutangulus. Next base: position 54,094,454 of record CM056495.1, read on the forward strand.
TCTCTCTAAGTTGTTTTCTTCATATTATGCAACAGGTGTTGCAGTTGATTTTGGGAGTTGAAAGCCAAGGAGAGAATATAACAGCAGACCTTTGTATACGACTTTTAGGTGGTGGTTTCGCTGGAATAACTGCTGCTTCTCTTACATACCCATTGGATCTTGTTAGGACACGTCTTGCTGCTCAGGTCAGTCTAATTCTTGTGACATTTTTCATTTGGATTCAAACATGAAGTAACTGTTTTAGTTTTGCAACCAGTCAACTACTCTGGCTAATGGTTTGTATTATTATTTCATTTGTTCCTATAGTTTATTCTCTTTCATCAAAGTGATTTGTCTGATTACTCATACGAGTAGTATGCTGGATGTGAATATTTTTTTTGGCTAAATAATACTTATTCTGTTGAAAATTTTACAAAGCTTCAAGAAAGTTTTTTGCTTTTGTGATTCTTGGCTCGCCTTTATGGTAATTCTTTTGTTTCTGAGGTAACTATGTGGACTGTGGAGGGATGAAGTTCATGGATCGAGGAAAAAGGATCAAGTTGGTTCAGGAAAAAATGTTATTGGGTCAATATATCAAACTATTTCGAAGTCCCCATATTTTAGTTAGTTGTAAGGATATTTTGGAAAAAATGGGTACACTGCTAAACTATTACTGGAGCGTAGTTTAGCAAGACCCTATCTTCCGCTAATATATATATAGATTCTGTTAAGAATAGGAATAGGAATAGAATTTGTATATAGAATCCTACATGAAAAAGGATTGGAATGTAGAACGTCTATCAGAGGGTGATCCTGTATAATCAGCGTTTGTATATCCAATGATCTGCTCATGACTTCGATCTTCGAAAAGTAGTTCTTTACCTGGAGCTGACTTAATATATCGCAAAATGCGGACAACTGCATCCCAATGACTATTACAGGTAGAATTCATAAACTGACTTACAACACTCATAGGAAACAAAATGTCAGATCTAGTCAATGTGAGATAATTCAACTTACCAACCAGCCGTTTATATCTAGGGATGGCAACAGACCGGATCCTACTAGATCCAGATCCAGATCCATTTTTCATACCTGGATCCAGATCCATCGGGTCCATAAAAATCAGATCTAAATCCGGATCCACCGGTTTCACGGATCGGATCTGGATCTACATGTAAATTTTTTTGGCTTGAATAATATTCCCACATGTTGAAACTTTTATGACAAAATGAAAAATAATCTGATTGAAAAAAATGATTGAGTTCATTCAATCAACCTATACAAACATGACACCATTCTTCCAAAATACTGAATAAAGTTTTAGCATCATAAGAAAATAAAGACGATTGACTTCATTAGTGATGCTGAATATGTTGCAACTTTGAGCTAATTTTTGGAGTCTTTAGTGATGCTCCACTTGTAGTTCTATTGATTGACTTCATTAAACAACATAAAACAATGTCAGTCATATATCAAAAGTCCTAGTTTTTTTTTTGTTGATCAGACAAATGAGAGAAAGATACTTAAAGCTTACGGCTAGCAGATTCAAGAAAGGAAAATTTAAAGAGTGATAATTTTTTCTTTTTATAGAAATGAAAATATGGAAAACTGCAGAGAGTATATAGGTAAAAGAAATGAAACTTCAAAGACAAATTACATGGTTGTGTGACTTGTGCCTTATCCTGGTTCAACCTCTACCTAATACATAAATTATGAAAAAAACTTAAGAAAATACTTATAAAATTACATTCTAGGTTATGGATATATTTAATAAAAAACGGATCCACGGATCGGATCTGGACTGGATACGAATCTCAAATACAAGATCCAGATCTAGATCCGATCTGTCAGAAACGGATCCGGGTCCGATCCGGATCCGTCGGGTCCAAATTTTGAAGATCCATATCCTATAAAACGGATCTGGATCAACCAGATCCAGACTGGGTCCAAGATCCACTGCCATCTCTATTTATATCTTTCAGAATCACTGAGTGGCTCCCCATGTCCTGACAGGAGTTTAGCATTCAGGTTCATAGGAGTGTCAATGGGTCTACATCCCATCATTCCTCTCTTTAAGAATGTCTAAGACATACTTGCATTGATAAGTTGAATTATCTCACAGTGACTAGATCCGACATTTCATTTTCTATGAGTGTTGCGAGTCATTTTATGGATTCTCCATGTGATAGTAATTGGGATGCAGTTGTCCGCATTTTGCGATATATTAAGTTAGCTCCAGGTAAAGGACTATTGCACTGTTTCCGGTAGATCTGCATTTTTCGGGTCACTCTTTTGACAAAATTGTTTTCCTAGTCTGGTGTGTTAGCGATTCCACACCTACCCAGCAGTTATTTTTGACTTCTGATCACTTTTAGTTTTCTGGCGAAATGTTTTGGTGGCTGATTTTTGGCAGCTTCTGGTCCTCTGTTTTCTGAGCATCATCAACATCTTTTGGTCAAATTTCTTAAAGTTTTTGTACCATGTCTCTCAGATTTGATGTTTTTAATTCTAAAAACACAGAAATTGGAACCTCAAGCCCTATGATTACTTTCGAACCATTAATGGAAAGTTCAAAGTATTTAGCTTGGGCTTCCTCGATTGAGTTGTGGTGCAAGGGTCAAGGCGTTTAAGATCACTTAACGCAAATGGCTATTGTGGTTGATGAAAAGGCAAAAGCTAGTGGGACAGACGAAAAGGCCAAAACACAATGGGAGAAGATTGACGCTCAATTATGTAGCCTACTGTGACGATCTATTGATCCCAAGTTGATGCCCTTGTTTCGTTGCTTCCAGGCATGTTATTCAGTTTGGAAAAATGCTCGCACTTTATACACTAATGACATATCTCGATTTTATAATGTGATATCTCGGATGACCAACTTAAAGAAACATGAATGAGATGTCTACTTACTTGGGACAGGTGCAGGCAGTCATGGAGGAATTTGAGCAGTTGATGCCAGTCACTATGAACGTTGAAAACAACAAGAGCAAAGACATATTTTGTTTCTAGCACTTACACTTACTGGACTTCCTACTGATCTTGATTCGGTGTGTGATCAGATTTTGGCTAGTCTTACGGTTTCTACGATTGATGAACTATTTTCTTATTTGCTTCATCTTGCTACGCCTCCTGATCACACAATGGTTTCATCACCAACCATTGACTCCTCTGTTCTCGTATCTCAAGCCATAGAGAATTGAACATCTCAATCTATGAGAAGGAGATCGTTTTGGAAAATCTTGAACTAAGTGTAGTTATTGTCATAAGTTTGGACACACTCACGATGTATGTCATGCTCTGCATGGTCAACCACCCAACAATGCTCATACTGCTCAGACTGACACTACATGGATATAATGAGTACTTTCAGCATTGAGCAAGTAAGCAGACATCTTCACAAGTACCCACAGATTCTCACCCCAATACTCTTGTTATTGGTAATTCCTTGCCTGTGTTTCACAGTCTAGTATCCGTCCAACGTGAGTCGTTGACTCAGGCACTTCTGATCCTATTTCTGATAATAAATCACTTTTGTCAAATATTATTTATTCACAATCTCTTCATCTGTTTATTTTAGCCAATGGGACCCAAACAAAACCAAAAGGGGTTGGACAAGCTAATCCCCTATCTTTTGTCACTCTAAACTCTGTTCTTTATGTCCTTGGTTGTCCTTTTAATCTTGCATATGTCAGTCGTTTGACATGTGCCCTAAATTGTGCCATAATATTACTTGATTTTTTTGTTATGTAGGACCACAGTTTGGCATTAGTTATTGGTGCAGGATATGAATCACAAAGCCTCTACTATCTTACCTCTCCGAATTCTTCCACAACATGCTCTGTTACTGATCCTCCAGACTTAATCCATAAACGATTGGGACATCTGAGTCTGTTCAAGCTACAAAAGATGATGCCTAGTTTGTCTAGTCTGTCCAAATTAATTTCGGAAGTCGAGTGATCAGCTTGCGAATATTTTCACCAAGTCACTCAGTGGTTCTCGTATTAGATACATCTATAACAAGCTCGGAACATATGACTTGTATGCACCGGTTTGAGGGAGTGTTAGAATATGAATAGGAATATGATTTGTATATAGTATCCTACATGGAAAAGGATTGAGATGTAAAATGTGTATCAAAGGGTGATCCTGCAGATACCATCTTGATCATTGCCAGTTATAATGATATCGTCAACATAAACCATCAAATAAATACTCAAATCTGGAGTAGAATGTCTATAAAACACAGAATGATCTGCTTCACCACGAGTCATGCCAAATTCCTGAATTACCGTGCTTAATTTATCAAACCAGGCTCGAGACTGTTTCAGACCATAAAGTGACCGACGCAATCGACACACCAAATTAGACTTTCCATGAGCAGCAAAATTAGGTAACTAGGCTCAAGAAGACTATTTCAGACCATAAAGTGACCGACGCAATCGACACACTAGATTAGACTTTTCCTAAGCAATAAAATTAGATGGTTGCTCCATATAAACTTTCTCCTCAAGATCACCGTGGAGAAAAGTATTTTAAATGTCCAATTGATAAAGAGGACAATGACGGATCGTTGGATATACAAACACTGATTATGCAGGATCACCTTTTGATAGACGTTCTACATCCTGATATTGTGTGTTAATAGTATGGGTGGCCAGTGGGCCGGTCCGAGGCGGGTCTCGGCGGGACGGGGGGAAGGGTCGGGACCGGGGCTCCGGCGGGATTAGCGGGACAGGCAGATGTCCCATCCGTCCCACATCCTGCCGAAAAAAGGAACCGGTGTTGGGGGACGGGACAGGGTCGGATCGGTAGGGGGATTTCAGTTTTTTTAGACATTTAATTTTTAAAAAATAATATATATAAACACTTCAATAATTGAATAAGATAGTGTAATAAAAACATATCAAGACTGTTTTTGTGCCTCTTATATTATTTAATAGAAATATGATTTTTTTGTAATACAATTTCAAAATTGCAACTTTGTGGTGTTGTTCAAAAGTTGTAAATCACATTGTAAAATTGCAATTATAAACATTACATAGTTAACCATATTTTTTCTAATTTTCTCACAATGTCTCGAGGATCTTTGGTTGAAATTAAAAGTTGGTCAAATTGTTCGACATCGCTTTCTGTTCCCTCGGACAAGATTTCGTTGTAGCTGTAGTCTTCTTCTTCGTTGATCTCCTGTTGACCGCACCTTCTACGCTCCGCTCGAATCCAATCTCTGAATAGAACTACAATCTCCAATGTGTCTCCCGCTAATGAATGTCTGTGCTCTCCTATTTGAAATCTTTTCGCAGAAAAAACGCTTTCAGACGCTGTTGATGACGCTTGAATGTTTAACACATTTCGGGTCATCTTTGCTAGTGTCGGAAATGTCTTCTCTATCGGGACGGGCGGGACGAGCCCAAGTCCCGTCCCGAGTTTGAACCCCGTCACCGATTTTTTTTTGGAGGATCGGGGCGGGGCAGGTATCGGGCCGACCCGACCCACTGGCTGACCTTAGTTATTAGTAGGTAATTTGGTGTCCTAGAAGAGTAAGAAACATAGTGTCTTTGCTTGATTTAATGCTGAATCAAAATATCGAGCAATGACTGTAGCAACTTGTGAGCTAGTTTGGATTTAGTTGTCGCTTAGAGAACTTATATTTGGAGAAATCAGTCAAATGGAACTTGTGTGTGATAACAAAGCGGTCCTTCATATTGCATCAATTTTCATGAGAGGACTAAACACATTGAGATTATTGGAGATATTGTTACTAAATTTGTGAAGTCGAGTGATCAACTTGCGGGTATTTTCACCAAGTCACTCATTGGTCCTTGTATTAAATATATCTATAACAAGCTCGATACATATGACTTGTATGCACCAGCTTGAGGGGGAGTGTTAGAATAGAAATAGGATTTGTATATAGTATCCTAAATGGAAAAAGATTGGGATGTATTGTCTATAAATAAGGCTCAATGTAATAATGTAGATACACAATTCAATAATAATATTTTATTATGGCTCTGATACCATGTGAGAAAATATGGGAGAAAATATTATTATTGAGTTGTGTATCTACATTATTACATTGAACCCTATTTATATATGCTACATCCCAATCATTTTTCATGTATGATACCATATACAAATTCTATTCCTATTCTAACAGATTCCAAATTTTTTTAGGTCTGTCAAGATAACTACCCCCCATGTAATTTTAGGTCTACCTCGTCTCTTTACCTATGAATCGGTACATCTAGAGATCGATGAAGGACATGAGCAAATCTTCTCAAGTGACAGTCTCTTATTTTATCCTCAATTATTGTTATTTGTACCTTCTAGCAAATTTGGTCATTTTTAATCTTGTATGACCTCCGCACATTTGTTTTAGCATACTACATCTATGCGACACTCATCTAGTGGATGTGTTTGGCTTTAGTGGCCCAACATTTATTTACATATAATATTGTTGGTTTTTGACCGCTATAGACTTATCTTTCACTTTCGTAGGCATCTTTCTACCACATCTTTCACTTTCGTAGTCATCCTTCTATCACATAACACCTTGGTAACACTTTTCTATTTCAACCATCCAATTTTGACTCTTTTATGATAATTGAGAAATCCTTGAGCGTCGGTGGTGCATGGTTCAAAACTTCATGATTAATGGGCCTACCCATGTACCCTTTTTTCATTTAAATACTAGGCTTTTGTTGGTGGCAAGATTTGAACTCGAGACACGTGCCTAATCCCATATTAACCCTAGGGAAAATTCTCTGTGTAACATCTTCATCTATCTTTGCAATTTCCTAGAACGAGCTTAAATATCTAAGAGGGTGTTTGGATTGGCTTATTTTAAGTGCTTATTGGTTTTTAAACTCTTTTCTACTTTTTGTGGTGTTTGAGAAAGATAAAAAAATGCTGTTAAGCACTTACTTTTAGGCCAAAAAGTACTCCATCTATCCCAAAAAGATTGTCCTACTTTCCTTATTAGTTTGTCCTAAAAGGATTGACACCTTTTTATATTTAGAAACAATTTAACTTTATGGGAGATTTACAACCACACAAAATATCTAAGTCTTAATTTGGATCACACATTTCAAAAGTCTTCATGTATTTCTTAAATTCTGTGCCAAGTCAAACTAAGACAATTTATTGGGACGGATGGAGTACAAAAATTAGCCAAAAGCAAAAAATTGGGTATTCCCAACTAATGACTTTTAGCTTTTAGCTTATAAACTACTTTTAAAAAGCCAATCAAACACCCTCTAAGAGTTGTTTGCACTTATGCGCCACAATCCCATCTAATTTCACCTTAACATCACTCCTCATCCTAACTAAACTTACAATGTATGTATTCAGTCTTACTTATACTTGTTCTAAAACCAATAAAATGAAATATTTATTGTTTAGTGTCGTCTCTTCAATGATATGTCCATTGGCAATGAGACGTATGCCTTAGAGCCTTGGTGGCTTCGCCGATGCGGCCATTAAACGATACATGCACTTCCTTAAAAAAATGACACATGCAATTAGTCTGTTTTCCAATTGTTTCAGGGTTTAAGAGCTTTAGGTGAGCCATTGACAACACTTGTTAAGGGATAGTTTTAACATAGATCGGATGTTAGCTTTAGGAGGCTCTCTTCTTTGATTGTCACTAGTAAATGAGTTGTACATAAATTGCAAAAATGGTAAAAGTTGTTTACTCTTATGAGATTATGGGGAAAAATATATTATTGAATTGTTGTGTATCTATATGATTACACTGAGCTTTATTTATAATCACTCAATTATAATTCTTTTCCTAGTAGGATACTATATATGAAATCTTGTTCCTATTCTACGTTACAATCATTTTCCTAGTAGGATACTATATATGGAATCTTATTTCTATTCTAACACTCCCCCTCAAGCTGGTACATACAAGTCATATGTACCGAGCGTGTTACAGATGTAATTAATACGAGGATCAGTGAGGGACCTGGTGAAAATATCTACAAGCTGATCACTTGACTTCACAAATTTTGTAACAATATCACCAGAGAGTATCTTTTCTCTGACAAAGTGGCAGTTAATCTCAATGTGTTTAGTCCTCTCATGAAATACTAGATTTGGAGCGGAATGCCGATAAAACACTGAGTGATCAGCTTCACTACGAGTCATGCCAAACTCCTGAATTACTGTGCTGAACTTTTCAAACCAGGCTCGAAGAGATTATTTCAGACCATAAAGTGCTCGGCGCAATCGGCAGACCAAGCTAGACTCCCTATGAACAACAAAACTAGGTGGTTGCTCCATATAAACTGCCTCCTCTCCTCAAGGTTATCATGGAGAGAATAACATACTTTACGAATGTGTCCAAGTCTATTACAATAACTACACCTAGGTCGAGATCTTTCAAGACAACCTCCTTCTCGTCGCTTCTTCATGGACTGTGATGTGCGGTTTTCTTATCTCATTCTGAAGGGTTTGGAAGTAATCATAGGATTTGAACTTCCAATTTTCGTGTTTTTGGAGTTTAACATATCAAAACTGAGAGACTAGCAAAATCTGACTTGAAAGATGGATGGAATCTAACGAACATAACCCAAGAAGAAAATCACCGAGATCTGGCCGAAAAATGGTGCATGCGCGGCGCGTGGATCTGGCCGGAAAAAAGTGTATGCGCAGTGCGTGGATCTGACGCGCTAGCTGAAGTTGGCACTTCGAGCGGCATGTGGTGGTGCGTGAGTGGGTATTTGTCGGAGTCGCTGGGTTTTGGTCGGAACAGACTGATCTACCTCGTGGTGGTGTTGGAATTTGCGCAACACTACCCGAAAGTAATTTTGTAGCGATACTGTTATGTTGTCATCGAACTATTGCACGGTGACTGATTTGCTTTCCTAGAAATTGTTGGAAATTTGCACAATAATTAGTCTCTCACTAGCTTGAACCTGATCTATGTTGTGGTGGTGTCGGATTCTGCACAACACCACTAGATAGAGATGTGACGCTAGCAATCACCAGAAAAATTATGCGCGGTGGTGATATTTTTTTTTTTGAATTTTCGCTGGAATATTGCACAGCGGATACTTTCTTACTAAGGATGCAAAACAATCGCCATAATTGAGGCACGAGACTCTGATGGTATTTTATGGGTAGGATCGGAATGATGGCACGATCCTACAGGACGCAAAACAGTCGCCTGAATTGAGGTACGGGACTGTGATAGTATTTTGTGGGTAGGATTGCAATGATGGCACGACCCTACGGGAAAAGAAATTATGTCGGAAAAGTTGTCGAACCTCGAAAAAAGTGGTATGACTCAGCTTATAATCTCTACGCGACACTGACAATAAAAACAATTTTTAAAAGAATGTTCCGAGACAGCGTGGATTTGCTGGAACTCTAGTTGTGACGATCAACTGTTCACGTCGAAATTACTATTCACGGCGGGAAAACATTGTTCATGCGACATTTTTCACGCGGCACTGTTCGCGCCTACTTTTTTTGAGAATATTTTATTTATAAATATTTGAAAGTTCTCTACAATCTTCACTCTATCATTATCTTTGGGCAGACGAACGACACACATTGGCTAGTGCCGCCCGTCAGCAGCGGAAGCTCTTTGATTCTCTACCAAGATCGTAGAAGCTCTGATACCATGTGAGAAATTATGAAAGAAAATATATTATTGAATTGTTGTGTATCTACATGATTACACTGATCTCTATTTATAGACACTCCATTACAATCATTTTCTTAGTAGGATACTTTAATGAGTTTGCAAGCGAAGATATACGAAATCATATTCCTATTCTACATTACAATCCTTTTTCTAGTAGGATACTATATATGAAATCCTATTCCTATTCTAACAACTCTTACATAGTTTAGTTACAGACACATTATCATGGCTGGTGTAGTTATTTTACGAAGAGCTTGGGTTGCTCTATTCTTTTATCCTAACTTTTGTTGTTACATTTATCAAAAAAAATTATCCTAACTTTTGGTGAGACTCAAATGCTTTGGTTACTAGAATAAGAAAACATTAATCTAGAGCAGCCGCATGAAGCCAGAGTTGTTGGAAAGTCAAATTCATAGTATTCTCTTATCTTTGGACATAGTTCTGTAAAATGATTATCGTTTCTGTTATTTATTTCTGTGATAATTTGTTCCTTTTCAGAGATATTAGATCCTTTTGGATAGGTTTTGACTCATTTTAAGTTTTGCAGACAAATGTAATATATTACAGAGGCATATGGCATGCATTACAAACCATCAGTAGGGAAGAAGGGGTAGCTGGCCTTTATAAAGGAATGGGTGCTACTTTATTGGTATCTCTTTCTGTCCTTGAGATTCTATCTCTGGTGAATTGTGCTTTTCCTCTTTTATGCTAAATGAATATCTCAATCTCATGAAGGGGGTTGGCCCGAATTTGGCAATCAGCTTTTCTGTTTATGACACTGTGAGATCGTACTGGCACTCTCATAGGTAATATTCGATTCGGTGCTCTTTTTACATGTTTTTTCTTGATAATTATCCATGAATCTGCTCTCATTCACTGGTTAGTTCTCGAGTTTGTCCCTTTGTGTATTATAACCACTAATAGCATTATATTAACACGCTTCTGGATATCAGACCTGATGATTCAACTGTCTTGGTCAGCCTTGCTTGTGGAAGTATTTCAGGAGTTGCATCATCAACAGGTCAGTAATCTGATGTAACATGAAAGGTGGTAGAAATTTGAGCTTCAAATAATAGTTAGATTTCCTAATCAGGAAAATATTGATGGGCAAAAGTATCGTCTTACCTATATTTATTTAATTTTGTCTAATATCCGCCGGCTTGTTGGGTGTTAGTCACCACATTCTTTTAGTGTGTTATTGCCTCTGAATTATCTGATCTCAACGTCTGGTTACATGGAGACATATATAGATTCCCAAAGCTTTCAATTTCAACATGCTTCCTATTCCATATGTGTGTTAGGGAAGAAGAAAAGCCTTGTTTATCTTCTTCTGGGCTATTTCTCCTGGCAGTCTGGCACCTTATGTACAGCTTTATCTATATTATATTCCTCTTTGATAAATGTGTTGTGTAGCTCTCCACATCAAAACAAATGGAATATCCAACTGTAATTTCACATACTCTTCACAAAAGAGATGAAGAAATGTAAAAGCTGACGTTGTGTGCAACAAGCTGTTTCTCCTGCTCAAAATTGGTGGGGCACCAACTTAGTTCTAGATATACGGTATTAGGCCTTAACTAGTATACTCTTAGACAAAATGTCTGGTATTTGAAAGTAGATGTTGATGCATGTAGCCGTCTCATTGCTTTTGATGCAGAGAAGCAGGTTGAGGTGCTGGCTTCTCACTAAGTTTCTAACTGGACCGACTCTTAGAGCCAAAGACCGGTCACTTTTATCTGGCATTTGAATTTAGTAAGAAAGTTCACCCCCCCAAAAAAATGATTTGATTGCTTGTCTTTCTCGGCACTAACTTATTGTTTCTGGCTCGAAATGTCAGACAGTTTTCGTCTCATTCATTAATTGGATAATTTGAATCTCTAAACATGCAGTTGGCTCCACCATGGTGGATATTTGCACGGGAGCCATATGTATTTGCAGTTATCAAAATGTGAGAGGCTTCCTCGTTGAGGTATGCTTCTCAATTAGGCTTGAAATGTTATGTTACAAAAATTCATTGTAGGCCCAATCAAGAATTACCTGTGTTAATGCTGGTCTTTGTGCGTAAATATGGGTAATTCCATGTACTTCACAGAAACCCTAAAAAAAGATAAGAGACGGCAGTGAAATAACATGGATGCACTAGGTATTAAAGGAATGTCACTTGCACCTACTAAAATCACAAGTTAAAAAAGAGAAAGGAGAAAACATATAAGAAGTTCATGATTGCAATCCGTTCCCCTTCCATTGCATGTCTGGAGTCCCAATTATGCATCTGTTGGAATGGGACAGCATAGCAGGCTTCGCCATTGAGGAGCATGCTTTATATTGTTATAAAAAAAGATGACATACATCATACCAGTATTTACGCTATTTCAGTTTAAAGAATAGAAACTTGTATATCTGACTAATAGAGAGTTCAAATTGGATATAAAAGAAGTTGGAGTAGCGCAGTTGGCTTTGTGTTATTCCACTGAACAAGCACCAGTGATTTGAAAGCAAAAAGTGCTAAAAAGCCGTCCTGAGGTGGTTGGCAAAAAAAAACGAGGAACAAAAGCACATACTTGTAGCTGTAGAAGAGCTAGCAGAATAGAAGGAATATGAGAATGATAAAAGCGGGGAGGATGATGAAGGACAAGAAGAAAAGAAATCAGACAGGAGACAGAAGTTGAACAATTACAGGACGGGGGAGTAAAAGAAGAAACTGAAGCTCAAAATAGTGATGGAATTTTGAATCATCAAGAAAGAAGACGAGGAACCTTCCTGGAGTAAAGTGAAAGGCAGTTGGGGCCTATTTTCCTCTCCACCTTTTCTTGTGTTGTAGCAGCATACAAAGGTCTAGTGCCTCTCCATCTGTTTCTTCAGATAGTAAGCTAGACTCCTTTTATATTTGTCATTATTTTTCTCAAAGTACAACAGGAATCCAGACAGAAGCTCACACCTCATGCCTAGCAAGCACTTCTTTTAGAGTTACATCACTTTGCCCTAGCGAGGCACCATATCTGCACCTCACGGTGCCTCCCCACTTGATGGCTAATACTAACTGGTGCATGTTTTGGCTTCTAGTTTATTTGGATGTCTGGTGGATGGGCTATCACTTTCATTGTTTTCATTTTGATATTGTTGACTGTCGTAAGTGGATCAATTGCTGTTCAATTCATCCCTTCAACCTGATCAATGTTTTTAGCTTTTTAATAAGTAGAACAATAAGTTACATCTCTTTTGCATCCTTTAAAGCTGGGTATTGAGAATCCCAAATGTGCTTCCGGTGGGATTAGTTGATTACATCATGAAATGCAAATTATTTGCAGTTGTTTCATCTTTATGTTTATGGATGCTTTTGCAGTAACATTCCCTTTGGATCTTGTGAGGCGGCGAATGCAATTGGAAGGAGCAGGTGGCCGGGCCCGTGTTTATAAGACTGGTTTGTTTGGTACATTCAGTTATATTATCCAGACAGAGGGCCTACATGGTTTATATCGAGGAATTTTGACCGAATATTTCAAAGTTGTGCCTAGTATTGGTATCGTCTTTATGACGTATGAGAAAATGAAGCAGCTTCTCTCAGATATTGACTGATGTGTTGGCTTGACGTACTTGAAGGGTAAACTTACAGGTACGAGGCACCTCAATATTATAAACCAGGAGTCTGTAATTCTTTGGAAATCTGTAGTTGTCGATATAAATCTACACATTCATGTTGTATAGATGGTTAAAAGAAGCCACAAGTTTATTAACCATGTATTAATTGTATGCAGTAGTTAAAAGTACAATTCAATTCCATGTATTTATATGATTCTTTTTGTTTTTGATAAGCCTATGACCTGAAGTTTCATGTTTCAAAAGTAACTTCAAAAACAAAACATTTCCTAGTATAACTTAAAATCTGTGTCGATTGTTTGGACCTTTTATCAAATTATATGACTAGTGTCTAGTACACTTTTTGTCCTCTCCCAAAAGGAGGAACTTCTCTTTGGTCATTTATAACAAACGTGATGTTCATACTATTCACGTTTATTGGACTAACGGCTCGGTTTCTCGGTTTGCTGATATAATTTCCTTGTGCATTCAGGTTAGTCTCTTCTTTTACATATTTCTCTTGGCTCTTTAATGAAGTGTTGAGTTCCACTTACAGTTTTGATTTTTCGCCCATGAGTTTGCTGGTTATTCTTCATACTAGTGTTATTTGGTCCGTGCTAAGCCTGGGCCCGAGACAACATTAAAAATTACGTTTGTAACTTTTTCCTACTCTTACTTTTTTATTTTTGTAACATCAATGTGACACTTCTTAAAGATTTCTAAAAACTTGAAGCATAAGAAAGTATTTGAAAGTTACATAAGAACATTTTTCTTAGTTTATATTTTAGACTTTTAAAAAAAGTTTCAAATAAATGTAAGCACGAAGGCTCTTTCATTTTCTACTTTACTGAACGTTTTTTAGACTATAATATCTAATTATCCAAATTGAGCTTTACCATATATAAAATTAATTCAATTTTTTTAATTAAACTCATATTAACTAATCTATTTCTTGCAAATTTGTTTTTACTATATTCAAGTAACGTAAAAAACATTTAATGCTACAAATATTACTGAAATATGATGAATCAATGAAGTTAACTGATAAATAAATAAATACTTTTTAGCGTTCCTTCAAATTAAACAACACAATTATTTTTTTAAAGTTTCATGAAAACAATTTTTTTCTTACAACTTCAAAAGAAAGTTAACCATTTCCTCCTAAATTATGTAAAACAATGATTATCCCATTTTGTAAAAATATTTCAATATTAAAATTATGTGAAAATTTTACTTTCTATTGCAATTTTTAGTATTATTGTCATTGATAGAGTTAAATTGTATTTTTTATAACTATATTTTTTTCAAACATTTTTAAAAAATATATAAAAGTAATATTTTATAGTTCGTGTTTCAATGTAATCATTTATTAGGTATATTTTTTTGTCAAAAGAGTACGCACGTAAAATTAGATTAATCAACTTTCGTACTTTGAAACCTTTTTTTCAGTTGAGATAGAATGACTGAAATTTACGTTTTTGATATATTTTAAAAGTATTTAACACGTTATAAGTTAGTTTTTTTTTTTTTTGTAATTGCGAACTTATTCAAAGCTTTGTTAATTACATGTGTTTGCCAGCATATGCATATTGCGACATTATTACTAAACACAAGTTTCAGTCAATTCTTAAAGTATGACATAAAATAATTTAAAAATAAAAGTATCTAATTGTACTCCCTTGGTTTTAAAATACTTATCACGTTCGCTTTTCAATAATCAATTTAACTAATCTTTGGAGCCTAATTGAATTAGATTAGATCAATAATTTAAAAATATAAATACTTGAAAACTATATGAAAAATATTATAAATTGTAATTCTTCTCGTACATAAGTGGGTTTCTCTCTTATTAATAGTTGAGTAAACTTGCTTAGTTTACATAAAATTCATAAGAGTAAAATTTCTTAATTTACATAAAATCCACTAGAATATTTGAGGTAATAAAGAATCAATTGATGTGCACAAAAAAAGTTTGAAAAGTCTAACCGTAAATGTCCAAAGAATGGCTCTGTCCAAGAGTCAAAAGTAAAAAATTATTTACCATAGCAACATCAGATAGGACAAACTCAAAGTACAAAATCATAAAATACCTAAAATGCGCTTGTGAGGAATCCTCCCTTATATATTAGTAAAATTGAATATGAGGTTCTGATCAGTTAATATTTAGTGAAAGAAATAATCTCTTGATTATTTTCATTAATTGAAAGATTATTTATACAAGTTATATAATAGAAGAATCTTATTCCTATTCTACTCCTAAAACCTTATTCTACTTGAATTACATTTATGGTAATACAATAATTATGGTAAGTGTACAATACTAATTATATTACAATATTGTCTAAACTAGGAGACTAAACATTACCTAATTCATATACACTAATTACGGTAATTCTAACACACCCCCGCAGTCATAGCGGGCGGTCTTCGAACGCTGAGATTGTCCCTAAAATCTTCAAAAAGGACCGAGGGAAGACCCTTTGTAAAGATGTCGGCTATTTGATATCTCGACGGGACATGGCAGACGCGAACTTGACCACGAGCAACCTTTTCGCGGACAAAGTGAATGTCCATCTCGATATGCTTAGTGCGCTGGTGCTGAACCGGATTATCAGAGAGGTAGATGACACTAATATTATCGCAATACACCAAGGTTGCCTTCTGAATGGGACAATGAAGCTCCAAAAGCAAATTACGTAACCAACATGATTCCGAGACCACGTTAGCTACCCCTCGATATTCAGCCTCGGCACTTGAGCGGGATAGAGTCGACTGACGCTTCGCAGACCAGGAGACCAAGTTGTTGCCAAGAAACATACAATAGCCCGACGTAGACCGTCTGGTGTCGGGACAGCCACCCCAATCAGCATCCGTATACGAGACAAGTGTGGATGCCGAGGAAGGATATAAATGCAAACCATAGTCAAGTGTACCTTGAATATACCGAATGATGCGTTTGAGTGCATTCATGTGCTCAACTCCGTATGAAGATAAAATATGATGTGACATCATCCCTATGGATGCGTGTCATATTTTATTGCGACGACCTTGTCAACTTGATCGGAAGGTGCAACATGATAAAGAAAATAATACTTATTCTTTACGAAAGGATGACAACAAAATCCGATTGGTTCCATTGTCACCGAGTAAGCTGAAAGAAATAAAAATCCGAAGTGCCGAGAAGCGCAAGACCAAGGCTCTCTTACTTGATGCACAAAAGATAGAGGAAGAATTTAAGAAGGGGAGTTCTATAGATGATGATTCGAAGGAACTCTTAGAGGAATCGGAAGACGTATGTGCGAATGATCTTGCATCCGGAATACTATCGATGGAAGATGGTGAACTTGCTATTGATTTATTTTAAAGAAGTTCATTGTCTACTCACCAAGACTATGGATGCCATCCGGAAGAAACTAAGGGATTACAAGGCCACGAACAAAAATTGTTAGGTGAAGGCTATAACCGAAAAAACCTTAGCCCCTACACAACACTTGCCCTGTTGATGCAGAAAGAGAATGGGACTTGGCACGTATGCATTGGTCACCGAGAGGTGGATTACCTCACCATGGAGTGCACATTTCCTATGCCGAGATTGAAAGATCTCTTGGGTAAAGTGAATGGAACGAAGTTGTTCGCCGCGGAAGACTTGAGGAATAGCCACTATCAAATGAGGAGCCGAGAAAGAGGTGAAGGAAAGTTGGATTCCAACGCCAAACATGATTTGTCTGAATGGTTTGCGATGTCATTTGGAATATGTAGCACTCCAAGATCTCCCATTAGCTTCATGCACAAGATACTACAATAATTCACTATTTACATGGCATTATCCGAAGGCATGCTTGAAAATACATCGACGGTAGGAGTGTCTGAATGGCTATCCTCAAACATCGGTATTAGTCATGCCCTTGAAATGGTTTTCGGAAGTTCACTACCCAATTATGGTGATGATCCGGAGGAGGCTTCCGAGTTGCTTGTCCAAGAGGATCTTTGTTCATGTACGGTACCTATTTTTGTGCCAAAGGGGAATGAAAGTTGGTGTGTGTACATAGATGGTCGAACGGTTTACAACTTGACCTTGAATTGCAATTCTCTAATGCTGAGAATGGATGTCTATTTGGACAACTTTAGTGGAATTAGATTGCTTCCCGAGGTGGCTTTGAGAGACGATTCCCAACTAATGAAGTTCCAAAAAGGAATTGAACGAAAAGTGGTCGGCAAGATTCGACATAGCGTGTGCAAATGGCCTGTGATGTCATTCAGTGTATATTACGTCCCGAACTCTTCTGTATGTCTCATGCACTAGAATTGTGTGGTCCAAAAATACAAGGCATTACCCGAGGGCCTCCACATTAATCCATCTGAAGTGGGAACTAGCCGAAGTGGGTTCAAGAACACAAGTGTCATCCTAAATTATGGCTTGGCTTCTTCCTATTATCATGCTATCCAAGATTATGTTTTCTTTGTTTCCTCTATCATGGAGATACTATTTGAAGCGGAACGTGAGGTCGGAGGAGTTGATATTGGTACCGACCTAATTCAAAAAGAAGAACCTATTGTTTCCTATAGTAAGAAGTTGGGAGGTGCACGTCCCAATCCTTTGACCTATGACTCCTTGATCCAATGGGTAAACTATTTGAAGTGTGGTCCATTCAAGTTAGTGACAAAGTTCCGAGATAGCTCGTACAACGAAAAACTTCAAGGAAAATATGAAGGTTCAACATGTTTTGAAGTGTCCCCATGCTTAAACAACGAGAATTTGAGGGCAAATTCTTTTGAAGAAGGAGAGTCCGATGTAAAAATCCCCGTGAGCTTAAAGTTATAATTTGATCCTCAAGGTGATAAGCTCGGAGTTCCAAAGATGGTTGATCATCTGATGATAATATGCTTAAAATGGCATTGAATATGGAGCGTGATTGAAGATTGGACTTAAAGATTTTAAGAAGAAGTCATTTATTTTCGGCCTTCTTGTTGGTCTTGGCCGAGACCATGTTTTCCTTTTAGCTTATCTTTAATTCTTAGCTTAGCTTTTAGTTCTTCTTAGGACATAGTTAATGTATCATGTAATATGAGAAAGTGACTAGGACAAAGATGTAAGGGAATGAGATGACTAGGTCGTATGACTAGGCCGTGTGACTAGGTCATGTGTCTAGGCCTTGTGAAGAGGATTAAGCCGAAGGTGACAAAGAGACAAGAATGATCTAGAAGATGAGGCTTCCAAGAAGACAATTCATGTATTTGGCTACATGGAAGACACCAAGAATATGAAGGGGTGGTCGAAATGCTCTTCCATCTACATTCGGCCAAGGACATACAAAGAATGGAAGCTTCCAAACATATTCCAAGAAGATGAGATTTATGAGGAGCTAAGTTTATGCATTCTTCTTCATGGGATCCACAAAGGGGTGTGAAAATATTGGGTTCATCCTTTGTCCCCAAGTAAAGACAAGACCTTTCCCATTTATTCCCATAGACCGAGAACACCCTTGGTCATTAAGAAAACCCGAACCCTTTCCCATTTTTTCCCATAGGCCGAGAACACCCTTGGTCATCAAGAAAACCCAAACCCTTTCCCATTTGTCCCCACCTAGCCGTGTAGATTGTGTCATTTTGTTATTATTCTAGAATGGTCCATGTATTACTATAAATAGGACCCTTAGGATATTGTAAATGACAGAGTTGATGAATAGAAAAACTTGAGTTTTACTCAATTGCTAAGTTATTCAACTTGTGTGTTGTCTACCTTAGTTGGTCCTTGTGTGGGCTTTCAGTTCTTGTGTTAACCAACCCCTCAGTGTAAGTTGAATCTAGAACTTGTGTGACCTAGTTAAACCCAAGCTAAGGTCCCTTCGGTGTAAGTCTTGGTTAGAACTTGTGTGATCTAATCAAACCCAAGCTTACCCCTTGGTGCGAGTGGACGTTGGAACTTATGTGAATCAACCAAACCTAAGTCTATGGTCTATCATAAGGTTACCGACCACCCTCACTTGGTTAGTACTCGAGCATGTACTTAGCAACCTCGGTCTAGTCCTTGTCCAATTGGCCAAACTCATCTTGGTGTCGACTCGAGCATTAAAACCCTCATGTCTCTATCCTTGTTATATCGGCCGTCCATCGCTTGGTTTGTACTCGGGTTTGCACCTAGCATCCCGTGTTCATTCCTTGACCAAACCACTTCATTCTTCCTACCACCAAATCCCACAATACGTCCCAAGCATCCCCACTAAAGGTCACTGACCGAAACCACCCACAACTTCCCGTCCAAACCCGACAACCACAAACAGTCCCAAGATAACCCTTACCGAGACCTCACTATTTTAGTCAACTTCCGCCACCTTGCCACTATCAAACCACTAAACCCGATCATCAAGACAACCCTCAACACACCCGGAACACCCCCATAAAATAGCTAAGTCCGACTCTACCCGAAACTGCCCCACAACACCACACTGCCCGACATAAACACCCACCCAAAAATCCCACTTTGAGTCCCATTTTCGGATCGACCCGATTACAATCAAATTACGATCCACTTACCCATTTACACCCCTCCTTATATACATCATGGGTACACATGGTTAAAGACTCTAAATAAGCTACTTGACTCTCAAATAAATCCCAGGGAAATGACATAGCATGCTAAACTTGTTGGGGAACACTAAAGACAGAACGGGAAGAGAAAACTGAACAGATTAGAAATTATATTATGGTTTAATGTCTAGCAGATGTTTGCTCCATGCAGATGACTAGAAAATAATCTTTGAAATATTAATTTCTTCATACGGTGCAAAAGGTTAAATAAAATTATATTTCCAGGATATAATGGCTATAAGAAATCAAAATTACACTATTTGATTTTGATCTGCTCTATCCCAAGTGTTGAATCCACTTAGAAGAATGAGTGAACGAAATAATTATTTTCAATAGTGGGTAGTATAATAAATAATACTCCTATAGAATATAGATAAGCACATTTGACAAAAATATGGCCAAACAGGGTATAAGTAATAAAAAGAAAATAAAAACAAAAGAGGTAATGAAAAAAGGATGAAATAGCAGTGAAGCGAGCGAGCGAGCGAGCGAGGGAGATCGGAGGATGTCGTCGGAACCACCGCCATTCCAAGAAGCTTCACGTTGTGATATCTGCAGTTGCAGCTTCAACACTTTCCGCCGACGGGTATTCTTCTCCATTCTTTGATCTCCTCATTTTGACATCATGACTCAACATTTTGAAATTTTACTACCTTGATTTCTGCATAGTCCATTAATTTTTCAGTGGATGCTCGATATATTTGATATGTTCATTTCTCATCTTTCAATTTTTTTTTTCATAAAAAGCTGAGTTATGTAATGACTGATGAATGGGTTAAAGGAATGAACGTTTGGAAACTCATAATGATTGATTTGCCAGTAAATTGATACAGTTACGGGTATTATTGACAATCAGGTTGTCAAAAAAACATTTGAATTGTTTCCCAACCAAGGGGAAAGTTTGAGAAGGACAATTGCAGGGATGTTGGGACTGCACTCTTAACTATTACTATTAGTTTAGGGCGCAAATATTAAGCAAGTACACACCTTATGGGTTGACTGCTCAGATGATCACTCAATTTGGGGTAATTGTCCATCAAAGTCATCTTATCTTCTTTTTTATCTTCCAAAAGTCACTTTCTAGTACCTAATTAGCTTCAATGGTCATTCAATGACATTTTTAAGAATTTTTTGAAGTTAAGACACTAATTAAGAATCGCACCCAAGGGTGTGGCCTAAGGGTCAATGAAGTGGGTTCAGCACCATGAGGTCAGGTTCAAATCCGAGCAGAGACAAAAACACTACGTGATTTATTCTCATCTGTTCTAGCCTTGGTGGACAGAGTGATTGGTATCCCGTGGAATTAGTCGAGGTGTGCGCAAGCTATCTCGGACATCACGGTTATAAAAAAAGACACTAATTAAAAATCTTGATCTGTTTAGAATCCAATCCAATCCAATCCAATTTAAAACAGAAAATATAGAATTGTAGAGAAATGTTTCCTGTCTTTTTGTTAATGTTGATTCTCTTATCTATTGTTCAATGCGCTAAGAGAAAATGCTAGAGAAGGAAAATCAAGAAATGTACCAGTGGCTAAGTTTTCAATTATTTGACTTGGCTCTAGGGATGACAACGGATAGGATCTGGACCGGATCCTACTAGAACCAGATCCAGATCCACTTCTCATACCTGTATCCAGATCCGGATCCAGATCCATCGGGTTCATAAAAATCATATCCAAATCCAGATCCATCGGATCCACGGATCGGATCTGGATCCACATGTAAAATTTTTTGCCTTGAATAATATTCCAGATCAAAATAATTGGAACACAGGACACCAGTCAAAATAATGCACTGAATCATATTTGTCACAACATGAACTGTAAAAAGATGGAGATAAATACAAGCCCTTTCAAGCAAAGTTAAAGGACAACTTCTGAATAGAAGGTTCATTGAACTAGAAGTAGAATGATGAAATTTCACGATTAACTGCTAAACATTAAGAAAAAAGGATAGAAAGGACAAAAGAGAAAGAACTATAACTTGACATTTGTGAATTGAGCATATTAACAGTTTCCAGTGCATTCAGTTTGGGATTTCTAGTTTCTCGTTTCAAAATTGGCATTTCCAGTTTGGCATTTCCAGTTTGGGATTTCCAATTTGGGATTTCCAGTTTGCCAAACTTCATAAACTAGTCTTCGAAATCACTAGTTTCAACGTCATCAACATCCTAAAATAACAAAGAAACAATCATATTAAAAAGAGATTACTAAAAAAATCATCTCAATAAATATTTATGATTAAATATATCATTTACCATATCAATATAGTCAACTACTTCCCCTTCTTCTTCAGAATCTTCAACAACTATCGAACAAGCATGTGTGCCCTCCAAAGTACCTTTATTTGAAAGAAATTAAAAAATAAATAGAAGGTTCATGTTAGGGGAAAAAATTGATATTAACGTATATGAGAATAATCAATACATAAATAATAGATACTTTTCATGTCTTCGATCATTCAATTTTGCAAGCACATTAATGCCTCCACCGTTTTAGAGTGAAGCCTAGAACGATGAGAATTAATCACCCTTCCACCCATGCTAAAGGCACTTTCTGAAGCCACAGAAGAGACGGGAATTGCAAGGATGTCCTTGGCAATTTCTGTAAAGTAGGATACATTTGATCACTTTTCCACCAATTAAGTACATCAAAATCATCATTCTCGGGTATAGGATCATCCTCCAAGTAATGCTCCACCTCACCCCTCACATTCATCTTTCTTTTCTTTTTCTTTTAGCTTGAGCATGTTCATCCTCATCATTATCACAGGACTCTGAAATTCCTCGTTTGCCACTTGGAAAAGGTTCTTGGCTTTTATTTCCCTCACTTCTCATTTGATATTCAACCACAAGTTTATCAAGATTTTTTCTAACTTTTGCCACTTCATTATCAGTATCATCTTTGTACAATCTCTTAAAATAGTACTCCACACAATCCATTTTATTTCTTGGATCTAAAATTGAAGGAACCGCCAACATCTCATTAATATTATGCCAATATTTGTCAAACTTGTCAATCATATTTTTAGCCATCATTCTAATGGTCTCAACATCACTCTCCACCCAACGCCTCAAAGCAAGTCTTATCTCACACACTTTTCGAAAAAACAAGTTTGAAGTAGGATAATTTCTACCGGAAAACACTCTAGTGGCCTTGTAGAAAATTTCCAATTTCTCACAAACAGGTTTTGCCATCCAATCATTCTCACTAGGAATAACTAACTTGAGCTTCTTATTCATACGTTTTAACTTAGCAAATACATCTTGAAAAGGCAAAGCGGTATTAAGCATCAAGTAAGTAGAATTCCACCTAGTTTTGACATCAAGAACCACTCTTTTAGGTTTAGAAATATTCAAAAGCCGACAAGCCTCCTCAAAATTTTCAACCCTTTTAGGAGTAGACATCCAAAATAAAATGCAATCTCGAACTTTTCAATTGCCGGATCAATTACTTCTAAACCATCTTTCACAATCAAGTTTAGAATATGAGCACTACACCTCATATGCAAAAACTCCCCACCTAACATTTGATACCTACTTTCCAATTTCTCCAATAAAACATTCATCATTGCATCATTAGTGGTACAATTATCAACTACAACCGATGAAATTTTGTTTTCCAAAGAATATCGAGACAAACAATCCATCAAAATCTTTGCAATAACCCCCTTTGTATGTGGACATGGCACAAAACAAAACCTAAATAAAAACATACATTAAACACATACAATAAACCTAAAAAATCAGCATTTATAAATAAGAATAAGCTCATTACCTCAATGTTCGATTGCGTAAAAACCATTGGTGATCAATGAAGTGAGATGTCACGGCCATGTAGCCCCTTTTTTGGTTGGAAGCCGTCCACATGTCGGTAGTTATTGCAATTCTACCCTCATTATGTTCCAACAGAGCTGTAAGAGAACCCTTATCTTCATTGAACTTTTTCAAAATGTAACTCTTCAAAGTGTTCCTCGAAATCATCTTGAAATGAGTATTTAGACTCCTCGCGAACCTTTTAAAACCTATATGATCTACAATGGATACAAGATACTCATGAATCACCACCATACCAACCAATTCTCTCATTGAAAAGTCTTGATCAAATTCCTTTTCCTTTCCCTTTTCTTTAAGTTCTAAAGTAGTAGACCCATCGGCTTCCGTTTTAACCTTCAATTGTGTTTGACCACTAACTCCAATCCGCAAATGCTTTCCCGGACATTTCTTCTTAGAATGTTTAAGAAGATGTGAGGTTCCATTCGCACCATTATAAGAGAGTAAAGATGTACAATATTTACACTTTGCTCTTGTAATACCTTTCACTACGACCCTATCAAAAGATTCCCATGCCTCGGAAGTGAGTTTCTTGCTTGTTAGTTTACTTGATTGACTTTTTTCTTTTACTCCAACCTCAATAAGACCTTCTGAGTCCATTTCTAAATCATCCACTCCACAAAGCAGAGGCACTGGAGGTGGGCTAAAAGAAGCAACATGACTTTTATTAGTAGCATTTGCATTATTGTTAGATTGTTCACTATCCATTTCCTACAAGAAAATATTTGAATACATTACTTAACCACATAACAGAGAAGTATCATGCACGTTTTAGTCCAATTAACATATTTAAATCCCAGTACTGTAAAAAACCCAGTGCATTGTATATATACTCTTGACCAGTGCATTGTATATAACCGAGAAGTATCATGCACATAACAGAGAAGTATCATGCACATTTTAGTCCAATTAACATATTTAAATCCCAATACTGTAAAAAAAACCAGTGCATTGTATATATACTCTTGACCAGTGCATTGTATATAACAGAGAAGTATCATGCACATAACAGAGAAGTATCATAACAGAGAAGTATCATGTAAAAAATGCATTGTATAGATACTCTTGACCGTATCTCATCTAACACTACTACTAAATTGAAGCACCTAGCTCTCCAAAAAACCAGTGCTACTGCCACCATTACCTTCGATTCCCATACTCTCCATCATTTTTCCTAAAGAACAATAATACACACACACTAAACCAGTGCCACTGCTACAATTACCTTCGATTCCCATACTCTCCATCATTTTTCCTAAAGAACAATAATACACACACACTAAACCAGTGCCACTGCCACCATTACCTTCGATTCCCATACTCTCCATCATTTTTCCTAAAGAACAATAATACACACACTATCTTTCCTTTACCAGAAATTTCACACACCCTATATATAAATGACTGTTAATAAATCTTTCAAAATCCCAAAACATCAAATATTATATAAATGACTGTTAATATATCTTTCAAAATTCCAAAACATCAAATATTATATAAATGAAAAAACAGAACTAACAAAAAGAAGAACTAAAAAAAGAAGAACTACCAGAGGTTAAAAGGGCCAAAAAAAAATCGAACTCACCGTTTAATATGGCAGAAAGTATTGAATCTGATTTGTCTTACTACCTTGGAATCGGAAGGGGTGGACATGGACTGACGTCGTATGAGTAGGGATGACAAGTAGAGAAAGATGGCTAGGGACTAGGGTTGTGGTCTTTGGCTCTTTGCCCCTTTCGTATGGTATGAAGGACAGAAGGAGAGATGGCAGTGGAGTGAACTGAGGAGACTTTGCGGCTTCTTTTCCCTTAGGTTAGGCATTTACCCTTTTGTTGTCTTAACAGTTAACACGCATGGGCTGGGCTTCGGTCCTTTATGGACTTGGGCCTGGCCGAGAAGATTAAAGAGATAGATGTATAAATGTATAATCTATTTAATAAAAAAACGGATCCACGGGTCGGATTTGGACCGGATACGGATCTCAAATACAAAATCCATATCCAGATCCGATCCGGATCCGTCGGGTCCAAGATTTGAAGATCCATATCCTATAAAACGGATCTGGATCCACCGGATCCGGACCGAGTCCAGGATCCGCTGTCATCTCTACTTGGCTCCTTGGGTTTTTAGGAAGAAATTTGCTCAACATACTATCTAGAATTTGATCAAAATGCATTATGTATATGACTACTATGACAGTTTTATAAATTAATTTCTTAATTTTACCAATAATTTTCAATCCAAGAAAAGTGTAAACCAAAATATTGAAGTCTAGCTAGATTAGTACACCAGTACTCTGTAAATTGCAACACTATTAACTATATTAAGTGGTGATTTTCCCATTGACTAAATTGGAATTGATGATGTGAAGTTGATGAGCAATCAAATGTGCAAGCAATAGTTAGCAGCGATGGAACAACATGATCATCATCAACAAGAAGAAGAAGCTATTACTGAACTGAATCTACTAACAGAACAAACATTGTTGCCCAAGTGCTCATTTTTTTGAATAAAAATAAATGGGTGGGGTTAGGTATTGGGTTGGGTTCTAAATTAGTCCAGGTTCTTGATTAGTATTTTAGTTTTCTTTATAAAATTAAATTTGTATATCATTGAATCTCACGGAAAATACAGAATTTGGTGAAGATGACAATTAAAGTAATTAGATAAAGTAATGTGGCTTTTGAAAGGCAAAAAATGATAGATGACTTTGATCGCCAATTACCCAAAGTCGAGTGACCATCTAAGCAATCAGCTCCACACCATAAGAAAGGGAGCGTGGAATTGAATTATGTCTTCTCATTCTTGTGTTTGAGTTCAAGAGGCAAGATGAATGGGTTGTTAAAAGGCTAGCATTGAAGTGAATCTGTAGTTCTCCAACAAACAAAAAACCAGTTTTGTTTTTGGGGGACATTGGATCTCATTGGTTAGTTGAAGTTTTCGAGGTTAAGATTGTTATGTTAGGCGAGGAGTAATTACCTTAGAATATAGAAAATGAAGGTCTAAGGAAGAGGAAGAGTTTCAAAGGGCTGTATGGATCTTCTACAAGGACAACTGCAACTATGATGCAATAAGATCTCAAGTGTAAGTAGTTAATCCGGGAGAGAAGACTCGAGGAAGATGGAAACTAAGGGGAATTCGAGATGTTAGTTTAGAGAAGAATATAGAAAAAGAGGGAGAGATTATATTTCATTGAATGAGCTCAAATGTACAATTACAAGTTATACTTATATATCATCAAAATGAATGAATGAACTAACAATGAATCATCAAATCCTGTAACTAACTTTTGAACTAACTGGACTAATAACAGTGAACAATATTAACGAATTTTTGAATTTTAACTTCTTCACTATTTTTGTAACTGATTCCACCACTGGGTAACTGCTTGAGCCAGCTCTTCGCAGCTTTAACATTCCATCAATACCCCTAATCAAGACCATCGTTGTCCCCTAGGGTGAATGAAAGACATATGGGCTGCTGATCAGAAAGAAACTTCCAAGTAGACTGGGAAGCATCAATGCCAAGCCAATTGGGCAAATACCTTATTACCCCTTTTCACTATTCTCCTCTCCACATTAGTCTCAGGCATAGGACAATAGGCACTGGATATGTGAAGTAAAGGTGGATGAGTAACATCATAATCTCATGACATTTCTTAAGCTGGGAAACATGGAAAGTAGGATGGATAAGCACATTTGCAGGTAGTAATAGCTTGTAAGCAACCTCACCAACCTTAGAAACAATAGGATACAAACAAAAATACTTGGCTGCTAACTTGTTGAATGGTCCAGTAGCCACAAACACTTGTCTATATGGATGTAACTTCAAGTAAACCAAGTCACCCACAACAAACTTCCTATCTGATATGTGTTTGTTGGCAAATCCCTCGTCCTCTACTGAGCTCTAGACAAATGAATCTTCAGTGGCTCAATGTCAACCTCTCTAGCCTTCAAAACCTATTAACCATATTGGTGTGAGCTTTCCCAACCAAATAAGGAAGGTGAATGGGAGGTTTTTGACCATATAAAACCTCATAAGATGTACACTAAGTGGCAGAGTGATGAGTGGTATTGTACCACCATTCAACAAGTGGCAAAGAAGCAGCCCATCCCTGTGGATTATCTGAGTAAAAACACCTGAGATAAGTCTCCAAGGTCTTGTTCAAAACCTCTGTCTGACTATCTGTTTTAGGATGGTAGGTTGTAGACTTATGCAGCTGAATCCCATGATAGGCAAATAGCTCATGCCAAAATGAACTAAAAAATATAGAAACCCCTGTCACTTAGCATAGTAGTTGGCATACCATGTAATTTGAACACATTATTTAAGAAACATTGTGCCACTGTTTGAGCTGTATAAGGGTGTTGTAAGCACATGAAGTGTCCATATTTACTCAGTCTATATAGCATCCTTGCCTTTAGACTTAGAAAGACCTTCTATGAAATCCAGACTGATGTCCTCACAGCCTCAGGAATAGGAAGAGCTTGTCTAAGACCAGGATAAGGAGCTGTATCATGTTTGTGTTTCTAACACACCACATTTGCTAACAAAAAGGAGAGGCTCGAAAAAAGAGAATCCTATTTATCCATTGACGATTCAGTCCAACACTTCATATCCTGAGCCACTGACTTTCAGTAAAAAGAGAGACTGCAATCTCTTGATAGTGCATCGATTCCTGAGTGACCATCCAGAGGTAGGGCTGCGTATCGGGTGATTCTGTTCGGGTTTGAAAGTTATTGGTTAAACTTATCGGTTTGTATACATATTAAATCGTTAAAGAATCGTTAAGATATTGGTTACTGATTTATTGGTTAATCGGTTGTTGATCGTTATCAGTTCGGTTATCAGTTTAACTGTTAAGATTTCACACAAAATTTTCAAGAACAAATAACCCATTTTTAAAACTGAAAGTATCTTTGAACAAAATTATCTAATTGGAATAGGAAGGACGTAAATAAACTTGGACAAGAAATGAACCAAGAGACATTGAGTTACATTACACAACACAATAGTCGGTCCAGTTGAGGCAAGAATCTAAAGTATATGATCGAAGTAGAGAACTCTTAAAGGTACCAATTTGTGAAATCCAAGCAAGAGAACCTGACCAGTGTTAATGGATACAAGAGGAATGGAAGAAGAGTAAAACAGTGAAAAGAACTTCAAATGACTTTATATATGAAGGGGTATAAATGTAATTAAATAAATGGTTATCGGATTATCGGTTCACCCGTTAACAAAAGTGGTCAAACCGAGACCCGAACCTATACCCCAATAACCATAGGACACCACCTGATACCCGAACCAATAACCCATTAACCCGAACCATTAACCCAAGAACTAAATAATCGGTTCGGGTTATTGATTTAACCGTTAATATGCACAACCCTATCCAGAGGTGTGGAATGCCATAAGTGAATGATGGTTCGGCTCAACTGAGAATCAGATCGCACAACCACTCTGCCCTTCCAACTAAGCGGAGAATTGAGCCAAGTAAAAGACTTGTAAGGCTGCTGTTGAATTTTGGTGATCACTGTTTG
Organism: Anisodus acutangulus; assembly: GCA_029783415.1. NCBI lineage: Eukaryota > Viridiplantae > Streptophyta > Magnoliopsida > Solanales > Solanaceae > Anisodus > Anisodus acutangulus. The sequence continues at coordinate 54,123,629 of CM056495.1, forward strand.
CAATACAATATCTGACGACGACTGTTTAATCTGATCATAAGGAATCATGAGGAGTCAATAAAGATATGGTCAAAAGCTCAGCCCCTTGGTTTCTAGACAAGGCATCAACAATCTTGTTTCATTTCCCTTCATATACTCGGCAAAAGTCAAAAGACATGAGTTTGGAGATTCCGCCACTTGGAACTCAGTGTGTATATTTTGCTCAAGCAAATGCTTCAAAGCCTTTTGATTAGTCCTTACAACAAAATTCCTTCCCAGCAAGTAGTGAGACCATTTGGTCACTACAAAGATGAGAGCCAACAACTCTCTGTGATACACACATAGACTGATGCCTAGGGGCCAATGACTTGCTGATATAGGCAATTGGATGCCCTTGCTGCATCAAAACAACACCGATTCCCATACCACTTGCATCAGTCTTAGTGATGAATGGTTTATCATAGACAGGCATTACTAGAACTGGTGCAGTCACCAATGCCTTTTTGAGTCGGTCAAAGCTACAGTACCTTCCTTAGTCCAAGCAAAATAATCCTTCTAAAGTAACTCAATTCAGTTGTTTGCACTTTGCTGATAGCACCAAGCCCTTTTATGAACCTCCTATAGTATCTTTTAAACCAAGAAAGCTCCTTGACTGCTTAATAGTAGTGGGAATAGCCCAATCCTGAACAACTGAGATTTTCTTAGGGTCAGTAGCTACTCCTTTAGCACTTATAAAATGACCTAAGTACTCCACTTCAGGCACTCCAAAAGCACACTTAGATGCCTTAGAATACAACTTTTGTTGCTTCATAATCTCAAATATAGCCTAAAATGCACCAAACGATCAGACATATTCCTACTGTAAATCAGTATATCATCAAAGAAAATCAATACTAATTTCCTGTGGAGAGGCTTAAAACAGAATTCATGAGACTTTAAATGAAGATGTTGCATTGGTTAAGCCAAAGGGCATAACCAAGAACTCATAATGCCCTTCATGAGTCATAAAGGTTGTCTTGTGTGTGTCTGCTTCTGTCATTCTCAGTGGGTGATAACCTACTCTAAGATCAATGTTAGAGAGCACTTTTGCAGCTCCCTACTCATCCATCATATCTTCTATTATTGGAATGGGAAACTTGTCCTATACACTCAAGTGATTCAAATCCCTGTAATCAACACGAAGCCACTGCCATCTTTTTTCTTCCGCTAACACAACTGGCGAAGCATATGGGCTAGTGCTATGCTGGGATTACCCTTGATCCAACATCTTCTGCACATGTTTTTTCAATTATGTCCTTTACCCCAGGATATCTGTAATGCTTTTACTCATAGGTGTAACTGAGTCTATGTGTGGTGTTCTATGATCAAAAGGGCCTCTATGGGGAGGTAATGTAGTAGGAATCTCAAAGATACAACTGTACTATTCCATTAAGGTGGCTATGACACAGGGAATTTCAGTACCTTTAGCAGCATGAATACTGTTACATTGGAAATCTGCTTCTGTATCTATGATTAAGGTCAGCATAAAGAACTGGACCTGCTCATCTGTCTTCTTGTTCAATGACTTTGTTTTAGTTGTCTTGAGCTGAGTACTTTCCCTCTTAAAACATGCTTCTCCCTCTGGTGCATGAATTCAATAGTCCTGTTCCTGAAATAAAAAAGGATCCTGCCCAGAGTATTCAGCCTTTGCACTTCTAGGACTATGTCAACATTTTCTAGAGGCAAGAGTAAGAAATCAGAAGAAAAGGTAGCCCCTTGTAACAGTCACTGAAGGTTCCTGCAAACTAAGGCAGTTTGCACCTTCCTACTATCAGCTACACACACAGACTGTTCATTACAGAACTAGCATTGCATCCTAACTTCTTTGCTACTTCTTCATCAATGAAATTATGGGTACTTCCTCTGTCAATTAGAATTTGTAAAGGTTTCTTTTCTTCTCATGGTAACCAGTGACTCTAATGGTCTGATATCCAGTGCCACTAGTGAATGCCTGCAAAGAAATGGTCATACATTCATCTGAATCATCAGTTTCTTCTTGAACTTGATCCAATTCCTCCTCACCCTATACTTTGCCTTCTTCATTCACTTCCACCAAGAATAACTACTTCTTAGCCTTACATTGATGCCAAGGTACACACTTCACATCACAGAGAAAACACACTTCATTCAAAAGGTTTTTTTAGAAAGAAGAATTGGTTAAACGGGGCCTTTGAGAATTCTGGAATTTAGGAGGGGGTGGATTAGGTAAGATAGCATTCTGATTTCTGCCATTAGATTTGATTCCCCATGATTGTGCCTGTGCTTCAAAGGTTTCTTCGTGTAGCTTAGCAATCTTGTAAGCTTGCATTAGTGTTCTAGGTGCCTGAATTCTAACAGAATTATTCAGTTCAGGTTTTAATTCCCCAAGAAGCAGCTAATAGCATTTTCATTTGACAGATTGACCCAGTTAACAGCCTATCAAATTCAGCTTGATAGTTCTTCATACTACCAGTTTGTTGTAGATTCTTAATGGCCAACATTGGGTCTTCAAACTCATCCCCAAACCTCTCATTTAGAGCTAAAACATACTCAGTTTAAGTAGGTTCTAGGACTGTATTCCTGGACTGTAGGATCTATGCCAAGCAATAGCTTCACCATCCAAATGAATGAAAGTTACTCTCACCCTTTGATCAAAAGGAACCGCATCCATGGAGAAGAATCGATCCACCTTATACAGCCATGTCCTCAGATCATGCCCAGAAAATCGTGGAAAATCTAATCTAGAGTATCTAGTGAAGTAAAGTAATTACCATTTGCAGCAAGCCCTGTTTGAAATTCCTTGGGTTGATTCATCTGTATTGAATCCCTAGAACAAGTACCATCCACAAAAGATTCAGCTCTGCATTGTTCCATGTCTCTTTCCTTCTGCCTTATACATCCAATGGCCTGCTTAATCTCGATCAATTTTTTATCAGTTTGAACATTTCGATCGTTCATATTGATCATCCCTTCCATCAGTTTCTGCAATTGCTCTTGAATATGTGAAAGCTTGCCTTCCATTTCTTCTGTGGGTTTATCTTGATTCTTATCGCGTGCCGTGATAACTAAGCCGAGAAACAATAGCTCTGATACCAATTGATGCAACAAGAAGATCTCGAGTGGAAGTAGTTAATCTAGGAGAGAAGACTCAAGGAAGATGGGAACTAACTCAGGGGAATCTGAGATGCTAGTTGAGAGATGAAAATTAGAAAAAGAGGGAGAGATTATATTTCATTGAATGAGCTCAAATGTACAATTACAAGCTATACTTATACATGATCGAAATGAATGAATGAACTAAGAATGAATCATCAATTCCTGTAACTAACTTTTGAACTAACTGGACTAACTAACAGTGAACAATATTAATTAACTTTTGAATTCTAACTGCCTAACTAATTCTGCAACTGATTCCACAACTGAGTAACTGCTCGAGCCAGCTCTTCTTAGCTTCAATATTGCATCAATACCCCCTAATCAAACTATGTATTAATTCCAAACAAGCTGGGGTGGACAATATGAAGTCTCACTGACTATGACACTCTATTTAAGCTCATCTTAGGCCGATGTAACGTGTGCCTAGGTGAACACGTTCCAACGATATATTCTATATTATGAGGATTCATCATCTATTTGCTATTTTTCTGCTGGTTGCCTGCCTACCCCAACCCTCCTCCTTTATCCGTGCTTTGGACTTGCAATGTCAGCTAGCTCACACATGCGGGGTTGTTTTATGGATCCAAAGTGCAAAAGATAATTCAAGCTAAGCAGGAAGTCTGGTAAATTGACACAACAAAATGCTATCTTAGAGGCCGACTCACAGTTCCATCCTTTAATAATTCGAAGAGCAGTACCCATGGTGATTTTTGTTCATTTGACGAGTTGGACCTACATGAAAAGCTCATGCTCCACCAAACCCATGAGATACTGATCAAACTAGAGGACTTCATTTCCATGTCATGATATCGCGTAGTTTCAGTTCCATGCCTTAGCAGATAAGTAAGCTACAAATGAAGAAGGTGATCCAGTCTACAAAAAGAAAAGAGAGAATTGCCATGGATGCTGTGATATTTCTCTGCCTACAGCTGTATTGTCACTGGTTTCATCTTCCTGTAACATTAGCAACAATCCCCTAACATTAGCGATTTGACTATATGCTGTTTCCTTTGTGGTATCATGCATGAACTTAGCTTCTGAAATCACAAGATTTAAAATATATTGCAGATCAAATTCTCTGGTTTGTTATTGGAGTTGGTATTGTTTTTTTGGATAATACCTGTCTTTCTGTCCCTTTTAGGCCTAATAATCTCTTTTTTAACTCATGTCGAGCTTTTTGCTTATCACCTGCTCAATTAACCTGCAGGGACTGAGAAAGGTTTCTGCTATTATTTTAAATTAGTTCCAGATATTGTGATTACTTTCTAATCCAAAAAAAGAAAATATCCAAATATTGTATCTGACTGTCTTAACCCTCTTCTGTAGCACCATTGCAGATGTTGCGGCCGAACATTGTGTGCTGAACATTCAGCAAATCAGATGGTGTGTTTTATTTGTTCTATGCACCTTTTCTTAAGCATCTTTTATCCTTTTTGTTAGCTTACCTTTTTGTTTATACCCAAAATCTTTTCAGGTCTTACCACAATTTGGTCTTCACTCAAGTGTTAGAGTTTGTGGAGATTGTTTTAATAACTCCTTCCGGTAAATTTCTGCCATTATGATTAACGTGATGCCTTATACTTCTCAATATTGACGGCAAAAATATTTTTTATTTTGCCCCAAATTTTGGAAGTCAAAGATGTTGTCGTAGAGCTATGAGGAATTTATTCTTGGAATTCTATCTTCTCTCACCCAATTCAATCCTATTCTTCAATTTTTAATCATTAAGAATCTCTTATCTAGGAAGCAATATTATGCTCACATTAGCTCGTGGGTGATTGGTTACTAGTACATAACAACAACAACAACAACAACATGCCCAGTGTAAACCCACAAGTGGTGACCATACCCCTACCTTTGTGGGGTAGAGAGGCTGTTTGTGATAGACCCTCGGCTCAAATTGATGACTAGTACATGAAAGACTAGAAATCTGCCACGCTTAAGCAGAAAAAAAGCACTTCAATAAATAGACACTATTTTCAAAACTAAAAAAATACTAATAAATAAATAAAAACAGTTAAAATCTTTGAAGCCCTCATTGGTGCATCATGTGGCGAATAGAAGCTAGAGACAGTAGCATCTGCTGTTATTTGTCAAAGAATGTAAGGAGTCGGAAACCGTCTGAAGAGTTTCTGGCAGATACCATCTGTGTCAAGCACTTGGACTCAGGACTTAACAAAAATGAAAAAGTTTTGGAAAGTATCCCGTCTTGGCTCTGTTTGGTATATTCATTGATCCTGGATCATCATATTTCAGTACTGCGATATGTTGGAAGGGTATAATTCTGTCATCTTTGAGGTGTGAGGCCATAGATTTAATCATTTATACCTCCCTAAAGATCTTTGATGAGATTGAAAGGCTTTTCTGATATATTTGTTGTTGATAGTCTGGAGAGAATTATCTGCCTATATACAGCATGCTTTTCAATTTATACATCATTTAATAGAATTGCTAATTACTATCTTTAATTCTTTTTGAGGACACTTAAAATTTTTTACATATTATTACTAATCTGATTCTTAGTAGACCCACTGGAGATGGCGTGATAGCTTCTGCAAATGAAGTCAATGCCCTGAAAGATTCATTTTCAGCTTTAGATGTCGGTGCTGTTGCAGATGTCAAAACTGAAGACACTATCAATCAGACTCCTGCTGCAGGCATTACAGAATGCAAATGTGGGATGCCTTTGTGTATATGTAAAGTGACAGCTACACCAACATCATCCATCGCTCCACAGGAAAGGACATATTTACTGGCCTTCAAATGCTTCGTGAGCAAATGACAATCCCTTATATTTTCTTTTGATTCCAGCAGGGAAATATCATGCCAAATCCAATTGTAAACATAAATCCAAAACCAAAGAAGGAAAATAGAATTCCAACAAGTAGAGCTTCAACATCAAACAACAAGCAAGGGTATGTAAATGATGTATCTAGTTTTCCTTTTGGAGAAATAGGTTCAATCTATTTTCTTCAAAAACAGATTTTTTTTCTTTATAGCTGTTGTAACTTGTGTGTGGTGAGTCAAGGTTATGTTATTCGTCTCGGAAGCATTGTCAGTAACTATGTCATTGAAACAACACTCACCAGGGAATGGCTGAAACACAGACGCAATGGGTAAAGATGTGTGTATGTCAAAGGAAGACACTAGGTCTAATAAGAAGGTATATTACTACCCTCCATAAAGGAAACTTTACCTATGTATCAGACACAAGGAAAACATAGAGAGACCCAAGTTTTGACCTTCTCAATGTACTTAATTCTTCTATTCTAACCCTTTAAAGACAAGGAGACATGGTCTTCAGATATTTCTGCACCTACTAATTGCATAACCTACAGGTTTAACATTCACCTTAATACTTAGCAGGACATTCATGGACAAAGGGAATAACACATTTCATTTAAAATACTCTTCACAAGAAAACATTAGCAGCAATATTTGAGTTGTTACTTCTTTTAATGGACTTTCTGTTGTTGGTTTCCAGTTAATTTAGGATGTAGTTGATGTTGTTATCTTTAATAAGTGAAGTCTTGATTGACTAATATTAGAATCCTTGTTCTGTCAGAATTAGAATATTTGGGTTGTTATTTTGGAAAATCGTATGTGCTTGGGATGTCAGTTTGGATAACTACAGGTGATCTAGCATGTATTTAACTTCTTACTATGTGATATATCTCTTTTGACTCTTAAATTCTTCTCAATACCTCAGAGTGCTTATTTATTCTCAAAAAAAAATCAGAGTGCTTATCTGGTTCAAGGAATTGATAAAACAGGTAGGTCCCAAAGGAATTATCCTTGAACTTTGTGCTCTGTTAATGCAATATAATGCTTCAAATACATATTATAGTCCTATTAATAATCCCTTTTTATGCTTGTTTTTATTGGATGAAGGCCCAAGTAAAACTAGAATTCATCAACATATTCCTAAATTTAATCAGCAAACAACTACGTCTCAATCCCCAACTAGTTGGTGTAAGGTATATGTTTCGTTAATGTCCTCAATAGTCCTTTGAAATCCTAAATCTTATATAGTTATGTATTTGGATTTGAGGATTTATATGGAGCAACTATATAAATCAATTTAATTGGCTCATTACTATTAAATAATAAATACTACTCTCTCCAATCCAATTTAAGTGTTTCATTTGTTGAGGACACGGACATTAAGGTAAGAATTAGAGTTCTAATATATTTAAGTTAAAGGGCCCACATAGTGCGTCAAATGCTTTGCCACTAAGACAGTGGTAGGGAAGAGAGTGGTCATATACTGTGACAGCTTCGCGTTGCATTTTGCAGAGGATCTGTTTCCTTGTATCAAACCCACCAGTAGGTTACATTGGAAGTACTCGACCATTGCGCCAAAATTTGCCCAGTTTCCTCAAAAGTGGGTCCAGAGTTAGAGTGAAGAAAACTTTAGACATTTAAAATATAATGGATTCTAAAGTGTCTTTTTGGTACGAGATATGAAAAGGTTTAAAAAGTGTAGTAGAAATATCCTTTTTGAGAACGTGGAAATAAATAGACGTGAATATATGGTGGGAGTAATGAATATTTATATAGTAATTCTAATTGCATATTTAGCGGCATGCATATTATTTTGATGACAATCAATAGGAAATTTTTACATTTAGCCGTTGATTTGACACAGATAAGCCATGGGGTAAAGAGGTACAAAAGGGCTATATCTGCAACACTTAGCGGCGAATGTGTATAGCACAAGCTTTGGGGAGCGGCATGCATATTATTTTAGTGAACTTGCATGAAAGATTAGCAAAATAAAATGGTTAACGTTATCGTAGCTTTTGAACTGAAACTAAGGCCACATTGGTCTATTAGACTCTTATAGGATGAGTATTTTTTCCTTGATAGTTAATTCCACCTTCCCTCATGGTTAAATAGTCTCATGTTTTTGGAGTGTCTAGATCACTATATGAGTTACTCTATTTTGTAATAAAACTCCAAAAAGAGGGGGATGAGTACTCTCTGCAAAGTAATTGTGTATAAGCCCCTGAAATTCTCCAAAATCTAGAGAAAGTTCCAAATATAAAGTGAACAACACATAACTATCAACAATTTATTTCCTCTCTTTGCTAGACGAGAGAATTTTTCTTCTGTTCATCTTTGTTAGTTTCTATTTAAACCAGACAAGAGGAAGGAGAATTTATTGTCTGACTTCCCCTTTTGAATTTTCGCACTTTCACTTTCTTGTTTTCCTGTTCCTACTTTCTACTCTAAGTGTTAGTTTGTAAGATGTTTTTTTCAAAATCCATAACCTTTGGTGCTCTCCCATGTTTTACCTACTTAGGCCTAGGAATTTAATCACAGAACTAATTAAGCAAATATTTTGCAGTACAACTTTCAATGTTGGTCCAGCTACCAGCTGCAATATGGAGACAATGTCAGCGGATTATGAAGTCAATGGGGAGGTATTGTGCTTTACCTTGCTTTTCCAGTGGTAATCTTGAATTTACTCACAGGGACTAGACATACAGATAGGTGAAGTAGCTTGGTTCTGGGGAAGCTGAAAGATTGTAGGAAGGTGTAGTTGAAGAAGCAGGGAAGCACAAAATTGGATACCTAGTCATTCCGTAGATGTTTGAAGCCAAATGATAAATCAGCCATTTAGTTACATGGAACACACGGTAACTGTATAAACATAGAAAACAAATGACAAAAGGGGCCCTAAAGAGTAACGAAGTTTATTAGGAACTTGCTGTTGTAAACTGTACTTTACATTGCTAGATGGTAAACACTAGATTGTGCGGTTGAGGAAGTTGTAATCTTTTCTTTCCTTTCTCCTTAAATTATAGTTTGTGGGGGCCAATTCTTGTGCAGGGCTTAAGAGAAGCAATAAAAAATGGTGATGTCGGTGCTGCAAAGAAGCTCCTAAGTCAGGTATTTATGTGGACTTTCTTTCTCTTGTATTTCAATATGGCATTTGTCAGTCTATTTGTGACATTTGATCTCAATTTTATCAGGGAGTTGATGCAAATTACCTTGACAAGCAAGGATCATCATTGTTACATCTGGTACTCTTATCTCATACTCAACTACATAATTGTACAATTAGCATATAATTCTCTACTTAGAGGGTGACAATTATATGTGGCACTGTCTTATGTAGGCAGCGGTGTTCAATCGAACAGAAATAGCATTTTCCCTCATGGAGAGTGGAGCAAGTTTGTACTGCAAAAATTCACAAGGTAAAATATATCTAAAGGATAGAACCTCTTTAGTCTAATTGGAGCTGCAAGATAGCATCCTAATACCAATACCATTTTCTACGCCTCATAACTAGGTAATGGGATATTATGCATTTGTTAAACAGAGCATAATTTAAACCAATAGTCTGCTCCTGCTGAAAGGGTAATATACTTTATCATACTGTTTTTGTGTGCTTGCAAATATGCCGGTTTTTTTTTTTTTGGTGTTAACTGAGAAATCTCCTGAGAGTTAGCTAGTTCATCCCTAGTTTGCACACAGGTTCGGAACTCAGGGATGCAAATTTTCTGGTCCTTGACAATCTAAAAATCTTTTAGTGCATCTATTTTTGTCATTCGGATGATCATTCTATCTATTGGTGTTGATTTTGAATAAGGTGAAACGCCATTGGATTGTGCTCCTGCCACATTGCAATTCAGGATGAAACAGAAGATGGATGAGAGTGGGCAGTAACGTTTCCTCCGAAAGTGACACTTCTCTAAGTCCGCTACAAGGAAGATATTACAGTTTCAGAGAATGGTGATCTCTAACCTATTTGTTTGCCATATTTTTGTACCCTAGTAAACGGCTACAAGAAGATGTCAGCAGTTTCAAAGAAGTGATCTCTATCCTGTTAATGTGTCATACATTTGTATCAATTCAAGATTTCCTACTTTTCTGTTTCTTTTTCTTTTTGTGTTTTTGCCTTTTCTCTATGCGCAATAGTGTATTTCAATGGTTGTAAGATGAAAAAACTACAGGGTAAAACCATAGGCATTGTGGTTATTTCATGAATAAACACATGATTTTTGTTTGTCTCAAGTACCTATGAGTTTTCCCTTTTAACAACTTCTGATTGTCTAGATCTTTTAGGTATGTCAGTAGAAGAGGGCTGCCAAGAACTACATATATCAATAAAAAATAAAAATAAAAACAGAACACCAACACGAGAGCTTCTTGCTACATCTAAAGTTTTGGATAAATATGCCTTTATAGCTTCCCTGGTGTTTGGTTCTGCTATCTATGTTTTCAACCTGCATTTACAATTTTAATGAGATATTTCAAAACATTCTCAACATAAGAACAAAAAACTAATTTCTTCCTAGAAGTAAATTTGCTATGTCTCTGGGTGTGTTTTGGTATTCAACTTTTCCATTTGTCAAAATATTTTGGAATTCTCTAGGAAAATAAATTCTTTAAAAATGAGGAAAATAACTTTCTTAATAGAAATACGGAAACAAGTTTCATAAGTGATATTCTATGTTCATTGTCTCATCCCTACCCACCCCATGCTCCCAACTCCACCCTTCGCTACCCCTGAACCCCTACTCTCCATCCCATCCCTCTCGCATAATGTTTTGCAAGATTATATATAAGTTCTTTTTAGGATAATATTTTCTTGCTTACTTACCAAATACTAGAAAATAAGAAACACTTTCAATGAAAAATATTTTCCCTCGTACCAAGCACACCCTCTATATAAAGTATAGATTTTCTCACGACCGTTTCATTACTAAGACATGCCTCTAGGTCCGTCAACGTGATATTACCAACAAGAGGCGCTTTGCTTCGTTCCAAATATGTCATGCTAGGGGCGTTCCATATAAAGTTTCAAATATGACATTTTCACAATACCGACCCATTCTAGTTCTAAATAAAACATGAATGAAACAAAGATTACCGACAAGGGTTGTGAAGTGGTAAACACTCTTTCATCGGATGAAACCAGAGGCTTCGAAGCTGAGTGGTATTGGGTATAGAGTTCCCTTTGTTAGGAACGCTTTAACCATCAATATGAGACTTCCTGACGCGAATCCAAATTTATTTTTCATTTCGTTAGCTGATTAATGGTAGCTAAATTGATTTTGTAATTAAGCATTTATTTATTTGGATAAACTATAAAGTGTTAAATGGATAATAAACAGCTGGTGTGCTTGGTAAAGATGTTGATAAACACTAAAATATTCTTAAAACTATTTATGAAAAATACAAGGGGAAATATTCTTAAAACTATTTATGAAAAATACAAGGGGAAATACAAGTCTAGATTGGCCAACACTCCGCCCCATACAACATAGTCGGTCTAACCACCATCATATAGAACTTGCCTTTAAGTTTTGGTGGCACCTTTTTGTCGTACAAGACTCCAGATGCGAGCCTCCATTTCATCCACCCTGCCCAATACGATGTGTGGCATCGTCATCTATCTCTCCATTCCCTTGGATAATAGACCCGAGGTACTTGAAGCTTTCTTTCTTTGGAATGACCTGAGTACCAAGCCTCACCTCCACGCCTGTCTTAAGGTCGCTCCCGTTGCTGAACTTGCACTCCAAGTATTCTGTCTTGGTCCTACTCAGCCTGAATCCTTTAGATTTATACTTTTAACATATTTTATGTGCGTTATATAAGAATGAATTAATATCTTCCGTTAAAATTCGTTACCCGATATTTTTTTTTAAAGAAAGTAAATTACATAACGCACAATTTTAGTGTGTTATTAAACTTCATAATTCAGGTCATTTTGTTAAGTTGGGTCTTGCTAAGTTAGGCCATATCATGCATACTTATAACTAATCCATCTGTATCCATTTCATAACTAAGCAAAAGTATCCATTTTTTAAAATATTTATATATTAATTTATCTTCTTGTTGGCAGTTTTGCAGGAGGAGATTCTGCCGTATTCTTCAGGGTGCGATGTCGCAAATAAGTATCTTCACGGCCTTGACATTCTTCTGGATGGCCTGAAAGTCTTTCTCTGTATAATACTTTTTGTCTTTGGGGGAGATGTTGTCCTTAATCTTTGGTGATCATGGGAATAACCGGACCCTTTTGGATGATTTACCATAGTTCAGGGTCTTCTCTAGTTATGTAGTCCTATATTCTAGCTTTTCACTAGCCACAAATCATTTAAAACATGATAGTGCGGAAATATAAATCATAAATCATTTAAAACCTCCTCAATTGAAGGCAAGGTGCATAATGCTACATTTTCCTCCATAGTAACCATTTCTGGAATATGATCAATCAAAGAAAATGCAATTGGATGATCTTCTTGTGAGAATTGATTCTGATAAAACTCAACTGCCTCTTTAGCCATTGCTTCCTCTTCCTCCAACTAATCTCCTTGTGAATTCTAGATTCTCTTGAGCTGCAATATCTTCCTTCTCCCATTTACTAGGCTATGGAAAAACCTAGTATTTGTATCACCTTCATCAAACCATGTTATCCCAGCTTTTTGCCCCACAAACGTCCTCATCATAATGCAAATATCTCTTGTACTCAACATGTGCCTTATGTAGAATCGTTTTGTTCTATGCAGTAGGGTACTCCTCAAACAGTTGCTCGTTCACCTTGACAATGTCCTCTCTGATGGTTAACTGCTTGAAAATATTACCAAAAGTCTCTCTACTCCATTTAACCAAAACTCCTTTGGTGTTTTTCAATTTCTGCTTAAATTTTATGAAAGAATCACCAATATTATTAGCCTTCCAGTTCTGTCTAACTACCCACAAAATCTTCTTGTTCAGTACAAAACTTCAAGAATTTAAATGGTTTGAAATATTGTTGAACATGTTCCACATGATAATAGAATAGGTGAATGGTCTGAACCTGTTCTTTCCAAATGTTCCACTTCAAGATTACCAAACCAATCCTGCAGCTTCTGATTTACTAACATTCGATCCAATCTCTCAAATATACAGTTTGCATCAATCTTACCATTCCACCAAGTAAATGGTGAACCCTTGAATGTCACTTATGTTAATCTAGATGACTCAATACAGTAAGCGAAATCCTCATATACATAAGGATGAACTGGATTTCCCCCAATCTTAACTTCTTCATTAAGAACAACATACAATGATCCCCTACTATACATGGGTAATTTATATTATTTGATAGATATGAAATATAATCACGCAGATCCACTCTCTCAAGAGCATCACATTTGGCATACGTTATGGTTATGATCATATGCTTATCCAAATCCTGGAAATACAATTCAAGAGTCATTGGGTAAGAAGTATCCCATTGCACTTCTACCTCCACATCATAATTCACAAACAACCATATTTTTCCATTACAATTTGACCTAGCCTATGGCATGCTCAGTCTCCTTCTATACTTCTGAATGTGCCTAACTTGCGGAAATGGATAAAGTAATGCTATAAACTTGAACTTGTGATGCCTATATAACATTTAGAGCATATGAAAGGCTTTTTGAGTTCTCACTTACCTGATATTCCAAATAAAATTTTTCATCATCATTTGGAACTGGATTTTGCTATCGCTACTCTCTTTGGTATAGTTCTGATAGGAGGTCCTTTATCTGGATTTCCATTTTATTCCTTTTCTTAGTTGCTTTTGAAGCAGCTTTTGGTGAAATATTTGCTTCATTTACCTCATGTTCAAATGATTTCTTAATGGATTCATCATCTCCAACAATTTCCCATCCTTTCCATCAGTCTCATTTGATTCCTTGTCCCCTACATCTTCAATAGTATGCGATACAATATCATGTAGAACCTTATTAGGTGAAGTAGTCCTAATAGTGCTCAATATTCCAGATTCATGTACTGCATCACTAACAAAAATAGGGAGTGCTTCCTCGTCCTCCTGATATCCCATTCTCTTCATTATGTTCTAACTCTTCTTCGTTATTTTCATTGCAATCTTCATATCCCAGAGAGCGTAACTGCTCCCGATTATCTATTTGTATATACTATTAGTTTCTTGAAACTCCTTAGTATTGGTATTTCCTTCACCTTTAATAATGCCCATCCATTATGTATTAGACATGTCACTATGTGAAACCATCAGCTGTTCCTGATTCTCTTCTGATCCATTGGATTCAGTACCACCTTTCCTCTAAGGAGGAATCTACACTTCTTCCTTGTTGGTTTCCTCATGAGCAGCAGTGTCATCTATCTCCTCCACACTATCTGCCCATGACTTTGTCTCCCCATTGAAATATTTCTCTTGTTTGGCACTATATGTACCTTGTACATCATTTTGTTCCTCAACACTTGATATTGTTGTTGCATTGATATTAGAGTCTGCTATCTCCATTCTTAAAGTTGACTCTTTATCGTCACTAGTGGAATTTTTGATGATTTCTTCTGCCTGTTCATCTGTCACCTCTTTATTATTACTTAAATCTTTAGGTTGTTGTTGTGTAAGAACTTTTCCAAAAGAAGCTTCTACCCAAGGTTTGTCTCCTCGTCGGTCTTTGCTACAATACAAACTTTCTCAATACTCACAATATTTCTTGCATCCTCAGCATTATTCCATTTATTCTCGTTCATCTCCAGTCTATCATTGCTTGCTATGACTTCACATTCATTATCCAGCGCAACAAATTTGTTTTGTACCTGGATTTGGGATCTATCAGTTTGTTGTGTAACTTCTGTTATTTTCCCAAAACTAATATCCTTCCCATCACAATTCACATCCTTTTAGGATTTCATGTTTTAGGATCTCCAACAATCTTTCCACTTTTCAACGAAAACTCTTGTTTTTTTGTGAATTCTTCTTCTGCTTCTGTTGATTATCCCTCATTGTACCAATTTTCTCCACTTTGTTGTTATGATCCTTTGTAATAGGTCTGTCATTGTTGCTTATCCCCCCATCATGTACCTTGAGTTTAGGATAAAGTATACGACATTCCTCCTCATTGTTTCCTTATAATTTACATTCAAAGAAATATTTAGGTAAATAATTATACCTAATCTTCAATGTTTCGACTCTGATATCCTTAGTCTTCTCATTTACAATATCCATGCACATACTCTTTTGGTCGTTCTTTGCTTAAAACCACCAAAACCTTTACTCTAGCACAACTTGATCGAGTTTTGTTGATGATAGCAACATCCAGGTGCAATGGTTTACCCACTTCAGGGTCCAATGAAAACAACAATTGCTCCACAAAGACATAGGAAGCAAGTTAGAGATCTTCTTCAATTTTAAACTTAGCATCATATATTAGGATTCACATATGGTAATAATATCCATCACTAGAGTTGATAAAATATGAACCCTTAGATGTGATATTCACAAAGTCCTCCATTGACGACAATCATATTAATATGACGATTTCTAAAGAATCCTATTTGACATTCTCCCTTAATCCCACATTGAGATGAGATTATTTTCCTTAATTCTTCCAATTTTGGTCAACCATATGAGAACTTTCCTACTACAGCATACTGAAAGTTCTCAATAATATTCATAAGTGAAACTTCTTCCTCCGTCCGCATGACTCTATGCACACCATTGACGATAGTAACTCGTTTCAAAGGAATAGGCTCCACTGACTTCACTTGCATGGGATCAACCCTAACTACTTTCTTAAATGCATCTACATACTATGAATCAGAGTTAGGGTTAGAGTTCGTGTGATTTTGATTAGTTGCGGGTAACTCCGTGTTGGTTAGAAGGTGGAATTGCGTGGCAGATGTTAATGGTCAGACCAACCGCCGTCGACGGCTGGCAATCGGCCGGCAAGGCCATGGCTGTTAGTTCGAAGCAATTGGGGTTTGCATGAGTGATGAGAGAGAAGAGAGCATCTTTGCATTTGCTAGCCAAGATTCGTCCAATATTCCTGTTCATTAAGCATTAACTAAATTCTTCCTGATATATTTTAAAATATGCAAGTTTTAAATAATAACAGAAAAAGGAACATTTTAATGAATGTCATATTCCAAAACAAAATAATGATTTTTTTTAGTAATTAACACAAAATAATTGATCATTTTAAAGAAAAATGAGAGATAATATGCCAGAAATGTAAAAAAAAAATGTATCATTTCTCCTTTTTTTATGTTACCATTATCAAAAAATGTAAAAAAAATAGTGGAATCTGATTTTGAAAAAATTTGAGTCAATTTCCAATTTCAACTTTATTATTATACCATTTAAGTCATAAAAGTTGGGAATAATGCTGCGATTTGTGCTTCAGTTACATGTCAAATACACAATTTAATAATATTTATATTCATAATAGAACACACGCAGAGCGCGTAAACTAAACTAGTAAAAGTATTAAAACGCAAAGAAGCCGTGAAATTAGGGAGGAAGGAATAAGAAAGTAAAAATGGTAAAAGCAGAATAGATTGGATGGGCGGCTCCGGCACATTAGACTGGTCAAAAGTGGTGGTAGTGATATTTGTGTCATCAGAATAGAAAAATCAAAGGGGTTTGGGCGTTTATACTGGGGGAGTGATGGACCCTGCAGGTGTTGAACGGATGATTGAGAAGCTAATAGAAATCCGATCATCGAAGCCCGGCAAGTTGGTGCAGCTTTCCGAGTCTGAAATCAAGCAACTATGTGTTGCTTCTAGGGATATCTTCCTCAAACAGCCCAATCTCCTTGAACTTGAAGCACCCATCAAAATTTGCGGTAATACCCTAATGTCTCTCTCATGTTATGCAAACTAATATATTGCCTTATTTGGCTACTTTCCTTTGTTCATCAGAGCTAGGTTACCATTTTCTAGTCAACAGATCACTGTTTAGACACTTCAGAGTTTAGTAGGACATAACTAAGGCAGTCATCATGCTTGTACATTACCGATAAATAAAAAAGTTCAAGAAAACTAGTAAGTGAAATTTATGCTAGAAAGTAGTATACCAAATGAGCAACACTAACTTTGCTCTAGATATCATTTGTAAGCTTTGGCCTCTGTTAGTTGGTACTGGATCACCGATAGAGGTAGATGCCGACCTGGATTGGGTTGGATCCTTTTCTTTTGCTTCAGGCTAAGCCATGCAACCGGGTTTTGCAACAACCATAGTTTCTTGCGAGATTGAATGGGGACGTTGATTGGTTCTTGTGCTCTCTAGCCCTTAAGTGCAGTTCAAATGATACCTTTGCCAATGATCACCAAAGGCATCGATTGTTAGCACCAGATTCTGGCATTCCTATGACGCTCAAGATAGTACCATTCATGAAGATAGGCAGAGTAATGAAGTTGCATAGAAAATGATACATAACGAAAGACTAAGTTGCTCGGACTCGGGTATCCGATAAGGGTACGTATCCGAGTGTTGGATTCGGCAAAATATAAATTTTAAGATTCGGGGGTGCGTATTCAGGTATGGATACGGGTGTGGGGATTCGGATAAGAAAATTCAAAATTATAAAAAATAGAGTTATAAAGATATACCGCTGCTACTGTCTACCATCCAAACTCAGAACACGACGTTGAATTATGTGTTTCTTTGAAACACAAAGCAGCAAAAATGAGGCAAAAATACTATAATATTGAAGGTATGTCATTTCCCTTCTCTTAAATCCGTTTTATCTTTAATTTTGAGAAATCAAATCTCAATTTTCCCCCCAAATTTTCGATGTACTCCGGTCAAAGTATCCGAAGTTGGTTGACCGTATCCGGGACGTATCCCGCACCGGTATCCGGTACGGGGACGGCACCCAAAATGGAGAGTCCGCGCAACTTATACGAAAAATAATAGAATATAGATGTAGTAATTTACCATGTTTAACCAAGATGGAGAATATGCTCACACCATTGGTTGCCTAGATGTCTCCTATAGGATAAGGAGGGGTTCCTTTCCCTAGTTCAATGTGTGCGCGTGAGAGCATGTATCTTGAGTGCATGACTCAAATTGTATTGAGGGTGCTCTCTCTTTCTCTTATGTGTGTTCCACTTATACTATGTGACCTCTTTTATATTGATGATTCTGTGTTATCTCTCTTTCCTTTTTTTTCTTTTTGTGAAAGGTAACAATTGTATTAATCAAGAGTACAGACGCCGTGCTAGTAGCCATGTTTACAGATTCCAATAATCAAAATATATCCTTGTTCTTCATAATAGGATTCTATGATGTCTAGTAAAGAGTTAACATCCTGTACATAACGTTTTTTTCTTGATCTTCTGAATGGAGCTGCATCGTCCTTCAAAACACCCGATGTTCCTTTCTTTCAATCCACCATATACAAGCTGAGAATTGATAGTCAAGCACTTTCTATTGTGACAGATCGTTCAGTGACATGACTGATGCTAAGGTCGACTTAGAGATGGGTATGGTATTATTGCCAAATGAATTTACGAAGATAAAGTGACTGTTGAATCTTTAGTGTAATAATCGAGCTCTGCTATTATCGATCTACGGGGTTGAGGAAAATGCTCATTGTTGTGCTTGGATTTTTACCAATGTTCAATCAATGCCATCCTCGTATTTAAAGCATCAAGACAAATCCACTCACGTATGGGTTCAAGGCAGATCTTTGGTGTGAACTTCTGTAATGGGGCATGTCAGGCCAATAATCTACGATTACGAAATGAATTGGATCTGGTTCAGCAGCTTGAAAGTAATATCTCTTTGGCATGGCAAATTTCAGAATGTAGGCACCTGGTCCCCCATCTAAACATCTCCCAATAGGCTTGGATGACTCGATTTCCATGTCACCAACTAAACACAATGTTGAAAAGTGTTTAAAATGAGCTCCAACATTCCCCAAATAATTAAGAGCAAGATGAATGAATAAACCAATGTGATAATCAATATAATCATATCAAGCTTCAAACTATAACAATCATGTAGTACAACAACCCTTAAGAGAAGAGATGAAAGAAAGCTTAGGATCGATGTAGCTCAAGCCATTCTTTCCCTTGCCGAATCTCCAATCCCTCTATGGGGTTTCTCTCTATCTAACTAGTCTATTCCTCCTTCAAAATCATGTCTATAATGTGTGCGCACAACCTATGACTAAAACACCTTTCCGGACTAAAACAGTCTCGGCTAGGCTCAAAAACACCTTGCTACGCCCAGTGTTGTCAAAAGCGCGCTCAAGTCCTGAAGCAAGGCTCAAAACATGTTGAGCGCTTCAGTGTGGTAGACAAACTTTTCCTTGCAAATGAGCGTTTTTTTTAAATTGCGACACTGCACAATTAGTATTTCACTTTTATCATAAATAAATTCAATTTATTTGTCCATATATTTGTTAATCATGCTTACGGTTTTCAGTAATCCAAACTGGTTTTCGGAAATCCAAACTGATTCTGCTACTATGTGCCCTTTAGTGTACTTTGTTTAACTTATTTACATGCGCTAGTTACTGCTTACTTTTTTAGAATGCGCTATCATGACTTATTCACTTTGATATCAGCATTTTCATACTCCTTTATATTTTTTTGACCGGGTCTGACCTTTCCTCTTGCTTTGCTCTTGCTTTGTTTTTGCTTGTGCTTTGTTTGTGATTACACTTGGTCTTGAACCGAGGGTCTTTCGAAAAAAGCCAGTCTACCTACCAAGGTAGAGGTAAGGTCTGCGTACACTCTACCCTCCCCAAACCCCACGTTGTGGGATTTCACTGGGTATGTTGTGTTATTGTTTATAATTATTAGTCTTGGACTAATAATATATATTTGTATTTCTTCTCCATTTGCATCTTTTTTCATTAAAGCCAACACTTTATTTGCGTTTTGCGCTTAAATCCCCAACATACCTTAGAGCTTTTTTGCACCTTTCGGTTTTGATAATATTGGCTACGGGGTGGCATGTGTGCCATATGCAGTGCCAAGCCGGAACATCAGAGGACATTTATGCAGGCATTCTAAAAAATACACCACATGTCGCAAGAGACGACATGTCATGCGCCGTGGTGGGCATAAAATAATGTCCAAATGTCTTCTGGCGGCCGATGTTGTGCGCGCTCGGTCCTTGACCACCGGACTTGATCCCGATTAATTTTCTTTGACTTCTACTCATACTTCATAGTCGTATTCGATCCGTTTTAGTTCCATATCATTCCATGTGCTCAAAATCATGTCCTACACCAGAAAATACACATATTAGGCATAAAGTGAATCAAGGAAAATATGGAGAAAGCACATGGAAGACAAAAGAGATAACGACTGTTTATGGTGTTAGTGTCTGGAAGTCTATGAGACCCTTATGGAAAATCTTCACTAGCAATATTAGCTTCAGAGTTGGAAATGAGGAAAAACTATCCTTCTCGAAAGACAACTGGCTAGGACATGGCGCTCTCAAGATTTTATTTTTGATGTTTTATGTCCGGCCCTTCCCCGGATCCCGCGCATAGCGGGAACTTAGTGCACCGGGCTGCCCTTTTCTACCTTAAATCAACAAAAAAAGTTAACCATCAGTTAAGTATGGAACATACAGTGATGGAATTTAAGTGTAAGGGGGTTGTTGAATGATTGGGAGGTTGAAAGGTTTGCTGAATTTCACAACACATTAAACCAGTTCACAGGAACTAACCAAGCTCAAGACTGAATATGGTGGCTAAGGCATAACTCGAGTTTTCTCCGTTAAACCATCTTATCACATGTTGAATCATGCCACTAATCTAACTAAGCAATGGCCCAGTAAACATATATGGAGGGTCAAGATTCATTATAAAGTGGGCATGTTTTGCTTGGTTAGTAACTAAGAAGGCTTGTTTGACACAAGAAACCTTAGGAGAAGGGGAATACAACTTTGTTCTATTTGTCATTTATGTGGAAAAAATGCTGAAACAAATAGTCACCTTTTCATGCATTGCAGAGAGACTACACAATTATGGGACATTTTTCTAACAATGATAGGCTTAAGTTGGACAATGCCAATAGATACACTAGGGTTGTTGTCTAGCTCAACAGCGCAGAAAAGAAGATGGAACATAATACCAGCCTGCATATGGTGGATTATATGGAGGGAAAGGAATTTAAGATGTTTTGAGGGCTAAAGCAACTCAATCCAGAAGATAAAACTAAGTTGTATTTTACTTTTTCTTTTTTAGTGTAAACAAGAGTACATAGAAGACATTATGTCTATTACAAGCTCTAGAGTCTATAAACAGTAGATAATTTGTGGTTTTGATATTTTTGCTACATACATTATGTAAATATGGCTCACATAGTCTGTGATTTTAATACAAGCTTGTTACCATCTTTGTAAAAGAAAGTCAGGCACCCAAGAGTGTGGCCTAATGGTCAATGATGAGGTCTCATGCTGTGTTTTAAAAGGCGGGGTGTTTTACATATGTATCAGCGAGGTGTAAGCTTCGAGGCACGGGGCGTAATCCCCATGGGTATTTAATTTTTTAGTATTTTATAAAATTATATAATTGTAATTAATATTTTTAAATAGGTAAAAATTACATAAAAAATAAAATAAATTTGTAAATAAATGAAATCGCTCACACACACTTGATCATCACAAAAACTAATCAAAGCAATCCATTATATGCCACTTACTACTTGTAATTATATATTACATAATTTTACAAGTATAAATAATACAATGAAATAAAAGTTATTATAAAATGCAAATCAACTCTAACATCTTAACTTTGAAACAATGAAAAAATCACAATTTCTTAAAACATTATTACTATCATACTATTCATTTTATCTCCCTATAAGCAAATAATCAATAAATTTTATCAGTATTATAATTAAAACGTAACAACTTTATGAATAAAAATAAAATTACTTTTAAATAACGAAATAATAAAATATGATAATTTTGATACATAGGACAAAAGACCAATGACAAGTGAAATGTACAATTCGGCTATGTATTTTAAAAAGAAGTATTAAGTGATATTCACCCTCACGATATTCTCAATTAGTAAATATGTAATACTACGGCTTGTTATTTGAGTTACACCCAATCTTTTTATTTCTATAGATGAAAAATTAGTAAGTATCATTCATTTGTTAAAAACATACGAGGGTCAACAATTTTAATTAAGGAATTTAACATATAATTTTTGTAAGAACTGTTAGGCGAGTCCCGAGCGTTGGGCATAAGGCGTGTTTAAGGCGTACAGTCGGACGCTTAGAGCGTAAGCTCACAGGAACTAAGCCCCGCACGTGAGCCCCGAGGCGTTTTGACTGTGCTCCGTCTCGGGGCGAGCCCCGAGGCGATTTCTGAAACTGCCTTTTAAAACACTGGTCTCAGGTTCAAATTTCAACGGAGGCAAAAAAACATTAGGTGATATCTTCCCATCTGTCAAGCGTTAGTGGACAGAGTTCTCCCATACATGTGTTGTTGTGCTAGTGAGAGGTAGTATGTACCCCATGGAATTAATCGAGGTGCACTCAAGCTGTTCTGGACACCGTGATCATCAAAACTAGAAGTCTGTGTAAGTATGTGAAATTGTTTGATATGACATGAAAATTAGTGATATTAAATTGACTGAACTACTTTGAAAGGAGGTAAAACGAATATACTCTCACAAATGAAGTAATTGAACAAAATGTTGTTCTACTCTGATCTTTAACCAGATTTAGCTATTTAATAGGGTCAAGGGTAAGCCAACTATTGCCCTTTCCTCGCTTCAGTTCCTTTTGTGTTATTTCCTCCTTACTCATGTACCTGTTTCTTTTTTTGTTTCAGGTGACATTCATGGGCAGTACAGTGATCTGTTGAGGCTTTTTGAATATGGTGGCTTTCCTCCCAAGGCTAACTACTTATTTTTAGGTGATTATGTAGATCGTGGGAGGCAGAGCTTGGAAACAATATGCCTTTTGCTTGCCTATAAGATTAAGTATCCTAAGAACTTCTTCCTGCTTAGAGGAAACCATGAATGTGCTTCTATAAATAGGATATACGGGTTCTATGACGAGTGTAAGCGCCGGTTCAACGTGAAACTATGGAAGTCATTTACAGACTGTTTTAATTGTCTTCCTGTGGCAGCACTTATCGATGAGAAGATATTATGCATGCATGGGGGTCTCTCGCCTGATCTTTCTAGCTTGGATCAGATTCGAAACTTACCACGTCCAACTGCCATCCCCGACACTGGTTTGCTTTGCGATTTACTTTGGTCAGATCCTGGTAAAGATGTGAAGGGGTGGGGGATGAATGATAGAGGAGTTTCATACACCTTTGGCCCTGATAAAGTTTCTGAGTTTTTGTCAAAGCATGACTTGGACCTTGTCTGTCGTGCCCATCAGGTAAAGGAACCTTGTTTTGTTTGGCCTTCTGTGCTTCTCTTCTGAGGTAATTGGTTTGCATCTTTTTTTGCAGGTCGTGGAGGATGGTTATGAATTCTTTGCTGAGAGGCAGCTTGTCACCATTTTTTCAGCACCCAACTACTGCGGAGAGTTTGACAATGCAGGTGCTATGATGAGTGTTGATGAAAACTTGATGTGCTCTTTCCAAATTCTTAAGCCAGCTGAGAAGAAAAATTAGTTTATGGTGTGAACATGCTTCCTACTTTTATAGAGGTCACTTTCTTCCCTGTCCTTGGCATAATGGTTACTGAGTTGAATATAAGTGTCCCTCTTGTTTGGTATTACTCGATGATGTCTGCATGTTCTAGTGATCACTTGTGGGACTACACTGGGTATGTTGTTGTTTGTTTGCATGTTCTAGTAATGGGGGAGGATGTACTTGTTAAAATCCATATCAGCAACATCTGTATTTCAAGAGTTATCTGTATTTCAAGAGTTTCACGATAGATGGATGTCCCGTTGTGCCTTTAACCATACTTGGAGTTTCTCGGTGATATTTTTGGGAGGAAATCTGTTTCAAACTCAAAGGATCTAGTTGGATTATAATTATTGTTATAGTGTAGGACGATCTCATCTAAAAGTTTAGCTATTAGAGAGAGCACTTTTATTTACTGAATTATTGTAGTCACATGCCTCCTTATGTGCGGGCTTGATTTTTTTTTTCATGTGCCAAGCACGTGGCAATTCCTTTTGATAGTGTGGCAGTGAGACATGAACCTAGAACCTCAGCCTTTTCTGATACCGTGTTCAAATGTGTGACTATCTCATCTAAAAGTTTAAGTTATTAGATGCTAGAAAAAACACTTTTATTTACTTTAACAAATATCAATACAAACATGCTTGATACACTCGGTGCCCAATTCACCAATTTTTGGTCTGGTTCAGCACTAACCAGAAATGACTATTACCTGCTTGCTTATGGTAAAAAATGAAGGGAGGTTTTAAGATTTTGAAGTTTATGATGTGGGTCTGATGATTAGAAAAATCAATTGGTTGATTCAGCTTGTATTAGACACTTTATTTCTTTTGTTTCATTCCAGCTTAGCTTTATATCTTTTAAAACAGGTTTCTGGCTGTGTGCGCGTGTGTTTACGCATCAAATTCTTTCCCCTTTTGCGCATTTGGTTCCTTTTCCATCACGTTTATCTTTTATTCCATGTATTTTCTTATCTGTTCCTCTTGTTTTCCCTTTCTTGGCCCAGTTGTTTTGCCTCAGGTTGACCCTTTACTCTAGAGCTAACATGTCCTTTTAACTCTTGCAGAGACCTTAATTCGCCATGGAGCAGAGGTCGTGATATCGTCAGCCTCAAAGGTTGCTGAAGAAGGAAAGACCGCCACATTTGGTGCTTATTCCAGTTTGTTTGTTGATTGTGAGTGGGTATGAACACATGCCAGATAGCACTGTAGAACCTCTAAATTTGTTCTGGTGCAAACAGTCTTAACATGTACTAGAAAATATTATTTAGAAATTTTATTTGCACTTGGACGGATAGAAGACAGCCTATTGCGCATTGAAACCAGCATCCCTTTGCCAAACTCCAGTATGGTGGGGAGTTTGGCACCAATTGAGAGAGAGCATATTAGAGTGCTGACACACATCTAATCAGGTTAGTTAAGTCTATAATACTGATGTTTAAGATTCCAAGGAAAGTACTCCTTAGGATGCTCAAAATGATTTCAGGCTCAGCTGCTGCTTTGCTTGCCTGACCTCAAGCAATTGGAAATTTGTGGGTATAGTGCAACACCGGTAGATGCTTCAATTTCTATAATGTTTTGTCCCTTTTAGTCGATTTTATGCCCAAAGGCTGGCAGATCTTGACATGCTCCGTTTTATGTCTCCCTCTATTCCCCTCCATGAAGAAAAAGAAACAGAACACAACTTTCATGTCTCAATTCTAAGTTTGTTGAGGTTGGTTGTGGATCTTCAATCTTTTTTCGTTCCATTTGGATCCGGTTTAGTCTAGTACTGAATAGTTTTGATTTATTAACATTAGGGGTGTGTTCGGTAGGTAGGAAAACATTTTCTGAAAAATGTTTTTCAATTTTTTCATGTTCGTTTGGTAAAATACGACGACAATAACATACCTAGTGTAATTTCACAAGTGAGGTTTGGGGAGGGTAGGATGTATGCAGACCTTACCTCTACCTTTGCGGGGTAGAGATGTTTCTGATAGATCATCGGAAATAAATTTCTTAAAAATGAGAAAAATGAATTCCCTAATGAAAATAATGAAAACAAGTTTCACAAATGACATTCAACCAACTACCCCATCACCACACAACCCACTCCCAACCACCCACCCCATCAAACTCTAACGACTCCCACAACCCCTATGCACCCCCACACCTCGCCCTAGATTTTTTTAATTTTCTAACCACTCCGCTGCAAACCCCTACACTCTCCCAAAAAAAAAAAAGTTTTAATTTTTTTTGGTTTTCTACACCACTCTAACTCCGCCCACCCTCCCATTTTTTTTTAAAGAGTGTGTATTTTTTTGGTTTTTTACACGCCACGACCCCCCTAGACCCCACAAACCCTCCAAAAATTAATTTATTTCCAAAAAGAGTTGTATTTTTTTCTACACCACCCACCAATCCCTCCCCCCGTCCCGCACCCCCTCCCAAATTTTCTAATTCATATATTTTATTTTACTTTTATAAAATTTTGCGTGGTTAAATTTGGTGGGGATGGGTTGTGGTTGGAGGGGGAGGCAAGGAGTGGGCGTGGGGGTAAGATTTTTTATTTTTATTTTTTATAAAAATAAAATACATGAAATAGAAAATTGAGGGGGTTGCATGGGAGGGGGATTGGGTGGAATGGTGGTGTGGGGTGGGCTTGGGGTGGGTATGGTGGTGTGGAGTAGGTGAAGATGAAATGAGTTCGAGGGTGGTGGGATTTGGTTGGGTGATAGGTGTGGTGAGTGGTGGAGAGTGGTGTTTGGCGTGGGTGGTGGGGTTGGTGGGGCTTGAGTGAGTATTTTTCAAAAAATATTTTCTACTAACCAATCGAACATGAGAAAATAAGTAAGAAATACACTTATTTTTCACTTATCAAACCAACATAAGAAAACAAATAAGAAATTCACTTGTTTTACAATAACTCATTTTCCAGGAAAACATTTTATGTAGAAAACATTTTCCTCCATACCGAACACACCCTAGTGGTTCGTACTTTTTCCTTGAAATATGAATCTCTATACAAACTTAGCAAACACTTCTATACAAACTTAGCAAACACTATGGGTGTGCTTGGCATGGAAACATTTTATAGAAATAGTTTTATAACTTTTCCATATATTTTGTTAGGGTTATTGCAAGATTTTCTTACTATATTTGAGTTTTATTTTTCTCTGTAAGGAAAATAAGAATATTACCATAATTTTTTTACTTTTCCTGAAAGGAAAATATAATTCTTTTTCATATTTAGCTATTCCCTGTCTTGGAGAAAACATTTTGAGAACATATAAATTGAATACTTCATTCCCACAACCACAACGTAATAACATTCACAATGTAGTCATTAAAGAGTCTTGTTTAGGGATATATTATTCTCTCAATAATTTTTATAATTTCTTCTTATATTAATTTTTCATATGTAGGTCGATTGACCAAATCCATATTATATCATAGTCTTCTTGTAGTTTTTCTTTGTTGTCTAATTTATCGCCGTTCAAGATTTGTAATTATTAGCTTTTGCATGACCCTTATTATTTTCAATCCCAGCAATATGGTTTGCCAAAATTTTTGAAAAATATTTTCTATAGAAAAACAAGCTCCTCAAAAAAAAGGAAAATGACTTCCTTAATGAAAATAGGGAAAACAAGTTACATAGGTGATATTTCAAGTTCATTGTCTCCTCTGCACCCACACTACATCCCCAACCCCAACCCTTTGACGCTCTCTTGCAAGTGCTCGTCTAGCTCCCTCTCCTTGATCTCTTCTTTTTCTTTTTAGCCGGATTTGGTTTGTACCATATTGTTACAATTTATAACTCGTGTTGTTCTGCTTCGGAAGCATTTTCCCGATTTGATAATCTTTAGAATATTATGTTTCTCCTGATCATTGATAACTCTCAGTTAATGATACAGACACAGTTACTAATGATAATCGGAGAATAGCGTCCTTAAGTCACTCCGATTAGTTTCATAAGTCCCTCAGAGTTTGTCTTGCATTACACTTATATATATGTATTTATTTTCATACCGAGTCACACTATAGTCAGTTGGGTACGACACATAGATGTGCACCCATCTGCAGTTGATTTTGATATTACTGAGTCCCATATTTGGTCTGGGTATGACCGAGTCCTCATCGAGGTCGAGTAAGATATATATATATATATATATATATATATATATATATATATGTATTATGACATGATTTGCCCCACAGAGAGGCTAGATATTACTTTATATGGCCCCACTGAGTGACTTGATTTTTGCAAACATGTATATATTTTCATGACTGTGTCAGGTATGCCCTCAGAGTCTTGTTATGAGTTTTAAGTTGACTTCTGTACTCATATCTCATATGTTGCACCTTCTGTTTATATTGGTTATCTGCCTTACATATTTAGTACATCTTTCGTACTGATGTCCCTTTCTGGGGACACTGCATTTCATCCCCGTAGGTACATGTTGCGATACAGATGCTTTCCACATAATAAGACTTGAATCAACTGGAGTGTGTCACACTCCTTTCCTCCAGAGCTGTGTAGACAGTTGATAGGTATGACAATTATGCATATGTATACAGTTGGGTAATGCGGGGACCTCTCTAGACCAGTTATTGTTAGTATACTCCTTAGAGGCTTGTAGACAATTATGTATGTTGTCGTGTGTGGCCTCATCGGCCTCTTCAGTAGATTTATTATGCACATGTCGGCCTTGTTATGTATATGCATAGTTTGGGCCTTTTCTGAGTACAGGTGGTTATATCCTCATTCAATGGAGTATATATTTGAGGCCTAGTCGGACCATGAGTTATTATGTATACCATATGTATCAGGATCGGTACGCTTGGACCGTAGGGCACCGGGTGTCGGCCACCCCCAAGGTTAGGATGTGATAAAGTGGTATTAGAGCAGGTTAGTCCTAAGGATGTCTACAAGTTGTGTCTAGTAGAGTCTTGCTTATAGGTGTGTTACACGCCACACTTATAAACAGGAGGCTACAAGACATTTAGGATGTTACTTTTCTTAAAAATCTAGTTCATGCGATAAAAGCGAAGTCATAAGTCACTAAATACCTATCTTTTCCTCTTGACCTTTCTTTTCAGTAATGTCGAGATCCGGGGAAAGTTCTGATAGCCAGAAGTGGATTAGAAATGCGGGAGAATGTACTAGCCGACAACCACCCACCAGTATGAATCCAAGGAATATAAGAACACCAAAAAAGAAATGTATGTTATTCAATAGAAGAAAACCTGTCCATGGAAGAAGAACTATCTATGGAGGAAGATCTGTTTGATGATACATCTATGGAAAAGGACCCATTTGAGATCCCAGAGGAATCACCCTTTAGAGTGCCACTTATTCCAGTGGTAGTGCCAAATTATAGGAAAGCCTGTATAATATAGAGGCCATCGGTAACACCTCCAGTTATCTTTCTACAACAGAGTCATGTTCAGATACCCTAACAAGATAGACCTTTATAGAGGCTCAGAAGCCCATTATCATGGACATCAGTTAACCAAGGCTCACCCCTAACGAGTAAAAGCGAGGAGGAAATAACCACTAAGCAAATCAAAAGGTTACTGATGGACACAAGTGCTGAAGAATTAATAATGAGAGAAGTGTCAGATCAGAAGTCACGGGTAATAGTCAGGCAAACACAAGAAGATGTTGGAAGTAGTAGACCACGATGTCAAAAATATGGAGAGAGACACGATGTAGTATGTTTATCCAACATTTAGTTATATTTTGGATATGGAGCTTTAGGCCATAGGGCCAGGGAGTGCCCCGAGAGATTTTAGTCGTTATGCCATCAGTGTGGATAGGTACATTATGGACAATGCCTAGGTGATCTGAAAGAATGTTACTAGTGTGGAAGCAGGAGCCACAGAGTGTACGAATGCCCGAGGTTAGGTCATGGAGGATAGCTAATTCTGATATTACCTATAGGTATGCAAGCA
This sequence comes from Anisodus acutangulus, assembly GCA_029783415.1. Classification (NCBI taxonomy): domain Eukaryota; kingdom Viridiplantae; phylum Streptophyta; class Magnoliopsida; order Solanales; family Solanaceae; genus Anisodus; species Anisodus acutangulus. The sequence continues at coordinate 54,153,101 of CM056495.1, forward strand.
ATCAAGTATGTTGATAACTTTATTAAGAATAGTTATGCTTATACCTATGATTAGTTAGTTATTTTTGATATAGCAAGTATGTTGTACAAGATGTATATAAACTGTGAATCAATGAGAGGAAAAAGAAGATGGTAAGTGAAATTACAGTTATGTTCAAGTTTTTAAGCAAGATAAATTAGGAATCAACCCTTTGTTGACTATATATGTATCCAACACTCTTAGATCTTGTAACATGAGCAATATTGGGACACAGAAAATAAATGAACTATGACCTAAAAGGGGGGATTTACGAGTCCAGAGAATTTAGACGAACCTCAGAAAAGTAATAAGGAGAATGGATTTCCCGAAATAAGTTACCTGAAGTTGTGTTCAGAAGACAAAGGGAGGAAGAAAAGGACGTGAAAAGTTATACGTAAATTAGTAATCTCAATCCCTTCATAAGGGTAAACTATGTAGAAAGAATCATCGAACGGGATGAGATTTGTTAATTAAAGGCAATCAATCTACCTTCATCACCGAGAAAAATGACAGGATTCTCGACATTAAGTGGAAATAAACTTGTGAAGAGGATATGATTAATAGATGAACAGTGATAAATGATAAGTGGATAGTCGATAGACATAAGTAAAAGCATTACGACAAACTTGGTATCATGTATCCTACAAAAATATTGACAATTAGTTGGTAATAGTAAGAAGATCGACAAAGGAATCGGAGTGAGACCTCCAAGCAACAAGGGTACCAATAAAAGGTAGGCGTACAGGTAAATAAGTGGTATTTAAGTTTCCAGAGCTAAATATAAAGATTATGACGTCCATAAGTGACGATACCAGAAGTACGCTAAGATGAGGAATCTATGAAACAAAAATTCCAATCGGTAATGGCTATGTTGAGCTATCAGACAACGGATAGAAAATAATTCTTGTACAAATTTAGGGGGAAAAGTCCGAAGTTAGCAACAAGGATGAATCCAATTATGACTCAAATTAAGTATGCCAAGCTTTAGGTTCACCGGGATTATCCGTAAGGCGTTTAAAGATATATGAGTAAGAGTAGGCATGAGGGAAGTCTGACGTGGGTATTGAGCGGAGCAATGAAGAAATGATCTAAAGTAAATGATAAGGAAAAGATCTAAAGAATAAGAATGAATAAGTGAATGATGAATGAATTGGTGATGGCAAAATTTTGACTACCAAATGAACTTGAGATGACAACATTGACAAACGGTAAGTACGAAGGAAATCCAGTGGATCAACAAATTGCAAAATTAAGGTCTTCAGCGAAAAAGAAAAGGGGATGACTCTTGGCATGAAGGATATTGGAAGATAGCATGAGTACATCAAAGATTTGCCTCGAAGAAACAAGTGTATAAGGAATACCCAATGAATAAATGGTTGAATGTGAAGTATAAGTGATTTTGAGGTTACAAAGGGCAAATACGTGCTCTTTGTATGAAAGAAATATCATTTTTAGGAAATCATGAGTCTGAAACTAGTGGGTATAGTAGATGCTCTAGTAATAAGGGCAACAAAAGAAGAAATAAAGTAAAAAAAATGTCTTATATTCAGTAGTTGACAAACGATATAAATTGAGAGAGGATACTTAAGAAAATATGAGGTATAACAAAGGAAATGATGAGTCTATCTCGGGATACATAGCATCACCATATATGTATACAAACTCGAGACACTGTATGAAGCAAGAAGATCAGATGTAAAAGTAGGAAGGTAATGGACCATAGAGTCATATACCGTGGAATGACGAGAGTTACTAAAGAAGTCACAGAAAAGGACCGCCCCAAGCAGATGGCCAACCATAATAGAAACCGGGAGACTTTGACGGTCCGTCAACTCCGCTGTCAAAATGTACAGTTTTCCAATTTCGTCGAAAAATAATTCCTTGATTTGTTTAACTTTCATACACTCCGAAACGCCCATAGACAAGTCGTAACCTTCATTACCCTTTTGTAAAGTAGGAAGGTAATAGACCATAGGATTCTCGACATCAATCTATGATGTAGCATAATGCAAACTACGGGGTGTAACAAAATAATCACCTAAAACTGTGGAAATATCGATGAGCGTACAGTTTGATCAGCACGAAGCTATTGCTTATATACCGAACTTGAACAAGGATGGTCACAATTGTCAGTGACCAATTGAGACAGAGGTGGTAGAGACTCATCTATAACTGGCAATAAATCATGAGAGCTAAGAAGCACGGTAAATTGAGTTCTCCAATTCAAAAATCATTGACGCTACCAATGGTATGGGTGACAATACTGGAGATATTGGTTTGAGGATTAAATGTCGTCCAAAGAGAGGCATATCCACCTAAATTAAGAGCACCAAATTGGTGAGAAAAGGAATTAGTTTGGCTAGTGGGTGGAATGTATGACTACCCGATCAAAATTTGGTGAGAAAGAGGGTGAAAGTTGATCACCAGGGAGAAGAATGGGCAACATGTTAGATAGATGTGGATAGATATGTAGTGGGCATAGTATAAAATATTGGAGGAAAGGTAGAGAAAACAGGTGTTGCTTCATCAAACTGTTTATGGCTTTGAGGAGTTTGTATGGCTAGAATTCAAGAATAGGATGGGTTCAGGATGCCATGAGATTCCATGAAAGCTGACGAAGAATAGGGTGGTATGGAGGCTAGCTAGGGTTTTTGAAAAATAAATAAATTAGAGTGTGGCTCTTGATAGCTAGGGTTATAAGTGAATTTTCTTATATGTTATGGATCCATCATTGATACCCACCATTGTATAATGTATATAATCATTTATGGAGAGTACGAGGACTCGTGGGATCCGTATAGCTAAGGCGACAAGGTATGTACAATTTACTCCATCCTTTTTTGGCATGACTTTGTTAAAAACAAAAACAAAATAAAACATCTTTCAAAATGTTCCTATTCTTGATAAATTGAGCTGCCATGTCTTTTCATTCTATTAGAGCATTTGACTCTTGTTTGTCCCTTGTTCGGGAGTACTTTCCGCATTATATAGCATCTCTTCTTCATCCAATCTTATGATTTCCTTGTTGGTATTCACAAAAGTTATAAATGGTTGTGTATATCATTCTATTAATTAATGGACTTGATTCGTATATGATTTGTCCCATTGATTCATATGGAAAGGTAAAATGACATGTTATTCTCACAATAATAGTCGAAGGTGTAACGACCTTACGTCACTCCGACGGACTTAAGGAGTAGTCTATGTTCTTTGAATGGGTATATATATATATATATCCAAAGAGGCCTATGGCGTTATGTACTCAACCTATACAGGTATAGTACCACTGATCAGTTGGTTATGGTATTGATGATATTGCACACAGAGGCCTATGACATTATATACACGATATACTATATAGGGTATATTGCCCACATAGGCCTACAACGTTATATACGCGATTATGTCTCATTTATGTGCAGTATGGTCCACAGTTCCACTTCTGAGTTACATGTTTCTTTTGGTTTCCTTTGCACATTTATGCCTATATTTATGTTTTATCATGCCTTACATATTCAGTGCCTTCTTTCTTACTGACGTCCCTTGTTGGGGTGTTGTGTTTCATGCCCGCAGGTGCAGGTAGACAGACAGACGTACCTCCACAGTAGGTTGGCCAGTTCAGCTTGCACTTCTTTTCTTCCGGAGTTGCTGTATATATAGTGGTAGCCCATGTTGCATATGTTTATAGTTATTTTGGGTATGGCATAGCCCTGTCCCGACCTAATGACATGTTGTATGACTCCTAGAGGCTTGCAGACTATTGGTCAATGTATAGTTATTTTGTACGGCCTTATTGGCCTCCTTGTCAACTGTTGGTATATATATATATATATATATATATCGTTCTATTCAGACTTCTATTATTCCTATCATTCTGAGGCCTTGTCGGCTCAAACAATTATGTGTTCAGGTTATGATACACAGGTGGTACACTCGAACCATTCAGGCGCTGGGTGCCGGCCACAACCCCTAAAGGTGGGGTGTGACAAAATCTTAACGTTAACCTTAAGTTTGAAGTTTGAATGCAGTTCAGTTCAGTATGAATTTAGGCTATCTATAAACCTAACTGACAGAAGTTGGCAACAACATAAGCAGTACGAAGTTTGCCAAAACTAGCTAAACTTTAATAGTTTTTAAAAGTTGGATGTGATTTAAATATGAGTGCTCAAATGGCTACCTGGTATCATTTCTATCATATTCCCATAATGTATGACCCATTAAAAAAGAACGTTCTCACTATTAGGGGTGGACATATATCGGTTCGGTTCGGTTTTGTATTCGAAAAATATGAACCGAATAATTTTTATTTTTTTTTAAAAACCGAATGCAACTTTTTTTTAAAAAAAAACCGATATGTTCAGTTTATATCGCCGAATGTATCGGATTATATCGTTTTTTCTAGTTGACATTCACACCTACACTACCATAAAATTTCGACGTTGAAATCTATTGTGTATCGTGAGATGTTTACTAAATAAAAAGGAAAATTAGAAACCGATTTGGGGGAAAACACAAATTAATTGGGAAAACAGATGTTTTCGTAAAAATTCGCTGCGCCAAACCGCCTTGCGGCGGTTTGGGCCGGCCCCGTCTCGAAAAAATACCCAAAAAAAAAATACATGGTAAAACGGACATCCGAGCGCAGAGTTATGACCGTTTAAAGTTTCACCAATTTACAACTACTTTCTCCCCTTACATTTTATGGCAATGCTTCTGTGATATGTTAATCAAGTTCATGCCGCATTTGACTTCCATAAAAGCTTCATAGATTGACTTCAATGACTATGATTCAAGAGATAGTAGTAGCCTAAAATAAAAAATAAGAATAATTATATATTTAATTTATTTTTTCGGTTCGGTTCGTATCCAAAATTTAAAAACCGAATCACTAAATCTTGATCTAGTTCGGTAAAAAAAACCGAACCGAATTTCAATTTTTTCGGTTCTCCGAGTTTTTTGCCCACCCTTACTCACTATCACACATTTTTAAAATTTCACTTCAATTCTAAAACATCTTATCAACAAAGCCTCGTTAATCATTGGTTAAAGTTATAACACAATTCATGAGCAATAATAGCCCTACGACAGGACTCCGCATCTCTCTCACTCCAGTAGGTCTTCCTTTCATCTAATTAGCAGTTTGGTTCATTCATCCCTAGAGAACTATCATTAGGTATTAGGTATTGGTGCGCTACAAAACTTTTTATTCAGTCTTGGGTGGAAATTAAAGTTTCTTAAGGTTATGCAATACTAAGTACTAGGAATAAATGATGATGTTAATTCCTTTTACTTGGCTATCGGTTGTCATGTCCGATAATCCACACGAGATTATCTAAATGGTGCTCTCAATTTTTGTGAATTTATGATTTTGTCCATAGTTATCCCTCTCTCTCCAAATTTTGCTTGAGTCCCTAAAATATGACATATTTTGCAACGATCTTCAGAGTAGATCTTTAGCCATTTTTCTTAATCGCCTCTGACTTGCTTTAGCGGATCCATCCACAAGTTTGACAAAACTAGTGTTTAGAGGTCAAGTTCAATATTAGGTACAAAAAAACAAGTATAAGTAAAATTCGATATACCTATTTTAGAAACAAAAAAAATATACATTTTAAAATTTACTATTTCAATTCAAAATCCTCGATATCTAATTTTAGATCCATCACTATATGGTTTCATCTCCCCGACTTGAAAATCTGGAGCTCCATTGAAAATATATTCAATATTGGCAACCCCATCCCAGACAAATCTTATTATTATTAACAACAAACAACAACATACCCAGTGAAGTCCCACAACGTGGGGTCTGGGGAGAATAAAGTGTACGCATCCCTTACCTCTACCTTGGTAAGTATAGAGGTTGTTTCCGAAAGAAACTCGGCTCAAGAAAAAGCATAGGCACAAGCAAAGCAAGAGAAACGGTCAAACCCGGACAAGAAATTTAAAGCAGTATGAAAATTATGGTAACAAAAGCGAATAAGTCATGATAAAGCATTCTGAAAAAAGAAGCAGTAACTAATGCAGGTAAATAAGATAAACAAAGTACACGAAAGAACATACAACAACAGAAATCAAATGACAGGGGACTATAAAACAATACTACGCCTACTAGTATGATAGGCAAAGCATGGCTACAATAATAACACTACAAATATCAATATGTAAGCGTAAGTAGGACTACGCTCAACTACCTACTACTATTCTACCCTAATATGTGTCTTCCATAACCCCTTATCTATGGTCATGTCCTCAGTAAGTTACATCTGCGTCATATCCCATCTAATCAGTTCTCCTCAATACTTCTTCGACCTACTTCTACCCCTCCTAAATCCATCCATAGCCAACCTCTCACACCTCCGTATTGTTGCATTTGTGACTCTCCTCTGCACGTGCCCGAACCATCTCAACCTCACTTCCCTCATCTTATCCTTCAGCGAGGCCACTCCCACTCTGTCTCGGATATCATCATTTCTAATCCTATCCCTTATTGTATACCCACACATCTATCTCAGCATCCTCATCTCCGCAATTTTTATCTTTTGGATGTGCGAAGTCTTGACTGGCCAACACTCCGCCCCATACAATATAGTCGGTCTAACCACCACCCTATAGAACTTGGTTTTAAGTTTTGGTGGCACATTTTTATCGCATAAGACTCCAGATGCGAGCCTCAATTTCACCTACCCTGCACCAATACGATGTGTGACATCGTCATCAATCTCTTCATTCTCTTGGATAATAGACCCGAGATACTTTAAGCTTCCTTTCTCTAGAATGACTTTAGTACCAAGTCTCACCTCCACGCTTGTCTTATGGTCGTTCCCATTACTGAACTTGCACTCCAAGTATTCTGTCTTGGTCCTACTCAGCCTGAACTCTTTAGACTCCAGAGTTTGTCTCCATACCTCCAGCTTAGCGTTCACTCCGCTGTGAGTCTTATCAATCAGGACTATGTCGTCTGCGAATAACATACACCATGACACCTCCCATTGAATTTGTCGCATCAGTCCATCTATCACCAAAGCAAATAAGAATGGGCTAAGAGCTGATCCCTAGTGTAGCCCCATCATCACTGAAAAGTGCTCCGAGTCTCCTCCTACTGTCCATACCCTAGTCTTGGCTCCATCATACATAACCTTGATCGCCCTAGTGTATGCCACAGGTACACCTCTAACCTTCAAACATCTCCATAGAACCACCCTAGGAACTTTGTCGTATGCCTTCTCGAGGTCGATGAAAATCATATGTAAGTCTTTCTTCCTCTCCCTATACTGCTCCACCAATCTCCTAATAAGATGAATGGCTTTTGTAGTCTAATTACCTAGCATGAATCCAAACGGGTTCTCGGAAATAGACACGCCTCTTCTCACCCTTATCTCCACGACCTTTTTCCAAACTTTCATAGTGTGGCTTAGCAGCTTGATACCTCTATAGTTGTTGCAACTCCTGATGTCACCTTTGTTCTTGTACAAAGGAATCATTGTACTCCACCTCCATTCTTCGGGCATTCTTGCCGTCTTAAAAATGACATTAAACAACTCAGTTAGCCACTTCAAACCTGCCCTGCCTGCGCTCTTCCAAAATCCAACTGGGATCGTATCAGGCCCGGTCGCTTGTCCCATGCACATTCTGCGAACAACACCCTTAACCTCTTCAACCTTAATACTTCTACAATATCCAAAATCTTGGTACCTTCCTGATTGCGTCAGATCTCCCAGTACAATGTCTTTATCTCCTTCGTTCAAGAGTTTATGAAAGTAAGAATGTCACCTTCGTCTAATACGCGTGTCCTCCACCAGTACTTTGTCGTCCTCTTCCTTGATGCACCTCACGTGATCCAAGTCACAGGTCCTCTCCTCCCCCTCGTCTTGGCTAATCTGTACAACTTCTTATCATCGCCTTTTTCCTCTAATTCCATATACATGCGTTCAAAAGCCATCGTTTTCGTCGTCGTAACCGCTAGCTTTGTCTCATTCCTCGTCATCTTATATAATTCCCTATTCATCCACTTCTCCACCTCATACTTGCTTTCTACCAATTTCGCATACGCCACTTTCTTTGCTTCAACCTTCTCTTGAACATTACCATTCCACCACCAGTCCCCTCGATGTCCACCACAGCTACCCCGCGAAACCCCTTGCACTTCTCTAGCTACCTCCCGAATGCAACTGGCCGTCCTGTCCCACCTACCGGTCTCATCCCCACTACTCCCCCATGCCCCTCTGGCCATCAACCTCTCCCCCATCTCCTTTGCACTAGCCATGGTCAAACTCCCTCATTTGATTCTTAGCCTGTCATGCACAACCCTCCTCTTCTTCTCCATCTTGATCTCCAAATCCATCAGCAAAAGTTTATGTCGGGTTGTAAGATACTCACTCGGGATGACTTTGCAGTCTCTACAAAATTGTTGTCAACCTTTCTAAGGAGCAAAAAGTATATCCGAGTCTTAGCTACCGAACTACGAAAAGTCACCAAGTGCTCATCCTTCTTCATGAACCTCGAATTGGCTATCACCATCCCAAAAGCTTTAGCAAACTCGAAAAGTGAGACGCCTCCCCCGTTCCTGTCCCCGAGGCCAAAGCCTCCATGCACGTTTTCTATTATTATTATTAGTAGTAGTAGTAGTATTATTAGTATTAGTATTAGTATTAGTATTATTATTATTATTATTATTACTGTTATTATCATTATTATAATAATAATAATAATATAATGAAGCCCTACTATGCAACGTTATTGTTTTTTGAAGAGTTAACATGTCCCACCTCTCTATTATATATCCTGCCTATGGCACCATATTTGTACATTTCAACAGAAGACTAACTGATTGAAACAATAACACGAGAATCCAAACTTACCAGCCAGTACAAATTTTACACCACAACTTTGTTTGCTACCTGGCATCTATCAATTGCATGTGAAGATTTCATTTTAGGTCACGCTACTTTGTTTGATAACATAATTGTGGACTAGATTTTATAAGACATAAATGGTGCAGAATAACATACAGAAAGACAACGTATTATTAAATGATATATACAATTATAATATTCAAGTGAGCGAAAAGCATACAACTCTATTATAACGTAATATTTTCTCAAAAATATTAACTCTTTCAAATTACTCATTTGTGAGTTGTTTTAACTCATTTTAGGATACATCTTTTTTTCCCCGCAATTATAGTCGGCACTAAAGAATATCAAATCTCCGGCCTGTCAGAGGTATGTCCTATGAGTATGTCGCAATCCAAATCAACCACACAAACCAGTGCATGCCAATTTAATTTGAAATAACTGTAGCACCTCTATTTCCACCTCTGATCAATATCGATGTTAACTAGACACAAAACAATAATAATAATAATAATAATAATAATAATAATAATAATAATAATAATAATAATAATAAATACATTTATTTAAAGTAACAGGATTAATCAATGTGTATATATCTATATCTATATCTATATCTATATCTATATCTATATCTATATCTATATCTATATCTATATCTATTATAAAAGCATAAATATAAATGTTAATTGACCAAAATATTTTTTAAATATTAAACGATTTTTATACCCTACTTAAATTTCATTAAAAATAATATAAAGTTGGATAAAATTGTCATATTAAATGTTTTACCAAAGATTTTTGAATTCATAAATTGTTATTGGCCTACAACTGTGTAAATAGAATCCTAAGCAAAATAGTCTTCCTCTAGGCAACGTGAAAGAAATAAGAAAAATTCATGGGAAACTTAGATTAATTGTATTTTGCATTGAAATTAAAATAAGTATTTTAAAAAATTGAAGAAATAATGTTAGTTTATAATTATATTTTGGTTCCAACTGAAAAGATAAATACTGATTTTTGTTTCCTTTCAAAACTAAAACTTTTGTTCGAAAAAGCATTCTAATATTGGAGAAACCCAAGACTTGAATATAACTAAAAATTATTAGTTCTTTAGGCAACGTGGAAGAAACAAAAAATTCAATGGAAAACTTAAATGAATTGTATTTGGTTTCAAAGCACAAACTAAATTTAAAATACTTTTTTATGAAATTGAAGAAAGAATGTCAGTTTTTGTTTTGGCTACAAGTGTAAAATAAAGAGTAGCTTTTGTTTTCTTAAAGTATTTTAGCTTTTAAGTTTTGTAACTGAAACTAATACAAGTCATTTAATTTCATTCTGAAACCAAATCGAAGAATATATATATTTTTTGTGGATTTGATTTCGAATCCAGTTCAATCAGTTTTACTTTTAGATTTCTGTTTATAGACAAATCTGATTTGTCCCCTTTTTCCAATTAAATTCATTTATCTTTGGGTAAATAAGATAATCTAGCAATATTTATGCTACTATATTATTATAAAAAAAAATTCAAAGTGAAATGTTGGTCAACGAAAATATTTTGAAATTTCTGACATGCTTTTATATCCTTTAAAAATAAAATTATCACTTTAAAACATAATTATATTCCGTATTGTATAATAATGTAATATGTTTTATCGATCTATTTTTCAAATATTTTAGGACTGCCTAATTTGTAACTAATATCTAAGCATCTAAGCATATGGGACTTACCGGAGGAGATCGAGTCAATGAATCTCCCTTTGTAAAAATATCCATGAATTTTGATAATTAATTGTAACCCTTTATATAATGGAAAGAGATGGTTCAAAGTGTTCTTATTGATGTGTGACTGTTATGGGCTTACTTCAACAATAAGTAGGCATGGCTAATTGATTGGTATTACAAATTCTTTACAAAAGACTTAGGACTCTATAGCTATTGGAATGCTTTTACATTTTAGTACATTAATGCTTTAGAGATATTTAATTAGCAGAGGGCATAAAATCGTTCAATATTTGAAGGATATTTTTGTCAACCAACATTTATATTCATACTTTTAAAATAATATAGAAAGATATATATATATATATATATATATATATATATATCACTTTAAATTTTGACTCTTATATTAAACTAGGGGTGACTAGTGAGACGGGTCGGGGCGGGACGGGACGGGATTTGGGGGGGCGAGGTGGGGGTCGGGATCAGGACCTGGCGGGCCGGGATAGGGGGGACGGGAAGAGGTCCCGTCTCATCCCACATCCCGCCGGAAGAGTGGACGGGTTTCGGGGGGATGGGACGGGTCGGGAGATTTGGGGGGATTTTAATTTTTTTTAGACACTTAATTTAAATATATATATATATTTAAATACTTAAATAATTGAACAAGATAGTGAATAAAAATATTTCAAGGCTGTTTTTGTGCCTCTTATATTATTTAATAGAAATATGATTTTTTTGTAACACAATTTCAAAATTGCAACTTTGTTTCATAGTTCAAAAGTTGCAAATCACATAGTAAAATTGCCATTAAAAATTACATATTCAACCATACTCTTTCTAATTTTCTCACAATCTCTTGAGGATATTCTGTTGGAATTGGATTGTTGGTCAAATTGTTCGACGTCGCTTCCTGCTCCCCCGGATAAGATTTCGTTGTAGTTGTAGTCGTCTTCTTCGTTGATCTCGGGTTGACCGCACCTTATACGCTCCGCTCTAATCCAATCTCTGAATAAAAATGCAATATCCAAGTTGTCTCCCGCCAATGAGTGTCTGTGCTCTCCTATTTGAAACCTTCCAGTAGAAAAGTCGCTTTCAGAAGCTGTTGATGACACTTGAATATTTAACACAGCTCGGGCCATCTTGATAGTGTCGGAAATGCCATCTCATTCTCCCTCCAGTAATTCGACAAGTCTTCACGTCCATCTTCATTGACAATTGATTCGTATGGTACAACACCCTGCAAACATAAACATCAAACTCGCTAATTTGTGAAGAACTTGAATCACTATACATTCTATTTCTAAGCCCTTGAATACTAGAAGCAGAAACATGTCTTTTATTAGGTTGTAGTGAAGTAGAAGAAGATGGTACAGAAGCCGGTTGATTATTTGCACTTTGCTCTTGGTAATATATATATATATATATATATATATATATATATATATATATATATATATATATATATATATATATATATATTTGCATTCAGTGTGTATGCTAGACATAACTTCTTTTTTAGTTGGTTCGTAAGTTGGTTCTTTAGTTGGGTCTGTTGAAAGTATTTCTAAGCTTTCATAAATCATTTCAACAAGTGTTACAACTGTCTATTTTAATAGTAGAATTTAATACAACACCAATAAAATAAATCGTGGGAATAGGAAAAAAGTATTTTTTAAATTTTATAAACATTTTTTAATAGTTGTCACGTAAGTTGATTTTTGCATATATTCATTATGTAACAAAAATATTAGAGCTATATAAAATAACATAGATGAAATAGTAGGATAATAAATTTCAGAAAATTTCTTAGTAGCTAGAAAAAATTTCTCTAAAAATACAATAAGTTCCAAAATTTTATCTCAATCATCATCTACAAGCATATCCGTTGGATTTTGATTATGGGCGTTAAATAATAAACTTATAGGTCTTTTATACTCGTGAGCAACAAGTAATTGTTCATACAAAGAATTCCACCTAGTCGCAACTTCTTCTGAATTTTTTCTATAAGGTAATCCACAATCATGACAAGTTTTTTTATACTCTTTGCGTCTTTGTATTTTATTACCTTTAAAAATAAAGTTTATAGCAAATTGTACTTTATCAAGTATTTCTTTAAAAAGTTTTAAACAATCCTTTACAACTAAGTTATAAATATGACATGCACATCTAATATGAAAAATATGGGAAAACGATGGAGTAAATCGAGTTTTTAAAAGGTTTATAGCATAATCATTAGAATAAGCATTATCTAATGTAATAGTCATAATTTTATCAGTAATTCCATAATATTCACTAATTTCATGAATATTTTTGAAATAAAAACTCCAGTGTGCCTTTCATAAATATATCTATATGCTAATATACATTTTTACATAGACCAATTCTGATCTATTGAATAACATGTAATAGTTAAATAATCATTACCGTTATTACTACGACCTATGTCAGAAGTGATAACTATTTTTCCATTAAAATGATACAATGCATAACGTAAATATTGTTGATATTCATGCGCAAATTTAAAAACATCTCTTCTAATCGTTGATCTAGGAAAACCATTAAAAACAGGATTATGTGTTTCTCGAATGTAATGAATAAAATCAGGAGAGGAAGGAAATGAAAAAAGCAAACCCTCCACAACAACTAATTTTGCTAAATTTTTCCTATCTCCGTGTTTATCATATTTAGGACCTATAACTCCCCCCCGTCATCGGGTTAATTCGGCCCTATACTTGGTCGGAGACACTATGTGAACCTTGTCCCGACGCAGAAGGCATTTGCACACCCAATTTTTCAACCAAGTGTTGATTATACCTTGCTTTGTGAGAGTTTTCTGCATGTCTCATTAAACCTCCCGTCCCACCTTGACTTTTTCCAGTTTTAAATTTATAAACTTCGCGATAAATTTTACAAATAGCTAGTTGATTAGGAATGTCCCTATCGGAAAAATCTCATGCAGGTGATTTTAATTTTCGTTGTCTTTGTCCTCAACTCATACTAGGAGGAATATGAGGCATTCCAATTTCAGTTTCAGTTTCAGCCTGAGACTCAGTCTGAGCCTGAGGTGGAGGTGCACTAGTGGGTGTGTTACCTAAATTATCTTCTAATTCATTTTCTAAATTAAAGTCTGGTTCAGAATATACTTTATGATCTAATGGTATATTAATATTAACATTTAAAAAATCAGTTTCATCTACATGAGTGAAACTATCGTAATTAGGATTACTAGAAGATGCACCTTACCCATGTTACCCTAGTACCTCTACCAACAAAACGTTCACTTCGTTCCATTATAATTATATAAATAAATAATTAAAGTTAATGAAATTAAGTACGATAATTAAAATTAAGTAACAATAATAATTTAAAGAAGGAACGAAGGTACCAAACGCCGACGTGTAATCGAGGTTGAAAATTGAAACTTTGCTCGATGATCTTCAAACTAGTTGCCAACTTCACTCTCAATTTTTGAACTTTGAAAGAAATTAGCAAATAAAATATAATATTTAGTGTGCAATGTAGACTTGTAGAGAGAGAGAGAGAGAGAGATTAGAGAGATGGTAGAAAGATTTGTGAGAAAAACGAAGAGGAAAATGAGGTATTTATAGTTGCGAAATACGGTTAAAGTGTAAATATACTAACTTAGGGGTTACAAAAAATTATTAAGGGGGTAGGGGGTTTATGGGGTGTGGGGGCCAAAATGGCCGTTATTAGCCATTGCCAACGACTAAAATCAAAATTCGGCCGTTGTACAACGACTATTTCTGCAGGGGGTGGACGAGGCGGGACTAGGCGGGCCGGGTCGGGGACGGGATGGGCGGGATCGGGACAAGCCCTTGTCCCGTCCCGAGTTCGATCCCCTATACCGACGGTGAACATCCCGATTCTTTTTTGGGGGGTCGGGGGCGGGTTGCGGGCTGGGGCGGGATCGGACCGTTTCCACCCACCGGACACCCTTATATTAAACTAGTTACTTGATCATATACAAATATTAGTTGCATGTAAGTTTTCTCTCAAACGGATAAGAACAGAATGATGTAAGCATCAAGTTGCGAAGAAACTCAAATTACTCTTAAGATTTATTTAATTACTTGATTTTTTCCTTTCAGAAATACGTGAAAGGTCTGGTTATTAACTATATAAGGTCTTTTAAACGTTGAAGGTTTAGTTATTAACTATCTGTTTGACTATGTTAGGAATTTTCACACGTGTCATGGGTATTACTAGACTGTAAGCTTCGTAGTTGGTTGAAATCCCTTAACTTTTTTAAAAACAAAATAATATTCTTTCACGTTTTGGTTCATTGGAGTTTTTTAATGTATAGCTTCATATATTAAATGTCTTAAACAGTGTTATTACTTATTATCATTAGTATTGAATTTTACTTTACCTAGTTAAGTTGGTATAAAGCATTTTTTTTATTTTTATCACGTTATTTTTTTGCATATTCTGAAAGTATATTTATGTCCTAGAGACAATCTGTATTATGACAAATATACTTTATACACATTCATATTATCATTAATGGAGATTAATATTATGATATTTGCAATTATTGAATTATTATTTGATTGTTTGTAATTATTCATTAATGTGCATCCCTTGAGCTTACGTTGTCATTAATAGAGTGATGTATTCATGATAGAGCGTAACTCTTAAAATAGCATCGACTAATGATCATCGAGAATGGGATATCGATGATATGTGATAAGTCGACATGTGGTCTGCATCGCATCCTTAGAGGATGTAGTATGTCTCACCTGGTACGAGTAATGGTTACTCGTGATGGACACATGGATACCTTGGAAATATTGGTATACCCTGCTGATATACTGTTTGTTATATTTGTCTAAAGTATGATCAGCGTGTGGGAGATAGAAGTCCTTAGACTTGAGGTCAATACGCGCCTTGTCTACAAAGTAATGTACTTTGATCCAGTCCTAAGCTCAAATGCCTTATAGGTTGAGATACGACTTGTATTGGGTACATTACGATGTGGATTGAAGGTGGTAGTTGAGCCAAGATTAGGATTCATTCCTCGAATGTATATTCGAGAGAACACTCAGATTCTCAGTGATATTAGGTTGACTAAGTCGTTGGCCAACGCAATAGACATATTTAGAATATGGTCTATTCGTCAACTAATATAGATGAGATACAATGATTAAGCCATTTGGATAGACACTTGACAAATTCTAAGCTTGATCGGGTGCGTCGTGAATGAAAGGATTTTATCTTACCACATAAAGGTTAAGTTTATTGGATTCGCGTAAACGTACTTCACATATTGAGTTCGTCTTCCGGCGTCGTCTAGGAGTTCCGTGTAGACCTTAATTTGATTAATGTCAATATGAAAAGGCATGTAGGGTCACACTATGTCGATTGTCCGTTTCGATCTAAGGATGTATTGAGAGAGTAATTAAATGTTCGATTTGGAATCGAGATATTTAAATGAATAATGATTATTTTAATTAAGTCAAAATTAGATTTTGGATTTAATTAAGAATGCACCGAAAAAATAAATCGAGACAGTGCAGAGCACGTCGAGCGCCGCGGCGCCCATACCCTAGGGACGCGACGCCTCTGCCTCGATTTTTGGGTCAGGCCCAATGTCAAACCCTAATCCGGTTTTGACCTATTTTTCAACTATAAATAGAGTCATTTACCTCATTATTCAACACACCAATTCTGAAAATCATTCTAAGCCTTAGAGACTTAGAATCAAATACTCTCTCGAACCTCTGCCAGATTTCCTAGCTTTCCGAAGAAGAAATACATTAAAGCTTGGAGCTTGCAATTGGAAGGGCAATCGCGTGTGCACCTCACAGTTGATAAAGATTTCAGATAATCATAACTTGTAAGTATATATTTTATGTTACACGTTTCATTGTTGTATAACCATACCAGAAATTATTGTTGGGGTAAGTAAGAAACAAAACCTTTAAACTTTCGTTGTGCCTTATTTATGTGTTTTGAACCCAACAAAAACCTTCATATTCAATGGTCATTCTCATTGTAATTATTTTGAAAACATAAAGTACAGCATTTTCGAATGCTAACATAGTTTATAGGTGTTATGGTATTTCAAAATTTTGAAAACCGCCTGAAAATATTATTTCTTTCGTCTAAAAAAGATTGATCTAGTTTGACTTGACACAAAATTTAAAAAATAAATAAAGACTTTTAAAATGTATGGTCCAAAATAAATCTTAAATATTTATGTAGTTGTAAATGATCTCATAAAGTTAAATTATTTTATAAATATAGAAATGACTCAATCTTTTCGAAATAAACTAATAAGGAAATTAGGTTGATCTTTTTGAGACGAGAGAGTACTAATTAATTCAAAAGAAGCTTCTTTATTTCATGAAAAATATGAATAAGGTATTATTTTCTTACCTCAAGATATTAGTGCAATTATATGCGATTTGCTCGTTGCTATTATTAGATATTGTTGGATTTTCCGAATCTCTCTGAAAATTTGAATCCTTCTCGTTTCTACATTCTGCATTATTTAATTTTCAGAAACAAAAGTAAGTGTAATGTTTGATATTCTGCTTCGTCATTTTGAGTTCGATGAAATTCTATAATTTGAAGTGTTATTATTATTGAATAACTTTTCGTTCTATCTTGAGAAAAATTGATCCAAATATCTGTTGGAAATTTGCCTTTGGTGGAGAGGTGCGTCCACCCGTATTTAATGACTTAAACACTAGGGTTCCATATGTTGGAGGCTTTGTCTCTTCACACGTGCATAATCTACTAAGTGAGTAGATGACCGTAGGGCCAAGAATCGTCAAATTTCATTGAGAAATGAAAGAGATATTGATCCACGAAGTAAGGTGTTTGAGGCATGAAAATATGGTATGGGACAAATCTACAACATCGGTGGGAAAAAGAAGAATTGTTCTCTTTATAAGTCTCAAAATTGGTTAAGGGTTTGGGACCCCAAGGGGTAACCCATGTGTTTGAAGGAGGGAGAACCTAGATGTGCTTGAGTTCAAGGCTAAGTCTACACGCGCGCCATCGCCGCCCGCCCGTCCCGTCCGGGCTCGGGTCACGGGTCACGGATCGTGGGACTTGGGCCTTGGGCTTCTTCTCTTTGGACCCCAAATTGCTTTATAATTATAGTTTGATCTAAGGCTGGTGGGCCGACGACCACCCGACCGACCCGCCGTCCCGCCTCGACCCCCGCCTAAAAAAAAAAAAATTTAATCTGGCGGGACTCGAACTCGGGGATCGGACGATGTCTCGTCCCGCCGCTGCACCGCCCCGCCAGTTCGCCGACCGAGCCCGCCCGAGACCGTCCCAGCCCGACTCACCCCGACCTTAAACCCTCTTTAAAAATGGCCAGCACCAACGCCATTTTAGATTATGGCCGTGGCCAACGGCCATTTTAGGCCCCCTCCCCAACCCCCTACCCCTTAATATTTATTTTTAACCCATAAGTTATTATATTTACACTTTAACCCAATTTTTCAACTATAAATAACTCATTTTCTCTTCATCTTTCTCACAAATCTTCCTACAATCTCTCTAATTTCTCAATATATCTCTCTACATTCTTTGCTAAATATTCAATTTTATTAATTCATTTGGGAATTGGGAGTGAAGTTGGCAACTAGTTTGAGGATCTTCCATCGAGCAAAGTTTCAATTTTCAACCTCTCGATTACACGTCGACGTTACGTCGGCGTTTGGTACATTCGTTCCTTCATTAAATTATTATTGTCTGTTTATTTTATTTAGCGCACTTAATTTTATTGTCTTTAATTATTTATTATCATAATTAAAATGGAAGGATTAAAAGGTATGTTTAAGGGTAAGGGTAAGGGTGCTTCTTCTAGTAGAGGCAACCAGGGCAAGTGGTACTTCTTCTAGTCATCTTATTCCTACACAGATGATTTTGTTGATACTCAACATTTTTCTACAATACCATTAGATTTAGATGAGGAGTTATTTTCTCGAACTCAAGAAGACTTTAATTTAGACGATGATCTAGACGATACACCCACTAATATTGATGACAACACGCCCACTAGTGCACCTTCAACTGAAATACCTCATATTCCCCTAGTATGAGACGAGGTCCAAAGCGACCATTAAAATCGGATGCATGGACATTTTTGATAGGGACGTAGAGAATCAAGTAGCCATATGTAAAATTTGTAAAAATGTTTTAAAATTTAAAAGCTGGAAAAGGTCACGGTGGGGCGGGGTTTAATTAGACACGTAGTAAGTGCTCATCCTTAGGTATGCCCAATACCAGGCTTCAAAACCGGTGGCAAACGCCGCTCCATCGGGACAAGGTTCACATCGACATCTGTCCGGACCAAGTCTGGTCAAATTAACCCTATGACGGGGGAATTGTAGGCTCTAAATACAACAAACATAGAGATAGGAAGCAATATCAAAATTAGTTCTTTGTGGAGGGTTTGCCTTTTTCATTTCCTTCATCTCCGGTTTTATTCATTACATTAGAGATATATATAATCCTCGCTTTTAACGGTTTTCCTAGGTCAATCTGTTAAGAGAGATGTATTTAAATTTAGCATGAATATCAACAATATTTACGTTTTTCATTATATCATTTTAATGGCAAAGTATCTATCACGTCTGATATAGGTCGTAGTACTAACGGCCATGATTATTTAAGCGTAACTTGTCATTGGATAGATTATAAATGGTCTATGCAAAAAGCGTATTTTAGCGTATAGATATATAGATGATAGGCACACGTACTTTTATTGCAGAAAATATTTATCAAGTGTGCGATTATTACGGAATTACCGATAAAATTATGACTATTACATTAGATAACGCTTCTAATAACAATTACGCAATTACAATGTTAAAAAATAGTTTAGCTCCATCTTATCCAGACCATTTTCATATAAAATGCGTGCCATATATATAACTTAATTGTAAAGGATGGTCTATCACTTTTTGAAGACATTCTTAGTAAAATACAATTTGCTATAAACTTTATTTTTAAAAGTAATAAAGTACAACGTAGAAAAGAATATAAAAAACTTGTCACGATTGTGGACTACCTTATAGAAGAATTCCACAAGAAGTATCGACTAGGTGGAATTCTTTATACGAGCAACTACTTGTTGCTTATGACTATAAATTACCTATAACTTTATTTTTAACTCTCATAATAAAAACCCAGCTGATATGATTTTAGATAGTGATTGGGTAAAAATTTCCGAACTTATTGTATTTTTAGAGAAAAATTTTCAAGCAACAAAAGAATTTTCCTGTATATATTATCCTACTATTTCAACTATGTTATTTTATATAACTCTAAAATTTTTATTACTTAGTGAATATATGGAAAAACCAGTTTATAAAGGCATTTATTAAAAATGTTTGTCAAAATAAAAAAATATTTTATTCCTATTCCTTCTATTTATATTATTGGTTCTGTATTAAATCCTACTATTAAAATAGACGGTACTAAATCACTAATTGAAACTATTTACGATTGTATAGAAGTACTACCACCTCCAAGTCCCAAAAATCTAAATCACCCACCACCTATTGAACAAACTAAAGAAGAAGTGTTGAATAGCGTAGAACACCAATGCAAAAATATATATAGATTTTATCAACAAGAAAATGCTAGTAACGCATCACTACCATACCATCTTCTTCATCTTCAACACAACCTCACAAAGACATGTTGTTTCGCGGCTAGTATTGAAAGCCTCGTAAATAGAATGTGCTTGGCCGTACCTCTACTAACCAAATTAGCGAGTTGGATATTTTTGTTTTGCAGGGTTACTGCATCGTATCAAGAAGTTATCAATGAAGATGGACAAGAAGACTTCTTTGAAATCTTTGGAGGGAATGAGAAGACCTTTCCGACACTTTCATTGATGGCTCGAGATGTTTTGAACATTCAAGCGTCATCAAGCTGCGTCAAGCGCTTTTTCTAGTGAGATAT
The DNA here is from genome assembly GCA_029783415.1 of Anisodus acutangulus. Classification (NCBI taxonomy): domain Eukaryota; kingdom Viridiplantae; phylum Streptophyta; class Magnoliopsida; order Solanales; family Solanaceae; genus Anisodus; species Anisodus acutangulus. The sequence continues at coordinate 54,173,650 of CM056495.1, forward strand.
CAAATAGGAGACCACAGACACTCATTGGCGGAGACAGCTTGGAAATTGCGGTATTATTCGTGAGAGATTGGATACGAGCGGAGCGGAGAAGGTGCGGTCAACCGGAGATCAACGAAGAAGATGATGAAAACTACAACGAAATCTTAACCGGAAGGTAGTGGAAGCGGCGTGGATCAATTTGACCAACAAATACCTATTCCAACCTAAGAACCACATGAAATCATCAAGCAATTAGAAATGCATTTTTGAAAATGTAATTTTTAATTGCAATTTTATTATGTAATTTGCAACTTTTGGACAACACCATAAAGTTGCAATTTAGATTTTAGACAATTGTATTTGTATTACAAAAATCATATGTCTATTAAATAATATAAGAGGCACAAAAACAAATATGTTTTTATTACACTATCTTGTTTTGTTTATTGAGTTTTTATACATATGTTATTTTAAAAAAAAAAAAGGAAAACCCGACTCGCCTCGACCCGAGCCCGACGAGCCCGCCCGCCGATATCGACGGATCGGGATCGGACGGATCGAGCAGTCCCGCCTGCACCCGCTAGGCCCGCTAGTCCCGATCCCGACCCCCCGTCCCGCCCGACCCCGACCGCTGCATCTACCGCTGCAGAGCCCTACCACCGCCACCCCTAGATTGATCCCTGGAGTTTCTGAAAAGCTGAAATTGGGAACGACGGAAGACAGAAAGTTTTTGCCTGCCGTTTGAGTTGATTTTTGGAGCGTTAAAACTCCCATTAATCTGCACCTTAACTCCTCCCTAACAACTCATTTATGTTGCACAATCAGTCATTACTTGGCTGATTAACTCCCTCACTAATGGTCATAAACAATCATTACTTGGCCATAAACGGTCATTACTTGGTAGTTGAGGAGTCCCTCCCCTTATGCTATATATTGGAGCCTTTTGGCTCAATTGCAGAGACTACAAGATATACAACACAGAGAAAAACAGAAGATAGAACAACTGAAATTCTGTCCAAAACGTGAGCTCAAACAGTGGGCAAAAACAGAACAGAAAACTCTTCCTTCCTTTTTCATTCTTCAGCAAGTCGTTTCGTGTTTGTTTTCTTTGTCGGAATCAACCTATTTGCTTTGTAGTGTTGATTAGTTGTTGTTTTATCTTGGGAGACTATTGCACGTTAACGTAAAAGCATATATACGGGACAATCTTGTCTTAAAGACAGAGAGTCATCTCTCGACTCAGCCACAGTTGTAACAATCCAAATTTAGTGTTTCTTGATTTCAGGTTATCAAGATTCAAGACTCAACAAGCTTGCGGCAGTTCTGAATTGCCTATTTGTTTATCCTTTCGAACACTTGTAATATTTATTTACTTTGCGTACTGCTTTACATATCCAACAATATCTTGGGTGATAGTGAGGAGATTAAACTCCTTAAAGATACACAGTGAACTGTGTGGCTTGGATTAATTTCATTTCTATTCTAACTTCTACTTTTCTGATTTTCTGCTTTGAACACAGTATAATACTCCCTCTGTCCCAATTTATATGACATATTTTTTTTTAAAATGATATATTTTCTTATTTGACAACAATCTTACTTTAAACTTTACATTTTACGTTTAACAAGATAATCTAGAACCACAAAAATATTTTTGGCTTGTTTTATACCACAAGATTCAAAAGTTTTTATTTATTTCTTAAACTCCTTGTCCAGTCAAACTACATCATATAAATTGGAACGGGAGAAGTAACAAATATTTTAGGTAATTTTTTATTTTTTGAGAAAACTTATTATAATCTATCATAATTGAAGATTATTTTTTATAATGCATGCAATGATCGATTCCTTTTTTTTTTTTGCAGTAAATTAAGATCAAGGGTTCACCTCCTTGTTAAAATCGCGTCAGCCACTAATAATACATGTGTGATATGTCTATGTACCTTGATAATTATGCCTATCTATTCGCCACGTAGTAGTAAAACGTATGGCTAATTGATTCATTAGTGTTGACTGTGTAAACCGAATATCTTCCGCCAGATATTCTGTCGCAACTCGACAAGGTTCCAAAGGCTTTCTGACTGTTCAAGATATGACAAGGAATCATTTCTGATTTTTTCCCCCTCTAAAATGATTTGAAACAAAGAGTATCGACATGCTGAATTTATTCCTCCTCAAAAATAATTATTTAATTTTAAAAAATCAAGAGATAATTTATTATTATTTTTTATTTTATTTTTAGTATTAATTATTGAGTTGACAAGTTTAAAATTTTTTTAGTGGTTGCACAACTTTTAAAATATGTTTTATTAATTTCAATTATTAGGTTACTTAGTAATAATTAAGGGTGGAATAGTTAAATTTAGGTTACTTAGTAATAATTAAGGGTGGAATAGTTAAATTATCATTCTATTTTTGGCTCCTTAATAAGCGTGTCAAGTCAATATGTGACAAGTAAAAATGGACGGAGGGAATATTTGCTAAAGTCGACAAGTAGGGTCTGTTTGATACGAAAAAATCATAGTTTTTTTAGTTATTTATTTATATTTATTAAGTAAGTAAAAAATATTATTTCAAAAATATTAACATATAATAACCTAGAAAAAATATTATATATAGTGGACGGGGTGGGGCTGGAAGTGGTAGCGTTGGAGTGAGAGGAAACAATGAGTTTGAAATGCCACTTATAAAATTGTTTACTTTCACAAAAAAAGTCATTTGTTTTATTCTTAAACAATTTAATTCCGTAGAAAAAAAATATTTATTAAAATATTTAATCAACCAACCTTAAAAGAATTAAAAAAGTATTTTCTGAAATATATTTTTCTCTGTTCTAAACACACCCTTAAAAATTGGAGAGGGGAAATCAATGGCCAACATTGCACCCAAAATGTAATCTCATTGGTACAACACCAAATCAATGAGCAATTATTATCCATTAATCAGTGCAAAGAGATTAGTCCAACACAAATCAATGAGCAATTATCCATTAATTGGTGCAAATTGGTGACGATAGCTCATCCGTTGGGTACTTTTTGGCATATTTCTTTTCGTAATTATTTGATATTCGAAATCTTTTTTTTAAAATTAATTTGGACTAATGTTGCGTGCGCCATATATGACCCATTATAGAGAAAGTGCTTTTTATCCGAAGTTTGTTTATTTTTAAAGCTCAAGATTGAAACGTAAGTAATAATAAAAGAATCTCATTGTTAGATATACATAATATACATAATATATTCTATGTATATTGTGTATATCATGTATCCCGAAATTATAGAGTGCACTGCCCACCCGTGGGCTCTTCTCCTTCTCCTCTACTTTGTACAATTATGTAATGTAATATTGTACTGTAATTAGTATTGTACACTTACCATAATTGTATAGTTAGTCTCCAAATCTCCTTCTTCTCCTCTACTTTGTACAATTATGTAATGTAATATTGTAGTGTAATTAGTATTGTACATTTACCATAATTGTATAGTTAGTCTCCAAATAGAATAAGGTTTTAGGAATAGAATAGGTATAGGATTCTCCTATTATGAAAATATGTAACTTGTATAAATACTCTTTCAATTAATGAAAATAATCAAGGCATTATTTCTTTCATGGTATCAGAAGTCTAGGTTATTTTTTTCATCTCAAAATTTCCGTCCACCTTGCTCATCGGATTCCGACTTCCCTTCCCCGGTCTTCCTTGCCGTCGGTGGTCTTTCTTTTGTGTTTTGTTTTTCCTTCTCAAAACACCTATTGTTCTTTTGTTATGTCTACGTCAAAGAACACATTTCACCCTGCCCTTGTTGTTTCTAACATCAAGAATCATATCCCTCTAATTCTTGAAATAGAAAACGTCCAATACGCGACGTGGGCCGAGTTGTTCAAAATTTACGCTCGTTCGCATCAAGTCATCCATCACATAATCCCCGCGGCTCCTGGTGATACGGAGGTGCATACACGCGAGGATGATCCTAAGTTATGGACAACACTTGATGACACCGTCCTTCAGTGAATTTATTCTACTATCTCTACCGACCTATTGCAGACGATTATTGAGCCAGACGCTACGGCGATGGCTGCATGGGATAGACTGCGTGATATATTCCAGGATAATCAAAATTCTAGAGATGTTACCCTTGAACAAGATTTTTCCCACGTCAACATGGAAAATTTCTCGAACGTTTCAGCATATTGCAAAAGGTTGAAAGAATTGGCGGACCAACTCCGCAACGTTGGTGCGCCAGTTATTGAAGATTGTCTTGTTTTACAGATGGTTGTTGGCCTATCCGAGGCCTATAGTGGCGTTGGAACTCTCATTCGTCAAAGTAATCCTCTTCCGAGGTTCTATCAGGCACGTTCCATGCTTACCTTGGAAGAAGCCGGTTTGACTAAAAAGGCGGCTACTAATGTTAGTCATGATAACATCCTCCACTAATCCTCAAAATGTTGGTGACAATTCGAACCAAAACCGATCTCATGGGGGCGGCAAAAATGGCCGGACAAATAATGGAAAAAATCATGGGGCAAACGCGGCAATTCCGACAGAAGTGGCAGTGAACCCCATCTCGATTATAGTGGGCCACCGACCCACTGGTCTCAGCCTTAGGCCTCTGGACCATGGGCTTGGACCAGTGGATAGTAGCCCTACGACCCAACTCCACACAACTTTCCAACCACTAGCCAGTGGGCTTCCCAGCAGCCTTGACGGCCCACTGGCCAGTAGTTCCAGCTGCAGTTACGGGACAGGGAAGAACGCAGGAATTCTTGGGCCCGGCCTCCGCAAGCCCACCACTTAGCAGGCCCCACTCAGATCGATATTGAGGTCGCGATGCACACACTTGGTTTGACTCAACCGGACCCGAATTGGTCTATAGACACTGGTGCCACTACCCACATGACATCTGATTCATGTATTTTCTCGTCTTATTCTAATTTGAGTAACCCTCGTGGCATAATTGTTGGTAATGGTAATTTTGTTTCAATTCGTGGTTATGGTCATAAAACATTGTCTCCCTCTCATCCACCCCTTATCTTGAAAAACACCCTATATGCCCCCAAATTGATTAAAAACATAGTGTATGTCCGTAAATTCACTACTTACAATTTTGTTTCTATTGAATTTGATCCATTTGGTTTCTCTGTGAAGGATTTCAAGAGGGGGAGTCCTCTCATGAGGTGTGATAGTAGGGGAGATCTTTATCCTATCACACCCAGTTCAGGTCCATCGAGTCAAGCCTTGCCCTAAGCATTTGCAGCCCTTTCTCCTTCCTTGTGGCATGCACGTCATGGTCATCCAGAGTCGTCTATTTTATCGTCATTAGGTAAAACTAATTTCATTTCATGTAAGGCTACGCGTAGTACTCCAAATTGTCAGTCTTGTTCTTTAGGAAAAATTGTTAGGTCATTTGTAGACTCAAAATCTCATACTTTAATGTCATTTGATATTATTCATAGCGACTTATGGACATCTCTTGTTCTTAGTTCTTTGGGTCATCGGTATTATATTATTTTTTTGGATGATTATTCTAAGTTTTTATGGACTTTTTCAATAGCGAAAAAATCTCAATTTTTTTCCATCTTCTTGAAATTTAGAGCATTCATTAGAACCCAATTCGAACGGAAAATCAAAAATATTCAGTGTGATAATGGCAAAGAATATGACAATGGGGTGTTTCGGGAAATCTGTGCTAATAATGGGATCAATTTTCATTTTTCTTGTCCTCATACGTCTTCACAAAATGGAAAAGCCGAACGCAAAATTCATTCTATAAATAACATTGTCCGAACTTTATTGATTCATGCTTCCGTGCCCCCGTCTTTTTGGCATCATGCTCTACAACTGACTACATATCTCCTTAACATTCTTTCTTCCAAAGGTTTGACGTATTCTCCCCCCTAAAATTTTATATAATAAAACACCTTCGTATTCCCATCTTAAGGTGTTTGGGTGCTTGTGTTATCTCTTATTTCCATCCACCACAATTAACAAACTTTAGACACGGTCTACTCCGTGTGTGTTTTTCGATTTTTCGTCTAATCATCGTGGTTATAAATGTTTTGATTTATCCTCTAATAAAATCATTATTAATCACCATGTCATTTTTTATGAATCCCAGTTTCCGTTTGCTAAGGTTAGTAATCCCGGGCCTAATTCATATAATTTTTTGGATGATGTTCTTTCCCCGAAACTTACACTATTTTTTGTATGTGTCCCGCACCCCAACTCCGCCAGTGGGCCCACTGCCCGCTGGTCCTCCACAAACAGTGTCGTTGTCAAATCTAGGTCCAGCAACTGGGCCATCCATTCTACCTAGTTCCAAGTACTATTTCTGGGTCTAGTGTTGGCCCAGTTCCCGGTTTCATCTCCCGATTTGGGCCAGCAGGCCCACTGCCTGCTGGCCAGTCCGTCCCGAGTCCCGAAATTTCCCAAAATCCACCCGCCTCTGCCCCGAGTCATAGACCAGTCACCCGTAGTCAACAAGGGATTTTTAAACCAAAAAGACATTTTAATTTACATTCTTATGTTCTTAAATCACCATTGTCCCGTAATCATGTGTCTGCATTAAATGACCCGAATTGGAAAATTGCTATGACCGATGAATATAATGCTCTTATTGATAATAAGACGTGGGAGTTGGTGTCCCATCCATCTGGTATTAATATTATTAGGTCTATGTGAATTTTTGCTAAAAAGAAAAATTCAGATGGTTCATTTGCCCGACATAAGGCGCGCTTGTGGGTGATGGTAAGACTCAGCAGGTTGGTGTGGATTGTAGTGAGACATTTAGTCCGGTGGTCAAGTCGGCTACCATTCGCACTGTGCTTAGCTTGACTCTTTCAAAAGCATGGTCTATTCATCAGTTAGATGTGAAGAATGATTTCCTACATGGTGACCTCAAGGAAACAGTCTATATGCCTCAGCCTTTGGGATTTAGGGATCCCAAACATCCTCATCATGTCTGTTTGTTGAAGAAATCCTTATATGGGCTTAAGCAGTCTCCACGGGCTTGGTATAAGTGGTTTGTCGACTATGTTTCGACTATTGGGTTCACTCACAGCAAGTCGAATAATTCCTTATTCATATATCATCGTGGGTCGTCCTTGGCTTATATACTTTTGTATGTGGATGATATTATCTTAACTGCTTCTTCCGATGCATTACGCCGGTCTATCATGACAATGCTCAGTTCTGAGTTTGCTATGAAAGACTTGGGGCTTTTAAGCTAGTTTTTGGGGATTGTTGTCACTCGTCATGCAGGTGGGTTGTTCTTGTCCCAGCGGAAGTATGTAGCTGAGATCATTGAGAGGGTTGGGATGCTATCCTCTAAGTCCACTTCCACTCCCGTTGATACTAAGCCCAAACTTGGGGCTGCGGCAGGCGCGCTATACGAGGATCTGACCCGCTATAGCAGTCTTGCAGGGGCCCTTCAGTACCTTACATTCATGAGACCCAAAATTACATATGCCGTACATCAGGTGTGTTTGTTTATGCATGATCCCAGTGTTGAGCACATGAATGCGCTCAAACGCATCCTTCGGTATATTCAGGGTACACTTGACTATGGCTTACATCTATATCCTTCATCAACGACAACACTTGTCTCGTATACAAATGCTGATTGGGCTGGCTGTCCGGACACTAGACGGTCTACATCTGGCTATTGTATATTTCTTGATAATAACTTGGTCTCATGGTCTGCGAAGCATCAGTCGACTTTATTCGGTTCCAGTGTACAGGCCGAATATAGAGGGGTAGCTAATGTGGTCTCTGAATCACGTTGGTTACATAATTTGCTGTTAGAACTTCATTTTCCTATTCAGAAAGCGACATTGATTTATTGTGATAATATTAGTGTCATCTACCTTTCTGGTAATCCGGTTCAGCACCAGCGCACTAAACATATCGAGATGGACATTCACTTTTTTCGTGAAAAGGTTGCTCGTGGGCATGTTAGCATCTGACATGTCCCGTCCAGGTATTCAATTGTTGACATCTTTACGAAAGGTCTTCCCTCGGTCCTTTTTGAAGATTTTAGGGAAAGTCTCAGCGTTCGAAGACCGCCCGCTCAGACTGAGGGGGTGTGTTAGATATACATAATATACACAATATACTCTATGTATATTGTGTATATCATGTATCCCGAAATTATCTAGTGCACTGCCCACCCGTGGGCTCTCCTCCTTCTCCTCTACTTTGTACAATTATGTACTGTAATATTTTAGTGTAATTAGTATTGTACACTTACCATAATTGTATAGTTAGTCTCCAAATCTCCTCCTTCTCCTCTACTTTGTACAATTATGTAATGTAATATTGTAGTGTAATTAGTATTGTACACTTACCATAATTGTATATTTAGTCTCCAAATAGAATAAGGTTTTAGGAATACAATAGGAATAGAATTCTCCTATTATGGAAATATGTAACTTGTATAAATACTCTTTCAATTAAAGAAAATAATCAAAGAATTATTTCTTTCGCTAATTTATCCCACTACATGTCTTAATAGTCTTTTTCTCACGTTATTTTGTAATAATTTGTACTTAACATCGTTCCATAAATCGACAATCGGATTGAAAGTGACAGAAGAATTCATATAAACAATGGATTTCATCAACATAGAATCGAGCTTACAGGTTGCAAATGTTAGTGTTTCATTATAAATGACCTTTTAACTTGTGAAACTACAGTCAACCAGAGAGCGCGCGGCGCTTTCGTAATGTAATATTTAATTGAAAATACTGGTTAGGAGATTTACTGATTTTTTCTTAGTGAAAGTAGCTTTGAAGCATCATGACTTGTTCACTAATCGGTAAAATTATCACAAAATTGATGAATTTCTTGATTTCTACAAACTAGATATTGTCTAAGATATGCAAAGCGTATTTTGTATAAGCCTAACTGTCATACTAAGTTGAACTTGTTTTTTCAACACCCATAATGATGTATTTATACGTTATAAATAGGGCTTAGCAGAGATGAATTCAGGATTTCTAAAACATGGGTGCACTATCAAAAAGGAGAAAAAAATGCATTAGTGGAATAAGCTTTTAACCAAGTACAACATTAAGGTTTTTTGTAGCATGGTTGTCATCAGGTAATATTATATCAATTTTAGAAACTATGTACATAAAATATCTAGTTTTACGGAAAGACCAGGGGTTCACGTGCCTCAAAATTTATACATAAATTCCCTCCTGAGGCTTAGGACGAGGACAAGCTAATGGGTTAACAGTCTAATTAGTAGCCCTTATGGGTGGACCCAACCCAAAAACTATATCTAACACGTAGTTTTGAAAATATCAACGTTTATCATCGTAAATCTACTGCAAAAGAAATAAAGAATTTAAGATTTAACATAATTTCTATAAATTCACCAGATTATAATTTCTATTTTTATTTGTCTGAAAAAAATATATGTTACACCCCGTACTTTCATGTTAGCATGCGTCGTATGTAAATCAATATTAGCCGGAGGGTTAAGCACCTTTACAAAGATAATGATCGGTTAAAATGAGTGTTAAGGAAGTATTGTGAGGGTTAGAGGTTAAACGAATCAAATATGTTATAACCCGTAATTTTGGGGTAAACTAGGAGTTCTTAAGATGCTAAGGAGGTCGTGCTTTAAGGTTTTTGAATCGAATAATAGTCATATGTTAAGTTTTGAATTCAAGCATGTTGTAAAACAAAAGTTGGCAAAAGTTGTCACAAGTTACATTCATAAGTTAGCTGAAATTTGGGTCAGATGTCACTGGGCTTTTCTCCCAACGTATTTGGATTTACGAGGTGATCCACCACCATATCGAAGGTCTACGAGTTTAGTTTTCAACGCATTAAATCATTCGTTGATACGACATCATAGTAGAGAGATGTTTCTATTTTTGCAAAACTACGTAGACATTCCCTATGGGACCCACTTGAGGCGGTGGAAATTTGCATGTGTTATTTAAAGCGATGCAACTTCGTTTTAAATCATTCTCTCCCCAAATCAGACCCTAAAGACTCTCTAAAGGTTCCCCTATCACCCCAGCCAAGATCTATGAGTTTATAACGTGGTTTCACCCCCGGAATGCTCCTAGAGATTGTGTTACTCATTTCCTCATATTTGCTTGTGATTTGAAGGATTATGCAAGGTGAAGTAAGCTTGTTTTTCATTTTAGGTTACACTACTTTGGTTGATAACATAGTTGTGGACTAGATTTTATAAGACATAAATGGTGCAGAATAACATACAGAAAGACAACGTATTATCAAATGATATATACAATTATACTATTCAAGTGAGCGAAAAACATACAACTGTTGGAAATTTGCCTTTGGTGGGGAGGTTGAGTCCACCCAAATTTAATGACTTAAACACTAGGGTTCCGCATGTTGGAGGCTTTGTCTCTTCACATGTGCATAATCTACTAAGTGAGTAGATGACCGTAAGGCCAAGGATCGTCAAATTTCGTTAAGAAATGAAAGAGATATTAGTCCATGAAGTAAGGTGTTTGAGGCATGAAAATATGGTGTGAGACAAATCTACCACATCGGTGGGAAAATGAAGAATTGTTCTCTTTATAAACCTAAAAAATGGATAAGTGTTTGGGACCCCAAGGGGTAACCCATGTGTTTGAATGAGAGAGGACCTAGGAGTGCTTGGTCTGGCCATGAATACCCATGAATACACCTCTTAATCACCTCTCCTCCTCCTTAACACTATATATTGCCTGAAATAGATTTGAGGTAGAGAGAAAGGACTAAAAAGTTAAAAAGAGAGCAGAAACAGTGGACAAAACCTGTCAGAAATAGAAACTCTTCATTTTCCTCTAAATTTTTCATTCTTCAGCAAGTCGTTTCGTGTTTGTTTTCTTCGTCAGAATCAACCTATTTACTTTGTAGTGTTGATTAGTTGTTATTTTATCTTGGGAGACTATTGCCCGCTAACGTAAAAGCATATATACGGTGATAACTTTTTCCTTGAGAAGGAAAAAGAAGTAATTGTTCGAGGTTAACAAGAACCCGCGAGTGCCTGATTGTCCGGAACTAGACGTTCCAGAGCTACAGGACTCGGAAGTTGTTTACTATCCGGAACTTAATGTTCCAGATCTACAAAACTCAGAGATTCTAGATGTTGAACAGAGACGGAGCAAAGAGGGGACAAAGACTTGTTCCAGGCCTTTTAGCTTGTATGGTTGAGAATGAACCATGGACAATTAACAAAGAATTATCATCTCCAGAAGCAATGCATTGGAAAGAAGCTGTAGAGAGAGAAATAGATTCCATCAGATAGAACCATACTTGTGTAATGGTTGACCTTCCCCTGAGAAAAGAACCTTTGGGTTGTAAAAGTGGATACTCAAATTGAGTACAAAATAGATGGAGCTACTGTTGAGTATAAGTCCTCGGCTACTTGTATATATGCTCCCCTGTGAATAGCTTAACATCCAGGGTCATTGCAGTCTTGCGTGACATGAATGTTGAAACAGCCTTCCTAACCGGAGAGTCAGAAGGGGAAAATCAGAGTTAGTTTGTTGGACTGTTGGGCTTCTTCCTAAACTTTCATTTTGGTCTCTCAAATGTTTACATTTTGGTCTTAGAAGTTTCAGGTGAAACAGAAATAATGAATCTGACAACAGAAACATTGACTCTGAAATTAGAAAGCCAACAATTGGAAAACCAACGGTCTGAAAGTGAAAGTCATATTGAAACAAAGTTTCAATATGAAAGATATGGGCATCACAGATGAAATCTTAGGAATTGAGATTTCTAAGACATCTAACGGATTGGTCTAATTCCAAACTTATTTGTGAGGTATGTGATAGTCTCGTTGAAGTCACCAATGGATACGAATCATAGAATTGATTGGAATCATGGTGCACCCGTATACCATGAGTGATATGTGCATGTCACATGTAGTTCAATATATTTTACACACATCTACCGACCTGGTATCGGCTTACAAAGTAGATCAGTTGAACTAGGATTCACTCGTGATTCTGGAAATGATCGATAGAAGGCGTTAAATCGGATATGACGATATCTAAAATATTCACTTATCTACGGATTATGGTATTCTGGATGTCCAGCGGTTCTGGGAGAACACAATGATGCAAACTGGACATCGGACTTAAAGAACATCAAAGCCACAAGTTAATGTGTATGGTGGGTCTTGTAAAATCCTCTAAGAAAATTTGTATCGGCATATTCATGATGGAATCAGAGTTTATCGCTTTAAACAAATCATGAAAGAAGTTGAGTAACTTCATGACTCCTTAGAGGACGTCCCTTATTGGGAAAAACTCGTGCCTTCAGCAGTTATACATTGTGGCTAGCCGGTCGGCTTCAGGAAGGGCATGGATGACGGCATCTGGACATATCTGTCAGATTTGTCGGAGACATAAGACCGTGTGGCAATTGATCATCACGGGTGTCACTTCCTTGATTACTAATCAAAGGATATAACAAACCTTTTTACTAAGGGACTACCCGAAGATCAAGAATTCTGCCTGTCTAGGGGAATGACCTTAAAACCCAAACAATACGAACATTTGCGGTGATAACCCAACCATACTGACCGGAGATCCCAAGAATTTGGTTCAATGGGAAAACTAAGCGGAAAAAAGTTCAGTTTCGCGCTTCGGTGGAAGCAAGAGTACTTCGGATGATGATTTCTGTAAGGAAACATGAATCCAAAGTTATTTCCGCGATAGACATTTAAAGTGCTACCTGCATGGTGGGTAAATGTTAAGTTTCCAAACCTTTAACGATCCTCAAACGGTTGAGGTTAAGGTTGGAAAAACTTTTAATGATTCTTAACACTTGTGAAGTGGGGTATAACAGGATACCTTGTAGGAGATCACCTATTTAAGTGCGAGAACAGGCCACCTCAAATGAACGCACTTAAGAATCCAAGTGTGTCCACGGCCACAACGGACAGAACAATAAGAAGAAAACAAATAAGGGGAGTTATTGTGTTGGTATCATTGTCTTGGCTTACACTAAACACTGACGGTTCAAGACATCACGTTCACCGCGCAGTAAGTAAGCCCGGTGGTATTCAACTAGGGAAGGTTAAAAGTGGAAGCTACCTCTCCTGATGTAATATCTTTTCGCTGAAAGATTGCTGAAAGTAGGCACATTGTGTGTGCACCAAAATCTCTTTCAAGAGAGGATTGTTGGAAATTTGCCTTTGGTGGAGAGGTTGCATCCACCCATATTTAATGACTTAAACACTAGGGTTCCGCATGTTGAAGGCTTTGTCTCTTCACACGTGCATAATCTACTAAGTGAGTAGATGACCGTAGGGCAAATGATCATCAAATTTCATTAAGAAATGAAAGAGATATTTGTCCACGAAGTAAAGTGTTTGAGGTATGGAAATATGGTGTGGGACAAATCTACCACATCGGTAGGAAAAGAAAGAATTGTTCTCTTTATAAACCTCAAAAATGGATAAGGGTTTGGGACCCCAAGGGGTAACCCATGTGTTTGAAGGAGGGAGGACCTAGGAGTGCTTGGGTTCGAGGCTAGCCCCACACGTGCGTCGCCGCCAGCCCGTCCCGGATGGTCTCGGGTCGTGGGCTGCGGGCTTCTGGGCTACTTCTGATATTATCCATTAGTATTTACAGTTTGGTCAGCAGCCAGAAAGCCAACCTGACAGAAACTCTTCCTTTTCCTCTAAATTTTTCATTCTTCAGCAAGTCGTTTCGTGTTTGTTTTCTTTGTCAGAATCAACCTATTTGTTTTGTAGTGTTGATTAGTTGTTGTTTTATCTTGGGAGACTATTGCCCGCTAACGTAAAATCATATATACGGGGCAATCTTGTCTTAAAGACAGAGATCCTTCTCTTGACTCAGTCACAATTGTAACAATCCAGATTTAGTGTTTCTTGATTTCAGGTTATCAAGATTCAAGATTCAACAAGCTTGGAGCAATTATAATATTGACTGTTTGTTTATCCTTTTAAACACTTGTAATATTTATTTACTTTCCATACTGCTTTAATTCCAACCATTATATCTAACAACAACTCTATTACAACGTAACATTTTCTCAAAAATATTAACTCTTTCAAATTATTCATTTGTGAGTTGTTTTAACTCATTTTAGGATACATCTTTTTTTTCCCCGCAATTATAGTCGGCACTAAAGAATATCAAATCTCCGGCCTGTCAGAGGTATGTCCTATGAGTATGTCGCAATCCAAATCAACCACACAAACCAGTGCATGCCAATTTAATTTGAAATAACTGTAGCACCTCTATTTCCACCTCTGATCAATATCGATGTTAACTAGACACAAAAAAATAATAATAATAATAATAATAATAATAAATACATTTATTTAAAGTAACAGGATTAATCAATGTGTGTATATATCTATATCTATATCTATATCTATATCTATATCTATATCTATATCTATATCTATTATAAAAGCATAAATATAAATGTTAATTGATCAAAATATTTTTTAAATATTAAACGACTTTTATACCCTACTTAAATTTCATTAAAAATAATATAAAGTTGGATAAAATTGTCATATTAAATGTTTTACCAAAGACTTTTGAATTCATAAATTGTTATTGGCCTACAACTGTGTAAATAGAATCCTAAGCAAAATAGTCTTCCTCTAGGCAACGTGAAAGAAATAAGAAAAATTCATGGGAAACTTAGATTAATTGTATTTTGCATTGAAATTAAAATAAGTAATTTAAAAAATTGAAGAAAGAATGTTAGTTTATATTTTGGTTCCAACTGAAAAGATAAATACTGGTTTTTGTTTCCTTTCAAAACTAAAACTTTTGTTCGAAAAAGCATTCTAATATTGGAGAAACCCAAGACTTCAATTTAACTAAAAATTATTAGTTCTTTAGGCAACGTGGAAGAAACAAAAAATTCAATGGAAAACTTAAATGAATTGTATTTGGTTTCAAAACACAAACTAAATTTAAAATACTTTTTTATGAAATTGAATAAAGAATGTCAGTTTTTGTTTTGGCCACAAGTGTAAAATAAAGAGTAGCTTTTGTTTTCTTAAAGTATTTTAGCTTTTAACTTTTAAGTTTTGTAACTGAAACTAATACAAGGCATTTAATTTCATTCTGAAAACCAAATCGAAGAATATATATATTTTTTGTGGATTTGATTTCGAATCCAGTTCAATCAGTTTTACTTTTAGATTTCTGTTTATAGAAAATTCTGATTTGTCCCCTTTTTCCAATTAAATTCATTTATCTTTGGGTAAATAAGATAATCTAGCAATATTTATGATACTATATTATTATAAAAAAAACATTTCAAGGTGAAATGTTGGTCGACAAAAATATTTTGAAATTTCTGAAATGCATTTATATCCTTCAAAAATAAAATTATCACTTTAAAATATAATTATATTTCGTATTGAATAATAATGTAATATGTTTTGTCGATTTATTTTTTAAATGTTTTAGTACTGCCTAATTTGTAACTAATATCTAAGCATCTAAGCATATGGGACTTACCGGAGGAGATCAGGTCAATGAATCTCTCTTTGTGAAAATACATATGAGTTGTGATATCCAATCCAAGTATTGTAACCCTTTATATAACGGAAAGAGATGGTTCAAAGTGTTCTTATTCATTCATGTGTCACTGTTATGGGTTTACAACTTCAACAATAAGTAGTCATGGCTAATTGATTGGTATTACAAATTCTTTACAAAAGACTCAGGACCTCTATAGCTATTAGAATGCTTTTATATTTAAGTACATTAATGCTTTAGAGATATTTAATTAGTAGAGGAGACGTTCATTATTTGAAGAATATTTTTATTAACCAATATTTATATTCATATTTTTAAAATAATATAGATAGATATAGATATATCACTTTAAATTTTGACTCTTATATTAAACTAGTTACTTGATCATATACAAATATTAGTTGCATGTAAGTTTTCTCACAAACGGATAAGAACAGAATAATGTAAGCATCAAGTTGCGAAGAAACTCAAATGACTTAAGATTTATTTAATTACTTGATTTTTCCCTTTCAGAAATACGTGAAAGGTCTGGTTATTAACTATATAAGGTCTTTTAAACGTTCGCTATATCTTGAAGGTTTAGTTGAGAACTAATGTGCTCAGTTCAAAGTGAAGTCGACATCATTATTCCTTTTCACATGATAGTATGGAGCAGATAGTTGGTACAAAAGATATCAGCACCCCTTAAACTTATCAGCAAATTTCATTTAGTCATTCTAACTATGACTTGTTTCAATTAAACATCTGAACATATAATAAAATGTTCATATTAGATACTTTCGTATCAAATTTTGAAAAAACATTTGCGCGTATTCTCATGAGCCTATTAGGCAGTTAAGTTAATCACATAAAATATGTCACCTATTTTATACGAGGCGAGCATTAAGAACTTGTGTTAAAGAATAATATATTATTAGAGCAAAGGCGAAGTGAAAAATAATTAGGGATGATTGTAGACCATGCGGGGTATGTGATGTAAGGATCTCGCAGTTTAATATGAACAAGAAACTTATTACGCCTCGTAGTTTTACATTTCATCGCGTTGTCGAGTGATTCCGGTATCTTGGAAAGATATGTGGCCTTACGAAAGGATAATGAGAGTTTATAGGTTGTCTATGGAGGTACTGGGGTGTATAGAAGTTAAACAGATCGAATAAAACGACGAAATTTGCAGAAATACAGGATTGATGGCCCAAATTGATGGACCATCAACATGGGGGCCCCACCGTATTTTTGTTGGACAGATTGAACAGTCCATTTTGACGGATCGTACAAAATTGTACGAACTGTCAAATTGGTCGGTGACTGACTTAGCTTTGGGATTAAATGATGTTTTGGGCCATTTTTGATCATTTTTCAACCAAACAATTCCCAAACTCTCTCCATAACCCTCCCAACATATTTATAAGGTTTAAAGGTGATTTTAAGGTGATTACATCACAAACCTACATCAAAATCTAGGTTAAGTGAAGGAATATGCTTCTGTGAAGTAGCGATGTACTTGAGGGCTGTTCTTGGGACTAAGGAGATTGGGTACAAGGTTATAATTACCGTGTAAGGTAAGATTTACACCCCCTTTCTTGTGATTACACTTATTCATGTGTTAGCTAAGTGTTTGGGTGAAAAATCTATGAGTTAGCACTTTAATTAACAAGGGGGTGTTAGGGTTTTGTTGTTGGGCTATTTGGAAGTTGAATATATGACTTGTTGTGACTGAAAATTATAGGATGTACCTTGATTATGTTGAAGATGTTGTTGTTTTGTTTTACTAAAGTGTTAGGCTTGATGGTTGAATTACAAGCTACAAAGAGGAATAACTAGATAAGTATATAAAAGTTGTTCTTGTTGTTCTTAACTTGTGTTGGGCTATTTGATTAAAGTTAAGCTTGGTATTAAGTTATTAAATCTTGTTAATAGTTGATGGAGAAGGGAAGAAATCTAGAGAAAGCTAAGGATGTTACTCCGATATTGAATGACCATTGGCAAAAGATATGGGGATCTAAGTACGTCACGTGTTTGATGAAGTATCAAAATGAAACCATTTTAGTTTATAAGCTCAATATTGATCGAATTGTCTCTAATACATAGGGTATCGTTCGAAGAGCGGTCGGAGAATTGTAAGATAGCATTGTCAGAGAAACAAAGGTATGTTAAGGCTCATTCCTTCATTCTTTTAGCATGATCTATGAATAAACATAACCATAATGACGTCACTTCAAGAAGAAACTCCATTCTTGATATTAAAGCTTGTGAACTTCATTGTTTCATGTTGATTTATGTTTCATGGCTCTTATTGTTGTTCTTTGTTGGGGACACTTCCCGCCTTGATTTCTTTGAATCTTATATCTTCTTATGATCCTTGCTAATTCTTGGAAAGTTGATATAGACACAGTTACAAAACGATAATCGGAGGATAACGAATTTGAGTCACTCTGATTGAGTTCATAAGGTCCTTCAGAGTCATATATATATATATATATATGTATATAGTCGGCTAGGTACAACACCTATTTTTGCATACCACTGCAGTTGGTTTTGATATTATTGAGTCCCACATCTAGGTCGGGTACGACCGAGTCCTCTACTAGGTCATGTATGATATGACATGAAATAATTTGCCCCACAGAGTGGCTTGATACTATATTATATATACATTGCCCCAATGAGTGGCTTGATTTTCACAGACATGCATATATATTCATGATTGTAACAGGTGTATGCCCTCAGAGAATGGTTATGAGTTTCAGGTTAACTTTTATACTCTTCCTTTATATTTCATCTTTTATTTATATGTTGCTTGCTTTACATATTCAGTACATCTTTCATACTGATGTCCCTTCCTGGGGCACTACTTTTCATGCCCGTAAGTACAGATAGAGATGTAGATGATTCCTCACAGTAGATGACTCGCCTCAGTTGAAGGTGTTCACGCTCCTTTCTTCCGGAGTTGTCTAGTGGGATAATAGGTATGATGGTCGTATATATGTATATAGTTGGGTATGGCGAGGGCCCTTTCCTGACCAGATGTTGTTGATGTACTATTTAGAGGCCTGTAGACAGTCGTGTTTTGTATAATAGTTTTGTGTGGCCTTGTCGGCCACTTCGGTAGACTTGTTGTGATCATGTCGGCCTTTTCGGCCTAGTTATACACACACACACACACACACACATATATATACATAGATGTATATATGTATGTATAGGTTGAGACTTTTCTATGTGCAGGGGATTGTGTCTTTGTTTAGAGAATCATTTATCAGAGGCCTTGTTGGCCTATAAGTTGTTGAGTATGTCATAAGTATCAGGATTGGTATACTCTGGCCTTAGGCCACCGGGTGCGCCACACCCCCAAGGTTGGGACGTGACAGAAATCTTTTCTGAGTACGATTAATGGAAGATGTTAGCCAATAGGTAAGGAAAGAGGTTTTGGTCTAAGTACAGTAATCATATTTAGATATGTCAGAACAGTATCTTATAACGTCAAGTTCTTCATAATCTTGTATGTATCCAATAAGGGAATAAGTTAATGACTCATCATATATTGTGTATATTGATTGGAGGATTGAAATCAAGAGTAATGTTTGAGATTATATATTTCATAAGTTCCAAAATGAGAAAGAAATATGATGGGCAAACCCGAATGTATTTATAGGAGGTACCGGACCTGCGGCGTTTCCAGCTTCACCAAAAATATGATCAAAGTCATCTTGTCCGAAGCTGGGGAGCGAAGTTAATGGCAATTTTGGTAGATGAGTTGAAATCCTTGGTTTTTTTACAATGGAGCATCTTCGTCCGTTGCTTCATCATCGTCTTTAATGATGACAGGAATTTGGTCAGTAGAAGGGAGCATGGTGGCAGAGGTTGGTACGATGGCTTCCGCAGTTGCTATTTTCTTTACTCTGGAAGAGCCACCTTCTTCCAGGGTTTTTTCCTCTTTGGAGGAGCCGAGGGAGACCTTGGGTTTTTTGAAGATTTCTTCTTTGTTGGTACTTGGGCGATACGGAAAGAGGATGCAGCTGGATCAAGTACCATATTGGTGAGAACTGGAGCAGCCAGAGCTGTCCTCGGGAGAGAGGTGCCCTTTGGCAGACCTAATTATTTAAAATAAATATAGTGAAAATATTCGTATGAGAAGAAATAGTAATGAAGGAGTTCGGAAGATAATAACAGTGATTTTGAGCTTTCCATTTGTCCTTGGAAATTTTCTTCCACGTGTGGTCTTTGTGCGGACATACACTTATAATTTTTTGGACCCATTCATGAAAGGTCATGATGGTGGGGCGGGGTCCAGGGGGTATCTAAAAAAAAGGAGGAGAATTGTAAAATGAGAAGCGATCAAAGGCATTATAGAAAAGTAATGAGAGGAATTTCATACTTACATGTCAAATTCCATGCTTCTGGGAAAGGCATGAACCTTTTCAGAATGATTTCGTCAGTAGGAATGGCTACAATGCGTTCCATCCATCCTCAATCTCGGCCATCATCAATGCTAGAGAGAATGGAAAATTGTCCTCGCTTGGAGATTTAGACGATCCCACCATTAAAAAAATTTGGAACATATAAATGGATCAAGTGATCCAAGGTAAAATTTTCTTTGACTTCATTGGCCAAAAACTTAAGGCAAGAAATGGCCCTCCACACGGATGGACCAATTTGTGCAAGACACAATTTGTAAGTCTTGTACATTTTGAGAATCACATCGTCTATCAGTAGGTTGATCTTGAAAGTGAAGGGGTAGGTGTAAACATTATAATATCCCTGCATGTGAGTGGTGATGTCGTCATTAGGCCCGAGGATAACAATTTCGGAGAGCTTTCCCAACCACATTCAGTCCAAACTTTGCCAAGAAATGAATGATTGATGGAAGTTGGGTAGTTCTTTGTCATTTCACCCCAATCACTTTTCGAATTGACAGCGCGAACGACAAATTCATTGTTGAAGAGGAAAGTGGATGGTATCTTATCAGAGGATCTGGCTCAGGGGCAGCCTGAGTTTCAAGAGATTCACCAACACCGACGGCTTCGGCGATGGCCGGCGGAGCTGAAGTTCACGGTGAAGAGTGGCTTGAGGAAGAACGAGTAGATGTTTTTGCCATTATAATGAAGATAAAGAGGGTTTTCTGGAAATTCATGTGAACGAAAAATGGAAGAGCAAGGTTGAAGATTCGTTTGAAAGATTGAACGAGACAGAAAGTGATTTGAAGAAGAAAATATTTTGGAGAAGGTTGGAAGAAAGAAGAGGGAAAGGGTTTTATAGAGTTTTAATCATCATTGCGAGACATTTCAGTATACGAGCTGATGAGGCGGTTTAATCAGAAGATGACACGTGTTCGAATTTTCAGGGTGACGGGATGTGAGTTAGAGTTTAGAGAAGAGGAAACATTTTGTTTTCCCGCCTTTTTAGGTAATTTAAAAAGAAACTTCCACGAGAAGACAACGAGGGAATCATTTTTACTTCTCATCACTTCGGTAAACTTTAATCCAGGAAGTGTGTGGACTATCTGTATATGGTGAAATACGACATGACATGTGGCAATGTTGAAATGAGAAGTTCAAGGTAGATGATTAGGGTTTGAGCCAGATGTGACTTAACACCAAGGCGAGACGGAAGTTCCGATGAGTCTGGATACAACCGAGCCGGTTAGAACCGGGTGAAGTACCGGAGGCATCTGAAGTGTATTCGTTCCGAATATGGTTCCAGTCGTTACTCTTCTTTCATTAAGAGGCCATAATTAGCATTAATGACATTCCATAGTAGAGAAATTATCGGGCATCAATGCCCTACTTTAATGACTATAAAAGGAACACAACCTTCATATTGGAAGGACATCTTATTCTTACAACTTGTACTTGCACGCTTAATATCACAAACATTCTACTATTTTGCTCTCATATTGTCTTATAACCGAAGTTACTTTACTAAGGCCCGGACCAACCCTGCTCAGAGGATTCATCTGAGCTCAAGGCTAACCAAGCTATTTTCTTACTTCCTTCTTTCATGTGCTTACTTATTATTTACTATTTGTCATCTTATATTACGAATCAATTCATGTATCCTTAAAATCACTTACACATTCAACTGTACCTTTATTGGGGTAAATATTTATCATTATTTTATTTGTAAAACTATTATTTATACAATATTAAAAGCACGAAGCCCCTTGTGAAATGTTGTTCGCCTTTTTAACCGTCTAAAATAGAATTTGCATTGAATAAAATTATATTTAATTACTTTTCTAATAATTCAAACGCGTTTTTATGGCCAATGCTAAGATTCTTAGTTCGACGATTCAGGCTTTGTCTCGAAATGTTAAGATTGAGAACACTCCTAGCCCCACAACTCTTTGACTTTTTAAAAACTTTTAAATCAATTAAAATTTTAATTACTAAATCTTTCCTTATTTGAATTATGTAAAAGTTATAATATTTAGGACTATAAAATCAATTATTTTTTAACTCATATAAATCATTTCCTTTTTACTATAACATCTTCTCATTTTTATAAAGAATGACGATGCTGAATAATTTTATGGCAACTATTTATCTTTCTTCAATATTTTTCTTAGTTTCAACGTTGGTTTTCCTAATATAATTAAATTTCTATGATTATCAAGTCTATCACTTAAATATCGTCGACAAATAAAGTAATCGCGTAATTGATGGATTCTTATACCTTTTTTACAAAAAATTACTCATTCAACATGAATGTACAAAAACATAATTCATGATTTTTTTTCTTGAGATTTTAATGTTGCCTTGAAATTTTTCTTTCTATATTTTATCCCTTTGTTGTAAAATATTAACTTAACATTAATTATTTTTAGTCTTCACATCATTCTAGAAGATATTTGGCCAAATCTTTGATTTCTAAATATCTAAATGACCAAACGATTCAATTTTGTATTTTATTTGACAAATTTTTTAAACATCATGATAAATTGTTTGTTTTTAGTATTAGGTCATAAAACTAACAATGATTTTCATAAAATATTCCTACTACAATATGTTCTCGTTGATATGGGTTCACTTGTGCCCAAAAATTATCACACTAAATAATGGAGTAATAAGTATTCATATATCAAAACCGATAAAGATAGACAACATCACGTCTTTGTGCAAAAGATTCATAATTTTATGCAACATCTTCGTAGCATGATGTCATGCAAGCTTTTAGGAAAAATTGTAAAACATAGACATTTAAATATTCAACAGAAATATCAAAAAATTATGAAAATACTACATGGAGTATACAGAATTTAGAAAAAAATTACACGAGGAGCAAAAACTTTGATAATTAGGAAAGAAGTTGCCTTGGAATAAAAATTGAACAAAACCTAGAAAAGGAATCACATGATATGTTAGAGCAAAGTTATAATTTGATATAAACCAAATCTCATTTTGCAGAAATTTGACTGTAGGAAATAAAAAAAGAAAAAGAAAGGAGAGATACCAAACGGGAATAAGGAGGAAAATAGTGAAATATTCGGTGGTGCGTTTGTTTAATTTGAAATAAGTGTTAGTAGAAAATTTCTTTCGAATAACTGTCAGTTTTTTTCGAAAACCTTTTGTTGGCCAAACACCATCTTTAGGAAGAATTTTGTTGGAAAATAATTTCATAAATATCTTTTACAAATTTCAACTTTTGCAAAGACTGTATAAAAAGATTCACTTACTTTTGAAACAAACATCAAAAATACTACAACTGCCTCTTTAAATCTCACCATCAAATCTCACCATCAAATCTCACCATCGGTTCAAGTAAACTTAAAAATTTCAACATTTAATATACTCCCTCCCTCTCACAAACTATTTTTCATTCTTATTAAAAATAATTATCTCAAATTATTTATCATTTTAGAAGTTCAAGACATAATTAATTATTTTTTGTCTATTTTACTCTTTGTCATCAATAAAGATGATACACAAATAAAGTAAACATTTAATGAAGATAAATTATTGTAAACGTGTACAAGTATAACACTACAATCCCTACCCATAATTAGAATATATCCCATATATTGTAAATATATTTAGTGATAGATAATTATGGTAAACTGGAATTCTTCTTGTATTGGGACTAGGATTCCTCTTGTATTAGGATTGTATATTGTACACTATATATATATATTGATATTAATGAGAAAGAATCCCTAAGGGAGATTAATATCATCTACCATGGTATCAAGAGTCAAAACCCTACTATAAAAAAATTCCTCCTTGTCGCCCCCCCCCCCCCATCTCTCGGCCGACGGCACATAGAAATTTTTTCTCTTCCCAATTTCCATCCCAATGGAGAATTTGGCTACTCCCACTTCTTCCGATGCTTCCGCTTCTCACTCAGTCGTCATCCGACCACCCACTCCCCTCTCCTCACCGTATTTTCATCCGGCTCTCGCCGTTACCAACATCAAGAATTTTATCCCTATAATTCTTGATCAAGAAGACGACCAATATTGGTCATGGGTGGAACTATTTCTCTTCCATGCATGTGTATATCATATGCTTGATCATATAGACGACTATTTTCCTCATCCTCCCGATATGGACGACATCACATGGCGTCGCCTCGATGTCGTGGTCAAACAGTGGATATATAGCACTATATCCAAGGACTTACTATACACAATCATGAAAACGGGTGCCTCTGCCCATGATCTATGGACACGTTTGGAAGAAATTTTTCAAGACAACAAGAACACTCGCGCCGTGTACATAGAAGAACAGTTCAACACCACCCATCTTGAAAACTTCTCTAATATGTCAGAATATTGCATGCAGTTGAAACTTGTGGCAGACCAATTGTCTAATGTTGGTACACCTATGTCCGAAACTAAGATGGTGTTACAATTAGTTGCGGGTCTCCCCAAGGGTGAATATGAAACCCTAGCCACGAAGATACAACAGGCTGACCTTCTACCAAGTTTCAACAAAGTACGCTCGCAATTGTTATTGGAGGAAACCCGACGTGCGAAACAGGACGAGCATAACCAAAAGGCATTAACAGTTGAACCGCCTGCACAATATCAGGCCATCACCGGCCAATACCCTCCGTCGGAAAACATCCAACCGCGACAAAAATGCGGCGGCAGGGGTGGAAAGGGCCGCGGTAGTGGGCGAGGCGGCAAGGGCCGAGGCCAACAATCACAGCAGTTCAGCAACACCATGACATGGGCCGGCCCAGTCTCTGGTTACACAAATCAGAACAGGGCCACGGCTTCAGGATATCCTCCAGCACAGGTCCCTTTTTAGCAACAAGGGTTATTGGGCTAGGCTCCAGGTCCGCGCCCGCCCCTGTTCCAGCACGAACAGACACATGTCGTGCAGGCCCAGTTCCCACAACAACCCTTCAATCAAATCCCCACCGACTTGGGTCAGGCATTCAGCAGTATGAGTATGCAGCAGCCCGACGAAAATTGATATATGGACTCCGGAGCCTCCTCTCACCTCACCCGGTCCGTATGTAATCTTTCCCAATTGTATCATTTAAAGTCTCCATAATTTATTACAGTTGGCAATGATCATCGCATTCCAATTCAGGGCTATGGTCACACCCACACTATCCCACCTCACCCACCCTTCTCCCTAAATAACGTCTTGCATGCCCCACACATCATCAAAAATTTAATATCCATTAGGAAATTTAGTCGTAATAATTCTGTGTCTGTTGATTTTGATCCCTTTGGGTTTACTATGAAGGATCTACGTTCTAGGACACCTCTTACGAGATGCAATAGCACAGGGGATCTCTATCCATTCACATCCTCGTCCGCTGCCGGTTCCCGATCACACACTACCCTAGCTGCTCTATCTCCGTCAATTTGGCACAATAGGCTCGGACACCCAGGAGCTCCCGTTTTTAATTTTCTTAGAAGTAATAGTTTTATTCAATGTAATGGGAAACTTGCCCAGACCTGCATTTCCTGTCAATTAGGCAAATATGTTCGTGTTCCGTTTAATTCCTCAGTTAGCGTTACGTTTGCTCCTTTTGATATTGTTCATGTTGATCTGTGGACTTCCCCCATTACTAGTTCCCTATGTCATAAATATTATCTCGTGTTATTGGATGACTACTCTCACTTTCTTTGGATCTACCCATTAAAATTTAAGTCCAAAGTTTTTGCCAAATTTCTTGAATTTTGCACATTTATCAAAATGCAATTTGAATGCGCCATTAAATCTTTCCAATGGTTGTGAATTTAACAATTCCGCGTTTCAAAAATTCTGCACCAATAATGGCATGGTCTTCTGATTTTCGTGTCCTCGCAATTCCCCTCAAAATGGCAAGGCCGAGCGTCTCATCCGTACAATAAATAACATGATCCGCACGTTTCTGTTTCATGCCTCTCTCCCTCCATCATTTTGGGTATATGCAGTCAAAATGGTAGAATACGTCCTTAATATTTTACCCACTAGTACCCTCCATAACATGACTCCAACTGAAATCCTACACCGTCGGGTTCCCTCATATGATAACCTACGGATATTCGATTGCTTATGTTTCCCTAATCTCTCTTCCACGACCACTCACAAATTAGCTCCCCGCACCACTCCGTTTATCTTCTTAGGTTTCCCATCAAACCATAGGGGTTATCTGTGCTATGACATCTCCACTCATCAAATTTTTGTCTCACGTCACGTCACTTTTAACGAGACGGAATTCCCCCTTTCCAACATCCAAAAATTTCGAAAACTGGATTACGAATTTTTAGACGACTCAACTCACTCTCCTGTCCACTTTCGGGAACTGTGCCAGGCTGACACTATTGTACCTCCACAACCACCATCTGCCACCGTACATTGCCTACCGTCGGCATCCCTGCCACAGGTGGCCTCCCCGTCACCTCCCCTTGCCATCTCTAGCACCACTCTTCCTCCAGGTTCCACCGACTCACCGGTCACCGTCACATCCACTGTTCCGTCCCAACAGTCTCACCACCGTGCCGACCCCAGTCCGACCCTCAACTACCACCCAGCAAACCAAGCTACCGGACCTACTACGCTATCGACATCACACCCTACACTACAAACCTCCTTAATTTCTGGCATACCGAGAACCCCCACAAATCCCTACCACTGTTCACCCACACCCACCGACCCAACCCACTCGACTCCAATCCCAAACACCGCCACTGTTTCACACCATCCGACAACCACAATCGACCGAAACCCAGTCTCGATGACACAAACTGCCTCACACTCGATTCTGCCATCACCCAATCCAACCAACCAGTCGACCAACACCCTTACTCAGCCAACGCCCACATACCGGATGGAAACCCATGCCCAACACGGAATTTTCAAACCCAAAATCCAATTTAACTTGTCCACCCAAACAATTTCACCTATTTCAAAAAGGCCTAAATTAGCCAAACTAGACCCGAATTGGAATGCAGCCATGTGTGAGGAGTTTAATGCTTTAACAAAACAACATACTTGGGACTTGGTTCTTCGACCAGAAAGGGGTGAATGTGATCCGTTGCATGTGACTTTTTTGTCACAAGTTCAGGGATAGTGGTGACTTAAAACAGGCCCAGAGCATGGTATGATCGTTTTGCACAATTCATTATACGTCTTGGGTTTACATGCATCAGATGTGATACCTCTTCTCTTTACTTTACATTGAGGTCGTGATACTACTTATTTATTATTATATGCGGATGACATTGTTCTTACTGCCTCTACTGGTGTGTTGAAAGCTGAGATTATTGCACGGCTCAAGTCTGAATTTGCCATAACTGATTTGGGAAAGTTGAGCTATTTTTTGGGGATCTCAGTCACTAGATTCGCCGATTGTATGTTTCTTTGCCAGCGTAAGTATGCAGAGGAGATCGTGCACAAGGCTAAGATGGACAATTGTAAAATCATGGCCACTCCAGTTGATTCTAAATCCAAACTTAGTGCACTGGTCGGTACTCCAGTGACTGATCCTACTATGTATAGGAGTCTTGCAGGAGCACTTCAGTATCTCACCTTCACCAGGCCTGACATTTTTTATGTTGTCCAGCGGGTATGCTTGTTTATGTATGCCCCCAGGGAACCTCATTTTACTGCCCTCAAACGTATCATTCGATATGTTAAGGGCACACTGGATTATGGACTACACTTAAACCCCTCCGCACCGAACTGGATATTATCCTACACATATGAAGATTGGGCAGGCTGTCCAGACACCCGGCGCTCTACATCCGGCTACTGTGTGTTTTTGAGTGATAATCTCATCTCTTGGTCTGCCAAACGACAAGCCACATTATCCCGTTTGAGTGCAGAAGCTGAGTATAGAGGAGTTGCTAATGTTGTTGCTGAGATCTGTTGGCTCCGAAACCTTCTCTTGGAGCTTCAGTGTCCTTTAAGTAAAGCGTCTCTGGTCTACTGTGATAACATATCCGCCATATACTTGTCTCACAATCTGGTTCAACATCAGCGAACCAAGCATGTTGAGATGGACATCTACTTTGTTCGTGAGAAGGTTGCTCTCAAGCATATTAAGGTATTACACGTGCCTTCCTCATATCAATAAGCAGATATTTTTACGAAGGGCTTCCTAAGACAGTTGTTTCTTGATTTCAGATCTAGTCTTAGCGTTAGGCCTCCTCCCGCTCCGACTGAGGGTGTGTGTAAATGTGTACTAGTATAGCACTACAATCTCTACCCATAATTAAAATATATCTCATTTATTGTAAATATATTTAGTGATAGATAATTATGGTAAACTAGGATTCTTCTTGTATTGGGACTAAGATTCCTCTTGTATTAAGATTGTATATTGTACACTATATATATTGATATTAATGAGAAAGAATCCCTAAGGGAGATTAATATCATTTTACAATTATAACTTAAACATAAATAAGGATAAAGTATGTCAAATATCCGTTCAAATTAATATTTTTAAGGGGTGAATAAATAAAAAAATAATAAATAATTTGAGATAGAAAAAGTAGGATATATACAAAAATTTACTATAATTTTAATAAATATTAAATTCTGAGTTCAACACAATTTTAAATGTAAAATTCGTAGTGTCAAATCGATTAAATTTAATTCTGGATGTGAATAAGATATGCACTAACAAATATTCGATGAATAGAGTGGTTAACAACTCCAATCACTAACCACATGAAGTGTTTTTGTTTGTTTACCTTTCATTTTCACATGCAATTTGTAATTTTGTATATGGTTACGATGAAATAATAATAATAATAATAATTATTATATATAAAAAAAAAAGAAGAAGTACGAATTTGGGAAAACTCGTGAAGAAGAGACAAGTTACTGACCTAATTTGTCGTGATTTGGTGCAGCGATAAGTAAGGTGGGAACGTGCGAAAGTCCATGTTTCTCTGCTGAGTTGTTCCCAATGAATTTCCAAAATTATCCTCAGACGTGGCATACCGTAATTGCTCTACTGACAACGCCACACAAAATATATTATATATATATATATATATATATATAGAAAGTAGACGACAAACCTATACGAGTATCCTCGGTCTCTCCACCCACCCCCTCAATCTACCTCAGGGGTCAATTTGTGTTTATATATAAGTAGGAAGATAAATGTTCCATTCATTCTAATCTACACAACACAGCACAAATCAACCCACCAGTAGCAGCCAGCAGAAACATAGGACAACAACAAGTTTTGTTTTGTTTTTAGTGTTGAGGAGGGGGTTCACCACTCTCCGCATTAATCTTGTTTTCTTTCACCATGGATTCCACTGATCCTGCTCGCGCATTTGTTAAGGACGTCAAAAGAATTATTATTAAGGTACTATTATTATTTTAATAGTCTGTAACGTCTGTGTACATCCTGCCCTCTCAAACGTAGATTGAGTGGTATAACGTCTGTGTACATCCTACACTCTCAGACCCAAATTGAGTTGTGTAACGTCTGTGCTACACTTTCAGACCCAGGTTGAGTTGTGTAACGTGTGTACATCCTATCCTCTCAGACCCATGTTTGAATGATTTTATGTTGTTGTACTATTATTATTTTGTTTCCCATTGCATTTGGCCCTGATTGTTGATTTTCCCTTTTTGCATGACGAATTCTGATTCGGATTTCCTTTTTTATCCGAATCGTCTATTTGGGTGTCTGATGAATTGTTAGTGTTCAGTAATAGTGGGGTGGCGATTCTGGTTCCTTTTTCTTTGCTAGATTGGAAAAAGGGTCGTAATTTTCCTTCCTTTACGCAGATTAGTTTTATTCGTTAGCCAGCTATGTTTCATGTTATCTTTAGCATTTTTTATAACCGGTGGTTTCTGGGCGTGCTAAGGTTACTCTGTCCATCAGATGGTAAAATTCCATCTAACTTTTTTTTTTGTATTTCAACCTTATTTTCGCACACTTCTAGGTCTGCGATGTTACATGTTTGGTGTACTATCTTAATCTCTATTTGTAATAATGTGTTATTTGTTTTGCAAAGGTTGGAACGGCAGTGGTGACTCGAGGTGATGGAAGATTAGCACTTGGTAGAATGGGGTCACTGTGTGAGCAGGTGAATATTATGCTTGTTCAATTTCCACTAAATAGTTTCTTTGAATCAATCAGATGTTTCCTTACAAACTACTTACAGATTCGGGAACTTACCACTCAAGGCTTTGAAGTTATTTTGGTCACCTCAGGTGCCGTTGGTGTTGGGCGTCAGCGCCTTCGATATAGGAAGCTCATTAACAGCAGGTTTCTGCTTTCTTCTTGTGCTCTCTGAAATTCCTATTCAACAAACCTTAATAAGAGGAATTATATTTATTTTAATTTAAAACTTGTTCTCTAGCTTCTTACGTTGTTTATTAGTAATTACTTGTATAATATAGTTTTCTAATATGTATATTGACTTTTGAATAATCAAATCCATATCTTTTAGTTGACATTCATTTTTTTTCGAGAAATTTTCACCCGTTGTTTCAAAATGATCTTTTAATTTTTCTTACAATTTGTTGACCTTTTAGATCACGGTCTAAATATTGCTTTTGGCAAATTGAAAATATTTTGAGAAAATCGTTAAACCACGGTCTAAAATTCTGTAAGTTAGTACAAACGTTAGATGTAAGATTGATAAATATATAAACATACAACAAACAACAACAACATACCCAGTATAATCCCACAATGTGGGGTCTGGGAAAATATATAAACATACATTCGACGATAATTTAATGTTGTCCGGAAGGGTAATTTACTGAGGGCTATATTTGCACAACTTTTAAAAAGAGACGATTTAAATAATAACCTAAAGAAGAACATTGTGTAAATGAGGCCTTGTTCTTTATTAGTTACTCCTACTACATAATGACTACCATGTAAGACTAAAATTTTGCCTAAATATTTTTGACGCCTAAGGCCGGGGCTTCAATTGCTTTACCTTGAAGCCATCCCTGCTATTCAAATAATTGTACAACCCCTTTCAAGTTAAATGTAACTTTTGGTATCATTAGTAAGTATGTGTATGGCTCATGTTAAGTGATATGTGTGAATGAGGACCTCTTACTAAAGTAGTGTATTTCATGGATTATCATCTTTCCCTATTGCATTAAAAAACTTCTGATCATCTTTGCCTATTGTATTAAAAATTTCCTGATTGTCTTTGCCTATTGTAATGTTCTGATGATAAGGAACTGTATTCCATTAGCTGCCTAAATTATGGATAAAATACTACAAGAGTAGACACCAGAATGTTTTGCAGTGTATTATTAGATATTAGAATAGTATTATCCTTGTTGGCAAGAAGCACAAGATAATATTTTACATTTTGGCATTAACAAAATACTACTTTAAAATATCAAGTATGTCTGATTCATTATGCACATTTCAAACACGATTTTCTATGTAATAAATAGCTAATTGGGCCTTGTAACATCCCATGGACTGCTGCCGGTTGAACTCGAACACTTGCCATAGGAAAATTCCATATCGGAATGGGAAGCCTGCTAATCTAAAAAATTTAGTCCGTTGAGGTCTAGGTCCTCAAAAGTATATTTAACTAATCCTTGGAAAGTCTCCTTATTTGCAGCTTTGCGGACCTTCAAAAGCCCCAAGGTGATCTTGATGGCAAGGCTTGTGCGGCTGTAGGTCAAAATGGCCTCATGGCTCTATATGATACGTTGTTCAGTCAGGTAAAAGCTTGGCGTTTGGAACTTCTGTGTATATTTGTATGGTGTAATACCTCATTTTGCTGTTCCTTCTTTGCTCGTAGGATTGTATAGTAAGTAACCTTCCCACTTTGTTTCTCACCTTTATACAGTTGGATGTAACCTCAGCTCAGCTTATGGTGACTGATAATGACTTTAGAGATCCGGACTTTAGGAGACAACTCAACGAAACTGTGAACTCATTGCTCTGTCTAAAAGTTGTACCTATATTTAACGAGAACGATGCTATCAGCACGCGGAAAGCTCCTTATGAGGTATCATTTGTCTTGCGTTTATACTGTACTTGCTGTATCTAGTGCTTTTTATAAGTGTCCCTTCGCTACAACATATCCAGTGAAATTATACAACGTGGGGTCTGGGGAGGGTAGAGTGTACGCAGATCTTACATCTACCTTGGTAGGTACATCGGCTATTTCCGAGAGATCTTTGGCTCAAACCAAAACATAAACATAAGCATAAGCATAAGCACAAGCAAAGCAAGGAAAACGGTTAGATCCGGACAAGAAATTTAAAGCAGTATGAAAATGTTGGTATCAAAAGAGAATAAGCAATGTTAGCGCATTCTGAAAAAAGAAGCAGTAACTAACGCATGTAAATAAGATAAACAAAGTATACGAAAGAACACACAACAACAGAAATCAAACGATACTATAAGTAATATTGCGCCTATTAGTATGATTGGCTAAGTGGACCTACAATAAATAACACTACAACTACCAATTTGTAAGCGTAAGTAGGACTACACTCGATTATCTACTACCCTAATTTGTGTCATCCACAACCCCCTATCTAAGGTCATGTCCTCAGTAAGTTGCACCTGAGCCATATCCCATCTAATAACCTCTCCCCAATACTTCTTCGGCCTACCTCTACCCCTTCTGAACCCGTCCATAGCCAACCTCTCATACCTTTGCACTGGAGCATTTGTGTCTCTCCTCTGCACATGCTCGGATCATCTCAACCTTGCTTCCCGCATCTTATCCTCCACCGAGGCCACTCCTACTCTGTCCCGGATATCATTATTTTTAATCATATCCCTTCTTATATGCACACACATCTATCTCAGCATTCTCATTTTCACAACTTTCATCTTTTCGATATGTGAAGTCTTGACTGGTCAACACTTCGCCCAATATAACATAGTCGGTTTAACCACCACCTTATAAAACTTGCCTTTAAGTTTTGATGTCACCTTTTTATCGCACAAGACTCTAGATGCGAGCCTCCATTTCATCTATCCTGACCCAATACAATGTGTGACATCGCCATCAATCTCTTCATTTCTTTGGATAATAGACCGGAGGTACTTAAAGCTTCATTTCTTCGGAATGATCTGAGTCCAATGCCTCACCTCCACGCTTATTTCAAGGTCGCTCCCGTTACTGAACTTGCATTTCAAGTATTTTGTCTTGGTGCTACTCAGCCTGAACCCTTTAGACTCTCGAGTCTGTGTCCAAACCTCCAGTTTAGTGTTCACTCCGCTGCGAGTCTCATCAATCAGGACTATGTCGTCCGCGAATAACACACTATGACACCTCTTCTTAGATTTGTCGCGTCCGTCCATCCATCACCAAGGCAAATAAGAATGGACTAAGGGCAGATCCCTGGTGCAGCCCCATCGTCACTGGAAAGTGCTTTGAGTCCCTGTTGTCCGTACCTTGGTCTTGGCTCCATCATACATATCCTTGATCGCCCTAGTGTACGCCACAGGTACACCTCTAACCTCCAAACATCTTCATAGAAGCTCCCTAGGGACTTTGTCATGTGCCTTCTCGAGGTCGATGAAAATCATATGTAAGTCTCTTCCTCTCCCTATACTACTCCACCAACCTTCTAATAAGATGAATGACTTATGTAGTCAAACGTTCCAGCATGAATCCAAACTGATTCTCGGAAATAGACACGTCTTTTCTCACCCTCATCTCCACGGCCCTTTCCCTAACTTTCATAGTGTGACTTAGCAGCTTGACATTCCTATAGTTGTTGCAACTCTGAATATCACCTTTGTTCTTGTACAAAGGAATTATTGTACACCTCTATTCTTTGGGCATTCTTAAAAATGACGTTAAACAACTCAGTTAGCCACTCCAAACCTGCCCTTCCTGCGCTTAAAACTGACGTTAAACAACTCAGTTAGCCACTCCAAACCTGCCCTTCTTGCGCTCTTTTTCAAAATTCAACTGGAATCTCATTAGGCTCAGTCGCTCGCCCCTGCGCATCCTACGAACAACACCCTTAACCTCCTCAACTTAATGTTTCTACAATATCCAAAATTCCAGTACCTACCCGATTGCTCCAA
The DNA here is from genome assembly GCA_029783415.1 of Anisodus acutangulus. Lineage (NCBI taxonomy): Eukaryota > Viridiplantae > Streptophyta > Magnoliopsida > Solanales > Solanaceae > Anisodus > Anisodus acutangulus. The sequence continues at coordinate 54,207,586 of CM056495.1, forward strand.
GTCTCCCAGTATAATGTCTCTATCTCCTTCGTTCAGGAGTTTATGGAAATAAGATTGCTACCTCCGCCTAATATGCGCGTTCTCCACAGTACTTTGTCATCCTCATCCTTGATGCACCTCAGATGATCCAAGTCACGAGCCCTTCTCTCCCTCATCTGGGCTAGTTTGTACAACTTCTTATCTCTGCCTTTTTTCTTTAATTCCACATACAGACGTTCAAAAGCCGCCGTAACCGCTAGCTTTGCTTCCTTCCTCATCATCTTATACAATTTCCTATTCGTCCACTTCTCCATTTCATCCTTGCTTTCTACCAATTTCTCATATGTTGCTTTTTCGCTTTCACCTTTCTTGAACTTTACCATTCCACCACTAGTCCCCTCGATGTCCACTAAAGAGTGGAAATTCTTGCTGCAGCAGGAGGAAGCAATTGATCGCATTCTCAGTCCCTCTTCCCGAAAGACTTCCATTTTTAAACTAAACCCCTCCGGCCCATGAAAATTTGAGAACTATAGATTCATTAACGGCTACCTCGCGAGACCCCTAGCACTTCTCTAGCTACCTCCTGAATTCAACTGGCTATCTTGTCCTACATACCGGTCGCATCCCACTACTCTCCCAAATCCCCTTGGCCATTAACCTGTCATCCACAACCCTCCTCTTCTTCTCCATCTTAATCTCCAAATCCATCACCAAAAGCTTATGCCGGGTTGTAAGATACTCTTTTGGAATAATCTTGCATTCTTTACAAAGACCGCTGTCAACCTTCTTAAGGAGCAAAAAGTCTATTTGAGTCTTAGCAACCGAACTACGGAAAGTCACCAAGTGGTCCTCCTTCAGGAACCTCGAATTGGTTATCATCATCTCAAAAGCTCTAGCGAATTCCAAAAGTGAGATGCCTCCCCCATTCCCGTCCCCGAGGCCAAAGCCTCCATGCATGTCGTCATAACCCCCGGCCATTAAAATCTCCTCATACAAATAACTTCTTAGTGGGTGGTATATCTCTCACCACTTTGTCCAAATTCTCCCAAAAGAGTCTCTTCTCCTCCTCGTCCAAGCACGCATGTGGCGCATAAGCGCTAATAATGTTCATAGTGCACCCTCCAACTACTAATTTAATCGTCATCATCGTGTCATTGACCCTTCTAACCTCTACCACCTGATCCCTTAGCTCGCTGTCTACTAAAATGCCTACCCTATTCCTATACTTCGACCTATCTGAGAACCCTAACTTATACTCGTCTACCTCCTTAGTCTTAGATCCTACCCATTTGGTCTCCTGGGCGCATGCTATATTAATCTTTCTCTTCTTAAAACTCTTAACTAGCTCTATGGACTTCCCCGTTAGAGTCCCAATGTTCCAAGACCCTATTCGCAGCCTAGCATCTCCTTTACCCACTTACCCCCCTAACCCTCTCCCCCATTTCCGACCGAGAACATGACTCTCGTCTACCATCAGTCACCAAAGCCACTAAAGCGGATATAAACTAATAGACTAATGTTTACACCGAAAACAGGAACACCAAGAATGATATAACTAAAGGCAAGAAGAGTAAATGCAAGAAGCAATACAGTGAAGCGTCAAAATTTGAATACAAGGATAGGGACAAAGAATAGATATGAGCCACCGGAGGTACCAACATAATCAATATGGGCCACCGGAGGTACCAACTCCAAGTGGATAGCACATGTTCGCCGCCCGAAATCCTTGCTCACTGCCGGAATTCACTGTTCCGGAAATCACTTTACTCTGATCTGGCCGCGGTCGGGGCTGGATGGTGGTGGCGAGTGGACTGCTGGTGGGTGTAATGGGGTAGCCGGCGGCTGGGCTGGACTGGATGGAGTGGGATGGCTGGTGGCTTGAAATAAAGAAGGTGCGCAAGAGGAGATAAGGAGAGAATGATGTTCCTTCTGTTTCTTGCTTCTGAGATTAAAATCAATCCCACCAACGTAGAGGACCCACCCCCAAGAATCCCGCGAATCTCTTCTAAATTCAGTGACCCAGAAATACAGATATAACCGCCAGATATTTCTACACTTGAGTTAATTCTTCTTTTACTTTTGATGTAGTAAAAGTTCTTAACTCCAAACGCAGAGATCTAAGCCAAAATAGATAAATGAGATAAATACATAATTAGAAGGAAAAAGGAATTCTTTGGGATGTCGCCGAACAGCTTCGCCGGTGTCCCTTCGCTAATAGTTCAATAATGATGTTTATCAGAATAAAACTGACTTGCTAACTTGTGTCTAAGACCGACCAACCAAGAGTGCTACTATTAAATGCTTGAGAAATGTTTATGCAGCTGTTTCAAGTATGAATCCTCTAGAACCTGCTTGATCATTGATATGTCTGAGATCCTGAGTTACATGTCTTCTCTTTATTTCGATGTTGTTTTTTACTTAATTATTCACATCACATGAACCCTTCTATAAAATTGGTTTTATGGTCCAAAATATCATCTTGATTTTGTTTGATCTTCAACATTTATTTGACGTGATTTGATTTTCAATTTTAGTTAGTATCCATAGATAATAAGTTTTGAAGTTTTTTCATTTGTTTCATCCTAGGTTCATGTTTGTATTAATAGTGACAGTTTTTAGCTCTCCTTGCAGGATTCCTCTGGAATCTTTTGGGATAATGATAGTTTGGCAGCTCTATTGGCTTTGGAGCTAAAAGCTGATCTTCTTGTTTTGTTGAGTGACGTAGACGGTCTTTACACTGGCCCTCCAAGCGATCCACAATCAGAGCTAATTCATACATATGTTAAGGAGAAGCACGAGGGGTTGATTACTTTCGGAGGCAAGTCTAGAGTGGGAAGAGGGGGTATGACTGCCAAGGTAAAAGCTGCTGTCTATGCAGCTTATGCTGGCATTCCTGTTGTGATAACCAGGTATGGTATTAATACTTGCAAATTTTGAACTCTATGTGCATTAGTTGAACTTTTTGCTTTCAATCGGGGTATAGAAGCTTGCGGATTTGAGTGGTAGCTGTAGCGTTGTTTTCTGAATATGCATTGACCGACCCCAAAATTCATGATCCAAAGTTGTAGTTTGATGGTCAAAAAACTTTTAAGATTTCTTTTTTGATCAAGCAGAGGTGTTTAAGAAGTTCTACAGTATTGGAAGCTTCTGCTTGATCCATTGACAACAAATTAGATAATTAAAATGGTTGCATTGATTGAACCTCTGTCTCTGCATCAGACATCACAAAGATTAGCTAGAAAATTTAGCCATTTTATGAAGAGCTTTATTGTAGTTACATTAATAGGCCTAATGAGTTTTTAAAGGTGAGAGCAGAACAAGATACTTGTAATCACATGAGTCATTCAGTTGAAAACGAACACAAATCAGTAACTGATGGAAGCATGTTGCTCTTAGCAAAGCATTCGATGTAATTGTTTTGGTTGCTCCCTATATTTCAACTCTTGCTGATTGGCTCTTGCTCTTTCTTTCTGTGGATGAAGTGGCTTCGCCAACAATAATATCATTAAAGCACTTGATGGAGAACGTGTTGGCACTCTCTTTCATCGTGAAGCCATTAAATGGGCATCAACAGGAGATGTTGATACTCGTGAGATGGCAGTTTCTGCAAGGGAATGTGCCAGGCGGCTTCAGGTATTATACCTAGACGACATCTAAATTGTAGTAGAGCTGCATGGATGTGGTTACTGACTATTTCTTACTTTAACTTCAGGCCCTCTCTTCTCAAGAAAGGAGTAAAATTTTGCTAGATGTAGCTGATGCACTGGAAGCAAAAGAAGAAGAAATTCTGGCTGAAAATGAAGCTGATGTGGCTGCTGCTCAACAAGCTGGATATGAGAAGTCTATGATATCTCGGTTAGCTTTAAAGCCAGGAAAAGTAAGACATTGCTCACCTAGTGTCGGGTAAATTATTTTCACTGAATGATCATGTACTTATTTTAGCTGAAACTAATTATAGATTTCAAGTCTTGCAAACTCGGTTCGTGTGCTCGCTAACATGGATGAACCCATTGGCCGCATTTTAAAGAGGACGGAGGTAAGAATTTTGCTTTTCGGGCACTACCTTGTGCCTTTTAACATTATGACTTTGACTTGCAAAAAAGACAAGGTGAACAAACCAGATATCAATATTTGTACAATAAGATTGCTTTTATTGAGATTAGGAACAAAGATCAGGTTGCAGAGGAATCTTTTGAAATAGCTTCTTATGAAATAACTTACAGCAGTCCTGGACAATTTAGTGAATCAGACAATATAGTGGATGTGTCAAAGAGTTGGTTAAAAGAGTGTATCTTCCCCTAAGAGCAGAAATTCTGCAACCAAAAGACTAGCAGTGTATTCGTAGCAAATAGTATCTGTCCTATTCTTCTATCTATCCCGTTTTCTATACCGAAGACTTCTTTGAATGGAATCCAGGCAGTTGCTAAAAGTAGCTATGAATAATATTTGTGAACTAAATTTTCCTTGGTCCTCTAAGTTTTTGTTACTAGTTGTATACCCGGAAATGCTAACAATCTTGATTTATGGAAATCAAATGGTATAGAGAACTATTTTTTACTCTATTGTATCTTTAACCATGGAAAAGCTTGGCCAAGTTGTTGGAATTTTAGGGAATACTGATAAAGAGCATCCATTTATGACTAGAAAACTTGATCACTGATTTATCTTTGAATTCTTCTTGGTTGTAATCTTGATTTCTGGAATGTTATCGCCTTATCCAGCTTGCCGATGGAATCATATTGGAGAAAACATCATCTCCGTTGGGTGTTCTCCTGATTATATTTGAGTCCCGACCAGATGCACTCGTACAGGTAAGCAGGGCCGGAAAATGTTTTACTTTTTTTTATTAATCGGAAGTTCTACAGCATGCAAGTTACTTATCTCCTTTATAGAGTAGTTCTTTTTTAAATTACAAAATCCTATCAAAACGAAGAAAAAACAGAGTGGTTGGATTTTCATGATGTACTTGTGCAGCAGCTTGTCTTTTTCTTTATGCCAGGGGATGAGGTTATACATGTTTTTTTTATGATAATGGTAACAGCAGAGTCGATTCATGCTTGAATTGTATATTCTTGGATTATATCTTCACAAGCCCTTATACACTGTTTTGTGGAGCAGATAGCTTCTCTATCAGTCCGAAGTGGGAATGGCCTCTTGTTGAAAGGAGGGAAGGAGGCCAAAAGATCAAATGCAATTTTGCACAAGGTTTAATTGAGTATATAATATGTCTTCTCAGACCATTTTTCCACTTGGTAATATACAGCTTTTCACCTATTCTTCTTTCCTTTTTTGGGACATATCAGGTGATTACTTCATCCATTCCGCCAAGTGTTGGTGAAAGACTTATTGGGTTAGTGACTTCTAGAGAAGAGATTCCTGAGTTGCTTAAGGTACCTTTTTTATAAATCGAATAGAAGTGTACATGAGACGTGGTTTTGGCTCTGATATTTTCTCTCTGCCCCAGCTTGATGATGTGATTGATCTTGTTATACCAAGAGGTAGCAATAAACTTGTTTCTCAAATTAAGGCTGCAACAAAAATTCCTGTTCTTGGCCATGCTGGTAATTATATCTGATCTCAACTATTTTTTACTTTTACATGCTATGTGCACAATTTGCTTCATTGGTAGCAAGCGTGCTAAGATGCTACATTTTCTTCCAGATGGTATTTGCCACGTTTTCATTGATAAGTCTGCTGACTTGGATATGGCCAAACGTATTGTTTTGGACGCGAAAACAGATTATCCAGCGGCCTGCAATGCAATGGTAACTTGTGATTCTTTGTCCTAATACAATGTCCAGTATCAATCATGCATGTAATACACACATTTTTAGCATCATTTGTTTAATTACTTTTCTTTATAGGAAACACTTCACGTTCATAAGGATCTGGTGCATGTAATACACACATTTTTAGCATCATTTGTTTAATTACTTTTCTTTATAGGAAACACTTCTCGTTCATAAGGATCTGGTGCAAACTGGAGGTCTTAATGACCTGATTCTGGAACTTCAAGAAAGAGGTGAGGCTTCTTCTGCAAACACCTTGTACATTTAAGCTTCTAATGAGCTGTTTGGCCGCTAGCTTTAAGCAAGTAATAAAGAATCTGAGTGTAAGTTTGATAGTAACATGTTTCTTGAGGGTTATTCTGTAATTAGTTACTTCTTCGTTTTCCTTTTTCTACTTTAAGTGGCTTTTATTATTAAATCTCATCTATAGAGAACAGTCCACAGAACGTGCATTTCTGATTTATTGTTCAATATGATTTGAGCATTCTTCTAATTTCCTTTTTTAAACCATTATTTTGTGGATACAAAACGAATCCATCCTGTGTCATGCCTCTCAGAGACCATCGTTTACTTCATTTGTCACTTTATTTATTATGTAATCTCAGTTCAAGGCACCTCTTCTTTCATCCATTTTATGTTTCAAAGTGTTTCTCACCATTTGTAATTCTCTATGTAGTTTCATGTCATCTTTGTTTTTTAGTATTTCAATTTAGATGTTTGGATCTCTGTTGTCCCGCGTTCAATCAATCAATTCATGATTGCTATTCATTCATGAACTGTCTAATATATGAATCCGATGTTTCTACTCTGCTCTATTGAGGTTAATTTAATGAACTGTCTGATCTGCTATACGAATACTCTTTATCTACTCTGCTTTATTTAGGTTAATTTCATTCCAGTACCTAGTAATTTATCTTTTTTTGGCAAACTAAGGTTCCTTTAAAACTAGAGATCCTCCAAGTCTCACTCTAAAACTAGAGATTCCCAAAATACTTCGGATTTTTACATGTTTATGGTTATCATCTGTCGGTCCTTAAACTTTCACCAACATGACATGAAATTTATATATTACTGAATTTGCTATTTATTGTTTTTAATTAGAATTTTGTTCGCAGACTGTGTTCGCAGATTATTATACTTTTGTGTTCTTGCATCTCAGTTGAAACTGTAAACTGGACTTGTAGTGTTTCTTTTCCTAATAGTATTTTTCAGATAATGATATTTTTCCTATAAATCTTTAGCTGTAAATTGGTAGGGATCTTATAGATTTTAACCACACACAAGCATGAATTTTGAAGTTATATCTTTCTTCAGCACACAAGTAGATCATGTGTTCTAAAAATCTACCAAATATTTTGTCCAATTGTTTTGCCTGAAAGCACATTCAGTAGATATGAAGAAATGTAAAATGATTTGCAGGTGTTTCTTTATTTGGTGGACCTAAAGCAAGCTCCCTGCTTAATATTCCTGAAGCGAATTCCTTCCATCATGAATATGGTGCACTGGCTTGCACTGTGGAAATCGTTGAAGACGTGAATACTGCAATAGATCACATACATCGTCATGGAAGGCACGTTACATTTCTCACAACTGTTCAATATTTTTGGCTGTCATTTCCTATGTATTTTCTTTTATGAGAATTGCAAAATGCTTATGTGCTAGTACCTCACTCGTTGACAGTGCTCACACTGATAGCATCATTACTGAAGACAAAGAAGTTGCTGAACTGTTTTTACGTCAAGTTGACAGGTATTCTTGCCACTGCCTACTTTGTTGTTCTGTATGTGTTCATCCTCCCGCGCGTGTAGTACACATTATATACGAAGACCTACTCATGTCAGCGGTTAATGTGAGAAACATTTTACAATGATATTTGATCTTGCTAACATAATGTTCACTTTTCAGTGCAGCTGTACTACATAATGCAAGCACAAGATTTAGTGATGGGTTCCGCTTTGGACTTGGTGCAGAGGTCGGTATAAAAATTGATCAGTAGATCCAGATTGTAATGTTTGTTTCGCAGTGCAACATAACTTGATTGTTTTTGGCTGAATAGGTGGGGATTAGTACAAGTCGTATTCATGCTCGTGGTCCAGTTGGAGTTGAGGGATTGCTGACAACTAGATGGTATCATCTCTGAATTTTGACTTCTATATCTTTCTGGCAATTACGCTGAGTTAGATACAAGTTATCTGGGAACGGCATTGAACATTGTGTCTCATTATTCTCTTTGCATTAATGTCTGCACATGCACAACACCATTGTGGTAATCTTATTTTACTAGAAATAAATCGTCAGTTAGCATTTTCAAAAATGTTTCTTACCACGTCTTTGATTAGTTGTCGATATTATTCCGTGTGGCTACTTGGTTATATTACTGTTAAGTCTTATGATATAGTATACAGCTATATGAGTTTTAGTTTCTGCTTGGTATATTAAAAGATTTTGGAAGCCAAACTCTGGTTACCATTTTGTGCTTTTAGCACATAAGATACTGTAACTTTGAACTGAAATTCTGTTGGGAACAGTGAGGTAATGGTACAATCTTTTTTGTATTTTGTAGGCTTGCAAGGGGATCTGGACAAGTTGTTGATGGTGATAAAGAAATTGTCTACACTCACAAAGACCTTAATCTGGAGGCTTGAGACTAAATGTGTGCAAGTATTATAATTATGATTAATTGTTGTTATTATTATCCTCTTCTGGATCCGGGAAGATGTTGTGTACACTTGGATTTGGTAAAGCGCATTTGATGCTTATCCTGGGATTTACAAGCGTTTCAGCTGTGGATATTGATATATTAATGGCAAGAAAGAGGAACCAGGACAGGAGGATGCCTTACTGCTGGGCGTAATAATTTTTGTAATTAGCAGAGGTTAATGAGGTATTGGTTGGTTTAGTAGATTACTATTATTTGGTTGCTCTAGTAAATTAGTTACCAGATTAAGAGCTTTCGATTAGTTATTATTAAAACTGTACCCCAAGAAGAATAAAGTTGAGTTTCATTATATTGTTAATGAAATTTGATACTAGTTCTTTATGATATTTTTTTCATCCTTCATATTTCCGCTTTGTAAACTCAACTTATAAAGTAATTAACAACCTAAAACAGATGAATAACATTAATTGGCAATCCTGTGAGTTGAGCATTCGGAACTAGTCTTTGAGACATGATGCTAGTAGGACTTCTACGTAAGAGAAGAAAAGAAAAAAAGATTTGGATGCAAGTCAAGGTGATCGCGTAATTGATGGCTTCTCTAGGGGGCCCGAGTATCTTACATTAAGGGTGTGTTTGGTATGATGAAAAGTGTTTCCAAGAAAATATTTTCTACTTAATTTTGTGTTTGATATGCAAATAAAAAAATGTCATTTTTAGAGCATTTGCATATATTCAAAATAAAACACTATGGGATTTTTGAATACGGAGTGCCACTTTTGGTGGTGGAGGTAAGTAGGAGGTAAAGTTAGGGTGGGGCATGCAGTGGGGGGAGGGGGTAGAGGGGGATAATTTTTAATTCATTTTTATAAAAATAAAATAAAATATATCAAATAAAAAATTCAGAGGGTGGGGGCAAGGCGTGGTAGGGTTAGGGGGGGGGGGTTATGTTAAAAGTTAGTGTCAAATAAACCTATTACCGAGAAGAACTTATCTGGCGAGGAATTCTGTCATCATCAAACGAATTGCTTCGGCGTCGAGACGGGAAGATGTATAATAAAATATGATAGTTAAGTTGATATTAAGTTTAATTAATTATAAATTACCCAATGAAAAAATGACATGCACACACATTTGTCAAATTTTGACTCACTTTTTTGTCTTTCACACACCTCTTGGAGAGAACACACTTTCCTGATATGTCAGCTCTCAAGGTGGTAATAATTTTATTTTGAAAAAAGGTACGGGGTAATAGCACCCCCGTAAAGTATATGTGTGTTATAGCAAATCTGAGCATAGTTTGGGGTGTATCGGAGCATTTTGCGATCGCAGAATGTGTTCTGTCCCTCATATTTTTTGTCGTAGATGGTCAATGGGATTGCCAACATTTTTGGTAAGAAATGTGGTGCCATTTACGACCGCAGATCCAGCCGCAGTTTGGGGTCGGTGGATTTTTATCCAATTCTATTTATGTGATGGCTTCGTCCCCAATCTTCATTTCTCAACCAAACCAAAGCTCTAACACCTCAAAACCCTCTCTAAACATGTCCCTATGGTTCCTAAGCTAATCTAAGATCAAACCACCTAAGTCCTTCATCAAAAGTATTGTAAATGATGATGAGATCACTTGTATGGTGTTGTAAATGAGTTTGGGATTCTTTAAAGTTTAAGGAGGATTGTTCCAAAACTTCTTCTGGTTGTTTAAAGGTAATTTCTTCCTCTCCTTCATGGATTTGATCATATCTAAGTCCTAGATAAGTTGTATGGATAGAAAAGTGCAAAATAATACTTGGAGAATGTTGTAGTGTTGTTGTATCTTGTTGGGTTGTTTGTTGAAGTCTTGTGATGGATATAAGGATAGATATTGTTGTGTATATGTTTGTTGGTATGTTGGACATATGGATATATTTGTTTGATTTGAGGAAAGTGAAAGGAATAGGGGAGGTGTTGCCCAAATTATCGTAGACGAGCTTGTCACTCAATTGTGTTGACTTATAGCTTTTGTAGCTTAATGATGGTTTCTTATCACTTGTTAGATTAGAGTGCTAACAGATTGAGTCGACGTCATGTGGATTAAGTAGTAGACAAGGTATGTAAGGCTGTCCTTTTCTTCTTTTGGCATGACTCGAATGAAAACGAAACGTAAATGAACATCCCTCCAAAGTGTCTCTTTTCTTAAGTTAGAAGTGCTAATGTCTTTCATTTTATGAAATGTTTATTGAATCTTGTTTGTCCTTTGTTGGGAGTACTTTTTCATGTCCTAAGATTTATTCTTCATGATGTTGTATTCCTCTCTATGGTTGATAATGTAAAACATGATGGCTTGATAGTACATAATGATAGTTAGAGGCATAACGACCTTATGTCACTCCGATATCTAAGAATGTTCATGATGACCCTCATGCATATATATATATATATATGTGTGTGTGTGTGTGTGTGTGTGTGTAATGTCAAGCGTGTTATAGGCGCGACCACTGATCAGTTGGTTATTATGATGATGCCCACAGAGGCCATAATGTATCATAACGGTGTTATATATGCGTATATATTGTATCATCACATATTGCATATCATGCTCGTAGTGGCAATCCCAAATCACAGGTTGATCCTTCTTGTCTCTCTTCTTACCTTGATGTCTTTACATATGCTCTTACTTGCCTTACATATTCAATACATTATTCATACTGACGTTCATTTGTTGGGGATGCTACGTTTCATGCCCGCAGGTTCTGATAGACGAATTAACGACCCTTCTCAGTAGGTTTTCAGCTCAGCTGTGGTTGGTGCCCTCCTTTTATTCTGGAGTTGCTGTTTTGAGTTGGTATGATATTATGTACATGTTATGGGTATAGCGGGGCCCTGTCCGGACCTTATGATGATGATGTTACTCTTAGAGGCTTGTAGACATATGTCTTATGTATGGATGTTGTGTATGGATTTGTCGGCATATATTTTGATGTACAATCTTTCATGTCGGCTTATGTCTTGATGTATAGACTCCATGATGGCCTTGTCGGACCTTAATTATGTATATATGCCTATTAGGTTGGTATTTGAAATACTCCGAAAGTCATCGAGATTTCCGGTATTGTAGGCATATTAAAGTTGAAGAGGTTGTGGAAGCTATGCGAAAGATGAGTAGGGGTAAAGCTACCGGGACGATCGAGATCTCGATAGAATTTTGGTAGAATATGGCCAGAGTGGGCTTAGAGTGATTAACTGGGTTGTTTAATGTCATCTTAGGACGATAAAGATGTCTGAAGAGTGGAGGTGGAGTACAATGGTCCCATTGTATAAGAACAAGGGTGATATTCAAAACTGCAACAACTATAGGGGTATTAAGTTATTGAGCCACACCATGAATGTTTGGGAGAGGGTGGTGGAACTGAGGGTGAGGAAAAAAATGTCTATTTCCGAGAACAAGTTCTGATTCATGCCGAGATGATCGACTACGAAGGTTATTCACCTTGTGAGGAGGTTGGTAGAGCAATACAGGAAAAGGAAGAGGGATTTACATATGGTGTTCATCGACCTGGAGAAAGAATACGATCAATTCCCAAGAGAGGTTTATGGAGATGTTTGGAGGTTAGAGAAGTGTCGGTGGCATATATTAGGGCGATCAAGGATATGTATGATGGAGCAAAGACCCAGGTGAGGACAGTGTGAGGAGACTCAGAACACTTTTCAGTTATGATGGGGTTGCACCAAGGATCAGCTCTTAGCCCATTTTTATTTACCTTGGAGTTGGATGTCTTGAGTAGTCACATTCAAGGGGAGGTGCCATGGTGCATGTTATTTGCAGATGATATTGTATTGATCGATGAGATGCGGCGCAGGGTGAACGCCATGTTGGAGGTTTGGAGGCAATCCCTGGAGTCGAAAGATTTCAGGTTGAGTAGGACCAATATAAAGTATACGGAGTGCAAGTTTAGTGCGGTGATGAGTGACACGGAGGTAGAACTGAGGCTCGACTCACAAATCGTCCTGAAGAGATAGAGTTTCAAGTATCTGGGGACTATAATACAAGGTAATGGGAAGATCTACGAGGACATCACATATCGTATTGAAGCAGGGTGGTTGCAATGGAGGCTCACATCTGGTGTCTTGTGTGATAAGAAGGTGCCACCAAGAGTTAAAGGTAAGTTCTACAAAGTAGTAGTGAGACCGATGATGTTGTATGGGGCAGAGTGTTGGCCAGTTAAGAACTCTCATGTTCAAAAGATGAAAGTCAAAGAAATGAGGATGTGTGGGTTGACTAGGAGAGATACGGTGAGAAATGAAGAGATTTGGGATAAGGTATGGGTGGCCTCCGTAGAGGATAAGATGCGGGAAGCGAGACTGAGATGGTTCGAACATATCAAGAGGAGAGGCGCAGATACGCTGGTAATGAGGTGTGAGAGGTTGGCGGTGGAGGGCTGGAAGAGAGGTAGAGGAAGGACGAAGTAGTATTGGGGAGAGGTGATCAGGCATGATATGACTAGTCTTCAGCTTACCGAGGACATGACCCTAGATAGGAAGATGTGAAGGTCGAGGATTAGGGTAGAAGGCTAGTAGTATAATTAGTAGTACCTTCCGTTTTGGTTGGCCCAATATTATTTTCGTCATTTTATTGTATTTCATTTTAGCATTTCCATATCTCTTATTCTTAGCTTTCTATTGATACTTATTGCCCTATCTGCTTTAAGTTTCTTGCTATTATGATGTTGCTTCTGTGTTACCCGAGCCGAGGGTCTATTGGAAATAACCTCTCTACCTGCCAAGGTAGAGGTAAGGTCTGCGTACACTCTACCCTCCCTAGACCCCACTTTGTGGGATTACACTAGGTATGTTGTTGTAGGTTGGTATCATCAGTTATTTATCGCTTTTGATTTCATTCAGTCTATCATGGCGGCCTTGATGGCCCGTTTGCTTGTTAAGATATACGTTAAGTCATGTATGTGGTACTCGATAAGTAAGGCCCGGATGTCGGTCATGCCCTTCTGGTTTGGGGTATGACAAACTTGGTATTATAGCAGGTCTGTTCTGGAGAGACTATAAGTCGTGTCCAATAGAGTCTTGTTTATGGGTGTGTTGTGCACCACACTTATAGACATGAGGATATGGGACATTTAGGATGGTTACCTTTCCTTCTTTATCTAGCATCGTGCTACAGAGCTAAGTTGTAAGAGTTCTATCCGTAACCCTTATCATGTTTATAATTACAATGATGCCTTTTTCTAGCAGGTCTATGACTAGCTGGGAGATTAAGGCTGGGTGGAGAGGAGATGCAAGTAGCATGTCCTCCATTGAGACAGACCCGTCAGAGGATCGGAGTGAGTCATCATCCCAGGTATCTCCGACTCCAATAGTACCAGAAGAGCTGAGCGAAGCTCCCATACCATCAGTTCTACCACCAGCTCCATCTGGTGAGGATATAAGGAGAGCGGTGCAGATTTTGACTCTAATGGTTGCCTCCCAGGCGCAACGTCATCCTAGAGAATCTGACAGCTGAGGGTGATGAACCGGCCAAGAGGGCCAGGATAGTTGGGGACTACAGAGGACTATAGAGTAGTGATGAGCTGTTTTTATATGGTCAGCAGGCCAGACCTTCATGACAGAGTATTGTAGACATATGTTTTGATGTACAATCTTTCATGATGGCCTTATCGGCTTATATTTTGATGTATAGACTCCATGATGGCCTTTTCAACCTTTACTTATGTATATATGCTTATTAGATTGATATCGTCAGATGTTTATCACTATTGATATTATTCAGTCTATCATGGCGGTCTTGACGGCCCGTTTGATTCTTAAGATGTATGTTAAGTCATGTATGTGGTGCTCGGTAAGTAAGGCCCGAGTGCTGGTCGTGCCCCTTCGATTTGGGGTGTGACACTGATGGGATTGAATGAAACTTTTAGTCATGTACGAAGTGATGTACTTCTCAAAACTGAAGTACCTAATGTGAATCAAGCTTATGCCACAACAATACAAGAGGAGAGTCAAAGACTGCTATGTGTAATTGAAATGAATGAGGAGGCTCTTACTATGCTAGCTGGAAGGGGGCAAAACTTCAAGGGCAAAAAAACAGCAGGTTCAATGCAAGGAACATTATGTGAGAATTGTGGATACAAGAGACATAGGACATAGGACTGCTGTAAATTGGTAGGTTATCCTACGGACTTCAAGAGTAAAAAGAAGTCTAATCCAACTGGAACAAATGGTTATAGCCAGAATCAAATGCCCCAAGGTGGTTAAAGACCAAGAGGTGTCAATCAATGAGAAACAAGCAATTTCAGGTCCTATGCAAATAATTCAGCAGTTGGAGGACAAGGACACTTACTGAAGAGGAGCATCATTAGATAAGAAATTTGCTACACAACACTGATTTGAGTGAGTGCAAGACTAACTTGGCAGGTAATATTTTCTTAATGTCTAATCCATGTGTTTATGATTGAATAATAGACTCCGGAGCAACCCACCATATAAATTCTTGTAAGGAATTGTCATGTGAGATAAGGAGCTTGAGAGGCTCAGGTTCTAGTACATTTCAACTACCTACGAGAAATAAAACTCAAATTACAAGCACAAAAAAATCAGTTGTGTTAGCTGATATAAGAGTGAGATGTCCTTCATGTGCCTGATTTCAAGTTCAATCTCCTATCATTTGCCAAGCTCAGTAAAAGAGTCTAATGGTAAATGCAACAGTAAAAAGTACCAGTTTATTTGTGCTATGACATTTCACGCTTGGTCACCCTTCCTTGAAGTCAATGAACATATATAAACTATCATAAGTCACTTACAGGATCATTCTCACCAGTGTTGTCAAATATGTCCCATGGCCAAGCAAAGTGGATTGCCATTTCCTAGTAATTTAAATAAGTCAGATCATATTTACCAATTAGTACACCTAGATGTTTGGGGCCCTTATAGAACTCCCATCTATGACAGAAAGCATTACTTTGTTATAAAAGTTGATGATTATATCATATTTAATTTATATGTTTGGTTCAATATAAAACTGAGGTGTTGACTGTATTGAAATTTTTTCTGACAATGCTAAGTATACAATTTGGTGTTAAAGTGCAAGTGCTAATGGCACAAAATTTTTTAACTCAAAATGTAAAAAGATTTTTTCTTCTTTTGGAATTGTCACGCTCCAAAATTCACTAAGGCGCAATATGCATTCGATGCCAAAAAACCACATCGAACGCACCTTATAAAGTTAAATAGTCAATAATCTCATTTAATAATATTTCAACATTTACTTAATCATGTCGTTAAGACTAAATGAAAATATGCTCACACTATATAAAAGTAATCAAGAGAAGTCTAATATAAAAATTTAGTCATAAAGCGTGGAAAAACGCCTAACAAGTTATGCAAGACTTAAATAATCTACCCACAAATCTGACAACTATATATGGAGATTCTAAGAGACATAACAATAGTCTAACTTCGGAACGCAGCCCGTAAATCAAAATAATAAAGTTAGATAGATGGGGATATACCACGAACAAGGGTGTGGGCTCACCAATAAGTCTGAAAAGTAGCAAGTTCTTCTAGTCCGGACATGTATTACGAACCTGATCTTCAACGTTATCCGACAAACCATTAAAAATAACAATGATATGTCTGAGTACTGGATACTAGTGAGTGTCTAAGGGGAAATAGTAAATAAATCAAAATAGGAAAGTTATAGAAAAACTTGTGAATTAATAGTAGTAAAGCAGTTTGAAAGTAAGAGATAGAACAAAATCATCAACCTTAATAGAACTTTCCGTGGACAATCAAATAAGCAAGAAATAAAACAATTTCAATCCATTGAATAATTTATTATGTTAATCCTGTTAATCATGAACTCAAGATCATTAACAAACTAACTCATGGCGACAACATGAGAACCACACGTGCCAACTCATGGGAAAACAACCGATAGATACACCGGTTGCTATCATTCCACAGAGGCTAATCGTCCTTTGGACTAACACATTAATAGATACATCAGGGCTATTATTTCATAGAGGCTAATCGTCCTATGAACTAGCACAATAATGCTCAAAAGTGATACGTTAAGATCCATAACGGTTAGTCGTCCTCCGGACTAGCACATCTTGCTCATATAGGCCCAACACAAATAAATACAAGTCATGGCATATTAACCAAACCATCAATCATGGCTTATAGTCGAATTCACTTCTCAAGTCATCTTGTCCATAATAAAGGTATTTCAAAGTCAGAATTTAATATAGAAACCTTATTCAAATCACTTATTCAGTTTCAAGTTCAAGAATACCCATTCAACAGGCAAAACATGTTTAAAGCTTCAACCTTTAGAAAATAGTTAAATCATCCATATTAGGGTAAACATTTAATACAATAGTATAATTCGTGTAAGGTTCGATGCGGGTTTCAAATGTGTACATACTTCAAATGCGGGTTTCAAATGTGTACTCAATTCAAAAATAGTTTCAAGAAGTAAGCGTCCACCAAAACAAGAGTTTCAATTGTGTACATACTTCAAGGAAGATTTTTGAAATATAGACATATTTTAAAAGAGAATTTAAAAATGTAGACATACCTCAAATTTCGCTAAAATGCTATTAAACGTGTAAGTTCAACAATCGTTCTACATTAGTTTTTAGTGATAAAGTTTAGAACTTAAAACGGTTTTATTGAATTCCTCTCTTTTTTTAAAAATATTAGGGTTTTTCATGTCCAAAATTTAGTTCTTGAAACCCTCATGAATCATTCGTGGATCCTCACCCCTTGTGATAGCCTACACTAGTCTAAATTCCTTCAATGATATCAGAAAACATCAAATATCATACCTTTAAGAGAATTCCCAATGCCTCTTTCAACTTCTCTTTCTTGGATTTTCAAGACTCAAGGAATTGGAGGATGAACTAGTGTTAATCTATTACTAATTTGATGTAATAATCATAGGGTTTGAGCAAGAACTTACCTTAGATGTTTGGGTAAGTTCTAGGATATTTTCTCTCCAAAAGGTCGGTTTAGAACAAAGTGGGAAAGGTTTTACGTTTATAAAATTCGAGAAAAATCGCATCCATCCCAAATTTGGCCATGTGCGGTGCGTGGTGCATCGCGGCCCACATCTTGATCAGTATACATTTGATATGGATAAAAAATTTCTTCCGAACTCTAGAAGTTTTGGCTTGGAACGGCGCGGCCCGCGTCGCATACAATTATTTTTCCACCTTCCAAGTCTTGAATAAAAAATGGATCCCAAAAGTGAGCTGCCTATAATGGTATTTATATAGCCCCCAGGGGCACAGGCGAGTTGGTAAGTGGCAAGGTGATTGGGGTACAACCACTCCGACGTGGCGGGTTCGAATCCGTGTGGTGACAGTCTTTGCTGAAATATTGCAAAGGTTGTTGCTGGGTCGTGTCCCGTTGGTCCTCTCCCTTGCAGGGCTGTCACTCACACATATCCCTCGATTTACATCCCACCTGGCTAAGGGGCCTCTGATACAGGTGGGGGTTTCGCCTTCGGGACTTTTCCCTTCACAAAGTTATAATGGTATTTATATAGATTCTGAGACCCGCACTTTAAAGTGTTAGTACTTTTTTTATGACGCACTTTTTAATTTTGGTCTCCACACTTTATCTATCCTAGCAAAATTTATGTTCAAAGATGCTGCCCGCACTTTAAAGTGTGCTTGCACTTTTGAATTTATTATTATTTTTTCTAAAAGTACGCCAGCACTTTCTTCCACACTTTTTCTTGTCGGCTACACTTTAATAAAGTACACATAACTTCTTGTAGGGAAGTCTAAATGATGAAGGGTTTGCGGTGTTCGAAACCCTCGAAGTGCTTTAATTCTATATACATATTCTGATATAATTTCTTATTAACTGTACACAGTGCAAAACCATCAAAAATCAAAATTGAACCTTAACTCTCAAGTACAACCTTGTTCTCTTATTTTGATTGGTTTACTCATATTCAATAGGTCAAATCTTAGCCCGAAGGTACGAAGTGTTACATTAGTCTCCTGAAATCAACCTCCTCACTCTCATATTAGGGATAAAAGAATCATAGACACTTAATGTTGCTTTCAAACACACACGAAAGTATACGTGATTGTACGAGTAATATAGGATTAAACTTCAGTTATCCACCCACAATATACTTTCTACTGTTTAACTAACTCAAATTTCATTATAACTATTCAAAAGAATTAAAATTGAGAAGTTTGTAGTAACTAAAGTATCAACCAAAAGAAATTAATAAAACAATTGATTTATAACAAAATAAGACTAGGACAAAGATTTTAGGTTTATCATATGAGAGAGAGTTCCAGGGTCATGGATTCCAATAATCTAGTTGAGTCTTCTAACAATTCTATCTATTTTGTTTCCTGGGTTACTAGTTCACGGGTTAATATTCATTTTATAAGTCTCTTCCGAGCCTCTCACAAGTCTATTCAAGCTACTACAATGCCTATATTCCTATGGTCATCAGACAATAACAAGAACAAATTTAAATCTCCATATTCAACTAAGTGAGGCTAAAGGGTATAATTCTATCCTCAATAGAGAAATGATTACCCTAAGGGATCTCGAACAAGCTCTATTTATTCTTATTACACATGCAAATTCTCTATTCCTAGTTCAATTTACACGCCACAAATAATGTTTAACTATTTGCCAAATAATTAAACAATTAAGCACAAGACTAAATAAGTAACCCAAATTATCATGTCTTTGCCACAACCCTATAATTATAGAGTTTAGCTACTCATGATTCGAGAAGACATTCAAAAAATCATGAATAACCTAGGGTTTAATGACTAAAATTAAGAAGAAAAATAATAAACCTAAGAACGACGGCTTACAGTGCTCAAGAATATGTCCCATTAGTCGTTCTGAACATTAAAAATGCCTATTTATAGTTTAGGGTTAAGTCTAAAAAAATTCACCCAGATCCTGAACAAATTGGAAAAAACTATCGGCGGTGTGCACTGCATGCGCGACGCACGCTTATCGCAAAAGGTGACTTGGTCTCTAAGCTTGCGCGATCTTCATGCGTCATTTGGCCATCACTTGCATGTCTCAGATTCAGAGAGTTATTTTATCCGCACTTCATGCGTGATGCGGACCTAGAGCACATGGTCCTTCAGTGACCCAATTTCTCTTTAATTGTTATGCAATCCTCTTGTCGTCTCATTCCCGTGCAACAGGCCTCCAACTTCAACGAAAATTGTTCGAGTTTCATTCATTCTTGCTCGTTGTACCTACACATCACAAAAATAGCAATATAAGCTTGAATACAACTATTTCTAACCAAAAGATGCGATTAAAGTACTACGAACTAGAGGAAATTCAACGCGAAATATAGATGTTTGTGTCAAATATCACCACCCCCACTTAGACTTTGCTCGCCCTCGAGAAAATACTATCACCAACCTATCTCAAATTCACAACCATGCCATTCAAATATGTCTGCTCGGGCTCGGTTAATATGACTATTTCAAAACACATTATAAACCAAACATCGAGCCAATTCTTACGAAAGTCATGCCAACATTTAAAGTTTCAAGTTTTCAAAGCCAACAAACAACCCTCTCAAAATGACTTGTTTCCGAGGGAATATGACTCAAAGACACCACTCAAAGCAAAACAATTATGCTACTTAACAAAGAAACCAACATTTCACCAATTCTTTATCAACTATGTGCCCTCACCAAAAGGGAGTTGTCCATATATCTCACATGAATTGAATGACATTATTTCAATGGACATAGGATCAACAATTATACTCATTCTAACAAAGAATATCACATGCCAAATACGACGAGCCATAAGCTTGCCCTTAGTGTAACCACTTCACAATATAAGTACATTGAACCTAGGATCAAGTAGAACTTAAAGAGTTGTAATGTAGGCTAAGGGACTGATAGAGAATATTTAGTTATAATAGTGCATATTCGTTTTACACCAATTTCTTCACCAACTGAATTCTAAAACCAACCAACAATCATTTCTCCCAAATCACACCCATTTGTTTCTTTACATTTAAGCATCACATTTTTCGACACCACGAGTTAGAATGAAAACTTTAATTCTATGCTGACCAATCATTTTTTTTAAGTTTCAATTCCCAACTAACAAGCAATTTGTTTTTTGATTAGGTGTATCAATAGACTTTACTAGACTTCAATCAACAAACTCTCCCCTTTCAATCAAATCCCAACTCCAATTACATTATCTTATCAATTAAAATATTTAATGTTCGGCCAAAAATACATATATTTATTCATTGTTGCTTTACATTTTAGTACTTTTAATCATTGTTTGGATATTAATTATAGTAATTTGTGTTTAATATTATAATTTTACTTTTATAAGTACATTGAAGATGAGATTGAGATAAAAATTCAATAAAAAACGTGAAATTAAGAAAAGAAAAGAAAAGTAACGTTGAAGACAAAATGGTATGCATTGGGATTTGATATATGTCAAACAAGTTTTGAAGACGGCTCATGATTAGTTGATGATTGGGGTTATCATTGGTCATGATTGAAGAGTTAAAAAGGGTACAAAGAAATCATGGAACGAAAGAATATAATATTTGTGGATGGCAGTAATTAAAAAGTGAATCAGCCTCGCTGGGCGAAGCCAATAGCGAGGTACTGCTTTGCTTTGTGGCTCGCTCATCGAGGCCACGGTATCCGAAATTAAAAATTCTACATTTTATTTTGGACTCAGTTATTTTATTTGAATTTTTCCTTATATTTATAAATAGTTCATAAGACTGGGTTTTTATATAACTTCGGATAACTTGTGATCCGGAGTTCAAAACTTTGGTCCTAGAGAGAGCTTGAAGCCACCATGGAGGCCGGAGGAGTTTTTTATTTTTTCTTCTCCTTATTACTAGTTTTTATATTTTCTTCAGATGATTTATTATTTTTCCTCCATGTCTATGTGGAGCTAAACTTCTCGTTCTAGGGTTATGATTCTTTCATGAACATTGTTATTCGAATATTAATTTTAATTAATTAGCTTATTATATTAGTTTATTTATTTAATCATGAGCTTAATTATTTGATGTTTGATCACCAATCGAATACTATCTTTGATTCTTAGATTGAACTCGAGAGAGGAATACTAGGATATCAATAGGGCTAAATAGAACAGGATCTCGATCCTGAACATGGGGGAGCGAAGTTGCGTCTAGGATAGAGATATACCCAGTTCGCCCTACTTGGTTGATATACAGGAAATATAAATGTTGTTGTGTTAAGGTTCATGACCATAGAGATATAGGTGTGAAAGTAATACAAACAGGCGGCTACAGGACTCGAGAGATTCGTAGCCGTAATATCAACCATGTCAATCAGGAAACAGGATAAATTAATAAGTTGAATCAATTGAAGAATACAACGTGATTGTTAGATAGCTCATAGCCCTAGACTGATTTCATCTCATTGATAATATAAAAATCCGCTCTTTCTTGGTTGAAGTTCATTATTTGTTTTCTTTTATTTTTAGATAGTTTATAATTAAAACATTCGTATCTCGTCTCTTATTTAGATAATTAGGATCGTTTGATTTAGTAAATAGTTAATCACAAGTCCCTATGGGTTCGACATCTGATTTTTAAAATCACTATATTATTTATACGATCGTGTATATTTACGTGTGCGTTTGAAAGCAGCAAGTTTTTGGCACCGTTATCGGGGACTTAGAAATGAACTGTTTATCTTGATTAGACTTTTTTTTTGTCTATTCAAGTTTTTTTATTATTTTTATATATATGTTGGTATTCCTCTTGACATGACATCTTGGAACAAAAATTTACTGAATGTTGGATATTCATATTCTAGTGATTCTTGTCTATTTTGCCAAGAACCCCACTTATGGAAAAATTGTTCATTAATTTAGATCATACGGGATGAGTTGTGTGACACTTCTAAATCCTATGATTGGAACTTTTGTAAATGGTGTGGTAGTCAGCGGAAAGAGTGTCCTAAGTATTTTTCTAGTCTCTCAAGTGATTTTCACAAAGTGGATATTGTGAATGATACTTGGCTATTGGTTCGAACTCAACGATTAGAGGTATGAGAGGATTATCTTGATGAAATTACAAGTGACAAGACATACTTCATGGAAGAAAGAAGAAAGCTCGGACAAGAGATAAACCAATTTGGCTCAGACATCCACGTCCTGCAGGTTCAATTAAATAAAAAAGTTGAGGCGTCTGATGCCCAACTACCAATTGTCGTGGATAGTAATCAGAATGTGTAGCAGAAAGAGGAATTTCAGTCATTCGATCAGAATATCGTTAATGATGCCAAGGTTGAGGTGAGTATATATTAGTGAGGATGTCAAAAGTAGCGCAGTTTTAGAGTTGGGTCATGTCGGCCCTCATTCTAAACATTTTCAATATTGTATTTGGTTAGCAACATGGAAATCGAGCCTTCCAGGCCTTTGGAGAATTGTATATATGAGGAACAAGGGCCTTACATCCTAAAAATTTCCATGTCAAAGAGACAAAATGACATTCCTCACTTAAGGGCCAAGAAGTGCAAGATGCGATATCTATTACTTGGTTTCTTTATTTTCACACCACTGCCCCAGATTCATGATAGAAATTTTGATGCAAAATTGGGGACGAAATTTATATCCTTAAAGTGGAAGGAAAAGTGGTGAAAGTGATGGCATTGTGCCGCGACGTTAACTAAATTGCTTATTGGGAGGCAACCCAAGGTGTAATAATTTTAGATTTTTATTTTTTTAGTGTTACATTTTGTCTGTTTTTGTTTTGCAAAGAAGGAAAAGTCTGAGTACCCGAAGTTAAAGCTGAAGAGCATGTCTGTGCTTAAGTGTACCGACCTTTGATGTTGAGGATTATGTTTCTAGCTAAGCCCTAGAGGGTCTCAGGGAGTATTTCTCAAACTTATTTTATTTTTTTCTCTGCTATACATGCATTGAGGACAACGCATAATTTTAAGTGTGGGGTGGGGTACTTTCGATACTTTTGAGGTCGAGGATTATTATGCCACATGATTTTTTTATACTTCATTAGCTTTTTATAAGAAATAAAAAAATAATAATAAAATCAAGAAAAACTCAAAAAAATAAATTATTTTGGTCTTTCTTTTATTTTTCGTTTAGTCTTTTTTTCCTCATTAGTGGCATAAATCATCTACCCCTTTCTTTTTCTTATGGCCTCGATTCTTTTTCAAAGGGGGGCTTTTGAACCAGGTAATTTTTAATTTTTTAGGACTAATATTTTTAGGAGTAGTAAAAGAGAGGGAAGAAGAACCTTTGTGACTTGTTTGATACTAGCATATTTAGGCATGAGCTTGAGTCGTATTTTATGTGAGTGCTTGAGTAATGAATAAGACAACAGACTTTCTAACACCTAGGCTCAAGGTTGTGACTCTATATATAACTTATTCTTATTTTGTAGTTCATCATGACTCTATCTGTCTTAGATAAGAATTGATCCATCTTGATTCATACTTGTGTTATGTGTGGCGAGGATTTTCCTACATATATTTCATGTTTTGCATCTTAATCTAGAACTTGCCCCGCATGTTATTGAAGTGAAATAAAAAGTGTTGCTTTGTTTAGAAGATGATAATAGGCTTTCTTTGATATTTCTTGTGAGTTTTAGCCTTTTCAGATATTGTAACACTAGTTACCCCTTTGAACATGTAGCCATTCATTTGGTAGCCGTATTTTTATCTTGATCCTTTTGTGGAATCTCTAATTTTGCACTCTTCTTCCTTGAGCATTGTAGTTTAGACTGTGTTATAATTGTGAAATCTAAATAAAGGAATGGTCAAGTGCAAAATGGTGACCAATGATAGCTACAAAGTGATGAAAAGACCATCTCATAAAGAATGTGACATGAAAAAAATGATGAGAATGAGAAAATTGCTTGAAAAAAAATGATTGAAACGTTCTTGATATGAGGAAATACTTGTGAAATAATTGATGAAGAGGGATGAAAAATAAAGTGAAGAGCTGAAAATAATGGGCGATGAAGTTAAAAAGTGCAAAGTGCTTAGGGAAGTGTAAATCACTATTATATAATTTTTCTATCCATCCCCTAGCCAACATTATAACCCTTTAGAGTCCTATTTAATTTTATTCGAGCACGCTTAATTAGTAGAGATGTGCATAATGGGCAAGCCTATGATTCTTTGTGCATACATGTGAATTCTTTTGTGACTGCAAGAGTTGTTCCTTGATGCTCAGTCCTTAAATTATATTCATTCTTTGATTTGAGTGTGTGGACTATTTCTTCTTGTGAGGGCACGTGTTTCATGATAGATAGGTGATATTATTAGATTTCATTGACAGAGTAGGTGAGCGAGCTTAAATTTAATGAGTTAGAGTTCGTCCTTGAGGTTAGGAGGTTAGAAGTTTGTTATTTGTTTGTATATCTTGTATAATGACCAGGAAGTATATATGTGATGATTTGAGTTGCTATATTGCTTAATTGTTGGTATCAACCAAAGTGGTGGTGTTTCTAGGCTTCATTTATTGAAAGTGGTTTTAGTGTTTATTCGAAGACGAGCAAGAATTTAAGTGTGAGGTGGTGATGTTCGGCCAAAAATACATATATTTATTCATTATTATCTCACATTCTAGTACTTTTAATCACCATTTGAGTATTAATTATAGAAATTTGTGCTTAATATTATATTTTTATAGGTACATTGAAGATGAGATTGAGATAAAAATTCAATAAAAGACGTGAAATTAAGAAAAGAAAAGAAAAGTAACGTTGAATACAAAATGGTATGCATTGGGATTTGATACATGGCAAACAAGTTTTGAAGAGGGCCCGTGATTAGTTGATGATTGAAGAGTTAAAAAGGGTGCAAGAAATCATGAGAGATTGAAAGAATAAAATATTTGTGGATGGCAGCAATTAAAAAGTGAAGCAGCCTCGCTGGGTGAAGCCCATAGCGAGGTACTGCCTTGCTTTGTGGCACGCTCAGCGAGGCCACGGATCCGAAATTAAAAATTTGGATTTGGTTATTTTATTTGTTTTTTTTATACCTATAAATAATTTATAGGACAGGATTTTTACATAACTTTGGACAATTTGTGACCCGAAGTTTAGAATTTTGGATCTAGAGAGAGCTTGGAGCCGTTGTGGAGGCCGGAGGAATTTGGTTCTATCTTTTTTTCTCCTTACTACTAGTTTTTATATTTTCTTTAAATGATTTGTTATTTTTTCCTCCATGTCTATGTGGAGCTAAATTTCTCATTCTAGGGTTAGGGTTTTTTCATGAACGTTGTTATTCGAATATGAATTTCAATTAATTAGCTTATCATACTGATTTATTTATTTAATTCCAAGCTTAATCATTTGGTTGCTTGATCACCAATCGAATATTATCTTTGATTCTTAGATTGAACTCGAGAGAGGAATAACAGGATCTCAGCCCTGGGCATTGGGGAGCGGATTTGCGTCTAAGATAGAGATATACCTAGTTCGCCTTGCTTGGTTGGTATACAGAAAATATAAATGCGATTGTGTTAGGGTTCATGACTGTAGAGATATAGGCGTGAAAATAAGACAAACAGGCGGCTACACTCGAGAGATTCGTAGTCGTAATATCAACCCTGTCAATGAGTAAACTAGATAAATTAATAAGTTGAATCAATTGCAGAATACAATGTGATTATTAGATAGCTCATAGCCCTAGACTGATTTCATCTTATTGATAATATAAAAACTCACTCTTTCTTGAATGAAGTTCATTATTTATTTTCTTTTTTTTAGATAGTTTATAATTAAAACATTTGTATCTTATCTCTTATTTAGATAATTAGGTAAATAGTTAATCACATGTCCTTGTGGGTTAGACATTCGATTTTTTAAATCACTATATTACTTGTACGATCGCGTATACTTGCGTGCACGTTTGAAAGAAACAATGCTCAAGGAGTAAAAAAGATCAAATTATGGTCAATTAGAAAGGGTATGGACTTATCGATTGTTATAAAAAAAAAGGCTGAAAGCTTAACGGGCTGACTAGAATATCATGTACGGGTTGAGTTAAAAATTTGGATAACAAAGAAATGCCTATATCATTTCCTAAGTACAATACACTTCATTTCATTTAACGAACACACAGGGCAAGTTCTAGACGTCAATATAAATCATGGAGCATACAAAAATTTCCTTACAAACACTTGGTACATGGTCAAGTCAAGACAGATCCACATCGTCCCTCAAATCAAGCAACAATATAAAAAATGCCAAGTGCGTCAGACATGCTTTTAAAATCAACTTCAAGAATTGCTCATCGTGTCAATATTTCACCTAACCTGAGCACCTAGCATTCAAATGGTCTTACAAGCTTGAATTCTTTTCATATGAATTATTTTCTATGACAAACAAAAGAAAACTAACTAGATGTTTTATGCCACTACTGAGGGACTAAAAAAACTAGAAAGCAATTTTTTTTGACTTTTTGACTTTTTGACTTTTTCGATTTTTAAGGGTATTACTAAACAACAAAAACTAGAGATCATAATCCTAGAAGTGAGAAAAAAATATAAAATCCTACAACTTAGGCATCATATATCGAGACGTACCTCCCACCCCACACTTAATTTCATGTCGTTCCCTCAATGAATATGAAAAAAATAAAAGCAGAGTAAGGTGACAAATACTCCCTGGGACCCTCTAGGGCCTATTCATCATCGCTACCGGTGACACCATCTCCGTCCTCGCCATCAGACTTCTCAGACCCACCTTCATGCTCCTTATTTTTTGGGTTGCCATGTGCATGCAACTCCTCTTCAACACCCTCTTCTTCATCAGCCTCTACGAGGTCGACCGAATTCACATCTTCATCGACAGGTAATCGGGCCTCATCCCCAAGAAGTGCTTGAGAATACACTATGTGTGGTACCTTTGCATATACTCTTTAGAGGTCTAACTGGAAATGCTCATCCTGCAACATCGCTATCTTGTGGAGTTAGGTCAACAAAGTGGTTTTGCTCCAGGGTGAGATTATGCTTAGCAAATTGCTCCGGGACCTTTACTTTAGAAATGTCAATCATATCATTTGGTGCCTCAAGTACTCTATCACGGGGATTTACCAAGTTTTTGTCAATCTGCATCAAGTACGAGGTGAATGTGTTGCCTAAGCACAACCTGTGAGACTTTCCCTCCCGCACTCACTGCATCTCTTTAATCATCCAGTATCCTATGTTCACGGGCATCCCTATCATGAAGAAATATACTACGCACACCCTCTCCTTCAGTATATTCATACAATGGTCGAGTGGCATGACTCTATAGTTCAACAACCGCAACCACAATCATTCTTCTCTTCGGAAGTGGTTTATCTTCATGCTCTTGTGCCTTCAGTATTTGCCGTCATATTGGGCCTATTTAGTGTTAGAATCATGCTTACAAAGTGTCTCCCTTATTGTTACACCCCAACCTTGGGTGGTGTGGCCGGTACTTGGTGCCTTAACGACCCAAGCGTTCCTTTTTGAAAACAACATCTGAACTCGCATAAACCTTGGCCAACAAGGACATAACAACCATGAAGTGTATGAAAGGATAACCAACATAATATAGGGCCGACAAGGCCACAATTTAGAAATACAGGGCGTCATATGGATATCTCAACAAGGAGGGTAAACAAACCCAAAATATGAAATGTACATACGTGTACAAGACCGACTAGGTCGTCATACAGATAGACTGATCAACATCCAGGCCCGCAAGGCCATACAAGATGTCTAGATATACATATTAGGTCTACAAGCCTCTAAGAAAACACAACTGTCATATAGTCGGGACAGGGCCTCAACCTACCCACTATCTGCATATATATATATATATATATAAGACTCAGCTTAAGACCTCTGGCTCGGTAGCCTCGGAAGAAGCGAAGCTTACCAACCAACATTTGAACTCAACAAGCTCCTACTACGGAGGACTATCTATAATTTTACCTGAACCTACAACATGAAATGCAGCACTCCCAAAAAAAGGAACGTCAGTACGAATGCAATGTACCGGTATGAGTAATAACATGAAAGTATAAGCTATAAAATAGGCATAAGAAACAACCTGGTAACCTGATAAACTAAATTCCACTCAGGGCGAACATTGGAACTCTAAAACCTTAATGAAGCTCAGATGCATACATAGATAACCATCGCCCACCGATTATAGTTTGGTGGTGTACATGTATATATAAATGTACATCACCCAACCTATTATAGCTCAGTGGTATTCTTATATGTATAGATGTTTGTCGCCCAACCGATTATAGCTCGGTGGTAGTCTCATATGCATATATGTCTTTCGCCCAGCCGGTGGTATTTATGAATAAATGCATAGTTTCTGCATAGGGGCCATCTCCCACCGATTATACATCGGTGGTATTTATAACCCATATATATATGTGTGTGTGTGTATATTCTTAGAACCTCTTTCTTTTGCTTTTAGACGACATTTGGCCGACATTATAGATAACACTTTTGATATGCTCCATTTGGGAGCAACAAAAAAACACAAGAAACTCAAGGTAACAACTGACAATCCAACCTAGACAAGATATGATATGAAGTCATGAAAGTACTCCCGACAAGGGACAATCAACTCAAGAGTAGAGTACACTTTTAAGACATTCTTATATTGGAAAACGATATGTGTAGTTCAGAATTCATGCTTTAAAAGAATGAATAACCATTACATACCTTGTAATCATCTTTAACAATTAAACGAACACAAGTGTACGTTACATCAATCTACAACAACCGATAAAAAACCATCATTAAGCTTATAGAAGCTATAAGTCGACACAAATGAGCAACAAGCTCATCTATAGCAATTTCAACATCACCTCCCCTACTTCTTTCACTTTTCGCAAATTTCCAACATCCATTATAACATATCTAAGTGTTATCTAATGTAATAGTCATAGTTTTATCAGTTATACCATAATAATCGCAAACTGAATAAATATTTTATGCAATAAAAGTACCAGTGTGCCTATCATCTATATATCTATACGCTAAAATACATTTTTGCATAGACCATTTATAATATATCCAATGACATGTTACCGTTAAATAATCATGGTCGTTAGTACTACGGCCTATATCAGACGTGATATATATTTTACCAGGAAAATGATATAAGGAATAACGTAAATACTGTTGATATTCATGCGCAAATTTAAATACATCTCTCCTAACAGTTGATCTAGGAAACCCGTTAAAAGCAGGATTATACATATCTCTAATGTAATGAATAAAATCAGGAGATGAAGGAAATGAAAAAGGCAAACCCTCCACCGCAACTAATTTTGATATTGCTTCCCTATCTCTATGTTTATCGTATTTAGGGCCTACAATTTCCCCGTCATAGGGTTAATTTGACCCTGTACTTGGTCTGGGACAGTATGTGAACCTTGTCCCGACTGAAAGGGGCATTGGCACACCCGATTTTTCAGCCAGGTATTGATCCCACATAGCTTTGTGAATATTTTGGACGTGTCTTAATAAACCCCCCGTCCCACCTTGACCTTTTCCCATTTTAAATTTATAAACATTTTTACAAATTTGACATCTAACTACTTGATTCTCTTCATCACTATCAAAAAAATCCATGCATCTGATTTTAATTTTCGTTTTATTGGGCCTCGTCTCATACTAGGGGAATAAGAGGCGCTCCAGTTGGAGGTGCACTAATGGGTGTGTCATCTAGATTAGTTGGTGTGTTATCTAGATTATCTTCTAAATTAAAGTCTGGTTGAGTTGCAGAAAATATCTCGTCGTCTAAATCTAATGGTATTTCAGAAAAAAAATCAGTTTTACCTATATGTGTGTAATCAACTAAATCATCATGTCTAGGAATAGGATGACTAGAAGAAGTACCCCTGCCTTTGTTACCCCTACTAGAAGAAGCCTTACCCTTAAACATACCTCTTAATCCTTCATTTTAATTATACTAACAAATAGTTAAAGATAATGAAATTAAGTGCGCTAATTAAAATAAAGTAACAATAATAATTTAAAGAAGGAACCAATGTACCAAACATCGACGTGTAATCGATGTTGAAAATTAAAATTTTGCTCGATGGATGATCCTCAAGCTAGTTGATAACTTCAATCCCAATTTTTGAACTTTGATGTAGTTATACAAATGAATAAATAAACTTTAATATTTAGTAGACAATATAGACTTGTAGAGAGATAGATTGAGAGATTGTAGAAAGATTTGTGAGAAAAATGAAAAAAAAATGAGGTATTTATAGTTGAAAAATTGAGTTAAAGTGTAAATATATTAACTTATGGGTTAAAAATAATTATTAAGTGGGTAGAGGGTTTGGGGAGGCCAAAAATGACCATTGCACAACGGCTAAAATATAAAATGGCCGTTGTGCAACGACAATTTTTTGCAAAGGAGAGGGATCATGCGGGACCGGGCGGGATCGGGGAGGGTCGGGCGTAGAGGGACTGGGGAGGAACGGGCCCGGGTGGGACGAAGCCAATCACATCCCGGTTCGAGTCCTATTATCCATTTTTCTTTATATCAGGGTAGGGGCGGGTTCGAGTCGCCCCGCCCTGTTGGCCAGCCTTAGAATTGTAGGAGTAGAGAGCAGCAGTAACGTGACAAACTTAACATCTAACAACATGGAAGCATAAATGAGCCGAGCCCATCATTCTGATATCCAAAGTCAGCCCCACAACCCTAGCGGGGCCCTCCCTAACAATTCCACGCCCCTTTTTCTTCCCTTCACTTTCTTAAAAACTAGTATTTTTGATTGATTGAAGTTATGTCGGACGCTTTGATCAATGGCCTCGCCGGTGCCGGCGGTGGCATCATCGCTCAGCTTATTACCTATCCACTCCAAACAGTATTATTACTCCTCTTTAACTTCTTACCTTCTTTCCCTTACCCATTTTTTTTATTGTTTGGTTTAATTTGGTTGATGTTAGGTGAATACGCGGCAGCAAACCGACAGGAATTTGAAGAAGGAGAAGCAAAAGTTTGGGACAATA
The DNA here is from genome assembly GCA_029783415.1 of Anisodus acutangulus. Lineage (NCBI taxonomy): Eukaryota > Viridiplantae > Streptophyta > Magnoliopsida > Solanales > Solanaceae > Anisodus > Anisodus acutangulus. Next base: position 54,239,023 of record CM056495.1, read on the forward strand.
GAGCAAATGTATCAGGTGATCGCTTTTTCGATCTATTCCTTGAGTTGTTCCTTCTGGTTTTGTTTACTTTCAATTACATGATCTGGCAGGTTGTAAGGCAAGAAGGATGGGATCGCCTTTACGGTGGCTTAGCTCCCTCACTAGTGGGTACCGCTGCCTCCCAGGTCACACTTTATCCCTCATTATTTTTCTTCTGAATATTCGGCGGTTTTCTACTGACATGTACTGAAGATCATGATTAACTTGTGAGCTGGAGGTTCCCTTGCTTGAAAAGATTTGACTTTTTTTTTTGTAAAGATTGGATATGATACTGTACTGTCAAACAAAATTAGTGCACTATGTTTTGGGTTAGATTTCCTTATTTAACAGCTCATGCATCTGCAATTAAAACTTGTTCTTACAGGGTGTATACTATTATTTCTATCAAATATTCAGAAATCGAGCAGAATTAGCTGCGCTTGAAGGTAAGAAGAAAGGAATTGGTGATGGATCGGTTGGGATGTTCTCATCACTTCTGGTGGCTGCTTTATCTGGGTAATTACTTGTCTGTGGCGTATTAGAATTTTATGTCCACTTTTTTTTGGTAGCTTTGGTACCTTTGTTAGATTGTCCTGGTGAACTGATCCTGGTAAATGTCCAACATGCGTCCAGGCGTCCTAGACAACTACATCCTGTCTTGTCTTTACATAAAGCCTTTTAAAAAGAAATCATAAGTTTCTGTCTTTTGGCATAATACAGAGTTGTTATTTCTCGTCAGGCCAATGTAAAGCATCCATGTTTATGGTTGAACTTTTCTGATTTCTTTTTTGATAGTTATCATTGAACTTATGTACTTTTTCTATGTTACAGGTGTGTCAATGTTCTGCTGACTAATCCCATATGGGTTGTTGTTACTCGCATGCAGGTATCGTTGTGTTATATCTTTTAGTTCCTTTGGCAAGGTTATGAAATTGGTTTATGTACTTCAAATGTTCTGGTGAGCTTAGTGCAGAATTAAGTTTATTGGTGTTATAGTTGCTCTATGATCTTTATCGTGCTATGTTATGGAATGCAACAATAACTATGCTTCAATCCCAAGCTAGTTGGTATCAGCTATTTGAATCCTCACTAATCGTGTCACTCCAATTATGTTTATCTAGACCCATGATGATAATAATAACAGATAAATAAATAAAAAGTACTAGGAGTTCTCTATATTTTCTACTAGCATATAAATCTAAGATAGAACTAAGAGACTCCTAAAAAGCATAAGACCTAAAGTAAGCATTCATTTCTACTGGTAACAATGTTGTGCCGTATTAGTAAAACTCGTTTTCTACGAGTATATTGTTGGCAGCAAGTCAGATGTAAAGCTAAAATCTAATCTTTGTAGAATGGCAAGGAAGTGGATCTGGGTTTGCGGGGCCTGTATTGAAAATTGGTTCTGCCGCATTAATGAGGGGTTTCTTGTTCATTTTCTATCAAATAGTATCTAAGATTGAGATTTCCTTTACCTCACAAAGTTGAACACTTGCAAGTGCAATTGTGGTGGGAAGGCATAAACCTAACCAAGGTCTATGAAAATTTTCAGACTTTCGGTGTTTGATTATGTTCATTTTGCATATTATCCTGGTCTTGTTAACCAAGATTTTCCTAGGTCCGTATTTTATTTCTTGATAAGCTGCAATCTCAGTGTTAACGTTGGAGTTATATCAAATGTATTGTCACAAGATCTGTTAGCCACCCAGCTAAGCTTGATTCCAACAACCTTGGTTCTTTAACCGAATGCTTTGATCTAAGCTGGGGAAATTCTTTCTCATTCCTTCTTGGTGCATTACGAGTTAGTTATGAGAGACATACCTACAACAAACTTGCTTTAACTGTCTGCTTTCATCTAAGCTCGGGGAAATTTTCTTACTCATTCCTCATTGGTGTTGAGATATGGAATGATATTACAGAAGCTTTATTATGTATAAGACCTTTTCTCAATCTATTGGGATACAGAAGTGGAAGTAGCATCATCTGAGTTGTGGATGCTTTAATTTCAATTAGAACTGTAGTAATTTTAGTGTTGAAATGCCTTGCATTAGAGACATAAGAATTGCCTTTATCGACATTCCTTTTCCTTTGACATGTAATGAATATAACTGGTATTTACAAAATATTCGATGAACACAACTGGTTTACTTAGCTTTGGCATGTAGAAATTTTAGTTATGTTTTCTATATACCCTGTCACTTCCTTGACAAATTGGTCTCATAATAAATATTCTATTTATTCCTCTTCATAAAAAAAAAGTTCTATTTATTCACTGCAACTGTTGGTGCAGACTCATACGAAAAAGTCAAAAGGTAGCCATCCTCAACCTGTGGCATCAGAGGATGCAATCATTGCTGTGGTCGAACCGCCTCCTTTTGGAACTACCCATGCTGTATGTACATTAGTCTTCCTATTAAAAGATGTAGTTTATGGTTCGTTACATACTTTGAAATCTTGGACATTAGGATATGCATTTTTTTTTTCTTGAGTAACTTCGAGAGTCATATTCAGTCGATGATGCTAGTTCTCTGTGTCACTATAAGCTGATGCAGAGTCTGACAGACGATTTCCCTAATGAAATATTCTTTGTATTTCACAAGACTTTTAAGCTTGAAATATTGATTAGTTGACACTTGAAAGCTTGTCTTTCTGTTCAAAACTAAGTCGACTGGCAGCATTGCAATGTGGGGAATGAACATTTCTCAAGAATGGCGTCAGTTCAGTTATAAGAACAGAAATAGATAACGTTACTGCAATTTTTTATGAAGAAAATCTATGATGATACTCAAACTTTTGTTTAGTTACTCTGATCATATAACAGTCAGCATACTATTTGTGCTCATCACATGGAAGCATGACTTTATGTTTATGCTTCCGATTCATTTGGTTCAAAATATGGAGATTATATACTTCTATATTTCTCATACGCACTTTATGTCACAGATTCAAGAAGTCTATGATGAAGCTGGAATGTGGGGTTTCTGGAAAGGAGTTTTTCCGACGTTAATCATGGTATGTGACAACTGACTCTAGTTAGTAGTAATCAATGGTTGCTGATACTTTTCATGCTAAATACAGGTAAGCAATCCTTCTATACAATTTATGATATATGAGACCCTTCTGAAGAAGATTAGGAAACGGCGTGCTTCTAGCACTAAAGGCACTAATGATGTCACTGCATTGGAGGTAAATCTTTGTACTTTTTTTTTCTGGTTAGTCTATCAGGCTGGTATTTTAGCTTTTGACGTAGATGTTTTGGAGCTCATGCACTTGTATATTTTGGCTAGATATTTCTACTTGGAGCGGTGGCAAAGCTTGGGGCTACAGTTGTAACATATCCTCTTCTCGTTGTGAAGGTAATACAAATTCTTTTTTTTCTGGAGAAACATTTGTCTCTCCCTGTTGAAATCTTTGTGATGGGTTAGATTAAAATGTCCTAAATTCTTCTCATACAATTTCCCTAGAATTTATTCGTAAATTCATATCCATCTCCTGTTTATGTTGTACTGCAATCCATTAGGTCTATTTTGAGAATAAACTGGTGAACTACGAGCATAATGGGGCATGGGTAATGCTGTCCTCTGCTTTCCAGTTTTTGTCAACTCTATAATGTTCAGTTTTAGGTTTATTTGGTGCCAAGTAATTTCAGTTATCATAGTACAAATGCTTCCTATGTACCACCTTTCTGGTTTCGTTACAACTGTTTGCCGTGGAACTATTCAAACCATGTTGCAGCAATATTCAATTTAGAGAAAGCTTGTCTCTGTTAAAGAGTTTGGTTCACCATCCAACAATTACTTGAGATTCTTTTTTCTGCATCAGAAGTAATTATTTTATCTTTGCAGTCGAGACTTCAGGCAAAGCAAGTTATTGCTGGGGGTAAAAGGCATCAGTACAAAGGTTGGTGCACCTATTTTAATGCATTGGAAATGGAGAGTCACTGTAAAGGTTTTGTATGTTCTTAAGCAGTAAAAACAGAATGCTGAAATGCAGTAATTCAGTCTTTAGCAATCCGTTACGTGATAGTAACAACAACATACCCAGTGAAATCCCACAACGTGGGGTCTGGGAAGGGTAGAGTGAACGCAGACCTTACCCCTACCTTGGTAGGTCGAGCGGATGTTTCCGAGAGACCCTCGGCTCAAGACAGAGCATAAGCAAAAGCAAAGCAAAAGCAAAAGCAAAAGCAAAAGCAAAAGCAAAAGCAAAAGCAAAAGCAAAAGCAAAAGCAAAAGCAAAAGCAAAAGCAAAAGCAAAAGCAAAAGCAAGAGAAACGGTCACGAAAAGTTTAAAGTAGCATGAAAATGCTGATAACAAAAGCGAATAAGCCATGATAGCGCATTCCGAAAAAGTAAGCAGTAACTAGCGCAAGTAAATAAGCAAAACTAAGTACACTAAAGGACACACATGAGCAGAAAACAAGCTACGTGGGACTTTGTCGTGTGCCTTCAATAATAACACTACCACTACCAGTTTGCAAGCGTAAGAAGGACTATACTCGACTACCCACTACCCTTCTACCTTAATCTGTGTCATCCACAACCCCTTATCTAAGGTCATGTCCTCGGTAAGTTGCACCTGCGTCATATCCCGTCTAATCACCACTCCCCAATACTTCTTCGGCCTACCTCTACCCCTCCTGAACTCGTTCGTAGCCAACCTCTTACACCTCCGCACTAGGGCGTTTGTGTCTCTCCTCTGTATATGCCCAAACCATCTCAACCACGCTCTCCGCATCTTATCCCCCACTGAGGCCACTCCCACTCTGTTCCGGATATCATCATTTCTAATCTTATCCCTCCTTGTATGCCCGCACATCCATCTCAGCATCCTCATCTCCGCAACATTCATCTGCCTACCTCTACCCCTCCTGAACTCGTTCATAGCCAACCTCTCACACCTCCGCACTAGGGCGTTTGTGTCTCTCCTCTGCATATGCCCAAACCATCTCAACCTTGCTCCCCGCATCTTATCCTCCACTGAGACCACTCCCACTCCCACTCTGTTCCGGATATCATCATTTCTAATCTTATCCCTCTTTGTATGCCCGCACATCCATCTTAGCATCCTCATCTCCGCAACTTTCATCTTTTGGATGTGCGAAGTCTTGACTGGCCAACAGTCCGCCCCATACAACATAATCGGTCTAACTACTGCCGAACTTGTCTTTAAGTTTTAATGGCACCTTTTTGTCGCATAAGACTCCAGATGCGAGCCTCCATTCCATTCATCCTGCTCCAATACAATGTGTGACATCGTTATCAATCTCTCATCCCATTAGATAATAGGCCCAAGGTACTTGAAGCTTCTTTTTTTTTTAGAATGACTTGAGTACCAAGTCTCACCTCCACGTCTGTCTTCATGTCGCTCTCATTACTGAACTTGCACTTCAAGTATTCTGTCTTGGTCCTACTTAGCCTGAACCCTTTAGATTCTAGAGTTTGTCTCCAAACCTCCAGCTTAGCATTCACTTCGCTGCCAGTCTCATCAATCAGGACTATGTCATATGCGAATAACATATACCATGGAACCTCCCATTAGATTTGTCATGTCAGTCCATCCATCACCAATGCAAATAAGAATAGGCTAAGAGCTGATCCCTGGTGCAACCCAATAATCACTGAAAAGTGCTCCATGTCTCCTCCTACTGTATGTACCCTGGTCTTGGCTCCATCATACATATCCTTGATCGCCCTAGTATACGCCACATGTACACCTCTAACCTCCAAATATCTCCATAGAACCTCCCTAGGAACTCTGTCGTATGCCTTCTCGAGGTCGATGAAAACCATATGTAAGTCTCTCTTCCTCTCCCTATACTGCTCCACCAACCTCCTAATAAGATGAATGACTTTTGTGGTCGAACGCCCCAACATGAATCCAAATTGGTTCTCGGAAATAGACACATCTCTTCACACCCTCATCTCCACAACCCTCTCCCAAACTTTCATAGTGTGGCTTAGCAGGTTGATACCCCTGTAGTTGTTACAACTCTTATTATCACTTTTGTTCTTATACAAAGGGATCATTGTACTCCACTTCCATTCTTCGGGCATTCTTGTCGTCTTAAAAATGACGTTAAACAATTCAGTCAGCACTCCAAACCTGCCCTGCCTGCGCTTTTCAAAAATTCAACTGGGATCTCATTAGGCCCGATCGCTCGTCCCCTGCGCATCCTGCGAACAAAATCCTGATACCTACCATATTGCTCCAGATCTCCCAGCACAATGTCTCTATCTCCTTTTCCATTCAAGAGTTTATGAAAATAAGACTACTTCCTCCGCCTAATATGCGCGCCATCCACCAGTACTCTCTGACATCCTCGTCTTTGATGCACCTCACGTGATCCAAGTCACGGGCCCTCTTCTCCCTCGCCTTGGCTAGTGTGTATAACTTTCTTTCCCTGCCTTTCTCCTCTAATTCCACATTCAGGCGTTCAAAAGCCGCCGTTTTTTCCGCCGTAACCGCAAGCTTTGTCTCCTTTCTCGTCATCGTATACAGTTCCCCATTCGTCCACTTCTCCACCTCATCCTTACTTTCTATCAATTTCGCATACGTCGCTTTCTTCGCTTCCACCTTTTCTTGAACTTTACCATTCTACCACCGGTCCCCTCGATGCCCACCACGGCTACTCCTCGAGACCCCAAGCACTTCTCTAGTGACCTCTCGAATGCAACCGGCCATCTTGTCCCACATACAGGTCGCATCCCCACTACTCCCCCAAGCCCCCTTGGCCATCAACCTCTCCCCAATCACCTATGCACTAGCCATGGTCAAACTCCCCCATTTGATTCTTAGTCTGTCATTCACAACCCTCATTTTCTTCTCCATCTTGATCTCCAAATCCATCACTAAAAGCTTATGTCGGGTTGTAAGATACTCCCTCGGAATAACCTTGCAGTCTTTACAAAGACCGTTGTCAATCTTCCTAAGGAGCAAAAAGTCTATCTGAGTCTTAGCCATCTAACTACGGAAAGTCACCAAGTGCTCCTCCTTCTTCAAGAACCTCGAATTGGCTATCACCATCCCAAAAGCTCTAGCGAACTCCAAAAGTGAGACGCCTCCCCCATTCATGTCCCCGGGGCCAAAGCCTCCATGCACGTCGTCATAACCCCCGGAAGTGATCTAATATGTCCATTGAAATCTCCTCCTATAAATAACTTCTCAGTGTGTGGTATACCACCCACCACCTCGTCCAAATCTTCCCAAAAATGTATCTTCTCCTCGTCCAAGCTCGCCTGTGGCGCGTAAGCACTAATAATGTTGATATTAAACCCTCCAACTACCAACTTTATCGCCATCATCCTGTCATTGACCCTCCTAACCTCTACCACTTGATCTCTTAACTCGCTGTCTACTAAAATGCCTACCCCATTCATATGTCTCGACCTATCCGAGAACCATAACTTATACCCGTCCACATCCTTAGCCTTAGGTCCTACCTATTTGGTCTCCTAGACACATGCTATATTAATCCTCCTCTTCTTAAGAATCTTAGCTAGCTCTATGGACTTCCCTGTTAAAGTCCCAATGTTCCACGACCCTATTCTCAGCTAGCATCTCCCTTACCCCCCTAACCCTCGCCCCCGTCCCCGACTGAGAACATGACCCTAGTCTACCATCAGTTCAGTACCTCAGTTCCCTTTTTAGCTTTTGTTTTGTCGGGTTGCAAAGTATAAAGAGAGAAAAAGAAGCCAAGTATGTATGAAAGAAAGAAACAAGAAGAGAAACAAAAAGGAAACAAGATTTTGATTAATCCGTTACGTGATAGTGATCTGAGAAAAATGATAGTTGAGTGAACATGCTGCATCACCTCGAATAATTATAGTCCTGTTGGCTATAATCTGCAATGTCGAGAAGTTGATACGTGTTAGATTTCCATATAAGCATTTCAGGCATATGTATAGTTTAGGTTGTAATGTTGCTTGTATGCCATTCAGGTACCCTTGATGCTATAATGAAAATGATACGTTATGAAGGCTTTTATGGATTTTACAAGGGGATGGGCACGAAAATAGTACAGAGTGTTCTAGCAGCTGCTGTCCTATTCATGGTGAAGGAGGAACTTGTGAGGGGAGCAAGATGGTTACTAACAGGAAGTGCAGCTGTTACTGTCAGATCAAAGCCTCCGTAGAGTTTTCCCCTGTAGCAGTCTTGGGCAGCTGCAAGCTCTCCCTCACCACAGGTACCTACAGAATTAGGAAGCATACCTTGTAATAGCAAAGAGAATTAATTCGAAATTGAAGAAAAGGAAGATGATCCACTAATGGTTGACCGTTGTGTCTCCATCATAAGCCCATTTGTCATGTTCCCAATTGTTTGAACTTGGACTGAGCTACCGTGCATTGATTATTTGAATGCCTTTATTTGATGAAACAACTGCGCAACTGATAGTGTATCATTTAGGTGGCATTGTTTGAGTTTTTGCCTTTTGAGAAGGGGAAATTTGGCGTAACTGGTAAAGTTGCTGCCATGAGGTCACGGGTTTGAGCCATGGAAATAGTCTCTTGCAGAAATGCAAGGTAACGTTGCGTACAATAGACGCTTGTGGTCCGACTCTTTACCGGACTCCGCGCATTGCGGAAGCTTTGTGCAACTGGACTGCCCTTTTTTTTTTTTTAAGATTTTAACTTTTGAATTCTGAACAACTTTGGGAATTCTAAAGAGAAAAAGAGAGTTGCTCAGCTTGTCTCAAAAGCTCATCAAACAAACGCTTTTATGTAACTGATCTTGCAAAGACTATACTAACAAAACTCAAATAAATGTCATCACTTTTTCGGGACACATGCTTCTGAAAGAGTGATATATATATATTTGTTCTTTCTCTGATGAAGTTAATTACTGGGGAATTTGAAATTAAAAGCATAATTTAGTAGAGAACATTTGGAAAATTGTGGTGCGAATTTAATTACCATAAGGTTGCCAATGATTTATTTTCTCAAGGCACTTCTTTATTCCTCCTTCCCTCGCTGCGATTGCACAGTTCTCCCTTCTCTCGACAACGAAGGGCGTTGAGCTAATCATGTCAATCTTTGACGAGCTCTAGGATAAGACTATAATTCACTTTAAAGACAAAATAAAATTATTATTACTTCAAGTAGCTACTTGCTAGAGATGTAAATTTATTGTCTTACATTTCCGATCGTCGTCAAAGCTTGACGGTTGATAGTAAGAATGTAAAGTCATAGCCAATGTAACTGATATGGTGAGAAGACTCTCCAGCATCTCCAGGGCCAAGAAATATAAGTATCATAGATAAAAAAAAAACAGATTTTGCTTCAATTACAAATAAATAACATTAATCAATTAAAATTTTATCTTTTGATTTGATTATTAATCATAAAATATAAATATGACATGGAAAATTATTAGTTATCTTAATATTAATTTACATATAACATACAATCTTTTTTCTCCGGTTGAACTTAAAATGTAATAATCATAAATATATCTTTTGATTTATTTAAAATTATTATGTAACAATTGTTCAGGTGCTAGAGTATTGGTTAAAGACCCCCACATGTGAGGTTTCTTTTCTGAAATAAAGGAGGGCCCTTGTGCTGACGTGATCGATCTAATCTTTGAAATTAATTGAGTTACCATGATTTACCTCTTTCACAGACCTGTCGGATCGGGGTGTGGGGCTCCTGGGGTGGGAGATTCCACCTTTTGGAGTAACTGTATTGGTTAAAGAACGATAAAGCCCCTTCTAATATTTTAATATGCAGGAGCTTGACTATTGTGTTCATTTCCAATCATTTACTTGTTCGGCCTAATTTGACATAAATTAAACATTTTTAATTTCATTCTCCATTTGCGTTTAATTTTAAAATATTAAGCACAATCAATGGACACACAAAATTATTTCTTCATAAATCAATGCTAATTTATTATTTCATAACACAACCATAAAATTTCATATTGAATAGTTATATATAATTATATTATTTTATAATAATAGATAAAAAGTAGTATCTTTCTCTTAGAAAAGTTTTTGTCATATCAATAAAATGACTAATCATGTTAAAAGTTCTTACTTAATGGTCACATAATTTCTCTTAAAATTAGTTACTTATCAAAGTATAACTATTTAGAGAATGATGCAACATAAAATAATATTTTATAATTTTATTTAATTATTATTATAAATAAATATACATTATCCTGCCAAGAACTCTAGTGTTTATCTTTCAAAAAATTTACGCGTAAAAATAAGTATTTCTTGAGAGATGTATACAAAACTTTGAAAAAAAGTTATAATGAATCACAAAATTAATATTATTGAACTTAATTGATTTACAACATAAAGTTAAAGTAGAAATGTATTTGAGAAACATCATAGTATAGTTTATGCAATTTTAGTCAGGTTGGTGAGTATTTCCCTCCTCGTTTTATCATTTCATATTAATGATTTTTTCTAATCGTCATTTATCTAACAATGTTTTTTAATAAGGTATACGATTTTAGTGTTATTGGTTGTGGCTAGTTGTCAATAGTCAATGGTACATGAAAACAAGTTATATTGTTTCTTTTTGCTTGTATAAATTCATGAATCAACATAACATATTCAGCATTAAGCAAATCAATATATTTGGAAAATAATGATCACACACATGTTTAAGCGAGTATTTGGGGAAGTTCAATTTATAAATTTTCTATCATTATCTTCAAGGAAAACAAAAAGAGGAAAAGTTCATGGATACTTATTTTGAGAAAAGGTATATCATATCACAAGAAAATGTGAACCAGAATAATGAAATTTATTTTTAGTTGTAATGGTCATTTTTAGGTTTAGGCTTTCTATTCATTTTTTTTATATTATGATTTCAATGAATATATCTATCAAAAACGTATTAAATTTTAAAATTGTGAAGAATCACGACTTTTACTAATTCAGAGGATTTTATTTTTTATATAAATAATTTATTTAAATTATTTAGAAGGGTCAAAAGTTACATTACTAAAACATCCCACTTACTAACTTAATTTTTAAGAGGGTGACGCACTATTACCTTATCTTTTTGTGATTTGCATGAAAAGGTTATCCGATGACATTAATAAAGCGGTTAAAGATGGTGTTTGGCCTCCTATTCATTTGGGTAGACACAGGCTCCCTTTATCTCATTTATTCTTCACGGACGATCTTATTTTATTTGGATCAGTTACACGATGGTAGAGTATAATCATGTTGAACATGTTTTTGAAATCAAAACATGTTCTTATCAAGGTCGAGGAGGCAATATTCATAGCATTTATGAGATTACGAAAATGTGTACTTGTGGTAAGTGAAAATCATACCACATGTTGTGTTCTCATGCCATCAAATATTTCAAGGCAATTGAAAATAGGGTATCAGATTATGTGGAATCAAAATACAGCCTGAAAAATTATCTTAAAGCGTATGCCGATCGTTTTTACCCACTTGGTGATCAGGCTTATTGGCCAGAAGAGCTATTTTCTATGATTGCTAACAAACAATATATCTTTAAATTATGTGTTAACGCACGAACTCGGATTTCCAATCAAATGGATGTTTCGGATAAGACATACTCTCGAAAGTGCTCGATGTGTAAGGAGTTTGGCCATGATAAACATTTGTGTCACCTACGGGATCGTGGTGGAAGAACCTCTGGTGGTGCAAGTGCCTCTGGTGGTGGAAGAACATCTCATGGTAAGAACCTCATGATTTTATGAATGTATTTTAATTTTTCTTGATGTATTCGAACTGTCTTGAAATATGAATCTTAAGTATTTTTCTTCTTGTCATGAATGATGTATTATTTTTTTAATGAAGCATCTTGAATTAAGCATTTTATAATCAAGAAAATTCTATTGAAAATTTTCAAAAAATATAAAAATTAGAAAAGTAATTTAATCTTCATCGCTTTCTGGAACCACTTCGTCGTCGTCATCATTTTCATTATCCTCCTTACTTGCATTCTCTTCTTCATCTTCGTTTTTTTCTCCATCATCCTCGTCGTAGTCTAGATCCCAACTATTATCACTAAAAGAACTTGCTTGGTTGACACAACAATATGACACTCCATAATCTAATGTTTATGGTAAATATTTTGGTAGACCTATTCATTCACTACAAGAAATATGACCTTTAATGGCGACCTTAATATTGCTACAAAAGGTTATATATTAGTGGCGACATCTAAAGTGGCCACACAAGATAAAGATTTAGTAGCGACTTGTCTTAAATTTGGAAGGGGAAATTCAAGGAAAAAAGCTCGTGGGTCTCAAATTTGGAATTTCTCTCTGTCCTCTCTCTTTTGACCAACCCAAAAGACCCACCCCCACTGTTGACCCCCCTCCCCCCTCCAACTCACCCCACCTCCATTACCGCTCACCACCACCAGCGGCGTTCTTTCCAGCGATCACATCCAGCCGCTGGCAACCCCCACTACGCCGGCTACCCCATTACGCCCACCAGCAGTCTACTCGCCACCACCACCCAGTCCCGACCGCGCCCAGCCTTGCTCGCCGGCGCTGCCACATCATCGACGCCGACGCCAGCCACTGCATCAGGCAATCTCCGGAAGCCTCCGGCGATCTCTCTCTCCTTTTTACAGGTATCACTAGATTTGTGACGTTGTCTGGCAAGAACAGTGATTTCCGGTAGGAACAATGATTTTAGGCAGTGAACAATGTTTTTCGGCGCGTGAACAACAATTTCTAGCATGTGAACAGGTTTTATCAGCCTGTAGTTAGTACCTCCAGTTGTCTGTACTCAATATTTGTTCTTATCTTGTTCAATTTTGTGTGTTGCGTTTTATTGAATCCGGACTTTACATTCTTTCCTTTATTCTTGTTGCCCTTTGTTTTATCATTCGGTCTGTAGTAGTCTGACTTACCTCTATATTCTTGCTAACTTGTGCTCTAGTATTTCTTTCCGTGTGTTAGCGTTAACCTTGGATTAATATTCTGTGTCTTTTCTCTAGTGACTTTGGTGAATGATGGTAGACTAGGGTCATGTTCTCGGTCGGGGATGGGGGCAAGGGGTAGGGGTTAAGTGGGGTAAACTTGTAATTTTTTTTTCTGTGATGATTACTTATTAAATCTCTCCGATTTATCTCTATGTGGTCATGTGGAATATACTTTGTTTTTAAGTATAACAGGAAAGAGTATACGTTAGCTACGTTCAAAACTAAAATTTTAACTCGAATATAAAACATATATTTTGGTAAGTTTCTGTTGGATGATATTCTTTACCTGGGCATGTGGGATATACTTTGTTATAAGTATAACAAGGAATAAGCAAAATAAGGGTATATGATAGCTTTGCTTAAAATTATTACAGTAACGCGAATATAAAATAGATGTTTTGGTTATTGTGTTATCCTTTTACTTTCTCTACATTTCATTGTTGATTAAACACATTCTTATATTTTTGTAACCTTTATGCTTGATATTTTCTCTGGCAGATATATCTATCCTTTATCATCTTTAATAATTGATGTCCGATGTCTATGTGACATTGCAGAAAATGACGGAATTTGGATGTAATAGAGGTGGGCGAGGTGGGAAGAGCCGTGGACGTGGAAATTTTCAAGGAAGTGGCAATTCTGGAGCGACATCATCCTTCAAGACTTATCCACCACAAGCATCTAGACTTGAGCAATCATCTCAGCCACAAATGCAGTCAATAAGGATTACTGAACCTTCTCTACAGATAATACAATCTAGTTGTTCTCGTCAAGGCCCTTCTCTAGAGACAATACAGCCTAGTCATACTCGTCAAGGACCTTCTCAATAGACAATACAGTCTAGTCGTTTTCGTCAAGGACCTTCTCTAGAGACAATAAAATCAAGTAACACTCCGGAGGCTGAAAATTGCGGTGCAGGTTAGTTTTCTTTCTGCTTAATGTTGATTAACAGTGGCTACTGCAATATTTCATTAGAACTCTTGTTATAGAAACTTTGGTGGCAGGTTATATTTCTGCTTAATGTCACTTAACAAAGTACCCGATTTTTATGCAGTTGAATTGCGCCATGAAAATTTGGAATTGTAGTTGAGTGGCTGTTCTACTGAATTGGTTTTGAATTTTTCTTGCCTGGATTGGGTTGTTTTGACTCTTTGGGGTTCCATTAATGTGGCTGTTGTTTTCACTTTTTGGGGTTCCATTATTATGGTTGTTCTACAAAATGTTTTAGGTTCTTGAGCTTGCAAAATTGAGACTTCTGTGGTGGTGTTGTTTATAAAAATCATTTTACATGTCCTGGTTCTATTATTTGTAGATGCTTTTTTTAATGACAAGACTTTATGACCCTTTTGGCAGAGGGTGATTCCACTTAATACATGGAGTTCCTTCTTGATGGGGAACATGTCTTTGAGATTCTGTGACCTCTTTATTTTGTCCCTTTTAATGCATTCTGCTAGATTCATTACATTATTGTGTGTTGCACTCACATGTTTTTTATAAACTGAGTTGAGAAATATTCAGGAACCATATATTTGGTCTTTTAGATATACCAAAATTATGAGATTTTTGTCATTGTTGTACAAATTTTCCCAACTATGTCAGATCTTTTCAATACAAATAGGCAAATCTATGCCTCAGTGATGGTTGATGGTAGACATGTGGTATTTGCAGTTATTTATAACGTTACTCTATTCCATCTGTTGAATATCAAGCTTAAGATTCATACCACTTGAGCAACGCTATCTATTTATTTGGCAGAATTACTGCACATATTTCACATGGATTGGAATAACTTGGCAGAATTGCTGCACATTCAAACAATGTACAGTGTGCCGACTTCTAATTAGAGTTGATCTTTCACTTAGAATAACTTGTTAACATTAATTTGTGTCACTAAACTTGTTAATCTTTCATTTTGATCTGGGGATGATTGTCTCCCCTTTTACAATTTGCATTAAATTATGAGATTTTTCAAAGTGATCTTGTGTTTTTCCCTTTAATTACAGGGACAAGGTTCTTAAACAATGGCGTACATCGGAGAAGAGTTTGAAGGCACCTAATGTTTTGTTGTTTTTCTCCATATGTACGTGCGTAGAATGACAATGCAAATTGAAGAATTGTGTAATTGATCTGTAATTTACTTTTTAGTAATGAAAATGTGTATAATACTTTGCTTGTAAAATGCTTTTGGTGTTTGTTGAATATTACTGGATGCTCTTAATACTTTTAGCAATTGACAGAAATATGTACTATATTAATTGTAAAGAATTAGACTGCCACCAGAAATCTATTATAATTTTGATTTATAATTGTTGAATGAATACGTTTTAGTGGCAACATAACCTTGCCACAAAAAGAATCAGTATTTGTTGTAAGATATAAGTTGCCACTGAAGGTTTAACGATATTTGTAGCGGCTATAATCGCCACTAATTTTTTTTTACCATTATGAAATAATAGTTTTTGTGGTGAGTATAGTTGCTACTAAAAGCCTCACTAGTGGCGACAGAGAAGTTGCTACAGATGGTTAAATACTTTTTGTGGCGACTAAGTAGCCACTAAAATCCACTCTTCAGCAGCGACTTCTCGACAAT
Source organism: Anisodus acutangulus (assembly GCA_029783415.1). NCBI lineage: Eukaryota > Viridiplantae > Streptophyta > Magnoliopsida > Solanales > Solanaceae > Anisodus > Anisodus acutangulus. Next base: position 54,254,563 of record CM056495.1, read on the forward strand.
GTGTTTTGTGCAACTTCTTTTGTGGTGTTTTTTCTTACCTTTAGTGGCGAGTTTAGTCGCCGCAGATGATAGTATTTAGTAACGAAAGTCAAAAAGTCGCCACTAAAACATTCAGCAACGAAGGTTCTTGCAGCAAGACAATAGTCGCCACTAAAACATTCAGCAACGAAGGTTCTTGCAGCAAGACAATAGTCGCCACTAAAAACAATTTGTAGCGACTTTCGGAGATTTTGTAGCGACTTTCGGAGATTTTGTAGCGGCTCTGGTCGCCACAAAAGGCCATATTTTTATAGTGATTCTTGAATTATTGGATAAACTGGATAAGAAGAGTCTCGATGAAGATTTTTATTGTCTAACCATTTTCAATGATCTTCTTCATCCGCTCCTCGAAAATTAAGATTGTCCAAAGCATGATACATGTCTAGTGCTTTCTGTATTTTTAAACTTTCTTCCATTAAGTGTTGGATAACCAGTGATTCATCCTTGAATTTGTAGGTCGGAAATGTAGCAGACAAAGCTTGTGTCACAACTAAACTATGTCATCGACATAATACCTCATAATTACACATTTTCGAATATAATTGAACCCATTGAAGCTTTTCACCCCAACTTATAGCTCCTTCGGGTTTTGAGGAGTGTGTGTCACCCTCAATTATGTGTCCAATAACTTTTAAATCAACATTGATACAAATTGGTTGATTTTCAAAGGGATGAAGAGCACCATACCATTTTTCATCAGATAAATTCGTAGAACATCATAATATCTCCTTTTCAAAATATGATTCAATTGTATTTGTTTTTATTCTACTATGAGACATTCTTGAGCTACCCTCGCCTTTTGTCTATTTCTGAACCAAATATTGAATGTAATATTTGTAGGCATTTTTAAAATGTGAATTTTTTAACCGACTGAGTTATATAAAAATTGCGCAATATGTGTGTCATATAGAGCGGTCAAAAGCGAGCATAGTGTTATCAAATTAAGGATGTCATTCACAAACATCATATTTTGTGCATGTAAAAGTTGCGCAATATAAGTGTATCATATAAAGCAGTCAAAAGTGAGCATATTGTTGTCAAATCAAGGATGTCATTCAGAAACATCATATTTTGCGTATGTAAAAGTTGTGCAATATAAGTATGTCATATAAAGTGGTCAAAAGCGAGCATAGTGTTGTCAAATCAAGGATGTCATTCAGAAATATCATATTTTGCACATGTAAAAGTTACGCAATATAAGTGTATCATATAAAGCGGTCAAAAGCGAGCATAGTGTTGTCAAATCAAAAAGTAATATATAACACGAATGACGAACAACTAGCATTCACATTAAAATGAGTTATTACGTCAATTTGGAACCAATTTTCTGATATTGGTTCTATTACATGTTTTACCCCAACAGACATATTCGAAGCAATGGGAAGGACATGAGAACTGGATGATGATTTTAAATACTCAAATAACCTGAATCACAAATACAATCAACAACACAATAATACAATAACAACAGAGTGAAATTGGCGTGTTAGGGAGGCTGAAATGCTAGAACAAAATTTGAGGGCACTTGGACTCAAACGTCCAAAAAGTTGTGCTACGTCAATGCCTCGTGGTACACCACAAGAGTTCAATTGTGCTCTTAACTGTTTTCACGAAGACAACAATCAGATGAAAATACGTTGCCTCAGGGTAGAATATGTTCAACATGGTTACGTCAGATTCAGATCCAAGTGGGATTCGGACGATGAGATGTCCGATGAAGATGATTCCCCATAATCCTATTAATATATTTTTTTTAAAAAAAGTAGATAGGTAGGGTCATAATGACGATCACAATGGTACTAGGGGTTCACAACTATATAAGTAGTCTTTTATTTGTTATTAAACTACAACATATTCAATGTCGAGTAGTAGAAATGTAGATTGGTCGGTATTCCTTCCAAAGGATCCGAATTGCAGTGGTAGAGATAGCTCAAATCATAGCGGTTATTCCAATGAATCGAGTTATCTTGATAACAATGAATTCAAGATAGACGATTTGAAACCCCACCTTCTTATGGAGTGTAATAATGATTTTTGCGATGTGAAATATTCAGACCCACGAGAATATTATTGTGGTTTACACTGAAAATGGGCATATTGGTATGCCAAATCAGAACGTCTTATTCGTGACATGAAAAATCTCAACGCTCAAATTCCAACAAGGTTCTCAATGACCATGCCTCGAACTGATCAACATTCTTGCGAGTTTGCAGTACAAAGGATTAGAAAAGAAAACAACAGAATGCTAGCAAGACATTGTAGAGTTTATATGCCAAAGTTGATCGAAGAACAAACATCATCAACGGGTAGAGAACTAACATCTACAGAAAGAAGATATGTCTTAAAAAACCCAAAATATTATTTTGAGGACGATATTGATGACTTCCAATCTGATGATGATTAGGGGTATTATAATTTTATTAGTATTTTTATTTTATGATGAAGTCATCAATTTGAAACAAATTAGTATATTTAATTTTGCTTTGATTGTCATTGTCTATTATTAATTTATATAAGTGTCTTAGAGTTAATAATATATAAAAAGTTCAACAATTCACAATTTTCAATGAAAACAGAAATAAATTAGTACATAAAAGGTGCCGATTACATAATACATTTAAAAAAACATAGAAAATACATAATACATGAAAACGTGCAACTAGTAAAAAGAAAATACATAGAGATAACTTAACTGAAAATACATAAAAATAATAAACTTAAGAAATAAAATACATAGAAATAATAAACAACAACAATAAAGCACAAATAATCTTCCTAAATTTCAGTTTATCATTCAAAGTATTTTTCTCGTGTTGAATATCTCTAAGGTTATCCTTTAAAAAAAATTGTTTTTTTTTTCGGAATCTTTTAGCAAGACCTCCAAAAGGTCAATTTTTCTTGAGCTTTCATAAGTTTAAACTGCAAGTCAAACTTCACAGTGTGTCTAGTGATACGTGAAGTCGCGGTATCTCTATCAATATGAGGCTTTTTAATTTCGCATAAAAAATATTTGCAACCATCCATATCTTATAAACATTACAAGAAAATCAGTTTTTGAAAGTAAAATATGTAGATAATGTGAAAAAACTCTAAACCCTCAAATATTTGAAAAAACACTTACATCGAACACTTTACAACGCCAAAAACGACGACCCGAATTATCTTGGGTCCTTGATGTTTTGAGCTTACAATAATAACCACAACCACAAACATCGGGTTCTATAGCAAAGTTTGACGTTTCAGAGCTTTGAGACATGATTTTCGGAGGCTAAAGTATGGTAGAAGAGTAAAAATGGAGAAGGTGAAGAGTGAAGATGAAATGGAGAAGGTGAAGAGTGAAGATGAAATGGAGATTGCCTGCTAGGTTTATAATAACCCTTTTGCACAGGAATTTCCCGCGCAAAAAGACTTAACCGAGCCGTTACGTTTAAGTCCTTTTGGGCAGAAAATTTTTGCGCAAAAGGTAGTTTTGTCACCTTTTTTTGTTGGTGTATTTTGGTTCAAAGCCTCACTTTTTTGGTCACTTAAGTTTCGGACTCTCTTTAACCATGACCCATTTTTTACTTACAAAATTTGGGGGGGGGGGGGGGCAATTCGCACGATTGCCCCTATTTTAGGGTGTTCTTTAATTTTTGTCCCTCAAATGGGTGGTCTTTAATTTTTGCCCTTCGCCTAAAAAGATGACGAAAATATCCTTGAGGTTTTGGGTTCGAATCTCAGCAGATTCAAAAAGAAAAAAAAATCGCACGACAAGATTTCATTAGAAAATATGTCTATTTGGTCAAAGTTGTATAGAAATTACTCCTTAAGAGGCATAATTTCTATTTAATTATGCCTCCGAAAATACCTCTGAGATTGTGGATTCGAAACCCAGCAGAGTAAAAAAGAAAACAAAATCTCAAGGCAAGATTTCGTAGAAATTATGCCTATTCGGCCAAAATTGTATAGAGATTATGTTTTAAGGGTCATAGTTTTTTTGTAACTTGCCAGAAGGCAAAGTTTAATTACGTAGAAATTATATCCCTTAAGGCATAATCTCTATATAACTTTGACCGAATAGACATGTTTTGAGATTATGCCTTAAGGGGCATAGTTTCTATGTAACTACGCCTGAAGGTAAAGTTTAGTTATATAGAAACTATGTCCCTTAAGGCATAATCTCTATATAATTTTGATTGAATAGACATAATTTCTATAAAAAATTTACCTTGCGGTTTTTTTTTCTTTCTTTGCCGCTGCAGGGATTCACCCAAAATCTCTAATTTAGTAGACCCACGAACAAAGAGTACTTTGACCCATAATTTTTTTATTAAATGAGAAGCGGAGGAAAAAATGAAAGACCAACGAATTGAGGGGCAAAAATTAAAGATAAGCCCGTGTGAAAGGCAATCCACGCAATTTAAACATTTTGGAGCCGTTTTCCCATGAACTTGTTTTTTCTTTTCATTTTTCCAAAATATCCGCATGATTAAGTGTGTGTGTGGGAAGTTTAGTAAAAGTTAAATTGGATTCACCAAAAATCTCTAATTTAGTAGACCCGCGAACAAAGAGTACTTTGACCCATAAATTTTTTATTAAATGAGAAGCGGAGAAAAAAATGAAAGACCAACGAATTGAGGGGCAAAAATTAAAGATAAGCCCATATGAAAGGCAATCCACGCAATTTAAACATTTTGGAGCCGTTTGCCCATGAACTTGTTTTTTCTTTTCATTTTTCCAAAATATCCACATGATTAAGTGTGGGGGGGGGGGGGGGGGAGCTTAGGAAAAGTTAAATTAAAAAAGTGTCTTTCTAAATATTTAAATAATTTATTTTATTAAAAATAAAAATAAAACTAACCCGTACAAATAGCTATTTTCTCTTTTATTGCTTATAGTATACATACAAAATAAAAAAAAATAAAAAAATGAAAAAAAAGCAAATATGTTCTGTCTTGAAAACTTTGCGTCCTTCCAAATTTCAACTATATAGTAACTTATCACTTTTAAATTAGTTTCCGACCGTTGCTTTGAGAAACAAAAGAGCCTTATAAATTTAAATTAAATTAGATGATCTAAGTACAGCCAATTGGTGATATACATAGCAAAAGTCATTCCCTTAATATTCATTCGTTTCCTCTTCATGATGCAAGCCAATTAGAATTGTTCTTTGTTTCTTACTGTTGAGAATATAAAATTTTAGATCAAATGGTCACATACTTAAATATGGTATCAGAGCAGGCCAAAAATCCTGGGATCTAATCTCACCGTCACCCATTTTCAAAAAGAATTTTCACGTGCTTGGACCATGAAAAAAAATTGGGCCAGCACGTGAGGGGGCGTGTTGAGAATATAATCAAATATTAAAAGTGTGTTCTATCTAAAAACTTAAGCTTTTAGATCAGATGGTCACACACTTCAATACTTACCAAGTTCTTCCAAAACATACTTTGTTTCTATCGGGGTTGAGTTTTGTGGTTGAAAAATTAAAATGTGCAACTGAATTAAATTTCTCTTGCACAATTACGTTTACATATACTTGCAATAATTTTACGATAGTAATATGTCAATTAAATATTCTTTGTTGTACTAGGGAAAAATTCAATGATGAAGGATGTGATCGAGATCATTTCAATTCACCACAAAAATGGCCAGAAGAATTCAACACTTACCACGTTGATAACAAATTAAAGTCGGTAAGACATCATATTTCAAGATGAATGAAATTATTTACATGGACAGTTGTTAAAGTACGAGGAAAGATAAAGAACATTTATACTATTCTTATTTCAAACAATTTGACTGGCTTTTACGATGGAGTTTAGAATACAATTGACTTGATGCATAAGAATTACTCCACAATATTGAATTGTATCTATCAGAACATGCTTTCTCAAATGTCCAATTTTACGTTGCAAGTAAAAAGGGATACTATTAATGTTGGCGATTTCTGATATTGCCGAAATAACCTAAACAGATGAGAGGAACATATACCATGAATGTCATCTATAAGAAAGTATTATGTGATACTGTTCTTATTTTAAATACAATTTGACTGGTTTTACAATGGAATTTAGAATTCAAATGATTTGACACATAAAAAAAATTTATCCCACAATGTAGAATTATATGTACCATGCTTTTTCACATGACCAACTTTACATTACACGTTTAAAAGGGATACCATAACGTTGGCATCATAATTCTTGATCTTCACTAAATATCCTAAGTTGATGAGAGGAACATGTACCATGGATATCGTGTATAAGAAAGTATTAGGTGATATACGGTTTATTACATGTTTGTAACATCATAAAATACATTAATCTAATTAAACTTTTAATCTTTAATCTTCGTAGGTTCAACTATCCAATCTCATCTTGACCTAGATAAATACTAAATTATACAACAATTCATCTGTAAAATTATTTACTAAAAGATTTATTTTAAGGTATTAGTAATATTATATATTTTACACAATCATATACTACATGATCGACATACATGTGCAACACACATACTGAGAAACTAATTAAATACTTAAATATAAAAAAAATGAAAATAAGTTTAAATTATAAAAACTAATTTTGATAAATTCTTTTTAGTAAATTGTTCTTTGCACACATAGTTATAATTTTTTCAAATGCATGTCCAAATATAATTTTAAATTTCAAAAATAATTTTCAACTAAAACTTCAAGTATTACTTTTCTCAAATACTACTTTTTTAAGCCAAACGCCTACTTCAATTATTCGAAAATATTTTAGGCTTAGAACTATGATCACCGTCGATCTCTCCGTCCTCAAGGCATTCATTGCTCTCAAACGACTTCTCTCTCCCCCCAAAAATGCCTCTCAGAGTAATCATTCTACTGCAGATGACGAGACCCAAGGTGTCTTATTCGAGAGATTAGCTTTAAATGCTAAATGTCCATTTGACAAAGATGAGAATTTTTGAAAGAAATAATTCGTTCATTATTTTCATTGATTAAAATACTATATATACAAGTTACGTATTTTTATAATATTTTTATTATATTTTTAAAATTTTATTTTACTTGGATACTAACTATACATTTATGGTAATACAATTATTATGATAAGTGTACAATAATAATTACATTACAATATTACCTAAACTAGAATACTAAAATATCTATATACACAGTACAAAAGGGGTTGAAACCCGAGAGCTTTCCAAGAGACAATATACACAATATACACAATATACACATGTATATTGTGTGTATATTATGTATATTTAACACACCCCCACAGTCATAGTGGGCGGTCTTCGAACGCTGAGACTGTCCCTAAAATCTTCAAAAATGATCGAGGAAAGACCCTTTGTAAAGATGTCTACAATTTGATATTTTGATGGGACATGACAGACGCGTACCTGACCCCGAGCAACCTTTTCGCGGACAAAGTGAATGTCCATCTCGATATGCTTAGTGCGTTGGTGCTGAACCGGATTACCAGAAAGGTAGATGACACTAATATTATCGCAATAAACTAAGGTTGCCTTCTGAATGGGACAATGAAGCTTCACATTAGTTACTCCTCGATATTCAACTTCAGCACTTGAGCGAGATAGAGTTGACTGACGCTTCGCCGACCAGGAGACCAAGTTGTTGCCAAAAAATATACAATAGCCAGACGTAGACCATCTGGTGTCGGGACAGCCACTCCAATCACCATCCGTATACGAGACAAGTGTGGATGTGGAGGAAGGATATAGATGCAAACCATAGTCAAGTGTACCCCGAATATACCGAATGATGCGTTTGAGTGCATTCATGTGCTCAATTCTGGGATCATGCATGAACAAACACACCTGCTAGACAACATATGTAATATTCAGTCTCATAAAGGTAAGATACTGAAGGTCCCCTGCAAGACTGCGATAGAGGGTCGGATCCTCGTATGGTATGTCGGCCGCGGCACTAAGCTTGGGCTTCGTATCAACTGGAGTGGAAGTGGACTTATAGGATGACATCCCAGCCCTCTTGATGATCTCAGCTGCATACTTCCATTGAGACAAGAACAATCCATTGGAATGATGAGTGGCGACAATCCCCAAAAAGTAACTCAAGGGCCCTAAGTCTTTCATAGCAAACTCAGAGCTGAGCATGTTCATGATAGACTGGTATAAGGCATCGGAAGAGGCAGTCAAAATGATATCATCCACATACAACAGAATGTAGGCCAAGGACGAACCACGACGGTAGATGAACAAGGAATTATCTAACCTGCTGTGAGTGAACCCAATAGTCGAAACATAGTCAGCAAATCTTGTATACCAGGCCTGAGGAGACTGCTTAAGCCCATATAAGGACTTCTTTAATAAACAGACATGATGAGGATGTTTGGGATCCCTGAATCCCAACGGCTGATGCATATAGTATGTCTCCTTGAGATCCCCATGTAGGAAAGCATTCTTTACATCTAACTGATGAATAGGCCATGCCTTCGACAGAGCCAAGCTTAGCACAGTGCGAATGGTAGCCGTCTTGACTACCGGACTAAATGTCTCACCACAATCTACACCAACCTGCTGAGTCTTACCATCACCCACAAATCGCGCCTTATGTCGAGCAAATGAACCATCCAAGTTCTCCTTATGAGCAAAAATCCATATAGACCTGATAATATTAATACCAGATAGACGGGGCACCAACTCCCACGTCTTATTATTAATAAGAACATTATATTCATCGGTCATAGCAATTTTTCAATTTGGGTCATTTAAGGCAGACACAGGATTACGGGGTAAGGGGGGTTTAGGGACATTAAAATGCAAATTAAAATGTCTTTTTGGTTTAAAAAAACCCCATTGACTACGAGTGATTGGTCTATGACTCGAGGGAGAATTGGACGGATTTTGGGAATTAGCTGGGTTCGGGACGGACTGGCCAGCAGTAGTGGGCCTGTTGGCCCAACCGATAACTGGAGCGATGGATCGACCCGTTCAGGCCGTCGATCGGGCCAATCGCTGGAACTGGTCCAGTGGAGGTACTAGTAGAGGCAGGGGGTGACGGACTAGTGGGGCCTGTAGGAAGTGGGCCCGCTGGAGAATTTTGGGTGTGGTATACATCAGAAAAATGCTGAATAATATACGAGGATATATTATCATCCAAACAATTATACGAACTAGGCACAGGAGTATTACCTTTAGAAAATGGAAATTGAGATTCATAAAAAATGACATGTCGGTTAATGATGATTTTATTATAGGATAAATCAAAGCATTTGTAGCCACGATGATTGGATGGAAAACCCAAAAAAACACACGGAGTAGACCGGACCTGAAGTTTGTTAATTGTGGTGGATGAGAATAACGGATAACATAAATACCCAAAAACCCGAAGATGTAAATATGACGGAATTTTATTATATAAAATTTGAAGGGGGGAGAATATGTCAAACATTTGGAAGGAATTATGTTAAGAAGATAGGTAGCCATTTGGAGAGCATGATGCCAAAAAGACGGGGGTACGAAAGCATGAATTAATAACGTTCGGACAATGTTATTTATGGAACGAATTTTACGTTCGGCTTTCCCATTTTGTGAAGACGTATGAGGACAAGAAAAATGAAAATTGATCCCTTTATTAGCACAGAATTTCCGAAACACCCCATTGTCATATTCTTTGTCATTATCACATTGAATATTTTTGATTTCGCGGTCGAATTGAGTTATAATGAATGCTCTAAATTTTAAGAAGATGGAAAAAACTTGAGATTTTTTCGCTATCGGAAACGTCCATAAAAACTTAGAGTAATCATCTAAAAACAGAACATAATACCGATGACCCAAAGAACTAAGAACATGAGATGTTCATAAGTCGCTACGAATAATATCTAATGGCATTAGAGTATGAGATTTTGAGACTACAAATGGCAACTTAACAATTTTCCCTAGAGAAAAGACTGACAAATTGGAGTACTATTTGTACTCTTACATGAAATAAAACTATTTTTATCTAATGACGACAAAATAGATGATCCCGGATGACCAAGATGAGCATGCCACAAGGAAGGAGAAATGGCTGCAAAGGCGGATGGAAGGACTGGACTCGATGGATCGGAACTGGGTGTGATAGGATAAAGATCTCCCATACTATCACACCTCATGAGAGGACTCCCCGTCTTGAAATCCTTCACAGAGAAACCAAATGGATCAAATTCAATAGAAATGGAATTGTCAGTAGTGAATTTACGGACGGAGACTAAGTTTTTAATCAATTTGGGGGCGTGTAGGGTATTTTTCAAGATAAGAGGTGGATGAGGGGGAGACAATGTTTTATGACCATAACCAAGAATTGGAACAGAATTACCATTACCAACAATTATACTACGAGGGTTGCTCAAATTGGAATAAGACGAGAGAGTACCTGAATCGGATGTCATGTGGGTAGTGGCACCGGTGTCCATATACCAATTCGGGTCCGGTTGAGTCAAACCAAGTGTGTGCATCACGGCCTCGATATCGATCTGAGTGGGGCCTGCTGCGTGGTGAGCTTGTGGAGGCCGGGGCCCAAGAATTCCTGCAAGCCGCCCCGGGTCAGAATCGCTGAACCGGAATTATCGGGGCGTGGCCGTCGTGGTTGCCGGGAGCCCACCGCCGATGCTGGAAACTGTTGTGGAGTTGGGCCGTAGGGCCACTGTCCACTGGTCCAAGCCCATGGCCAGAGGCCCAAGGCTGAGACCAGTTGGTAAGTGTCCCACTGTAACTGGGATGGGGTTCACCGCCAATGTTTTGGCCACCGCGACTGCTGCGGGAGCCGCCACGTTTACCCCCGTGATTTTTTCTATTATTTTTCCGGCCATTCTTGCTGCCCCCGTGAGATCGGTTTTGGTTCGAATTGTCACCAAAATTTTGACGACTAGTGGAGGAAGTCATTATGACCACGGGACTAGCATTAGTAGCTGCCTTTTTAGCCAAACCGGCTTCTTCCAAGGTAAGCATTGATCGGGCTTGATAGAACCTTGGAAGAGGATTACTTTGACGAAGGAGAGTTCTAACGCCACTATAGGCCTCAGATAGGCCAGCAACCATCTATAAAATAAGATGATCTTCACTAACTGGCGCACCAACGTTGTGGAGTTGGTCCGCCAATTCCTTCAACCTTTTGCAATATCCTGAAACGTTCGGGAAATTTTTCATGTTGACGTGGGAAAAATCCTGTTCAAGGGTAACAACTCTGAAATTTTGATTATCCTAAAATATGTCACGCAGTCTATCCCATGCAGTCATCGCCGTAGCGTCTGACTCAATAATCGTCTGCAATAGGTCGGTAGAGATAGTAGAATAAATCCACTGAAGGACGGTGGCATCAAGTGTTGTCCATAACTTAGGATCATCCTCGCGTTTAGGCACCTCCGTATCATCAGGATCCACGAGGATTATGTGATGGATGAATTGGTGTGAACAAGCGTGAATTTTGAACAACTCGGCCCATGTCGCGTATTGGACGTTTTCTATTTCAAAAATTAAAGGGATATGATTCTTGATGTTAGAAACAACAAGGGCAGGGTAAAACGTGTTATTTGACGTCGACATAACGAAAGAACGATAGGTGATAAAGGGATTTGGAAGAGAGATTTGGAGAGCAGAAACAAGAAAAAAATGGTAAACCCGAGGAGGAGGGTCGGTCTTGGCCGAGAGAACAAGAATTTGTGGGAAAGAAATTTTTGTTTGACCTAGACTTCTGATATCATGAAAGAAATAATCACTTGATTATTTTCATTGATTGAAAGACTATATATACAAATTACATATTTTCATAATAGGAGAATCATATTCCTATTCTATTCCTAAAACTTTATTCTACTTGGATACTAACTATACATTTATGGTAATACAATTATTATGGTAAGTGTACAATACTAATTACATTACAATATTACCTAAACTAGGATACTAAAATATCTATATACACGATACAAAAGAGGCTGAAGCCCGAGAGCTTTCCAAGAGACAATATACACATGTATATTGTGTGTATATTATGTATATTTAACAATTTTAAATAAGTACTTCATCCCTAATCTTCCCACAAACCAAGCCTAAAAACCCTTTCCATCTCTGCAAAAAAAAATTATCTCTACTTTATCCCTAGTAGTGGACCAGAACAACTAGATAAAGCAGGAGCCGCTGACATTCATACCAACACCTCTGCCACAAGACCGTTTCGTTGCGTCTTAGTTACAAATGGGGCTAAAGGGTCAGGCCTAACACTAAACTCAACACTGGAAGGTCGGTTGATTGCTGTGATAGTGCAAAAACCTATTTATTTGGCCCACGTACTGATGGAAGGCTTGAATTAGGGTTTTCTGAACTACAGTACCATGTACGGATGTCGACCGTCCTAAAAGATCTGAGCCAGGACATATAGGAGGATCTCACTCCCCAGACACTATTCATACTCATAGGAAGTAGCTCAATTCACACCTTTCTTCCCAATTAAAAACCCATAGCTCCTACCCATGAGCCCGACCTTTGTTCCATAGACTGCTCATGTAAACCCCTTTCCTCCAGTCTTGAACTTCATGCAAATTGACTCGATCATAGTTCCGACTCAGGCAACACCTACGGAGGGGGAGGGGACAATAAATGACCAAGTGTTGGAAGCTCTACGAGCAAATAACAGGGAATTGGAAGCTATGCTGAAATCATTGAAGTTATTCCCGAATGATTTCTCCAATATGTGGGACCTTATCTCCTTCGTAATCAATCACATTCCTGCCAATGTATCCTACTTGGGTTATCTCTTCTGTTCTCCCAAACTGTTTCAACACTCTTTCCGGAGCGTAAGAACGAATTTTCTGAATACCCCTATGTGGCAAGAAAGGGCACTTCCTTTCTCGAACAATAACACTCTTGGAGATGAAATCATCGAACATCCATTGGACATTCTCTTCTCATAGTCTTGAAAAGATTAGGACCCATCCCCATTTTAACTGCTATATTTGTTGCATTTGGCACAAAAAATAGCAATAATTCAATGCTTGAATTTTCTTTCTTTTATCCGTAGCATCGTCACAACGCCCTTTCCTTTAGGAGTACATGTGTTTCTCAAGTAATGAAAATTAAGTCGAGTACTCCGGTTTATTTAAGAAAAAGGAAATAGTGACATGGGAAAGTTCCAGTATGATGTCCTTCTAGTTGGTTGTATAGGGTGAGATTCGGAATTGACAGGTGGATGAATTAGATGATGACACGTGCAGTAACAGGTTAGACATTAATCACAAAACTGGATGAGATAAGGTTTGAAGTTCATCAATTACATAAGATCCCAAGATATTCTCCGGACGTTACTTAGCCACTATGATGAGCAATTAATAGATATTATGAAAGCGTGATTTGTGGATCGTGCTCCTGGAAACATAGGTATAAATAGGACTCACATTCTTGCTTAAGGGCACTCGAATTCTGATGTTACACCCCGTACTTTCATGTTAGAATGCATCGTATGTGAATCAACATGAGCCAGAAAGGTTAAGGACATTTACAAAGATACTGATGGGTTATAACAAGTGTTAAGAAAGCATCATGAGGATTGGAGGTTAAACGAATCAAAGATGTTATAACCCGTACTTTCGGGGTAAAACTAGGAGTGCTCAATATGATAAGGAGGTTGTGCTTTAAGTTTTTTGAATCATATAATATCTGTATGATAAGTTTTGATGTCAAGCAAGTTGTAAAACAAAAGTCGGAAAAAGTTATCGCAATTTACGTTCATAATTTTACTGAAATTTGGGTATAATGCTAACTGAGATTTTATCTCAATATACTTGGATTTACGGGATGGTCCATACACCAAATTGAAGGTCTATGAGTATAGTTTTCAATGCATTAAACCGTTCATTGATAAGATGTCAGAGTAAAGAGATATTCGAATTTTTGTGAGAATGCGCAGGCAACCCCTTGGGACCCACTTGAGGTGGTGGCCGACCTTTGGTCGTTTTAAAGTTGATTAAGAGCACATTTTTGGTCATGTTTTGACCAAAACAGATCCTACACCACCCCTTAAGGTTCTATAAGAGTTCTTCCATGATTCAAGGGTAAATCTAACGGAAAACAACGTAAATCTTCGCCGGAAATCCCGTGGTGCTAGTGAGTTTCTCGTTCTTCTCGTGGTTGCTGATTTTGGAGTGGTTCCAGCTCATGTAGAGAGTTGTTCTAAGTGTTATAAGGTAATATTACACCTCTCCTTCATGTATTTGAGCTTGTAGAAGTCATAGCTAGCTTGTACGGTTGATAATCCATGAAATAAAATTCAGAAATTATAGTTGTGTTGGTGTTGCTTGTTGAACTGTTTTGAGGTTGTTCTTGTGGTATTTTATGGCTGAAAATTGATGGGATAATCTGAATATGTTGTTTTTGTTTCTTACATGTATTTGAAAGAAGAAAAGGTTTGAAGATATAACTTTGTTAATCGTAAATCGAGCTTGCCGCTCATTGTATTGTTGTGTTGATTAAGAAACTTGTTATGAGATTATTAATTATTTGGGCTGCTATTGTGTCTTTTATGAACTTGAGAGATGTTAAAAAAATAGGGGAGATGCTGCCCGTTTTATTGTAGAATAAGTTTGTCATTCGGAATACGATATGTTAGTTATACCACTTGTAATGTGATGATATCGTCATTTCGTTGTTGTAGATTAAGGTACGATGAGTTGAGCTCATCTTGATTGTTGGGAAGATTATTTTGCAAGGTATATTAAGGCATCTTCTTTCCTTATTTTGACATGATTTCGATGGACATAACATAAATGAATGTCCTTCCAATAAGGTTCTATTCTTAGTATCTAGAAAACGTACAAGTTCTTCATTCCAATGAAAAGTATATGATCATGTTTATGTTCTTATTCTTGACTTCTCATATAAGGCATATGTTGATGATATTTTCTGCTTCTTATGACATCATATGTTGACGATTTAGCTCACATAATGAATTCGAAGGTTTATCGATCTTACGTCACTCTGAAAGGTTCACAATGTTATTCCACGAGTCTATCATGAATTATATATATATATATATGCTTTATGACACCGAGCTACGCTATAGTTGACCAGGCATGGCACTTATTGTGCACACCACTGTAGTTGGGTACGTTATGATGATGTCAGCCCCAAAGAGCGGCTTGATGATGATGATGCAATACCATAGTGTGACTTATATATATGTATATGTTTTTAAACGAAAGCATGCATATCATGGCCCTCAGTGGCAATATAGAGCCACTACAAAACAAGAGTAATTTGTGGAGGTTGAAAGTGCAATTTTTGGAGGTTGAGTTTCTTATTCCTCTGTTATATTGATTTCTTTACTTATGTCGTTATATGTCTTACATACTCGGTACTTTATTCGTATTGACGTTTCTTTTGCCAGGGGACACTGTATTTCATTCCTATAGGTCCCAATAGGCATGTTGACGATCCTCCTCAGTAGGGTATCAGCTCAGCGGAAGGTGTTGGTGCACTCCACTTACTTCGGTGTTGTTTTTGAGTCGGTATGCTTATGTACATATGTTTATGAGTATGGCGGGGCACTGTCTCGACCTTATGACATTCACGTACTCTTTAGAGGCTTGTAGACAGAAGTCCTGTGTATAAATGTTTTGTACGGCCTTGTAGACCCGTATGTCTTATGTACAAGCTTGTATGTCATTTTGAGTAGTCCTTTGTCAAGTATGCTTTCATGTTTATTCAATTTATCTCATGACGGCCTTTTTGGCCCACTCACGCATGATAGCATGGTTTTAGATGTACATCATATGGGTGCTCGGTAAGGTAGGTCCTAGTGCCAGTCGTGCTCTTCCGATTCTGAGGTGTGACATCTGATTTACATACAGAGCACCATACTCACACTTAGAAATTTTGCAGGTTCTTCTTCATTCTTTAGTTATCCAGTTTCATTGCATTGTTCAGTTCAGGATTCTCCTCCGGTGACTTCGTCAGCTCATAACATCGAAATGGGCTTCTCTTATTTATTTATTTAATTATTTAATTCCAATTGTTCGACTTTATGATCATACTGTCATAATTCATGTCTTGTTTATTCAATTTAGTCATCTCAATTCGCATGTCCATAAATCATATCTACAAATTTAATTATACCGTTCTATGGGTAAACATTGGTCATGTGTTGCCCATTGCATTATCTCATATATTTTGGCCTTTTATGTCTATTAGGGGTCATTTGATAGGGTGTATTAAGTAGAATAATGTTGATATCAAATTTTAGTACAACATTTGATTGCAAATTTTACCTATGTACAATTAATATCAATATTACTTATGCATCTTATTCAATACTATTCTTATATATAGTAAATCATGAAATTAACAATATCAGATACTTATATTCAATACTATTTTTGATAATGCTTATGTTATTAGTCAATAAAAAATAATATTAACATAACTAATCAACATTTCTTGTTCCCTACACCCTAAAAAGAAGGTCCCACAATTTGACTGATCAATAGTTCTCATGAGTCAACTCAAAACTCAGTGTCTTTTGTCTATATCTGTCGGTCCTTGTGATCACAACCTCCAACTAGGATCATACAATGTGAACTTTGACTTTAACATCCTATGTCTTTCTTTCCTTTGCCACTGCCACTCTCACTTTGTTTAGTTTAACAGCTACATCTCCAATTGTTTAGAGGAAAATCCTTGGACTATTCTTCTGTCGGGGTGGATTTGTTCTCATTGAACTAAGTCATTATTATATTCACAACCAAACAACTTAAATCTCCCACTGATAGTTCTAATTAAATTTTCTTATTGAACGAATCTTAGTAATAAGTGAGCACAACGTACAACACTAATTTATTAATGACCTATCTAGCTAACCATATCTATGGATCACAAATATTTGCAATTTATATATCTAATGAAAAAATTGTTGGAAATTAGCCTTTGGCGGGAGTTGCGACCGACCAACTTTAACGGCTTAAACACTAGTGTTACGTATGTTGGAGAATCCGGTTCTTCACACATGCATGATCTACTAAGTACGTAGATAACCGTAGGGCCAAGAATCGTCAAATTTCATTGAGAAATGAAAGAGATATTGGTTCACGAAGTGAGGTGTTTGAAGCATGGAAAAGTGTGGTATTGTGTTCAATTCTCCCTCATCGGTAGAGGAAGAAAGAATTGTTGTGTATTTAAGACTCGAAATTGGTTTGGGGTTTGGGACCCCAAGGGGTATCCCATGTGTTTAAAGGAGGGAGGACCTAGATGTGCTTCGGTTCGAGGAAAGACCACAAGCGCGCCGCCGCCCGCCCGTCCCGTCCGGTCCGGGTCCTCGGGTCGTGGGCTGTGGGTCTTCTGATATTATCTTTTTGGGCCAGAAAACTTTGCCAGAAGTACAGTTTGGACCAAAATTCTTTCAGATGTACAGTTTGGTCTCTGAAGTTTTCAGAAAGTCAGAATTTGGACGGTCAAAGCAGAAACGCCACACCACTCAATTCTGCCATTTATTTTGGCTGAATTACTCCTCCTATAATGGCCAATCCGTTGGTCTTTCACCATTTATGTTGGTGACTTTACTACCTCCATAATGGCCATTATTTGGCTGTTATGGAGGCAGTTTTTCAGTCCCTCCCTCACCTATATAAACACCCCCTTACACCATTGTTGAGAACTAATACCAAGACTTGATATACACGAAAATACACAAAGCAGAAAACTCTTCTTCCTACAACTTCCAAGCATCATTTCGTTACTCAATATTCTTCACGGTAGCACTTGAGTTTTCTTTGCTCAAGTGTTCCATTGCTGTTTTATCTTGGGAGACAAATTGTCCAGGACGTATAAAGGATACATACGGGGCAATATTGTCTTAAGGACATAGTGCCACACTCGACTCAAAGAAAAACAGCTTTTCCAAATTTTTCTTGTTCAACAATTGTAATTTCAGATTTCTAGTTGAATTATTGAATCTTTGTTTATCCTTTCGAATACTTGTAATAGTTATATACTCCCCGTACTACTTTATAAAGTACAAGAGTAAAATCTCCCAACAACTTAAGACAATATTGTATAGTATTACTATTAGTGTTCGAAAGATGTCGGTCAAAAGTTGTGTGACCAAATCTGGATATGGCAATGGTTTTCTGGTAGAAGAGACTGATGATGATGAACGTGTTCATGGTGTCACCGCTACCAACACTGGTGGGAACAAGCGCTCTCGAGAGCCTGAGGATGTCAATTGGGACAAGAGGAGAAGACTGAAGATGTTATTCTATCTTGCAGCAGAAGACCTATATCTGTCCCACACAAAAGATTCGAATAATGGTGAGAAGGAAATGGACACTCAGTCTGATGAAGAGACTGAAGTGAGCCAGAATCCGAAATTGGGATAAGTATTTTTCTTACTTGTCAAGAATAAAGATTAAATGATAAGTATTTTTCTTACTTGTCAAGAATAAAGATTAAATGATGTCTGATTAAGAATGGATTAAAGTAAGGAGGAATATGAAAATAATTTATATTCCTTACGCTTTAACAAATCAGAAGTTTAATCTCATCTTCTTTTCCGTTTAAAGATTGGATTTTGTAAACGACTTAAAAAAGATCCGTTCTTTTAAGTGTAATTATTAAAGTATGTAAAGTATGTTCGCACATACGAGGGAGAAAGATCCACTGATCACATAAAATCAAGTACCACACTTAAGTAAGCGTCAAGAATTATCTGGGCACCAATCATAACGGAAGAAGTCTAAAAGTTAATGACGTTGAGCCTGTCATATTATTTGGCAGAAGATCCTTCATAGGATGATATTGGACAATCAGTCATACAAAGCCTCCGGGTGACTGGAGTAGGCCAAAATTCCTTTAATATGATGATATTGGACACTCAGTCATATAAAGCCTCCGGGCGACTGAAGTGGGGCCAGAATTCATTTCATAGAAAAAGTAATGGACACCTAGCAAGGTGGGCCAGAGTTTCCAAGTCTGAAATGATCTGAAGGCCTAAATAAAGGCAGAAAAGAAATTGGACACTTAGTCTGCAAAGCAACTGCAGTGGGCCAGAGTATCCAGATCACATATGATCCGATTACGCCCTAACCACGGGTAAGAGGTTGTTCATGTGAAGCAACGCCACCTCTAAAGTCAAAGGGGCTGGAGAGGTTGTCCTCAATAGGACTTCAAGGAATAAGATCACTCTAAAAAGAGGTGTTACATGTTCCTAACTTGGTTTAAGGAATGGTTGGTCAAGTCAAAGCGGTTTGAGACTACTCCAACAGGTCTGTAATAACTAAGAATGGTATAGTATGTCTGTAGCCGAATGAATGATATATTTGTAATCCGTGCATCTATGCCATCATAGATTAAGACACGTTAAATAGCAAGTCATTCAAAAGCTAGCGAAGTTGAGATTGTTGCCTTCTTTCGACATAAACCCTCAAAATGAATGTGAGGTAGGCGAAGAGGCAAAATCACCTTTCCAAATTCCGTCAAGGGAATAGCGAAAGAAGCACCGCTCCTCTAGAACTTAGTCATACCTACTTGGGTGATTTGAAGTTTATACAAAATAGAGGGGGGAGACAAGTACGTTGTGATCTTCATTGATGATGGTACAACGTATGAAATCCTTTGTTTGTTGAACAACAAAGATGAAGTTGTTGAAGCGGACAAGCGCTACAAAGCAGAAGTTGGAAATCAACTAAGCCTATGGATTGCGAAATTCATAGCGATAGAGGGGGAGAATGTGAAGCATCGTTCATTAAACGACTGTTCATTACTCACCTCAGTCCAACGGTGTTAGCCAAGCGCAAAGTCATACGCCCAAATTATGTGGGGTGGCTTGGTAAAAGTTGGAATACTGAAACAGGTCAAGTTGTACCTAAGACTGTAGATTGCATATCCACTGGATCTGCAAATAACAGTACTGCTTATCGCCTCTTGGCGTCAAAGAATGTTGAATTCATTGAAGATAACTTTCCTTGAAATAGGAAAAATGAGTAATTGCTCAAGGTTAACAAGAACCCGCGAGGGCCTGACTGTCCGGAACTAGACGTTCCGTATCTACAGGACTCGAAAGTTGCTGGCTATCTGAAACGTAATATTCCAGATCTGCAGAACTCGGAGATTCTAGATGTTGAACCGAGACGGAACAAAGAAGGGGACAAAGACTTGTTCCAGTCCTTCTAAGCGTGTATGGTTAAAAATGAACCATGGACAATTAATAAATAATTGTCATCTCCAAATGCGCTGCTTTGGAAAGAAGCTACAAAGAGAGAAATAGATTCCCTCATACAGAACCATACTTGCGTAATTGTTGATCTTCCTCCGGGAAAAGAACCTTTGGGTTGTGAAAAAGGATACTCAAAAGTGAGTACAAAGTAGATGGATCTACTGACGAGTTCAAAGCCTCGGCTACTTGTACATGTGCTCCCCTGGGAGTAGCTTAACATCATGGGCCATTACAGTCTTGCGTGGCATGAATATTGAAACAGCCTTCCCAACCGGAGAGTTGGAAGAAGAGAATCAGAGTTGGTTTTCTGGACTGTTGGGCTTCTTCCTGAACTTTCATCTTGGTCCCTGAAATGTTTACATTTTGGTCCTAAAAGTTTCAGATAAAACAGGAATAATGAATCTGACCGCAGAAATATTGACTCTAAAGTTAGAAAGCCAACAGTTGGAGAATCAACCGTCTGAAAGTAAAAGTCATATTGAAATAAAGTCTCGATATGAAAGATATGTGTATCACAGATGACATTTTAGGAATTGGATTTCTAAGACATCTAACGGACTGGTCGATAGTTGACAGTCTCGTTGAAGCCACCAATGGATATGAATCATAGAACTGATTGGAATCATGGTGCACCCATAGATAAGGAGCGATATGTACATGTTATGTGTAGTTCAATGTATTGTACACACTACAACCGACCTGATATCGTCCTACAAACAGATCAGTTGAACTAAGTTTCACTGATGATCTTAATACATGATCAATAGAAGGCGTTAAGTCGGATATGACGATATCTGAATTATTCGCTTATCTACGGATTATAGTATTCGATGTCCAAAGTGGTTACGGGAGAACACAAAGTGATGCAAACTGGACACCAGATCTGAAGAACACCAAAGCCACAAGTAAATGTGTATGGTGGATCTTGGAAAAACCTCTAAGCAAACTTGCATCGACCGATTCATGATGGTATCAGAGTTTATCGCTTTATACAAAGTATGAAAGAAGTTGAGTAACTTCATGACTCCTTAGAGGACGTCCCTTATTGGGAGAAACCCGTGCCTTCAGCAGTTATACACTATGGCTAGCCGGTCGGCTTCAGGAAGGACACCGATGACGACGTCTGGACATATCTGTCGGAGACATAACACCGCATGGCAGTTGATCATCACGGGTGTCACTTCCTTATTTACTAACTAAGGGACTACCCGGAGATCAAATGTTCTGTCTGTCTAGGGGAATGGGCTTAAAACCCAAAATATACGGACCAATACAGTGGTAACCCAACCTTACTAACTGGAGATCCCAGTAATTTGGTTCAATGGGAAAACTAAGTTGTAAAGGTTCAGTTGATCGCTTCAGTGGAAGTATGAGCACTTCGGATAGTGATTTCTGAAAAGAAACACCAAATCTAAAGTCGTTCCCGCGATAGACGTTAAGTGCTATCTGCAGTATGGGTAAAGGTTAAGTTTTCAAAACCTGTAATGATTCTCACCAAGTTGAGGTTAGGTCTTTGGGAAACTTTTAATGGTTCCTAACACTTGTGAAGTGGGGTATAGCAGGATACCTTGTAGGAGACCACCTATTTAAGTGCGAGGACGGGCCGCCTCAAATGAACGCACTTAAGAATCCAAGAAGTTGTCCATGGCCAAAACGGACAAAACATTACGAAGAAGAGAGTACGGGAATTTGTTGTGTTGGTACCATTGACTTGGCTTACACTAAACACTGATGGTTCAAGACATCACGTTCACCATGCAGTAAGTAAGTACGATGGTACTTAACTGTGGAAGGTTCAAAGCTGAAGCTACCTCTCCTTATGCAACATCGGTCCGCTGAAATATTGCTGGAAATGAAAAGACACCATATGAGTGCGCCAAAATCTCTTTCAAGAGGGGATTGTTGGAAATTAGCCTTTGGCGGGAGTTGCGACCGACCAACTTTAACGGCTTAAACACTAGTGTTACGTATGTTGGAGAATTCGGTTCTTCACACATGCATGATCTACTAAGTACGTAGATAACCGTATGGCCAAGAATCGTCAAATTTCATTGAGAAATGAAAGAGATATTGGTTCACGAAGTGAGGTGTTTGAAGCATGGAAAAGTGTGGTATTGTGTTCAATTCTCCCTCATCGGTAGAGGAAGAAAGAATTGTTGTGTATTTAAGACTCGAAATTGGTTTGAGGTTTGGGACCCCAAGGGGTATCCCATGTGTTTAAAGGAGGGAGGACCTAGATGTGCTTCGGTTCGAGGAAAGACCACACGCGCGCCGCCTCGCGCCCTCGTCCGCGGTTCCCGTTTCGAAGTTCCGGTTACGGTTCAGGGTTCTCGGGTTCTCGGGTCGGTCGTGGGCTGGTCTTCGATATTATCTTTTGGGCCGTAAAACTTTGCCAGAAGTATGCTTTGATCCCATAAGTTTTAGATGTACAGATTTGGACCAGAATTCTTTTAGATGTACAGCTTGGTCCCTGGTTTCAAGATGTACAGCTTTGATCCTCAAGTTCTCGTAAAGTCGAAATTTGACGGTCAAAGCAGAAACGCCACAACACTCAATTCAGCCATTTATTTTGGCTGAATTACTCCTCCTGTAATGGCCAAT
The DNA here is from genome assembly GCA_029783415.1 of Anisodus acutangulus. Lineage (NCBI taxonomy): Eukaryota > Viridiplantae > Streptophyta > Magnoliopsida > Solanales > Solanaceae > Anisodus > Anisodus acutangulus. The sequence continues at coordinate 54,277,400 of CM056495.1, forward strand.
CCGTTGGTCTTTCACCATTTATGTTGGTGACTTTACTACCTCCATAATGACCATTATTTGGTTGTTATGGAGGCAGTTTTTTAGTCCCTCCCTCACCTATATAAACACCCCTTACACCATTGTTGAGAACTAACACTAAGACTTGATATACACGAAAATACACAAAGCAGAAAACTCTTCTTCCTACAACTTTCAAGCATCATTTCGTTACTCAATATTCTTCACAGTAGCACTTGAGTTTCCTTTGCTCAAGTGTTCCATTGCTGTTTTATCTTGGGAGACAAATTGTCCAGGACGTATAAAGGATACATATGGGGCAATATTGTCTTAAGGACAGAGTGCCACACTCGACTCAGCAAAAACAGTTTTCCAGTTTTTCTTGTTCAACAATTGTAATTTCAGATTTCTAGTTGAATTATTGAATCTTTGTTTATCCTTTCGAATACTTGTAATAGTTATATACTTCCCGTACTACTTTATAAAGTACAAGAGTAAAATCTCCCAACAAAAATTGAATTAGACTCACCTCTTTGTGAGACAGTGGCAGTATTTATGCATGACTATCCCCCTCTACGCAAAAAACAAGACAAAAACAATTCGATCAAATCGTCAAAGTTCTACTGTCACATTCCCTAATTTCAAAGCAGTGTGGCATAAACAAGACCCCCTTACTATGTAAATAAAGCAAAAAGGTAAACCCCATATATTTAACTTGAAAACCGTAGTATATATAGATATGTTTCTGCTATAGTGGTTGAATAATCAAGACCAAAAAGATATACAAAATGGAAGAAGGAATGTCAGTGAGGGCACGCGGTGGCGGAGGAGGGACAAAGTGTGGGCGGTGGAATCCCACAACTGAGCAGGTGAAAGTATTAACTGACTTATTCAGGTCAGGACTCCATACCCCAAGTACTGATGAGATACAAAAGATATCTTCCCAACTTAGCTTTTATGGAAAGATTGAGAGTAAGAATGTCTTCTATTGGTTCCAAAACCATAAAGCTCGTGAAAGACAGAAACGTCGTAGGATTTTTGTCGATGAACCAAAAGCGGAAGGATTCCACTTCTCATGCCAAGACAACAATATCACTTCAACCAAACGTAAGTTACAATCCTTTCCATTCTTTTTCTCCTACTTAAGTTTCTCTTACATCCTGGCCTAAATATTTTTTCATCGGGGGAGGCTTAACAAAATTAATGGCCTAAAGCAAAAATTTATTACTGAGGCCTTAAGTTATTTTTTAAAATAAAAAAATCTTTCATACATATTTTTATTTCAATTTTTTACTAGTTTTTTTGAGATGCAAAGTTTCAATATGTTTTTCTCAATTGACGATATGAATCGATCACATGGCTATAAAGTTATCTTCTCGATTTTTATAAAAAAATTATAACTTTTATCTTAAAATATTATTCCATCTGTTCACTTTTACTTCCACAATAGATTTTGCATTTCCCTTTAAGAAATAATGAATGAAGTGCATATTTTACCTTAATTATCATGAATATTTTTATTTTAAAAAGTCTTCGAGAATGAGTAGTTTATGTTAAGAATAAAAATTAGAAGATGTTTTTCTCTTAATATGTTAAAGTAAATAAAAAAAATATAATTTTTAGTATAGTACTAAATTAAAATTTATAAAGGAAGTAAATAACTTTTGAAAAAGATTTACTCATAGAACATATTGTCAATGAATAATGAATAAAGGGGCTCCAAAAATTTTGGGGCCTCAACCCCTTGCATTAGTGGCTTTGGGCTTGAGGGGCACTGTTTTTCTTGACCAAATATGTGTAAATAAAATATGTGATTGTCTCGTCTAAAAGATTAGAAAAATTAAAATTTAATTGTATAGACCTATTAGTATGTCTGAAAACTGTTTTGTTCCTTGCAGATTTTTCAGAGATAAGCAATTTTAACCAAGTAGTCGAGCAGCCAGAAAAAGTGAAAGAGACTTTGCAACTCTTTCCGCCGAACTCATTAAATGAATCAGAATCAGAGAAGCTAAGATTTTTCGCAGAAGATTGCAAGGAGAACTCTGCGTTTTCATACAATATTGGGCCAGAAAAGGATCATCCAACTTTGGATCTCCGTTTAAGCTTCCTATGATCACAGAAATAGCAGTAAAAACATATTTCCAGTATTTTAACATAGTTTTTGAACTTTTAGGTTTTAGCATGAACATAAATTAATTAAGATCATAATTATTAGTAGTAGCAAGAATAGAAAATAGTAATGGCAGGTAGGGGTTGAAAGTTTGATGTTATGAATTTGTAAAATGCACGTCGCTCAAGAAATTGAATTGAAACTTGTAATATGCTTCGACATTCTCCTCTGCATGCTCACTGGGACTTTGTTTTTTACTCTCTGTGCTTACTCTGCCCGATATTTTATAAAATTTCACTTGCTCGTATATCGTCTTCCAAGGATTCTTTATATTTCCATGCAGAGTACGCAAAGTAGTCGTCGTTTCACAATGGCTCGGTTCCCAGATTCGTCTGCTGTTTCTTTGACATTATTTTGGCCGTTTCCTAATCGCAATGAATATTTGTTTCCACTAGTAAAGCCAAGATTATTGATTACAATATAAACCCTCGGTTTCAATTTATATAAAACAATTTGAGATTTGTAGTTTAAACTATCTCATAATATTTATGTGGCTATATGATTTTTGAAATGAGCCGAGGGTCTCTCGGAAACAGCCGTTCTACCTATCAAGGTAGAGGTAAGGTCTGCGTATACTCTACTCTCCTCAGACCATACGGTGTGGAATTTCACTGAGTATGTTCTTATATACGATTTTTGAAACAAGTGATATTAAATAGGTCATAATATTTGTTTGATTGTAAATTTTTTGAAATTTGTGATCTTAAACATGTCATATAACAACCGTGTGACAATAAAAGCTTGCAATTAAGGAGAAAATGAAATTTTAAATTATTTTTTCATCCAAAGGTATAAAGCGATCATCTTTTTAAATGGATTAAAAAGGAAACAGAGCCATATAAACTAGTTGAGGAACTAAGTAGTAAAACAAGATTATTGTATAACTTTCTTTAAGGTTGCTGTATTGGGTGAGAACGCCTCCGAGTCGTTTATTGTGTCCGGGACCCCAATGATCCCAAGGCTCTATACAATTCTCTTCCACTCCCAACAACTCCTATCACATCAGCCCTCCTAGATCAGAGTGTTGCGGCGTGCGTGGGTAAACTGACGTCAGTACGCTCACGTCGTCATAACTTTATGAGGGCGTAATAGTCTAGTTTCATCATATAAATGCAAGACTTAGAGAAGGAACACACATTGTATTCTCTCTAAGGTCACCCTTGTAACTAAGATCTCTCTCTCAAAGCAAGATACCATTCCAAGCTCTTGTTCTTACTTTATTCACTGTTCATTTCGAATCTAGCTTATTTACTCATTTTACTTGCTTGTTCTCGTATTTTAGTTAACTTTTTATTTTGCACATCCGCAACATAAATGGAAATACCGGATTCACTAAAGAAGGTCTCTGGATCGGATACAAACTACTTGTATTTAAACCCTAGAATACAAATATCTAACTGTGTTTTTGGTTAGAATCATTTTCATAGGAAAGTAGTTTGGCGCTGTCTGTGGGGATAAACAATTGTGGTGTTGTCTTGATCTGTAGCTGATCTTCTTGGAAAACCTAAAAGGCAACGCTACACTCAAGAAAAGAGAAGGAGCATGTCAAGTCAAAACAATATTGTTCATAGATTACAGGAACTTAGAGAGGAACAGGTACCCATCAAACATCAGGACCTGGCAGACCAGTCAAAAACATCACAGATAAAGTTAGAGAAAATGATAGCCCCCTCGAAAGCAAACAAACCTTTATACAAGGAGGACGTTCGAATCCACTCGGCAGAAAGCCATGAAGCACGGCCCAAGGAGCGGTACCCTAAGAAAAAAAAGACACCCGCACTCCAAAGTGGAGGGGATGTTTAAAGAAGAGGACACCCTCTCGGAAGTCGCATTAGCCACGGTCTTGGCAACAAATAGCGCCATAATGGAGTGCATGAAATTTTTTTGAGCTCTTGATCTGGGTAGCGCCGGATAGCCATCCGGTAGACGACACAGAAGCTACAAAAGTGTCTGGTGCATCTACAACAAACACGGGGAGAACAGAGCCTACAACGCCAGAGGAAGACATGGCAAGACTCGCCGCACTAGAAAAGGAGCTCCATGAATGGATGAGCCATATACTAGGCCCCCTTTGTTGAAAGGGGTCGGGGCGAGGAAGTACGGGAAGATACAGGGAAGAAGCAGCTCCGGAGCCCATCTCAAAGAAGTTCAGAATGTCTGTCATACCTAAGTATGATGGCACCACAGACCGGCCGAGCGTGGTCTCCTACAACTTTAGTGTAGAGGTCGTGGATCTAGTCATAGTGATGAAGAATATGAAAGAAGTTTGTTTCCCCATAGCAGTTCGGTCCAACCCAAATAAATGGGGTGTGAACATAGAGCTTTGGTGTGAGTTCCATGGGATCCCGGGCCACTCAACGAAGGATTGCAAACACTTAAGGTATGAGTCAGCAGACCTGCTGAGAAGGGGCATTTGAAGGAGTTCTTTAGTACCGGTCTAAATATGCCATGGAAAAAGGGACTAGGACTCCACGGGAATGCCCAACGCCGCATGGAGCGATCAACATGATTGCTAAATGAAGAATAGTAGGGGTAATGTCTCAGATGCAACAACACAAGGGGCCACATCTGTCTAGAAAAAGGATGAGGGATGATCTCGAAGACCCCATCATCTTCAACAAAGTGGAAAGGGAAAGCATCGAGAGCCCGTATGCCGATGCTCTGGTAATTTCTATCCAAATAATTCAATTTAACATTAAAAGCGCACTTGTAGACCCAGGTAGCACTGTGAATGTTATGCAACTTCGTATAATTAAGGAGATGCAACTTACCGAGCAAATGATCGCGGTAATGAAGGTCTTGAGTGGTTTCAACCTGTCTAGAGAAATAACCTGGGGACAAATCGAGATGGTCACACATGTGAAGGGAGTTTTGATGAAAACTTTGTTTGATGTACTCGAAGGGGGAATGCCTTATAATCTGGTGATCGGGAGGCCATGGCTATACGCATTGAAGGTGGTCATGTCTACCTTTCAACAAGTGATGAATTCCCACCACCTTGGGGAGTAGCTGAAATATAGGCAGACGTTGAAACCGATCAGGCAAAAAATACTTTGGTTGATAAGAAATATTAAGCTGGTCGGGAATAATAGACATCAATCACAGATGCTTGATTCCGGGATCAACTCTGAAATCGAGCAAGGAAGGGAACCAGCGGGGGGCCTCTATCCGGAAGACCCGGTGGATCAAATGCCTCGGGGATTTGTGGCACCAGAGGAGTCAGACATGGGAAGATCCGCAACAGAAGATCTTGAGCTAACATCTTGTCGACCGAACAACCTCAAGGAACACGTATACATGGGCTTGGGTTTAAACCCTGGATTTGGGGAAAACTTGGTTAAATTTTTAAATAACAATGTTGGTAGCTTCACTTGGTCGAAGTCAGATATTACAGGTGTTCCCCCTGAACTGGTCCTTCATAAGTTGAATATCGATCCGGATTGTCAACCCATTAAAAAAAAGGCATCCGATGTCAACAAAACAAAATCAATTTGTCAAAGAGAAAGTGGCCTGACTTGTCCAGTCAGGAGCGGTTTAAGAGGTAAAATACCCAGAGTGGTTAGCAAATATGGTAGTACTTCCTAAGAAACCTGAAACTTTTCAAATGTTTTTAGATTTAAATAATTTAAACAAAGCGTTCCTAAAAAGCTCGTATCCTATGCCTCACCTAGATCATATTGTTGACACGTGGCTAGATATGAGTTATTAGTTTTCTGGACGTCTCCACAAGGTTTGACCAGATAAGGTTGGACCCAACAGACCAGGAAAAGGCTTCGTTTATAACGGAGCAGGACTTACTATTATACTGCCATGACGTTCGACTTGAAAAATACAGGGACTATTTTCCACCAATTGACCCAGCGGATGTTCCAATATCAGCTGGGTTGAAGTGTGGAGATTTATTTAGATGATATAATTGTTAAGTCCTTGGAAACAGAGGAACATATTAGACATTTGCAAGAAGTATTTGAGATTCTCAGCAAGTATAATCTCATGTTGAATCTATAAAAGTGCGCTTTCGGAGCAGGCTCAGGAAAGTTCTTGGGATTTGTGGTATGGAACAGGGGCATTGAGGCCAACCCAGATCATATCCGGGAAATCGAGTAAATATCAGAGGTACTCAACAATGCTTGAGAGGTGCAACGTCTGACTGGGAGGATAACAATATTAGGGAGATTCATATCAAGATCGTCTGAGCGATGTTAGAAATTCTTTGGCTTATTAAAGAAAAATAAAGACTTCCAGTGGACCCCGGAAAGCCAACAAGCGCTGAAGGATACGAAGAGATACTTGACAAATCCACCCTTACTCACAAAACCGGATGAAGGAGAACTCTTGTTGATTTATCTCACCATGTTTGAAACCGCTATAAGTTATGTGCTCGTTCGAGAAAAGAAATATACATAATCTCCTCTTTATTATACTAGCAAAGCTTTAACTGAGGCCGAAACCCGCTACCCTCACCTTGAGAAGTTGGCTTTCGCCCTGGCAGTTGCGTCTCGTAAGCTGAGGCCATATTTTCGATGTCACCGTATATGCATGGTAACCAATTTCTCTTTAAGGAATATATTACACATACCCGAACCCTAGGGTAGGCTAGCAAGTTGGTCAATCAAAATTTGTGGGTACGCCATCACTTATTGACCCCGGACCGCTATCAAGTCTCAGGCCTTAGCCGACTTCATGGCTAATTACCGTCCAAGCATGATGCCTCAAGATCATACGGAGGCACTTCGGAAAACTAAAATAGCATCCGGAGAGTGGGTCCTATATACAGATTGGGCTACAAGCATGAAGAGCGCTGGGCTGGGGATTATCATGATTGCCCTATCAGGGGATACAATTAGGCAAGCCATTAAATGTATTATTTTGACTAACAAACAGGCTGAGTATGAGGCCGTAATTGCAGGATTGGAGTCAGCTCGAGGACTCAGATCCAAAAATATCAAGCTCAAAAGTGATTCAAAACTAATTATTAATCAAATATTGGGAAAATACAAGGCCAATGATAGCCGGATCCAGGAGTACTTAAGCAAGGACACCACTTTGCTGACTCGATTTAGAAAGTGGAATATGGTGCAAATCCCTAGAGAAATGAACTTTGAAGATGATGCCTTGGCTAAGCTAAGCTCTTCGTTCGGGCAACTAAGGGAGAACCGAAATCCATAGTCCATCTCCTATGCTCCGTCCTAGATTTCGGCCTACATGAAGTAAATTCCATCAGCTTGATATAGGACTGGCAGAATGACATCATTAGTTACCTATAGACAGGGACTCTTCCAGAGGATAGTAAGGAGGCGTGGGCTTTCAGAACTAAGGCAGCCAGATATTGCATGCACGTGAGAGAATTGTACAGAAGATCCTACCTTGGGCCCTTGGCTAAATGTTTAGGACCCACGGAAGTCGAGTACATGAAGAAGGAGGTACATGAGGGAAACTACAAAAATCATTTCAGGTATGACTTATTGGTAAAAAAAATAATGAGGGCTGGCTACTACTAGTCTCAGATGGAAGAAATTGAGAAAGCCTATGTTCGGAAATGCGAGAAGTGTTAGCAACACTCCTCTATGATACAACAACTCACCGAGCCACTTCACTCGGTGGTGGTCCCGTGTCTATTCATGAAATAGGGGATGGATATTGTGGTGCCATTACTGGGAGCTATAGGAATGGTAAGATTCTTACTAATCCTGACAAACTATTTCTCAAAATAAGTGGAAACAAAAACATACAAAAGTTCTTGAAGAAGAAATTCATAGACTTTATTTGGGACCACATTGTCTGTCGGTTCGAGATACCAAAAGAGATCACCTGTGATAATAGCCGGCAGTTCGTGGGAAAGAAAGTTACCGAATTCTTGGAGGGGTAGAACATGAAAAGAGTCACATCATCGCCTTACGTCCCATGTGAAATGGGCAGGTTGAATCGACCAATAAAACCATCATCCAAAGCATCAAGAAGAGGCTGGAAAGATCGAAAGGAAAGTGGTCAGAGGAATTACCAGGGGTGTTATGGGCCTATACGACCACGGCTAAAACCAGTATCGAGGAATCCTTTTTTCCATGGTTTACGGAGCCGAGGCCCTGATACTCGTGGATGTTAGAGAACCCAACTTTTTATACACCAGACCACCAAAGAATCTAATTGGTGGCACAGAAGCAAAGAGTAGAAAGGTACTTTAATAGGAAAACGAATTTGAGGCATTTTATAGTCAGGGACTACGTTCTCCGAAAATTCAGCCTTGCAACAAGGGACCCAAATGTGGGTAATCTGCAAGCAAACTGGGAAGGACCTCATTAAATCGCAGGAATCATGGGAAAAGGATCCTATCGGATCAAAGACGTGTCCGGAAAAGAATTAAAGAACAACTGGAATGTCTGTCACCTGAAGATATTCTACCTTTGAAAAGAGGCATGTATCTTTTGTCTTTAAAAATAATTCATTTTTAGTTAATTATCCCTTTCCTTGTAGGACTGCCCATGAAACCGGAATCCCCCTAGAGGGGACGGGCATGCGTTTCACTCTTTTCCTTGGCTGAGGTGTTGTCCCAATCGGGTTTTCCTGGAAAAGTTTTAATGAGGCACCAATTCAAAAGCACATCAAGCTTAGCGTGTCACATCGTGAAACTCGACTCCTCGAGACCTCGCACTTAAGTTTCGAAGGGAGATCATGGATCTACATATCTGCAAGGAGGTCTCTTCAAGGCTGTACTTGCACAAACTGGAAGTGCGAGGAGTTGTTGTACTCGCTCAGTTTTCTTTTTATAAATCTTACAGGATGAGTCATCCATCGTAATCCTAAAAGAACGGAATAAAAAAACCTTAACTCATTCTCCGTTTGAATTGTGTATTGAAAAACATTCAGGGAAAATCAAACTTGGTAGCCATACGTGATGTAAAAATCCCCATGAGCTCAAGATTCCAATTCAATCCTCGAAGTGATAAGCTAAGAGTTCCGAAGATGCTTGATCATCCGATGATAATGTGCTTAAAATGTCATGGAATATGGAGTGGGATTGAAGATTGGACTTCAAGGTTTAAGGCAACATTTTATTTCAGCTTTGTGTGTAGGTCTTGGCCGAAGACTATGTTTTCTTTTAGCTTATCTTTAATTCTTAGCTTAGCTTGTAATTTTCCTTAGGACATGGTGTAACGTGTAAATAACTCTTAGCTCCCATTAGGACATAGTTAATGTACCATATAATAAAAGGAGAAAGTTGAGAGGTCCTCCAAAAAGGTGACAAGGCCGTGTGAAGTTGTTCCAGCCAAGGTGGCAAGGACAAGAAGGATAACTAGGCCGAAAGTGACAAATTGGAAAGGACAAGAATGGTCTAAAAGATGAGGCTTCCAAAAAGATAATTCATGAACCAACTTGAGGACAACAAGAAGATGAAGTGTTGGTCGAAATACTCCCTTATCCATTCAGCCAAGGCACACAAATGCAAGGAATGGAACCTTCCAACACATTCCAAGAAGATGAGGTTGTTGGAAGAATCAAGTTCATGAATATTTTTACATAAGAGACAACAATTTCGGCCTAGGGAAGAGGAATGGTTGGCCGAACTCCCTTGGTCTCTAAGTCAATTCAAATGCGTCCACACTAGGTGTTAGTTTGTGTCTTTTCATTTACTTTCTAGAATAATCTCTTTGTACTATAAATAGAGGCCTTAGGCTATTGTAAAATGCAGAGTTGGAACTCGTGTGATCTAACCAAACCCAAGCCTAGGGTCTATCTTAAGGTTACCGGTCACCCTCACTTGGTTTGCATTTGGGCTTGTACTTAGCAACCCTAATCAAGTCCTTGTCCAATTGGCCACTCTCTACTTAGTGTCGACTCGAGCATTAAAACTCTCGTGTCATTATCCTTGTTCATATCGATCGTCCAAACACTTGGTTTGTACCCGAGATTGCATCTCGCAACTCGTGTTCATTCCTTTTCCAAAACACTTCATTCCTGCCACTATCACATCCCACAATACTTAACAAACACCCATAACAAAGGCCAACACCCGAGACCACGCATATATCCCTGTCCAAACCCGACAACACCAAATAGTTCACTAAAACAGCCCTCACCGATACCTTACTGTCTCAGTAAACTTCTGGCTTCCTCCACCACCAAACCATCAAACCCCGATCATCAAGACTACCCTCAACATACCCGAAACACCCTCATAAAATGCCTAAGTCCAGCTCCATCCGCAACTACCCGAAATAACCCCACAACACCACCCTGCCTGGCTAAGTTGAGAACGTGAGAACCCCAATCTTGGTGTCCTATTTTGGGTCGATACGAATATAACCAAGACCCGACCCAATTACACATCAACACACTCTTTATATAAATCAGATTGGTATTAGAATGAGACCATCATATCCTACGCTTTGACGCTATGGCTCACATAAACAAAGAAGAACTACGGAGGGTCGTAAGGGAATTTTTTGCGAAACATGCGCAAATCTTGAGAGAAGAATTTGAAAGGAATTCCATGGTAAGTAAAGCCAAGTAAAGGGTTGTAAAAAACAACCCAATACCTGCAAGGGAAGGTACCCGAAGGCCCCATGTAATGCCCACTAAGGTTAAAGCAAATGGCGGTACATAATTAATGTACCATGTAATAAAGGGACAAAGCCGAGAGGTCCTCCAAAAAGGTGACAATGCCGTGTGAAGTTGTTCAAGCCAATGTGACAAGGACGAGAAGGATGACTAGGCCGAAAGTGATAAATTGGCATGAACAAAATGGTCTAGAAGATGAGGCTTCCAAAAAGACAATTCATGAACCAACTTGAGGACACCAAGAAGATGAAGTGTTGGTCAAAATACTCCCTTATCCATTCGGCCAAGGCACACAAATGCAAGGAATGGAAGCTTCCGACACATTCCAAGAAGATGAGGTTGTTGGAAGAATCAAGTTCATGAATATTGTTTCACAGGAGACAACAATTTCGCCCTAGGGAAGAGGAAACGTTGGCCGAACTCCCTTGGTCACCAAGTCAATCCAAATGCGTCCACACTAGGTGTTAGTTTGTGTATTTTCATTTGCTTTCTAAAATAGTCTCTTTTGTACTATAAATAGAGGCATTATGCCATTTTAAAATGCCGAGTTGATTGATATATTCAACTTGTGTGTTATCTACCTTAGATTGGTCCTTTTGTGGGCCTTTGGTTCTTGTGTGAGCCAACCCCTTAGTGTAAGTTGAAGCTAGGATTTGTGTGACCTAGTTAAACCCAAGCTAAGGTCTCTTCGGTGTAAGTCTTGGTTAGAACTTGTGTGATCTAATCAAACCCAAGCTTAAGAAACCCTCTTGGTTCAAGTGAACGTTGGAACTTGTGTGATCCAACCAAACCCAAGCCTATGGTTTATCTTAAGGTTACCGTCCACCCTCACTTGGTTTGCATTCTGGCTTGTACTTAGAAACCACAATCAAGTCCTTGTCCAATTGGCCACCCTCTACTTGGTGTCGACTCGAGCATTAAAACCCTCGTGTCATTAACCTTGATCATATCGACTGTTCAAACACTTAATTTGTACCCGAGATTATATCTCGCAACTCGTGTTCATTCCTTGTCCAAAACACTTCGTTCCTGCCACCACCACATCCCACAATACTTCACAAACACCAACAATAAAGGCCAACACCTGAGACCACGCATATCTCCCCGTCCAAACATGACAACACCAAACAGTCCACTAAAATAGCCCTCACCGATACCTCACTGTTTCAGTAAACTTCTGGCTTCCTCCACCACCAAACCCCGATTATCAAGACTACCCTAAACATACCCGGAACACCCTCATAAAACGCCTAAGTCCAGCTCCACCCACAACACCACCCTGTCTGTCTAAGCCAAGAACTCGAGAACCCCAATCTTAGTATCCATTTTTGGGTCGACCCAAATATAACCAAGATCTGACCCACTTACACATCAATACCCTCCTTATATACATCAATACGGCCCCGTAAAACTGCTTCAAATAACACGACATGGCCATAGAGCCTTCGTGCGTGTAGGTTCTTTGAACGTTTATGCCTTTACATAAGGTTGAGACATTTTCCCTATCAGCACTAAAAATGAAGTATCTTCCTTCATTTTGAAAGAAGGAATACAAGTCTGAATGAAGGCAATACCCAAAATCTAGTATGTGATACAAGGGACCTTACTATTATAATACCCATCGACTAGTACTCTCTCGTGTCCAAGTCATATCAAGCTTAATCCTACATATCTGACTTAACACATCAATTAGCAAATAAATACTTAGATCATAGTAACCTTTTAAGAATACTTACCCAGGGTATTAAAACTAAATTAGCCATGAAGACTTTAATCCCCTAATTATAATTAGCCTTATACTTAGTTAAGATTCTATACAAGTACCGTCTGACATAAATAGATCATTCATGTCTACTTTCCCAATAGTATCATTTATCACAGGTTAAACTCAGAACCCAATCACACGATTAACTATCAGACAACACACAATGCACATATTTTTATTGGATCTAGACAATAGCCATTACCTATTAACACATCCCGACCACTGTCGCGCCCCATTTTCGACCCGCTCGGGTCACAAAGCGGAGCGCGGGCGTGTTCGGTGATTCCTGGGTAAAAGGGTTGAGGAGTCGCCACCTAATTATTTTTACGGTGAATTAGGACACCTAAATATTTAAACTAAATGCTGCAATGTAACTCCAATTTTAAGGTCCTCATAAACTAGTGAGATTCTAGGTAAGGGTTCTTTATTATCCTAAAGGGAAGGTTAGGGCATCCTTTAAGATCCGCTAACTCTTATATCCCCAAACTCAAAGTTAAATTACTAGAAAAATGCATGTTTGAAGTATGAAGTTAAAGATGTTTGCAAATAATTAATGAAAGAGATGCATTTTGTACATGTATGCATTCAATGACATAAAAAGAAAGATACATGTAAAGTTTTGAAAATATGCATTTGTGACAATAAATTATTTATAATGCCAAAGAAGTAAAATTTTGGGAATCATTGAATTGTAAATTGACAAAAGATAAACTTATTCGAATGATTAACAAAGCAAATAAAAGATGACAAAAGTTTATTTTGAAAATCTTGAATACGCTGACGAGCCTAAAATAAATAACTAGCTATGAGGGTTTCTAAGTTTGAATTTAATCGAGCCTACAAATAAATAAGCTAGCTTACTTGATTTCAAATCTTAAACTACTCCTATGAATTAATCCTAAGTTTTGCCTATTCTAAGCATTTCAATAGTTACATAAGTGCGATAAATAATATTACAATACAAAACGGGATAAAAGTCAATTAAAGAAAGAAATAAAATAAATAAACACCGAGTGAATAATCGCTTTATTTACTTTAATCCCCGCAAGTCGCCAAGAACAAACGGTTAGAAACAATAAATACAATATCTCTTATATCCGTATTCAAACAAAGGAATGTTTTGATCACGGAGGGCCTGCATTTAAATTTTGAAAAGAATATTCCAATCACGCCGTGGTCGCAAAACCCTATGACTAATGTGGTTATTTTGATTGCCTCGCTACTAAACGTGGTTGGTCTCTCGATGAAAAGAAAAGATCACTATAATCACGCTGCTCGCGAATATATAACTTGTTGGTTATTTTAGTCACTCGCCTACTAAACATGCTGATCTCGATGAAATAAAGGTTTAAGCCTCATCCTTGCCCTGGTTATATTTCCGCCTTTTACGATCATGGAGGCTCTAAAATCGACGATGATATTTTTCATCGCCGCAGTATCGTGGTTCAAATCAGTAAAATTTTAAAAACAAGGCAAAGAAACAGAAGTTTCTAAAGCAGAATCAGTAAAGCAGAAAAACAGAGACAAATCAAAAGACGCTGTTTTGGTTTTAAAACAAGAAAAACAAGAAACAAGAATATGAAATCGAGAAGCTGCCTTACTTAAGATGGACGCAATATTGGTTTGAATCAATAAAACAACAAAGAGAATGCGTATTAATTCCATCAATAACATAATAACAATGCCAAAATGCATGAAGAGTTTATTAAATCCTATCCGACTAATTTCAAGTTTCGTAACCAAAACAGACTAAGAAGCATTTATGAAAAAATAAATGCATCCGGATTATGAACGGTGATCCAATGAAATCAAAAATTCAGATTTTGATAACCAGAATGATATGAAAACGCAAAAACTGAAATTTATCCGACCTGGTCGATCTTAATAACAGGACTGACTCCGAATCCGATTTTTTCAACCCGGATCGATTTCTTTCCAAATTTCAGATAACCAACAACAAGATATAAAAATACAAAATCATGGAAATTATCCGAATCGGTCGACCGACCCAATTCTAATGCACGACCCACCCAATTTTCAACCCATGACGATTTATTTCCAAATTTCAGATAACCTAACAACAAGATATAAAATGCAAAAACTGAAATTATCCTGAATCTGGTCGAATTGACCTAACAAGAATCTGACCGCCCTAATCCAAAACAAAGGAAAAATAGCAAAATTTCAGATTATTCACTACCAAAATCCCAATAATTTTAACTTATATTTTCGGACTTTTAAGATGATGAACAACACACACAAAAAAAAAAAACAATACCAACCTTGGGAGAATCTTAGATTTTAAATTTTGATTTCAACATTTTGAATTCAATTTTCTAACCTCCAAAATTTAGATTATCGACTTCCAAAATTTAGATTTTTCCTCACCCAAATTTCAGATTTTCCTCCTTCCAAAAATGAAGAACAAGTGGGATATTTATAGGTGATTTCCAAGAATCCAGTTTGAAATTTGAATTAAAGGCAAAAAAATCAATTTTGGGCGTGTTCTTGGGGCATGGTTATAAAGGTGACGGGTAGATTGGTGGTGTCAAGTATGTGTGACGACCGTGGTATCAGTAGGTAGTAGGTGTAGGTGTGGCAAGTGGGCAGGTGGCGCGATTTGGAGAGTTAGGGTTTAGGTTTTTTTTTTGATTTTTTTTGGGTTTTGCTTTGGCTTAAAGGGTAAGGGGAATGGGCTGGCCTTCTGGTCAAGCCGAATGGAGTCAATGGGAGATTTGGTTTGAGGGTAAAGGGAAATAAGGGGAAAGAGAATTGGGCTTAGGTGTTTTAATTTGTGGGTCAGTATAAGGGAAACAAAGGAAGGAATAGCGGTTTGTCAGCTTAGAGCTTGGCTTTTCAATAAATAAGGGAAGAGGGAGTCAATTGTTTTGGGTGATGGGAATGGTTGTTACTGCCGATTTTAAATAAAATAAGAGTTAATTTGGGGAGATGGACTTTGGGGTTGATAGAATGTTCTCGTAGAAATTGTTTTGGGTTGGAAAAAATGAAAATGGATTATGGATTTAAAAATATAAAAGGGGTTTAACATAAAAATATTATTTTTGTTTTGTAAAAGATGTGAATTATTTAAAATAAATATAACGATGTGATAATAATAAAATATAATATTTATAAATGTTTAATGCTTAATAAAAATGGAACGCGATGCAATTTTATAAAATAAAATAACATAGAATTTTCTTGGATAAAACTTATGATTATGATAAAAATGCAAATGATATAAAAATGCGAATAATAATAATAATAAGAGGATATACACATATATGCCTATATTTTAAAATTATTTTAAAAGTGTCAAAATATTAAAAATTACTTAATAAAATCATAAAAGATGGGATAAAATTGGGTGTCAACAGATGCCCTCTTGACTGAGACGATGAAGAGTTTTCGCCAAAGAAGTTGGACCGAGTAGCCAATTTTGTCCCCGATCATCTGATCGCATGGTAAGAAATAGAACTCTTGAGGGTATAGAAGAAGATAGTGCACATTCAAGAAACAATGCCCCAAAGGTTTCGACTTAGATGACACCGTCGCAGATGCAAGAAACTAATGGGAAAAGCGGATCGACGTCAAGTAGGTCGCTGACCAATTTGCCTCGTTCAGAAGAGATAGTTCCACTGCGGATGAAATTCCTGCAAATTAAAACTCCGCAAACCTAAGCTTAAGATATAATTAGTGTATAATCACGAGAAAAAATTGTAGAGAAAATAACTTAGAAATACCCAGACAGAGCGGGCGTCAATCGAAATTAAAATACCTCATTATAAGCGTGGGCTACCCGATCGAAATTAAAATACCCTCATTATAAGGTGGGCGTCAAAATGACGCCGCTGATCGACGTGTTGTGTCAAGACGGCATTGTAATGTTGTTGACGCCGCTGTCAGATAGACTTTGCCGATGTCGCCGCTGTATAGACGCTGATGATGTCGCTCATTGTATAGACTTTGTCGATGTCGCTGTTGTTGTAAAAAATAGTTGTCGTATCGCCAGAACGCCGTGACGCTGTTGTAATGTCGCTGAAGATAGTTGATGTGTCAAGACGCCATTGTAATGATGTCGACGCCGCTGTAATGTCAGAAAAGATATTTGTTGTGGCCGCAAAGAACGCCGATGACGCTGTTGTAACGATGTTTGCTGTCGTCACAGATAGTCAGGTCAAGGCGCTGCTGTAATGCGGTTAAGATAGTCGATGGTCGCAAAGAACGCCAATGACGCTGGTTGTAATGTCAAAAAGATAGTTGTTGGCGCCAAGACGCCATTGTAATGTCAGCTGACGCCGCTGAGATGGCGGTAAAAGATATTTGTCAGGCCGCAAGTGAATGTCAATGACGCGTTGTAATGCCGTAAAGATAGATGTTGCGCTGAAGACGCCATTGTAATGTCATGACGCCGCTGAGACGCGGTAAAAGATAGTGCCGCATTGCCGAAAAGATAGTCGTTGTTTTGAAGACGCCATTGTAATGTCGCTGACGCCGCTGAGATGTCAGAGAAGATAGTTGCGTGTTGCCGTAAAATATAGTCGCTGCGCTGAAGACGCCATTGTAATGATGTTGACGCCGCTGAGACGCCGGTAAAAGATATTTATTGTGCCGCAAAGAACGCCAATGACGCTGTTGTAATGCCGTGAAAAGATAGTCGCCGCACTGAAGACGCCATTGTAACGTCACACGCCGCGAGATGCGTAAAAGATAGTTGTTGTGTTGCCGTGAAAAAGATAGTCAAGGTTTTGAAGACGCCATTGTAATGCTGTTGACGCCGCTGTAAAGTCAGAAAATGATTGTCGTGGTTGCCGCATGACGCCGATGACGATATTGTAACGTTGTCCCCGTCAGAAGAGATGCGACGCCCTGCCGCCGCTTGTCAGTATTCAGTTCCACGTCAGGTTGAATCTTCCGCCGATCCAAACTCATGTGAATTGAAATGTCAGTCCCTGGCACGGGCGAATGTGACGCGACGCCTTTGCCGCCGGGTTTGCCTTGTTGTCGCTTCTTGTGATTCAATAACATCTTGTGCGCATATAATAGCCTGACCTCGAGGTCAAGACGATGTCTTCGTGATAGATGCAAAATAGAACGTAATCCTTGTAGTGAGTTGTGGTGCCGAAATTCTTGGGGAATTGATCATAACTGATGTGGCTTCCTCGCTTTTTCAACCTCAAGAACTCGTATCAAAGAAAATTTATGAGTTTGGGGAGGCGATTGCTGATTCGCCTGACTTGGTAGCTTTGGCTCTTGATAGCCGCATGTCCCGGCCGATTCGACCTCAGAGCCCCGCTGCCTGGTTCCCGCCTTGGCCAACCATTAATGAAAACATTTGTTGAAAATAATTTTTTATAAGAAAGTATGTTTATCATTAAAAAGTTCTTGTCGAATCAAGCACGAAAATATTTTTGAAAATGATTTGCTTATAAGAAAGTATGCATATTAGTAAAAAAATCTTGTCAAACTCTAATGAAAGTATTTGTTGAAAATAAATTGCTTATAAGAAAGTATGCATATTAGTAATAAAAATCTTGTCAAACTCTAATGAAAGTATTTGTTGAAAATAAATTGCTTATAAGAAAGTACGATATATGTAAATGTCTCGAGCAAATGACACGCGGTGAAACAAAGCAAACGCCTTATCCAAAATCCTCTTAGGTCAAGTCTTAGTTTGCCGATGCCTTTCCATGTTTATCGGGCCCTCCGTTGATCCCTTAAAATGCCCCAGCTCCATATGAGAATGACGATCTTGAACTGACAACCGAAGTCTTTGTGTAGATTGCTTTGCCTGGCCCTATCATGGTGATCAGATTATGCATTTTGTCATATGTGATATAAAGGAGAAAATATTTCCTAATGGTGGACCGGTTTATTTAGGTCGCCACGATTCCCATGAGGGAATCAGTCATGACGTAGTTCATTACAAGCAAAAGGAGATTTGTAAGGGCTTTTTTTTTTTCTAAATGGGACCGGCCGATGCGGGTCGCCACGATCCCGGCCGAGGAATCAGTCATAACGTAGTTCAAAGCTTACAAGCAAAGAAACTTGGGGAAATTTGTGATCTAAAGAAACAGTAACCTCACGTGGGTTCAATGTATCCCGAGGAGCGCTTAACTTTTACAACATAGAAAAAGTATTACATAGAGAATAACTAATCTTAGATATGGTATCTCTTCACCGTGATTCCAGATAGATGGTTTTTGGCCATTCTATTCTCGATAAGGTTCTTGACAATCAAGGCCCATCCTGCTTTTTCATCAATCGGTCTCTAGTATATGATTCTCTGTCCACTTGATCATGTAAAGATATAAAGCATTACCCCAGAGGAAGTCCCCGATCGTAGTATGGTAGCCTCAAGAGTACAAATGGCAAACGCCCGTGCCAATGCTTGTAACTATCAACCATCTTGATGTTTCATCCAAATCGCTTTGACTTATCTCCAAAATGCCTCAATTCTTCCTGGCCAGAGCCTTCCTTATATTCTTCAAGTCTTGCTTGCTTGTTTCAAATGTGTCACACATTATCATGCATTAGTTTGCATGATGAAAAAGAAAAGAAGATTATTAAACAAAACAGATTTTAAAATAGCAAAAGCAATGCAAATTTGTCTTTTTAAGCTTTCAAAAAGTAGAGACAAAACCCATTAAATGCATATACGTGATTCGTGCCTCAATCAATCGCATTATTTCATTAAACATTAACGAATTAACTAGTTTCGAGAAACAAGGTCGGGCACAGTCCAATTTCAATCATTTTCTTGCTCGCATCCCAAATGGTTGAGTCTTTAGCGAATCCTCGAAAATCACACCGCATCCTCGGCTTCTTCTTCAAGAATGAAAGACTTTGAATCCTCAACGAGGTTGGCCGCATTGTCCTCCTTGATTCCCTCGAGTGACGATGCTCGACGAATGACCGACTCGTAGGTGGAACAAAGCTTTGGCAAAAGAGCATTCTCTTCCTTCTCGAGATTGGTTGATAGGACTTTTCCAAGAAAAGATGGTGCCATGACCCGCGACTTTGGAGGAAGCATTTACTCCGAATCTGCGCCTCAATTGGATCGATGATTTAACCTTTTCCTTCTCTCGATCGCACAATAGTCCCTTCCAAGTTGTGTTCTTCATCAACAAGAATCATGTTCACATTTGCATCATCATGATCCTGGCAAAGAGTTATTGTTTTCATTAGAGGCGGTGTCCTTTCACGGATAACTCCTTCTTTGATTAATGCCCTGATTCGCCTCTGAGGGCATAGCAATTTTCAGTGTCGTGTCCAGGGATTCTCGAGTGGTACGCGACAATGCTTAGTCTCATCGCGGCCATTTTGGAACAGGATTGGGGACATTTCTTGATAGGGCCGAGTATTCTCTCGCGTTCTCGGGCCGTTCATACAACCGGGCTCAAGGTCTCGCCAAAGGTATAGGTTTTAGCCGCTTTCTTCTGTTTTGCGCTGGTCCTGGGGTGCGCTTGGGTAGATGGACTCGTGGGTCGGTGTAAGTATGCGGGCGGATATTGTGGGGATTCGGATAGTCAAGCGCCGAGGCATCATATATTGGCCGGGTATGGTAGACAGGTGGTGACCAGTGGGTATTGATAGCAAGGTCGGACTTTGGGCGAGTGGGTAATAATAGGAAGACTCGATGACTTTGGTTGTTTTGATTGTAGTAGGAGGCCGGGTGATGGCATTTGGTAGGTTGACATTTGATTTGGCCTATGTTTCGAATCATTCACCACAGAGGACACTGCTCTCTTCCTCTTTATCGCTTCCTCAAATGAGTCCGACCGATTGTCTCACTGCTTGCAATGCTACAAAGTTTGTAATTCTTCCTGCTTCCGATTCTCTTCTATGAAATCTCTCATTCTTATAACTTCAGAGAAACTTCGGCCCCATGACGCTATCATTCTCTCTAGTATGTTGCATCTTTCAAAGATTGTACAAAAGAGTGGTCATCTCACTTTCTTCTATCTGGGGTTGAACTTTCGATGCTTCTCGCCTCCACTTCATGGCATATTCTCTCAAGGTCTCGTGGACTTCTTTCCAACTTCATCGATAAAATCGGGTCCAAGATCATGGTCGTTGTTGAATTTAAATCAGCTCCACTAAATCTTGCCATCGTGCCCCAATTACGCCATTTTCGGGTTTTGGCTCGTGTACCGCCGAGTGCTTCTCCGTTAAACTCCTTACTTAACAACTTCATTATGATGGTCCTGCCTTTACCTACCCCAATCACTTTGTCACAAGATGATTCTTAAATGAGCGCGAGGATTTCATTTCCCATCAAACAAGCCAAATTTTGCACCTTATATCCTACATGCAATTCAATGCCTGGATGCATGCACAAATCTTCGTGACTCAGTCCTTCATGCCCTTGATGGTTTGGATATTCTTGAATGCTTCTTTAGGCTATGAATATATTTCGCCACACTTTCATTGGTTCTGACGATCACACCGCCTCAGCCCATTTCTTCACACTCGCCGATTTCCTAAAAGCCATGTTTGGTACTGTGGTAGTAAAAGGTTGAGCTCACTGATATACTGCGGCACATGTCGCTTGCTGGGGATCACCGACGGTGCCATCAATATGTGTCATCGTCCTGGTGATTTTCATGTGGAAGAGGCGTTTTGGACGAGTGGGCAATTTGGGTACGCTGGAGCGCAAGGATGCCGATCATTTTGTGGTGGCTTTGTGTGACTAGCTTGTGATTTAGTGTGTTGTGATTGGTTTTGTTTAGTGGCTTAATTTTCGTGGAGGTTTTGGGGGAAATGGCGATTCAGAGATGAAAAAGTTCGCGTAGCTTGCATTCGCCCTTGTTCAGGAGTGGGATATTGGCGCTAATGGACAAGTTGGTGAGATTTTCGAGCCGCTTATCTCGCCGTCGCTATTTGTTGTAACAGCAATGGATGTATTTTCGACGGAAGCATTTCTATTTTCCTCAAGTCGTTCAACAAATGAAGAGTAATAAGTTCCGTGCCAGCCGTTTCGATGATCCGAATCGGCCATTTTGTCAATGATCTGCCTTTGATCTCGTGGAAGTAGGGATGTTCCGCCGCTTTAGTCAACGCGAATCAACCTTTGGGAAAATAACCTAGGCAAAATAAACCTTCTAAAAATGAAGAAAACCAAGTTAGTATAGAGTAGTTATTGCTTCAATAATATGCACAGAGTGAAAAAGCAGGAGAAAACAACAAAAATGATTAAATGAAAATTAAATGCGCATTCTAAATGCATGGGGCCTCCTTATGCCGAGGTGGGCCTAAACGCCAGATATGCGAGATTATGACAGATTGATCCAAGTCAAGCTAAACCAGAATGCTTTGCCTCGGAAATGACAAAATAAATGTACATTTTCCAATTCGCATGATACGATTAGGCTTGGATTTGTCTATCATTGTCACGCTACACGAATATGTCGATTGGTCGCTGGGTTGTGAGACCCGCTGACAATTTTGATAGATTTCTTAATTGTGAGTCGATTCCCTGATCGACTCCACCTAAGGTGTATGCATGCATGACTTAAAAATAAAGGGTGGATAGCTCTATCCTAAATTTTCTAAGATTTGGCCGACTAGACTCAAGGTTCCCGAGCGGATCGCCGAGTGAGAAGGCTACGCTGCCAACCGATGGTCCGGACGCCCGCGCATATACCAACTCTCCTAAAAATTTGGAAATTTGAAAGAAGTTTGCGGGAAAACACACACCTCGTAATGTGTGATAGTGTCAATTTTCCAGAGTGGAAGAAATATTAGCGAAATGCCAATTTAAGGAAAACAGTAAGAGAATATAGTAATTAAAGTAGTTATGCATACAAAATTTCAACAGAAAATAATTAAAAATAATAGATCAAATAAGGAGCAATATAAAGCAAAATAATGATTAACATGAAGTTGTTATGGTTAAGAACCCGACTTTCCAAATGAGTCGCTGATACTCGTCGCTACTTCCATTTTCATTCGCCTGGGTCACAAAGCTGAGCTGGGCGTGTTCGGGTGATTCCTGGTAAAGGTTGAGGAGTCGCCACCTAATTATTTTTACGAATTAGGACACCTAAATATTTAAACTAAATGTCAGAATGTAACTCCAATTTTAAGGTCTCATAAACTAGTGAGATTCTAGGTAAGGGTTCTTTATTATCCTAAAGGGAAGGGGTTAGGCATCCTTTAAGATCCGCTTAACTTGCTGTTATCCCACAAACTCAGTGTTAATTATTACTAGAAAAATGCATGTTTGAAGTATGAAGTTAAAGATGTTTGCAAATAATTAATGAAAGAGATGCATTTTGTACATGTATGCATTCAATGACATAAAAAGAAAGATACATGTAAAGTTTTGAAAATATGCATTTGTGACAATAAATTATTTATAATGCCAAAGAAGTAAAATTTTGGGAATCATTGAATTGTAAATTGACAAAAGATAAACTTATTCTAATGATTAACAAAGCAAATAAAAGATGACAAAAGTTTATTTTGAAAATCTTGAATACGCTATGACGAGCCTAAAATAAATAACTAGCTGAGGGTTTCTAAGTTTGAATTTAATCGAGCCTACAAATAAATAAGCTAGCTTAATGGATTTCAAATCTTAAACTACTCCTATGAATTAATCCTAAGTTTTGCCTATTCTAAGCATTTCAATAGTTACATAAGTGCGATAAATAATATTACAATACAAAACGGGATAAAAGTCAATTAAAGAAAGAAATAAAATAAATAAACACCGAGGAATAATCGCTTATTTACTTTAATCCCCGCAAGTCACAAGAACAAACGGTTAGAAACAAGCTTAAATACAATATCTTATATCCGTATTCAAAACAAAGAATGTTTTGATCACGAGGGCTAAGACTTAAATTTTGAAAAGAACATTCCAATCACGCTGCGGGTCGCAAACCTATGACTAATGTGGTTATTTTGATTGTCTCGCCTACTAAACGTGTTGGTCCTCGGATGAAAAGAAAAGATCACTATAATCACGCTGTGGTCGCTAATATATAACTTGTTGGTTATTTTAGTCACCACTACTAAAACATGTTGATCTCTGATGAAATAAAGGTTTAAGCTCTCATCCTTGCCCGTAAGTTATATTTCTTCTTTACGATCGTGAGGCCTCAAAATCGACTTGATATTTTTCATCGCCAAAGGTAGTATCGTGTTCAAATCAAAGAAAATTTTAAAACAAGGCAAGAAACAAGAAGTCGGAAGCAAGAATCGTAAAGCAGAAAAACAGAGAGACAATCCCTAAAGACGCGCTGTTTGGTTTTAAAACAAGAAACCAAGAAAAACAAGAATATGAAATCGGAAGCCGCTCTTCCAAGATGGACGCAATATTGGTTTGAATCAATAAAACAACAAAGAGAATGCGTATTAATTCCATCAATAACATAATAACAATGCCAAAACAGATAAAGAGCGATTAAACTATCCGACTCTAATCTGGTTTCGCAACCAAAACAGACTAAGAAGCATTTATGAAAAAATAAATGTATCTGGATTATGAACGTGACCCTAATGAAATCAGAAATTCAGATTTTTTGATAACCAAAGAACAGATATGAAAACGCAGTGACTGAAATTTATCCTAATCGGGTCGACCCAACCCTGAACAAGACTGACCGACCCTAATCCGATTTTTTCAACCCCGGATCGATTTCTTTCCAAATTCCAGATAACCAACATCAAGATATAAAAATACAAAATCATGGACATTATCTGACCCGGGGCCGACCCGACCCGACCCGGAATTTTCAACCCGGATCGATTTATTTCCAAATTTCAGATAACCAACAACAAGATATAAAATGCAAAAACTGAAATTATCCGAACTGGTCGATCTGACCTGCACATAAGAACCCTACTCCTGCCCTAATCCAAAACAAAGAAAAATAGCAAAATTTCAGATTATTCACTACCAAAATCCCAATAATTTTAACTTATATTTTCGGACTCTTTAAGATGATGAACAACACACACAAAAAAAAAAAAAACAATACCAACCTTGGGAGAATCTTAGATTTTAAATTTTGGATTTCAACACTTGAATTCAATTTTCGGACCTCCAAAAATTTAGATTATCGACCTCCAAAATTTAGATTTTTCCCCTCAAATTTCAGATTTTCCTCCTTCCAAAAATGAAGAACAAGTGGGATATTTATAGGTGGATTTCCCCCCCCCCCCCGAAGAACGAGTTTGAAATTTGAATTAAAGGCAAAAAAAAATCTGAATTTTGGGGCGTGTTCTTGGGGCATGTGTTGCAGAAAGGTGATGGGGTAGATTGGTGGTGTCAAAGTGCGGTGTGGCGACCGTATCAAAGCGTAGGGTGTAGGTGTAGGTGTGCGTGGGTAGGGTGGCGGCTACGATTTGGAGAGTTAGGGTTTAGGTTTTTCTTTTTGATTTTTTGGGTTTTGTTTTGGCTTAGCGTGGGTAAGGGGAAATGGGGTTGGGTCTGGTCCGGGCCGACGGAGTCAATGGGTCAGAGATTTGGCTTTGAGGGTAAAGGGAAATAAGGGGAAAGAGAATTGGGCTGTGTTTTAATTCTTGTGGGTCAGTATAAGGGAAATAAAGGGGAAGTGAATAAGGTTTGTTTGGGTTTAGGAGTTTGGCTTTTCGGGTGGGCCAAATAAGGGAAGAGGGAGTTGAATTGTTTTGGGTGATGGGGAATGGTTGTTGGGCTTCGTTTTTGGGTAAAAATAAGAGTTAATTTGGGGAGATGGACTTTAAAGTTGATAGAATGTTTTGGGTAGAAATTGTTTTGGGTTGGAAAAAATGAAAATGGATTATGGATTTAAAAATATAAAAGGGGTTTAACATAAAAATATTATTTTTGTTTTGTAAAAGATGTGAATTATTTAAAATAACATAACGATGTGATAATAATAAAATATAATATTTATGTAAATGTTTAATGCTTAATAAAAATATGGGAACGCTGATGCAATTTTAAGTAAAAATAAAATAACATAGAATTTTCGGATAAAACTTATGATTATGATAAAAATGCAAATGATATAAAAATGCGAATAATAATAATAATAAGAGGATATACACATATATGCCTATATTTTAAAATTATTTTAAAAGTGTCAAAATATTAAAAATTACGAATAAAATCATAAAAGATGGGACAAAATTGGGTGTCAACAACCACAATAGCAGTAGACATCAAACTTAGACTTACAAATTATAACCGCAAAACCCATGTACAAGAAATCAAGCCACACCTGGCAATAAATTCAATATTCATCCAAATGCTCATCGATCCAATTATCTAGGTATCCACAGAGACATGGTCAATCATCATGACCATTCTGGTCCAATACAATCAATTTATTCCAAGTAAATCAGGGTTTCACCCAAGTTAAAATCACAAATCAAAGTCATGTTATCACACCATAAGTAATCAATCTATGGATGGATGAATAAATGAGGATGTATGTGTATGCAAAATACCTTTTCATCAACTAGTATAGACACTTTATAGGGGTATGCCTTATAAAAGTGACCCATGAGGGACCCGCAAAGTCCATATACCCATCCATTCCAGAATAACTCATCGGATCACGAAGCCTAGCACTTGGATGTAATAATATCATGTTGCAGGTATGCAACTCCGTTCCCCGCGTATCATATTTGTTACGGCGTGCAACCCGAGGCATCCGTAATATCATCATCTCAATATTTCCAAAATCTCATAAGTACCATGTCTTCCCAGTCTCTTAGACCCACAACATTTTCATACCACACTCATATCAATAACATCATAATCATGTGTGTATGATTGCAAATGACAATATAAGGCAAAAAATCATAATGTATGTGATGCAACCAAGCATAGGAGATGAATAACACATTCTTTCAGGATTTCACAACAAGTAACTCAAGTATAATTCAAATATCATATCAAACAGTACAACCACGATAATCCAAGTACAATCAGGATATCATATCAAACAGTACAAACATAATAATTCAAGTATAGTCAGGATATCATATCAAAGCATGTGTGATGAATAAACATGACAATATCAAATATGGCGACGAGCCCACATAACAACAGTCAGATGCAACTTAAGGTTGATTCCCCAAATCACCCATCAACACAGTTCAACATCGGTACACACTTAACCGTTCATCATAACCGTCTGAGTGGGACCCCCAAACACGCCCAATACCCTCAACGGTTATAACTACTTCGTACTTCTATCAAAATCTCAAGAAACTAAAATGTGGCCTACCTCTATGCCGAACAAGTGCGCCAATAATCAAGCCTCAGTGATAGCCTTGCCCTTCCTTCACTCCTCGTGATAATCGAAGTCTATTCACGTGTATATTATTCGTTAATATATAAGACCTACACAAAATAAGGACATAAACTTTAACAAAGCAAGACCACATTATCGACCCCCGACCCACATCACTAAGACTCAAACTTTAATACCTAAAAACCATTATTACATACTAGGTAATCATATCCTTAAATTAATTGGAAATCCATACACATTTGAAATTTTAATTGAACAATAATAAAAAAGGCTCAATTTGAAACCCTAGAATTTCCGCCTTTTGAAACCAAGCTTCTATAATCAAATTAAGCCCAAAAACATGATTATCTATCATCATCCAATTCCAATTATCAATAACAACACATTTTAATCCATAAAATTACATTAAAATCAACAACATAAGTCTCTTATTCTCATAAACTCTTGAAATTCATTTTCCCCTACTTAATAACATGATAAACCATCATTAAAGAGCTTAGAAATATAAACTTAAGCCATAAAAGGGGAAGAATCTATTACATTAAGATTTAAATTGCTCCTAAGGCTCTGAAAATAATCCAAGACAGCGCTGGTTTCGAGGATTTCTATTTTGGGAAAGAGAATGTCACTTGACACCTCATCCATTGCCACAGCGGACATGACTCCGCGGTCGCAGAAACCAACCATCTTCCAACATCAGCTTCGGCGAGCCAACCTCTCGCCGAGACGGACACGCCAGAGCGGATACTGGTGCCACCGCGGATACTGGTGCCATCGCGGTGGACTCCAGACCCCAGCAATGAGAAAATTAGCCAAAACCTCTATCAAACAGTCGAAACACTCCCGAGACCCCCCAATCACAAATCAAATATGCTCGTCCATGGTAAACAGTGCTACAAACTCGCTCGTACCCTCAAACTTCACAAATAACCGAGCTAAGACATACTTTTCTAAATAATTGTCCGGGAAAACTAAATATCCCAATTTTACAAATAAAGCCACAAAACACATCCACTTGCCTCGGAAAGCGAACCAATGATTCGACTAAGTCATAAATGACTCTTTGGAACTACCGGAAGTGACGGAACCCAAAAACGAACTCATCTAGCCAAAAGTCAACTTTGAATCAAATTAACCAACTCTAAGTTCCTAGACTTTGGGTTTTTCATCCAAACATCATATAAATGGTCTTCGAGATCCGTGCCATCCATCCCTGCGCATCACAAATCCTACATAGAGACTACGAGAAGGGTAAAATAGGCAAATAAAGGTCTTTAGGTAAAAACGACCGGATGAATCGTTACATCAAATACTAATTAAACAAATGTTTGTGCTTGAACGGAAGAAGGAAAGAACAGAAACCGACGAGTAATAAAGGGATTTCCATCATTACCTCATGAAAGCCCCAACATGCAAGAACAAATCGATAGCACCGTATGTTTACTTAATCAATCAAAAACTACTATAACTTACCTCAACCCCCAGATTTTATAACTGAATTTTCTTTCACAACTGATCCTCGAATGTAAGACGTGACTCTACTCGAAGTCCCTCACTTGATCATAGTCTTACCTCTATCCGTGTCTGATTGAATCCACAATTACCACAATAATTACCATTATCCCTTAGTTGTAGCCACAACCATAATCCATCATGTACCAATAACATAGTTTGATACTACTAGTTTTCCTTCTCAACTATCAATATTGTTCTTCACAACGAGATTCCTTAGAGCACAAAACACACATCACAAGTCCAATTTTCCTCGAATCTCTAAACCACCCAACTATAAACATACCTACTGATTACTTTGTCGTGCCAAATTCATAGAAAATGATTGATCCCTCTAAAGACTTTCCATAACCAATTATACTTCCTCAATGCATACCAAGTAACCGTGCGACCCATTAGAACTGTCTGAATCGTTGTCATCCGAAGAACATCGTCAATCTTACTTGTAATTTCATGAGAGCCGGTAACACTGTCATACCTCTATTCCGAACTAAAATCCATCGAACCCTTATCGGTAGTGTACTAGAATATTATAAGTCCTTCACGCAACCTAAACACTAGTCACCCAACCCATATGAACAAATCTGAGCCAAAATAAGATGCTCAATTTCTAAATATTCGATGGCCACCCAAGCTGATTCCAAATTAGCCAGTAAGTTTTCCATAATCATGTTATGACCTCTTCCCTCTCTTTTCTCATGAACAATTAATCACGTGCCGTCACCCACAACTTTAAAAGTTTGATTATACCCAAGTCATCAATTAGCATTGACGAACTATACCCTTGATTACAATCTCCAAGTTTCCCGACTTCTCTCCGATACACAAGTCTGATAGAACCACATGATTTTTAAACAAATCAAGTCATTTTCGTACTGTCTCTTAACTCGCACACAACTCTAGACACCTTGTTGAACCTTTATTTATCATATCCTGCTATTTACCAGCCTTACCAATTTCTGACGTATTAATCTTACCTTCTATTTACCGTACATGTTCAATTTATTCCAAATCCTTTAATACTTGAAATACTCTTCCATGTTATCATTTAACAATGCCTCAACACAGTCTACTACCGGTCGCCTAACATAGTGTACTATCGGTCGCCCAACACAAACTTTATGGAACATTCATTATAACACTTAGTCAACAACAATAGACCTACTCTTCTGAGCATACCAAACCATTCACCTAGTCTTAAAGATACGAAATCAATGACACCATAAACCACATCTAACCTAAGGATTTCCATTGTTTCAAATCCGAATCCTTTCTCACCTCGAAGATGCATCTTACTCAATCAAATTAGATCTACCACGCATTTATTGAATTTTTACATTTCCACCATTCATTCCAATCATGTTCACTACTAACAATCGATCATTACTCCAACCGTTAAACATAGAAACTTCTCTTAAAAATTTGGCACATTCCATGTACCATCCTTTATGAAATTCCTTAACTGGAAAAGACATCAACCCACTATGGTTACTCTGACCACAGTCATTTAGTACCAAAATGATAACTCGAACCATCATTGAACCAATCTATAATCCGAAAGTGATCCCTAATTACTGAACGCACTCTCCTGCTAACATCCTCATATAGTTTTGTCGAAATACCCTTGGCAAAAATCCATGATTGAAATAATCCTCTTTCTCTACCAGTTTATGCGTTCGCTAACCCTATCATCGATACCCGAAGCCATTCACAACTAAAATTAGATCAAACCATTGGCAACCCATTACTATATATATTTCCATTTACCAACACCTTATTCGAGAGTCTATACGATGTTTTCCTGCAAAAAACAATTTTTTACCTTATTTTTCCGAACCATAACATACTCAACTAACCGCGCAATTTCCCTGTCCTTCGATTATCTCCAATGTCATTATACCAGTAACTATCAATCTTTTCATATCATGCCTACAAATCCTATCCAAGAACTAAATGCAACACCCGATAATCCCTCGATAGAACCTCACATCATCCAGTGCTAAAGTCCTCCCTATTAGTCGATTATTGGCTCACATTAGCCTACGACGAGTCCAACATACCAACGCATATACGACTTCTTACACTCACTCAATACTAAATAACATGCGGATTAACTCACAAATCAACAATATGTTGGTTTCAACAACTCCCCTATCACTAACCTCGAAATGCCAAGTGAAACCACAAACACACTCTTAGGTAAAGAAACGCGACAATCTAATCCATTAAGCTTCACTCATCACATGTAACATTGCCACCTGATTTCGAACAGAAAACCATTCCCTGAAAGAACTCACAACCACTAATTCTACTATACTATCACAATACTGTCAATCGAAGCCAACTCAACATTCCATAACCTATATGACATCGACCCTCATACACCTTGCAACTTGTCCTAATAAACACGTCAGATACCGATTTTTTCCTTTATACAACGGAGATAGATCCATCCAAATTCTTTCTCTTACACCTCTGAATTATCATTCCTACTTTCCAAAGATATCACTTACTGAAGAGTCACAAACCTAACCCCAATCAACCGAACCACAAATCATAGCTGAAGGCTGGACTTTATCACACGCCCGTATCATGGTAGAACAAATCATACCCTAGTGCACGACATCATATCGAACCACTCATGCATGAATTTAAGAGTGTGTTACCACCATCGGTGATAGAATAGAAAGAAAGAAGTTAAGATACCAATTTGATTTAACTTAGCACGAAAGGAATGAAGAAAGTTAAGTTTCCTAAATGTCTCATAGCCTCTCTAAGATAAATGCGGATGTCTCCACAAGATTGTACTAGACATTGCTCTTGTATTTAAGATCGTTTAACCTAGGGCTTTGATACTAACTTTGCATGACCCATTTTCAGGAATCACAGTGGCACCTACATAATCCCACCACGTAGGCAAACCACTCTCAAATCATCAATATGATACGCCATAAGTAAAATCGGAAGAAATACACATACTACAAAAGTTGTCTCATAATATAATGCATAATAAAATGATAAGT
The DNA here is from genome assembly GCA_029783415.1 of Anisodus acutangulus. Classification (NCBI taxonomy): domain Eukaryota; kingdom Viridiplantae; phylum Streptophyta; class Magnoliopsida; order Solanales; family Solanaceae; genus Anisodus; species Anisodus acutangulus. Next base: position 54,308,681 of record CM056495.1, read on the forward strand.
CTGATACATCCAAACAACCCCCAAAATCTAGTATGTGATACAAGAGCACTAATGCGGAATACAAGCCTGAATAAAGGCAATAAAGGCCAAACTGAATAACATAAATAAAATGTCTAACTACGCCTTTCGAATCCAAATGTAAAGATATAGTAAGAGAATAAGCATCCAAGGCATGCTGGAAGAAGTATCCTCACCCTAGAATGCCGAAATCCACTTGCTCGAACTCACACTCGAGCTCGCAAACTAGTAGCAGGACCTGTATTTGCAATAGAAAAGATGCAACAAGTGTAGCATGAGTACACAATGTACCCCCTTAGACATCATAGGCCGACAATGACGGAAGATACGAAATAACGATAAATATCAAGTTGACATCAGATAAGCCTATACTAGACATTTTAGTAGCCCATAAGTCACGTTGTACACATATCAATACACTGATTCAACAAGTCATATTGTTCATATAAGGTTCCAATCACAGTCAAGTACAATCAATCCATTCATATATACAGGGACCTTACTATCATAATATCCATCGACTAGTATTCTCTCGTGTCCAAGTCATATTCAAGCTTAATCCCACATATCCGACTTAACACATCAATTAGCAAATAAATACTTAGATCACAATAACCTTTTAAGAATACTTACCTAGGGTATTATAACTAAATATCCATGAAGAATTTAATTCCCTTATTATCATTAGCCTTACACTTAGTTAAGATTCTATACAAGTACCGTGTAACAAAAATAGATCATTCATGTTTAATTTCCCAGTAACAGCATTTATCATAGGTTAGACTCAGTATCCATCCAAATGCTTATCGATCCTATTATCCAGATATCCACAGAGACATGATCAATCATCACGACTATTCTGGTCTAATACAATCAGTTCATTCCAAGTAAATCAGGGTTTCACCCAAGTTCCAATTACAAATCCAAGTCATGTTATCACACCATAAGTAATCAATCTATGGATGGATAGATAAATAAGGATGTATTGTATATGCAAGATACCTTCTCATCAACTGGTATAGACACTTTACAGGGGTATGCCATATAAAAGTGACCCATGAGGGATCCGTAAAGTCCATATACCCATCCGCTCTAGAATAACTCATCGGACCACGGAACCTAGCTCTGGGCTATAATAATATCATGTTGCAGGCGTGCAACTCCGATCCCCGCGTATCATATTCGTTACGGCGTGCAACCCGAGCCATCTGTAATATCATCATCTCAATGTTTCCAAAATCTCATAAGTACCATGTCTTCCCAGTCTCTTGGACCCATAACATTTTCATACCACACTCATATCAATAACATCATAATCATGTGTGTATGAATGCAAATGACAATATAAGGAAAGAAATCAGAATGTATGTGATGCAAGAAAGCACAGGAGATGAACAACACTTGCTTTCAGGATTCCACAACAAGTAACTCAAGTATAATCCAAATATCATATCAAACAGTCCAACCACGATAATCCAAGTACAATCAGGATATCATATCAAACAGTACAAACACAATAATTCAAGTATAGTTAGGATATCATATCAAAGCATGTGTGATGAATAAACATGACAATATCAAATATGGTGACGAGCCCACATAGTGTAGACAAGCCCACATAATAGCAATCAGATGTAGCTTAAGGCTAATTCTACAAATCACCCATCAACACAGTTCAACACATGTACCACTCAACCGTCTCAATGGGACCCCCAAACATGCCCAATACCCCTCAATATTTATAACTACTACGTACTTCTATCAGATTCTTAAAAAAATAAACTGTAGCCTACCTCTGTGCCGAACAGGTGCGCCAACGATCAAGCCCCAGCGATAGCCTTGTCCTTCTTTCACGCCTCATGATAATTGAAGTCTATTCACACATATATTATTTGTTAATTTATAAGTGTTGCACAAAATAAGGACATAACCTTTAACAATGACCGAACGGATTGTTACATTAATATATTCATAAAGTCTTTTACAAGAAAGTTGGTGAAGCAACTCTTAGTGTTAGAACTCCTAAATTAGGTCCACCAATAATGGCAACCCTAGCCAGCACTATGAAATAAATAGTTATGGGTTCAAAGGGTAACAACAAGTTATTGATATGTGATGTTTCAGTAGTTAAGTAAGAGATATACTAGTACTGGTTGTCACAAATTAGAGAGTTGAGTTCTTATACTCTTAATGATGTTCAGTTCAAGGAACAAGTGTCTCAAATATGACAAAGACACTGAAAGAACTTCACCTATATGAACATAGAAGTGGTGCCGCTTCGATTGAGAGGTGGAATTACTCTCATTAATGTTCATGAATTTTGGATAGCGAATGGCCATAAAAGTGCTAAGCATGTTTGAGTGGAAAGCAAGTATGAAATATTTATGTATATAGCCTCACCGATGTTATCATAAGAAATAACATATTCAAAGCTATTATGCTACATTGGATTTCGATTTCATTTTGTGATGCTATACTAAGATAATGTTCAAATCGAAAGATACATTACTCTATGCATAAATATTATTTGATTTTTAAGTCTTGATATATTTAAATAAGTGGGAGATTGTTGAAATTTTTATTTAAATATAAATTATTTACAAAGAGTTTTATAGAGAAAAATGTCTTTTAGTGAAATGGTGTGTCCTTTATTAAAAAAAGCGTGTTGGTTATTAAATATTTTATTTATAAAAAATTAATTAAACATTATTCAGAAAGTAATTTTTCTTCTTTATGAAAAGTAACTTTCTTCCTCCCAAAACTCTTTTCTCTTCTACGAAAATCCTACACTTGAAAATCAGAAAAGTTTTTGCTTTCCTAAGATGTATTTTTTCACTGTTTGCTCAATGCAAATTTTTGAAAGGCCTATCATATCCACTAAAACTATTTGCGTATAATCCATAGCAATCTCGCAGAGGAGAGGGATCAAATATCATTTTTTAGGAAAACATTTCGCACGTGTTTCAAACCTTCAATTCAGTGTTCGTTATTCATATTGTCAAACCTTCATCTTTATGTTCTTCTTCATATAATTTTGTGTTCTTGGATAATAATTTCCAACAAACCATGTGGACCGTGGCTTTTTATTCCTAATTTGTTGATATTTATATTCTCACAATTTATTCGAGCTGATTGATTGAACAACTATTTGACCTATATTGACATGTAAATTAGAATGAAATAGATTCGAATAAGTTGAAGATATAGAAGAATATAATTACATTATTTGAAATTGGTTTTGAATATGTGTTTATTACTTTTTTATATTACATGTGAACTCTCCAATAAGTACCGAATATTGAAGATTCAGTTACACATTGTAACTATTTACACAAAATAAAGCTAACTACAAAAATCGAGGATAATATATCAATTCAGAAATTCATCAAAAGTAAGGCAATGAACAATATCGCTTCGTAGATGTTTCTTCATTTTTGGAGTACGTCCATAATAATCCTCACATCTATATGATCATATTGTGAAATTGGCCCTTGAGTATAAAAAAATGTATACTGTTTGAAAAAGTAATAGCAGTTATATATATCATAAAAAAATATTAAAAAATAAGAATATAAAATCTATAATATGTCTATTTTCTTTGTGAAGGGAAGTTCCGAAGGCGAACCCCCCACTTGTATCAGAGGTTCCTTGGCCAGGTAAGATGTAAATCGAGGGATATACGCGAGTGGTAGCCCTGCAAGGGAGAGGACCAACGGGACACAAACCCAGCAACATTCCTTGCAATATTTCAGCAAAGACTGTGACCACACAGATTTAAACCCGCGACGTCGAAATAATTATACCCAATCACCTTGACACTTACCAACTAGTCGCCGTGCCTGGGGCTATAATATGTCTATTTTCTATTATCTGTCTCTCCTCTCTTTTCCTTTGAAACGATGGCACATAGCGGTATACTAGTTGATTGTAATAACTTTCAAGTAAAAAGAAGTTAAACTCAGCAAATATCACCACATTCATATAAGGTAGTCTTTTTTTTCTTCTCTCTGTTGGGATCAAAATTGCAGTTGAAAAACTTCAGTCTTCATCTCTCACTGGCAGGCAGCACACACCACACATTGCAGAAAATGGCGAACAGAAACAAATTATCTCCTTTCCTTGTTATCTGGGTTTTGGTTTTATTCGGAACCCTAATTTTCATTCTGGTAATTTTCCACCCCTCTTCCCTTTCTGTTCTACTAACATTCCTTTTGCTGATTATGTCGTTTATATTCTCAGAACCGATTAGGTGATACAGGAGTCACCTCGGAGCATAAAGACATTAAAATCCAGCAGAATTATGAGGTTCAGTTTTGGGTCTCTCTCAACCATAGCTTCTTCGGTTACTTCATTTTTAATTCATAATTTCGTGATATAATTGTTGTAGGCAAAAACATCAGAGGATTTGGAGCGCGTGACGCATAAAGTATACTTTGATGTCGAAATTAATGGAAAACCTACCGGTATTTTTCCTTATTCATATATCTTCCCACGGCCATATATAGAAGAGATTTAAAAAAGATGCCTTTTAGTTTGATCAAATTTTATTGTTCGCCGAGAATAAGGTATTGTGTATTACTTTGTTTTGGTCTTCAAAAGAAAAAAAAAAGTTCTGTGTAGGTCAGAATATTTTGCTATGGTAATGAACTTTGCATTGTTCCCTACAAAAAATAATCATGGATCGATTTGATAACTGAATAGTGGAAGCTAAGCTTTATCCTTGGTGTGTACTCTTCTAATAATACTAATGGCTTTTACTCTGGACTTCTCTCCTTTTAAGTGTCTAGCTAGAAACAAAGAAAAGAGAGAAGGAAAAAGACAGCGGAAGAAATGAGCAAGGGAGCTTTTATGTTTAAATGGTTAGGGTCAATGTTTTAAGATTTTGTATTAGAACAGGGTAAAAAAATGCACTTCAATTCCACTCACCACTTACAACATGATGTTGGAAGATGGAACCTCCGTCGTCATTGAGCTGGAAATGTTGAAGTAGTATCCTCTTAAGGATCGGAATTCAGTTAGCCTTTAGGCTGTCCAACAGGACGGGACGATTTAAGTGGGTCGGATGAGCCTAAGGAGAGATGGGATAGGGGGGATGAAACAATAGGCCCGTCCCATCTTACTAAGCTTACGGGACGGGGGCCTTAGTGGGATGTTTTCTTAAATTTGTATTAATTTAAATATTTAAGCACTAAAAAATTATAAAAGATGATAGTGTGATACAACAACAACATACCCAGTGTGATGAAGGTGGGGGTGTACGCAGACCTTAGCCCTACCTTTGGTGGGGTAGAGAGGCCATTTGCAATAGACCGTAAAAATAAGTTTTTCAGAACAACTTAAAAATACAAGAGTAAAAAGCTATAATGAAAATATTAAAGAGAGAAAAGTATTGATAACAAAAATAGTATAGATAACCAAAGTAAAAGAAACAACAATAGTAATAAAATTGAAGTATAAGATAATGATATAATAATAATACTGGTAAGGGAGCAGATAAGGTGCTCTAAACTAGAACCTTGCTCTCCGCAGAAAAAAGAGGAATCACTCGACTACCTACTAACATTCTACCCTAATTCTCAACCTCCATCTCTCCTATTTAGGGTCATCTCCTCGATGAGCTAAAGATGTGCCATTTTCTATCTAATCACCTCTTTCCAATAAACTTCAACGACTAATTTTTTAAAGTTGGCAATGGCTAGTTTATTTTTTTAATCCCAAAATGACATCCCCCTTAAACCCAAAATATTTAAGCACTAAATTCTTATTAACAGAGGATAGTGTGATACAAGAGTAACAAGACAAAAAGTAAGACAATTCTTAAAAATGTTCAAGGCTTTACCTTTAAGTATATTAAATAGAACTTTGAAATTTTACACAAGTTGTACAATTGCAAGTCTTTTTTTATTTCTAATTTCTAAACTTTTAATTTGCATGTGGTACATTATAACAATTTTGTATAATAATAATAATAATATAATAAGTTATCTTACTAATATTGGTCTCCGATAAAGCTTTTTTTTGTAAATTCCCTAATGTCTTGAGGAAGCTCCGTTGGTAATGGCAATGCATGTTGTTGTGTCATGAGTTTCATGTCCTCATCGCTTCCCATGAGTATCTTATTGTAGGCCGAGCCTTCTTCTTCAGTTAATTTTCTTGAACAGGAAGAAATATTAACCGAAGTAGAAGACTCAGCCTAAAATTAACTTCTTCAATTAATTTTGGTTGACCAAAATTTCTTCTTTCTGCATTTATCCAATCTCTAAGTTGTCCTGTACTAATTAATGTCTTTGGTCTCCGATTTGAAAATCTTGCTGCGATAAAAGTGCTCTCTGAAGCTATTGATGATGCTTGAATACGTAGTATATCTCGAGCCATTCTTGAGAGTGCCGAAGATTGCTTTCTGCTCTCCCTCTACCACTTTAGCTGTAGATTGCCTGCTTCATCATCAATATATTCCAATCCCTGATTAAGATAAGCATCAAGTTCATTTTCAGAATGCACATATGAGTTAATACCAATTATAGAACTCATATTTCCTCACAATGTATCTATTTTAACCTTTCTAGCTGAAGAAGAAGGTGCACTTTCAGAATCTGCCTTGCTTTTATACATTTCATAAATAAGTTTAGCACTAACAACTATGCTACTGGAGCAATTTTCGGCAGTTGGTCCTGCAGCATCAGAAATTTGTGAATTCTGATAAATTGTATGAACAATTCCTCTCGCATCTTGTAATTTAAAATGTGGGAAATAGGGGTATTAGCAGAAGCATTATCTAATGTGATAGTTAAAACTTTGTCAATAACACCAAAAAAATGTAAAATTTCTGGAATAGTTCTATCTATATCCAGTAATGTGATAGTTAAAAATTTCTAAAATTTCTAGCATTATCCAGTATGTTTTTCATCAGCGAATTTGTAACCAATAATGCGTTTTTACATATTCCCGTTATTATCAGCCTAATGACATGTAACAGTTAAATAATCATAGCCATTAGGAGTATGGCCTAGATTAGAAGTGATTGAAACTTTACAATCTAAGTAGTAAAATAAACAACGTAAATATTGAAGATATTCACCATAAAATTTAAAAACATAATTTCTAACTGTAGTTTTAGGAGAACCTTGAAAACTAGGGTTATACGTTTCTTGTATATAATGAACAAAACTGGGATTAGAAGGAAAACTAAAAGGTAAGCCACAAACAACGCCCATTATTGCTATATTTTCGCGATCTTTGGCTTTGTCATAGAAACCAATTAAACCATCAGTCGTAGGGTTTATTTGTTGTTGGACAAAATTAGAAGCCCTAGATCTACTAGGACTAGCAGTAGCACCAGTCATAGCAGGATCCGCGTTTAGGCTGGCCTCGATTCCAGCTTTTTTCCGTACATCTTCGTGAATATTCTTCATGTGTCTAGTTAAACCCCCCGTCCCCCTGCGCCTTCGCCGGATCTATGTTGGAGCCTAGCTCTTCAAAGGTTACAAATAGCTAAATTTACATCTCTATGGAAGAATTCTATACAAGTGATTTTCTTGGACGTTCTAGTCTACCTCTACTAGGAGGTATAGGAGGAACTGCAGAAGGAGATTGAGTCTGAGTTGGAGCTTCTGTAACTGTACTAGTTGGTGTTTCTATTTCATCTAATTCATCTTCTTCTTCCTCATTCATATCACCATAATCCCCAAATTGTCTTTCAATTAATTCGTGATCTAGTGGCATACTAGAATTCCAGACCCCACAAGACTGGGTATGTTGTTGTTGTGGCATACTAGAATTATGATCAAAATCGGCGGTTTGGCTAAAAGAAATTTCACCAACATGACTAACATCTTCTAGGTTTAGGATCAGGATTAGTAGAACTAGTATCTTTTTCCTTATTACTCTTTCCAAGCGTGTTTTTGATCGATACATTTAAAAACCTTTAGTAGCCATAATATAGCAAATATAACAAAACTAAATACGAGAATTAATTGAAATATAATAAATTAAATACAAATATTAAAGAAAGTAACAGATGGACGAGCGTACTAAACGTCTGTGTAAAAGCAGAAAATTATAACCGTAAGCCGTAAAATTGGAAGTTGAAACTTCCTCAGTATTTACCAAATTCACACAAAAAAATTGATAGCATTAGAGTAGTTGATTAGCAAATTTAGAGGGAGGGAGAGAATGAGAGAATTGTGGGAAATATGAAGAATGGAGGGTACTAATAATTTAGAATTAGGGACAGTGTAATTTAATAAACTTGGAGGTTAAAATATAAATTTGGCGGGGGTAGCCGTTTTTGGCCATTGCTAACGTCTATTTTTTGCAAAAACAATCTTTTGCAACGGCTACTGTTTCAATTTTTTTTAAAAAAATTCTTGACCGGCATACGGGACGGAATGGGGCCGGTCCACGACACGGGCTTAAAATGAAATCCCTACCTCATCCCCCCTACCCCGTCCCACCTCTATGACCCAGCCCCCAGGACCAGGCCAGTCCCCCCTATCCTGTGCCCTTGATCACCCTTAGTTAGCCAAATAAGGGAGATTAGTGTTACGAAGAGAAACCTCAAGTGAGGTCTCTACAATTATCCCTATTATTTATTGTATGACTAATTCATGCAATATAATTCCTACATAGGTACATGAATCAGACAACCATACATTGTTTTTAAGATTATAGATATGAACAATTTCTCTGTGCTCCTATCTGAAATAATGGGTCTAGTTCAGGTAGAATGTTGTCCAGTAGTCACATTACTCGCTTGCAGTCTGTTGCCTTTCAAATTTTATTTCATGACTGAAGCACAGAAGTAATAAGGAAATCAATAATTACAATGTGTTGAAGATATTCAATTAGATGTTGACTTTAGAGAAAAATTATTAGCAGGCATGGTGAATCACGAACTGGGTAACTTTATTGAATCATGTTGATGCATTGGGTCAATCAGGACTTTTGGTCAAATTAGCTTCCAACTTTAAGGGGGTGGAAGTGGTGCAAGATCATAGATAGCCGAATTTTGGACCCCCATTTAGGCAATGGCCTACGTTCATAATTAAGTTGCAAAAATCCGCATCCAAAGTTACAAATTTTGTCCGCAAGTTTAGCATTGCTTGTGCAAAACAACTTTTGACATACGCGTATGAAGTTACTTCATACATTTATGCCTAACTTTAGACCCAGAGTTATACATGTCCATTTACTAAAGAACTGGTCATGAATCATCATACAAAGTCATTATCTAGTAATAATAGATTATAGGATGAGGTTATCTAGTAGCCTTAACAAATAAAAGGACAATAACTAACCCAAGGGCATAAATCAAACAATTACCAAGTGTAGCGTCGGTTAATTTAACAACCATCAGATGTGAATACAAGAGAACCAAGATAAAAGTTTTATATCAACCATGTACAACTTTCATGTATTGGCATTTTTTCAATGTAATGAAAAGGAAGCTTGCATACAAAAGGCATAATTAAAGAATATTGCTCTTGCATTTATAACTTTTCATTATGAAGGAGACATCAACAAACTGATGGTAGATACTGTCCAAACTTGTCCTGCTGCAAATTAATTTGCTCATGAATGTAAGAAAATTTCTCCTTAAGCTTTTGTACCTGCAATTGAAGAGGAAGGAGGAGATGAAGTAGCAGCAGAGGGAGGCCAGACAGGGGTTTGTCAACACTGGCTATCAGTTAGATAATTTGGAAAACTGGATTTTTATGATAGAAAGTGGTTACGGATGCAATTCCAAATGCACAGATGGCCGATTTTGGGACACATATTTAAAGCACAGACATAGTGTATAATTTTTTTTTAATTTAGCCACTTCAGAATTAACTTTCGACATGCGCAGCCGAAATTGCAACAATTCGCATCTGAAATTACAATTTTTGCTGAAGTTCGACATATTGCTTGTGCAAGCAGACGCCATACATACGTGACTGACTTCAGATATTTAGCAGAACTACAGACATTTTCATCTGAAGTTCCCGCAGTTTCCCTTCTGCTACTCCAATGTCTGAAGTTCCCACAATACTCCTGCTACTCCTACAGTTATGTCAAACACATAGTCGCTTGAGTTTCTGATACATCTGTTGAGTAAATATCTACTCTTCTTATTTCTTTTTTTTCCTTCGGTTAAGTTGGTTTTTTAACCTTATGGAAAATTTAAATAAATGACATTGATTTAGCAAGCACCAATAGCTTTATATATTGAGAATTTAGTTTGTACCTTGCATTTTGTTTCGTCAGGTTATGTTTTAGTTATGGTGGATGTAACTGTAACATATTTTTATTAATGAGACTAGTGTTAGTTTCTATATATAGTGATACTGCACTGTACTAAACCATTATTATCAGCTCCGACTTCCTATAGCATCAAGGGGAAGCTACTAGTCACAAGTCGTTGCTCAATTAACGGGTTGGCTATGAAGAATATGGAGGAGAAAGGAGGAGGAGAAGGAGAAGTAGAGACGACACAACGGAGGAGGAGAAAACAACCTTTTGTCTGAAGTTTGCCAACACTGGCTATCAGTTAAATATTTTGAAAATATTGGAAACAACTTAAATAGCAGGGTAAAAACTGGCTAAGCGGTGAAATTAACATGGTGGAACTTGTCACTAATTGCTTGAATAATATCCCACGTGCCTAATGCTTTAAATTGACCAATGACCAACTAACGATAACATTGCCTCATTCAGCTTATTGTTCTAACTCTTGAATATCGATGTTATTTAGATTTTTGGTTCTTACCATGTTGTTCATAATACACACCGTTCCAGATAAATCTAATGTAGTTACAGCAGGTTTTCTAAAGATTGGCCGATCTATTTCAGTTGTAACCATATGTGGAAGAATATTTTGGTTTTCTTCTGGACTTAATCTTTTACATATTGATTGCTTTCCTTTCAGGCCGTATTGTTATGGGCCTCTTTGGTAAAATTGTCCCGAAGACTGCAGGTACTCCATCTTGTGCTGAATTATGTTTCTTTTTTTGGCATTGTACATTATCTTGTATACTGCATTGTTGAACTTGCTGTATATTTTTTTTTTGTTCTGCAGAAAACTTCAGAGCTCTTTGCACGGTTAACCAAGTAACTTTTGTTCCCTCTTCATACTCATGCATTTAACTATTATTTCTCATGCAAATTTACAAGAGTATCGTAACTGAGTTTCATTTTTCTGAGAGATTCAGATCCACTACAGTACTCTTTCTCTGAACATCAAGTGAATAAGGATACCTTTCTGGAATTCTTACAAATTTGTGTTCTCGGATAACTTGACTAATTTCATTACTTTAGGAGTGAAGCCAGCAGTGAAATAAAAGCAATAACAAAGCTAGTTATAGTGTATTGACAAAAACAGAAGAATACGTATATTACATTTGAGGTAGAAAGAGAAAGATCCTATACTGAAAAGGGTTAAACTCACGTCCATGCTGTAAGGTATGTGGACCAAAAGCAGCTACTTCTAATTGCCACAGGTCATTGCTGATGCAAGGACTAAAATGCTCCTTCTTTGAGTAGTTTATTTCAAGACACATCTACATTTGCACGAGATTTTTTTGTTAGCTATTTGTTTCTGTGATGTCCTTTTTATCATTTTAGCCTGTTTGGCCAAAGCTTTTGGAAAGCCAAAAGTACTTATTTTAGAGAATTGGGGTTTTTTACTAAAGCTTTTAGGTAAAAAACAAGTTCTTTTGAGTAGTAGCAAAAATTGGTTTTCAGAAGCTGAAAAAGTAGTTTTTTCAGAGAAGCACCTTCGGAACCTTGACCAAGCCTAAATTGCTGCTCTGATATTGGTTAAAGCATTTTTCAAATTGATTAGCCAAGAACAAACTTCTACTTTTTCCGAAAAACACTTTTCAAAATAAACAGATTTTGAAAGCTAGGCAAATAAACTATTCACTTCTCCTTAATCTCTGTTCGAGACATGGAGGAAGAAAAGGAAAAACCATCACCTGAGAGGGAATCATTTCAGATTTCAGATACTGCTTGCTAATTATTTAGGGGGTCTTTTGACTGGAATGATGTCAGACAAGGAGGGTTGTAATGTAGATATCACGCAATTGCTTCAGATGGAAAATAAATGCATGAAGCTCACCACATTTCTGCTGCATTAGCATCCATTCTGCACAATAATATTAAAGTTACCAATCTGGCAACATATATTACTCCACTTGTAGGGGAAAAAGGAACTGGGAAAGCTGGCAAGCCTCTCCATTACAAAGGTAGCACTTTCCACAGGATCATACCTAGCTTCATGATCCAAGGAGGCGACTTCACTCGTGGTGATGGGCGAGGTGGAGAGTCAATATATGGTGAAAGCTTTCCAGATGAAAACTTTAATTTAAAACACACTGAACCTGGTGAGGTTTGACTGTTCAATAGTAATTGGTTGTGGCCTTCTTTTGTATCTTGTGTTTTATTTGATGGTGCTAGATGCACTTTCCATAATGGGTTTGACTGTTCAATAGTAATTGATTGTTGCCTTCTTTTGTATCTTGTGTTTTATTTGATGGTGCTAGATGCACTTTCCATAATGGGAAGTGTTTTTGGCCCGAATGTTTTTTCATCCACTGATAGACTTTTGTTTTGAAAAGGTGTTCTGTCAATGGCGAATGCTGGACCAGACTCCAATGGATCTCAATTCTTTATCACAACTGTAACCACTAGCTGGTATTCAACTAAATCCTCGTTTTTGTGTAACCTACTACTCGATTTTTAATTTGCCTGGCCTTAAATTGTTTATTTTTCGTGCTTGAGCATATACTGAATTTTGGGCCACCTCTCAAACTGTTTACGTCCGTTCCATGGTTAGGTTGGATGGGCATCATGTTGTCTTTGGAAAGGTGTTGTCTGGGATGGATGTCGTCCACAAAGTTGAAGCTGAAGGGAGAGGAAGTGGGACCCGGAAAAGCGAAGTTAGAATATCAAATAGCGGTGAACTACCTCACTGATTCAATTTTCCATGTATCAGAATTTTGATTAGTGCTTAACCTTGAGTAAAAGTAAGTTTCGTACACTATTGCAGCTTGTAAAGTTAAAACAACCCTCTTGAAACAGGATCGCCGCTGCTGCTTAGAATAGAAAAGGGTCATTTATTAAAAGTGTTATAAAACCTTTGCTTTTATATTTATTTCATACATGATTTTGAATGGATTCTCTGTAGTATATACCATAGAAAGATTTGTTAGTTGAAATTTCCATTTCGTTCTCATCGCCAGGGAATAGCTTTGTTAGAAACGAAACTTTTGCAATGGTATCATGATTCTTCTAAACAAGGCATTACTCATTCAGTGTGGTTGAATTTTACATATTCAAGTCAATGTATCACATTCCTGAAGTCTACTAGCAGTAGAAAGACTCGAGAACAAACATGCTATTGAAAAATACACACGCTATGACCAACATCAGGTAGTAAAACAATTCATAAATTATTCTTGAAATTTCAACCTCAATCCATTACAGCGAAGTAGCTAGAAACTAGCATTATGGTACATAGAGATTGGAGAATAGAGAATAAAGAGAAGCATCAGTGGTTGTTGGTGTTGTCATTGTCTGGGTGATGAAAGATGGTTGAAAAATTGGTGGAAAGATCAGAATAGAGAGAAACGACCTTGGAAATGTTGCCATTAAGCTCCCGAATGAGGCCCTCGTTCTGGACCATATTGTCGTTGGTTCTGGACTGATGGCTGTCGTTGACTTGCTTAATCAGCAGTCTGTTAAGATCCAGCACTGACTGCACCTGCCGGAATCTGTTTGAGAAGTTGTTCCGCATCTCCGAGTTGCCTCCCCCCCCCTGGTAGTTGTTGCGGCTTTGGCTAGGGTTTGACGATGACGCTTCAACTTTGAGGTGTTGTCTTCCATGCTGGAAGAATCAAAATCCAGCGGTTTCATTCAATCTTCCAAGCCCCTACAAAATTATATAATCAATGCTAATTTCTGACATATGCTCTGTTCTGTTTCTGGGGATAGTGAGTGCAAACATATCTTGATTAGATATTTTCCTCATTTTCTTGTGATTGTGGCAGCGGCTCACACACATGATGACTAACCATGCTGCGGCACATCCTTGAGCGTTGATTTTGCGAAAGAAGGTGAACGATTGCTAGTCACGCGCTCAGGATGAGAGTTGGGGTAAGTTTGAGCAAAAATATCTTATCATCGAGTAATGGAATATACCCCTCTGTTCCAGAAATAACTCATCGGATCACGGAGTCCAACTCTTGGCTGTAATAATATCATGTTGTACGCATGCAACTCTGCTCCCCATGTATCAATATCATCTCAGTGTTTCCATAATTTCAATAGTGTTCTTACCTTTTCAAGTCCCTTGGACCCACAACATAATCATACCACTCTAATATCAATATCATAGAGCCCTTAGTGTAAGAATGCAAATGATAATTTAAGGCAAGATATCATGATACAATGAGATGCAACCAAATAAGAGATGAAATATCGCATGCTTTCAAGAATTCAATACACATACACAATCCAAGTACAATCCAAGATATCATATCGAAAGCAAGTGTGATGAGTAAACATATTAAGCAACTATGGCGACAAGCCCACGTATGACGACAAATCCAAATAATCAACAGTCTGAACCAACACAAGACTGATTCCCCAAACCCCATCATCACAGTTCAACATCGGTACTTATGCAGACGTTTATCACAACCGCCTGAGTGAGACCCCCAAACACACCTAATACCCCTCAATATTTATAACTAATTATTCACTTTTATTGAAGTCTCGAAAAACTAAATTGTAGAGTACCTCTGTGCCGAATAAGTGCTCCAACAATCAAGCATCAATGATAGCCTTTCCCTTTCTTCGCGCCTCGCGATAATCGAAGTCTATCCACGCATATACTACTCGTTAATATGCAAGACTTACACAAAATAAGGACATAACCTTTAACAAATGCAGACCACAAATATCGACACCAATTCCACTTCACCAAGACTCGAACTTTAATATCCAAAAACCATTATTACATACTAGGTAATCATATCCTTAACTTAATTGAAAAACTATCCTTAATTGAACTCCCAATTGGACATTTATCAAAAGCCCCAATATGAAACCCTAGAATTTCCATCAATTGAAAAATAGGTTTCTACAACCAAATTAAGATTTACAACATGATAATCTATCATAATCCAATCCTAATTCATGATATTAACATAATTTGATCCATAAATCCCATTAAAATCAATAGCATATCTCTCTTATTCTCATGGGAACTTGCAATCATTTTTTTCCAACTAATAACACACAACACCACCATTAATGAACTTAGAATCATAAACTTAAGCCATAAAAGGGAAGAATTTATTACCTCAAGGATGAAATTGCTGCTAGGGTTCTGAAAATACTCCAAGACGGCGCTGGTTTCGAGGTTTGCTATTTGGAGAAAATAAATTCTGACCTCAAGAATATATGGGACACCTGAACTGTGTTTTTGCCCCAGTAGAATCGACTCTGCTGGAGCGGACCCTCTGTAGCAGACAAAACACGAGTTGAGGCAGTGTCACATGACACCTCGCCTCAGCGCCACGACGAGCTCGACTCCACAGGAGCAGACTCGCCCCTGCGGATAGCCCTCCACCAAGGCGGAAATCCCTAATTCCCAAGATCTCGCTTTTGCGAGTCAACCTCTCGCTGAGTCTGAAATGCCAGAGCGGAAACAAGTTTCGCCGGAGCAGACGCTAGATATCAGAATAGGTAAAACAGTCCAAAATTCCATCCAATATCCGGAACACTTCAGAGAACCCCAGACACAAATTAGATATGCTCATTTATTGTAAACAGTGCTACGAATTTGCTCGTACCCTCAGATATCACATTTAACCGAGCTAAGATATACTTTTCTAAAGAATCATCTAGTAAAAACAAATATCCAAATTTCATAAATAATGCCACAAAATACATCTGATTACCTCGGGAAATGAACTAATGACTCGACCAAGTCATAAATGGCCTCTAGAACTACCGGAAGTGATGGAACCCATAAACGAACCTAGCTACCCAAAAGTCAACTTTGAATCAATTAACCAACTCTGAGTTTCTAGACTTTGGGTTTTTTCATCTGAAACTCATATAAATGGACCTCGGGATCCATACCACCTATCCCCGTGCATCACAAATCCCATATTGAGTCTACGAGAAGGGTCAAACAAGTAAAGAAGGGTCATTAGCTAAAAATTACCAGAGGGGTCATTACATCAAATACCAATTAAAACAACGTTCGTCCTCAAACAAAGAGAAATTAATAGAGGAAACGTACCAAAAGAAGTGAACAAGCCAAGATATATGCTTTGCATATCAGACTCGGTCTTCCAAGTCGCATCCTCGATAAGACGGTGCCTCTATTGAACCTTCACAAAAGTTATCTCCATCGATCTCAACTTCCACACATGCCTATCTATAATAGCCACGGGCTCCTCATCGAACTTCAAATTCTGATCAAGCAATACAGATTCCCACTGGATAATATAAGAACCATCGGCATGATACTTCTTTAGCATAGACACAAGGAAAACTTGATGGATGCCTAAAAGACCTGGTGGCAGAGCCTACTCATATGCCACCTCCCCAACTCTCTTAAGAACCTCAAATGGTATGATATACCTCGGACTAAACTTCCTCTCTTGCCGAATATCATCACACCCTTCATGTGTGAGACCATCAGAAGAACCTTGTCACCTACAATAAACTCTAAGTTTTGGACCTTCCTGTCTGCGTACTCTTTCTTCTTGCTCTGCACTGTCAAAATCTTGACTTGGATCATCTTCACTCTCTCTAAAGAATCCATCAACATATCAGTACTCCAAGGCTGGACTTCAAACGCATTAAACCAACGAATCGAAGATCAACATCTCCTACCATATAAAGCCTTAAACAATGCCATATCATTACTGGAGTGTTGACACCCAATTTTGTCCCATCTTTTATGATTTTATTCGTAATTTTTAACATTTTTGACATTTTTAAAACAATTTTAAAATATATATATATATGCATATTATTCTCTTATTATTATTATTATTCGTGATTTTTTACTCGCTATTTGCATTTTTTTTTATCACAATCATAAGTTTATCCAAAATTTCTATGTTATTTTATTCTCGCAAAATCAGATCGCATTTCCTTTTATTAAGCATTAAACATTTCGCAAATATTATATTTTATTATTATCACGTCGTTATGTTATTTTAAATAATTCACATCTTTACAAAAAATATATATATAATATCTTTTAATATTAAACCCCTTTTTATATTTTTCAATTCCTAACCCAATACAATTTTTACCCAACCTAAATTAAAACCCATTTTTCGTCCAAAGCCCAAACTCCCAATTAAATTCCTTACTACCAAAATCTGACAAGCCCAATTCCACTAATCCAACTGAATCCCCACAGTCTGGCTTACCTAAACCCGAACCTGGCCCAAATTTCAAGCCCATAACCCCCTTCAACCTTTAATTCCCCCAAAAACCCAAAACCCAAAAATTCCCAAAACCAAAATCAAAACTCCTATCTCTCTCTCTCACCATGCACACTTACCTTTCACATCATTACTCACCTCACCCGACACCAACTCAACCTCTCACCACCAACTCTCCGCCAACCCATACCCACAAAATCCAAGAACCCATGCCCTCAACCGATTTTTCTTACCTTTAATTCGACCCAAACTCAAATTGGGAATCCACCTATAAATACCCCATATTGTTCTTCATTTTGAAGCGGGGAGATTTTCTGGGAGAAAAATACATTTTCTAAGGATTTTCTAAGATTATTCAATATATACATAGATATTTTGTCGTGTTCTTGAGCTTAAAGTATTTGGTCATGTTGTTCCAAGAATCAAGTCCTAAAAGGTTTGTCATCCCTTTGATTTCTCGATTTTTTTCACTATTCAAATGGTCGGACCATGATCTCCGTCGACTTGCCTCGTAACATTTTCGTAATTTCTTGCATTTCATATTTATATATGTTGGTTATCTCAATTTGGTGTTAAGATTTGATTCGATCATCGATTTTCTGGTCAACATCGACGTCGTGGTCGACCGATTTAAATTTCCAAATTCTATCATTTGAGTTATCATTGGTTATCCGAAATTGATGAAATTATTTGATTCCGGTTGAAACTCCACCTGGGTCAATCGCTTTGGCCCAAGAATCGACCCGATTTGATCATTATTTTCTTAACTCTTGCATTTCATATATTCTTGTTATCAAGTTATCTCAATTTGCGTTGTCAAATCGATCCGGTTGAAACACTGATCCGGTCTAACATCGATCTGCCTCCTGGTCGACCCGCTTAGTAATATTTTTCGTAATCCTTGCATTTCATATTCTCTGTTATCGTTATCCTCAATTTGGTTTGAACTGATTCAAGTTTGATCGATCCGGCCTGGAACATCGATCTGCCTGTCGACCCGATTGGCAACATTTTCTTTAATTTTGCATTTCATATTCTTGTTCTTGGTTATCCAAATTGGTACAATCCATTTCGGGTTTGAATCATCAATTGAAGCCTGGGCGACCGATTTGAATATTTTGCACTTTAACTCTGGCCGTATTTTAAATCGCATCATTCTGCTTTTGGCATTATTATTATGTTATTGATTGAATTAATACCGTGATTTTCTTTGTTGTTTTATTGATTCAAACCAATATTGCGCCCATCTTCTGAGACGCTTTGCCTATATTACTGCTTTTATCGCTTACATAAATACCGCCTTTCGCCGCTCGTTTGCTTCATGCTCGCTTCAGACATCGCTTACTACTTTATCATTTTTATCGCTTTAAACTAAACAATCGCATTTTTCCAAACATTGCTTTATTTCAGCCATCAAGCCAAAGATTCAAATTACCGTTTCTAATCGCTTTTTATCGCTTTTAAACTAGACAATCGCTGGCCATTTTCGAAACCTGCTTCGCCATCAAGCTATCATATCACGCCGCTGTCCTCGTTCGACTTAAAATTTTACCGATTTGAACACGATAATACTACACCGCCGATGAAAATATCCGCCGATTTTGAGGCCTACACACGTAAAGACGGAAATATAACTTCTGGCAAGGATGAAGACTTAAACCTTTTATCCGAGATCAACATGTTTAGTAGGCGAGGTGACTAAAATAACCAACAAGTTATATATTCGCAGCCTACGACGTGATTATAGTGATCTTTTCTATTTCACCCGAGAGACCAACACGCTTAGTAGGCTTAGACAATCAAAAATAAACTACATTAGTCATATGTTTGCACCACGACGTGTGATTGGAATGTTCTTTTTCAAAATTTCGAAGTTCTCCGCGATCAAAACATTCACTGCTTTGAATACTGATATGAAGTTATTTGTATTTAAATGTTTCTAACCGCTTGTTCTGACAAATTATGTGGACTAAAGTAAATAAAGGCAATTATTCCTGAGTTTATTTATTGTTATTTCTTTCTTTAATTCAAATTTATCTCGCTTTGTATTGTAAAATTATTTATCGCACTTATGTAATTATTGAAATGCTTAGAATAGGCAAACTTAGGATTTATTCATAGGTTAGTTTAAGATTTGAAACCCGTCGCTAGCTTATTTATTTGTAGGCTCGCAAACTTAGAAATCCTTCGCTAGTTTATTTATTTTAGGCTCAACACGCTGAATTCAAGATTTTCAAAACAACTTTTGTCATCTTTTATTTGCTTTATTAATCATACCGATAAGTTTATCTTTTGTCAATTTACAATTTTATGATTCCCAAAATTTTACTTTGATAGTATAAATAATTTATTGTCACAAATGCATATTATTTCAAAACTTTACATGTATCTTTTCTTTTATGTCATCCGAATACGCATTTGTATAAAATGCATCATTTACCAATTATTTGCAAAACATCTTTTTAATCTATTATACTTGTAAAACATGCATTTTTCTAGCAATAATTAAACTCGAAGTTTGACCGATAACCGCATAGTTAGCGGATCTTAAAGGATGCCTAACCCCTTCCCTTTAGGATAATAAAGAACCCTTACCTAGAATCTCGCTAGTTTCGCAGACCTTAAAATTGGAGTTTACATTGCAAAGACTTAGTTTAATATGTAGGTGTCCTAATTCACCGTAAAAGATAATTAGGTGGCGATTAATCATTTTACCCAGGAATCACTCCCGACACGCCCACAAGGCCCGCTTTGACCTCGAGCCAGTCAAAATAGGGCGCGACAAAGATGGCGATCTACCGGGACTTTTTCGTGTTCCTAACCATAGCAAATTCAGTTAATTATAATTGTGCTTTACTTTCACTCTTTGTTTGATGTAATGCTTGATTTGTTTTTTATGAAATTTTTGCAGCATAATCGCTTTAATTTCTATATTTTTTATTGCTATCATAAATTGGCATTTTGCTCATATTTCTTCCACTGAAAATTGACACTATCACACACTACACGCCGTAGGTGTGTTTTACGCACCCAAATTTCTTTCAATCTACCAAAATTTAGGAGAGTTGGCGATGCGCTGAGTGACCTATCTATCCGTGGCCGCAGAGCCTTCACTCACCGAGTAGTCCGCTCGGAACCTTGCGGTCTAGTCACCAAATCTTAGAAAATATAAGATAGAGCTATACCACCCTTTATTTTAAGTCATGCATGCAGATATTGTTAGCGGGTTTCGATCCTGGTATCGACTCCACAATTAAGAAATCCGCAAAGATTGTCTCCACTGTCTCACAACCCAACGACCAATCATCATATTATATATGGAAGCGGATAAGGATAGACTAATCCAAGATTAATCATGACATGCCGAAATTGAAAATGTACATTCATTTTGTCTCATTTCCGACAAAGCATTGCAGCTTTAGTCGCTGATCAAATCGTCAGATCCCGCATATCCATGCTTTAGGCCCACCTCCCAGATAAGGGAGGCCCCATGCATATTAGATGCGATTTAATTGTCTTACAATCATTTTGTTGTTTTCTCCTCGCTTCACTATGTGCATATTATTTAAAGCAATAAATACCGCTTTGTACTAACTTCTGGTTTTCTTTTTAATTTTTTTAGAAGGTTTATTTTGTTCTAGATTATTTTCCCAAAGGTTGATTTATGCTGACTAAAATCAAGTGACCATCCCTACTTCACGAGGTCAAAGGCCCAATCTTTTCAAGAAATGACTGATTCAGATGCATCCGAACAGACGACTGAACTTATTACTCTTTCCGTGAGATGAACCGTAGACTTCTGAAAATAGAAATGCTATCGCCCAAGAAAATACATCGCCAATCACATAACAGATGGCAACATGCAGATCGAGATAGAGCTAGCTCCAAAATCTCACCAACCCGCTCCATTAGCCAATACCCCACTCCCTAACAAGGGACGAATGCAATCGAACTATAAATTTTTTCATTTCCGAACCGCCATTTCCCAAAACCTCCCCGATAATTCGCCACTATGCAAACCGATCCACAACACACTAACCCGCAAGCTAGTCCACAACAAAGCCCGCTACAAATGACCCTACAACTCCACATACCCAAATTAACCCACTCATCCAAAACACCTCTTCCATGCAAAATCACCAAGCGTGCCAACACATATTGATGGCACACGTCAGCCGATCCCAACGAACAAAGACGTACACCAAGATATGCAAATCTGAAGCTCAACCTTTTACCACCACAAGACTCAAACATGGCTCTTCAGAAATCACCACAGGTGAAGAAATGGACACAAAGTGTAATGATCGTAACCGTGAAAGTGTGGCGAGAGAGATTCATAGCCTAAAAGAAGCATTCAAAAATATCCAAACCAAAGAAGGGGCATGAAGGACTCGAAATACGAAGATTTGTGCATGCATCCCGACATCAATTGAATTGCCCGCTTGATATAAAATGCCAAAATTTGACTTGTTTGATTGGAAAGGAAATCCTTACTCTCATTTGAGATCATACTCACGATAAACTGACTGGGGTAGGTAAAATCGTGCCATCATAACGAAGTTGTTCGTAAGGAGTTTGATTTAGAAGCACTAGACTGCACACAAGCCAGACCTCGCAAAAATGGCGAATCGGGGCACGTGATGGCACAAGATTTCGTGACAGATTTAAATTCAACACCGACACGCCTTGGACAGATTTTATCTGATGAAGTTGGAAAAGAAGCCACAGAGACCTTCAGAGAATACGCCATGAAGTGGAGGCATAATAAAGTTCAACCTCCTGACAAGAAAGTGAGATGAACACTTTGTACAATCTTGAAAGATGCAACATACTATGAGAGAATGATAAGCGCTATAGGACTGAGTTTCTCTGCTATAAGGATGGGAGATTTCATAGAAGAGGGAATCGTAACAGAAGAATTACTTAACTTTGTAGCATTGCAAGCAAATAAGTAGACAATCCAAATGACTCATTTGAGGGAGCAAAGAAAGCAAGAGAGACGGAGTGTCCCTCTCAGGGTGACAGCCTCAAACATAAGCCAACCAAATGTCAACCTACCAAATGCCATCACCCCACCTCCCTACTACAATCAAAACAACCAAAGTCCTCATCCTTCCTATTATTACCCATACACCCAAAGCCCTACCTTACTATCAATACCCACTGTCCCTACCCCCGTTTCACCATACCCATCCAATATATAGCTCGGCCTTCGAGCTACTGGTCATCCGAATCCCCACAATATCAGCCCACATACTTACCTCATCCACAAGTCCATGCACCAAATGCACTCGACCCCGCAAAATACTAAAGAAAGCCACCAAAACCTATACACCTTAGCCGAACCTCGAGAGCCCAATTATATGAAAGACTAAACCGCAGAATACTTCACCATCTCAGGAAATGTCCCCAATCGCTCCAAAATGGCACGACGAGACTAAGCATCAGGCGTATTCACTCCTGGATTCCCGACACGACATCTAAAATTGCTATGCCCTAAACAAAATTGAGACATTGATCAAAGAAGGAATTATCCAACCGAAAGGACCTTCCTTCGATGTAAATGATAACCCTTGCCGATCAGGACGATGCCAACGTGAAATATGATTACTCTGATGAAGAACACAACTTGAAGGGACCATTGTGCCAATCCGCATAGAGGAAAGGTTTAATCATCGCTTTGTCACCCCTATGACATACCAAGCGAGGGCACCGCTTGAGTAGAAGTGTTTCCTCCAAAGTCGCAGTCATGGCATCATCTTTCTTGGAAAAGTCTTATCAACCAATCTCCGAGGGAAGTGGAGACACTTCTTTACCAAAGTCCTGCTCCACTTCTAGGTCACTATTCTTCAAAACATGCTACTCAGGAATCAAAGCGAGGACAATGCAACAACCTCGCAAGGGATTCAAAAGATTTTTCATGAATGAAGAAGAAGCAAAATGCAACGCGGATTCTCAATGATCACGCTAGAAGCTCAACTACGGGATGCAGAGCAAGGAGATGTTTCGGGAAAATCGGGCATGTACTCGCCTGTTTCTCCCGTAAATTAGTTAATCGTGATTAATATTTAATGAAACAATGCGATTCAGATTGAGGCCTAATCACATATATGCATTTAATGTGTTTTGCCTCTACCTTTTGAAAGCTTAAAATGACAACTGAGATTGCTTTTGGTTATTTTTAAAATATGTTTTGTTAAATAATTTTCTTTTCTTTTTCATCATGCAACTAATTTGTTTCAATATGTGACATATAATGAAACAAGCAAACAAAGTCTCAAACAACAAGCAAGGCTTCAGAATATAAGGGGAATCAAAACCTAAGAATTGAGGCGCTTTTTTGAATAAGTCAAAGCCGCATTTGGATGAAACATCAAGATGGTTGATAGTTAAAAGCATTGGCACTGACGCTGCCATCGTACTCTGGGCTACCACATTACGATCAGATTTCATCGGGCAATGCTATTTCTTTCGCAACCAAGTGAATACGTAATCATTTACTAAGAGACTGATTGATGAAAGCAGATGGACGCAAAGCTTGTCCCGGCAACTTTATCGTAATAGAATGGCTAAAACCATCAATGCAGATGCAGAAGAGATACCATATCTAAGATTAGTTATTCTCTATGTAATGCATTTCTTATGTTGTAAAATTGCGCGCCCCAAAGTGATATACGCAGCGAACCCATGTAGGTTCCGCCTCTTTAGATCACAAATTTCCTAATCCCTTTTACTTGTAAATCAACTACGCTATGACCTCGATTCCTCGCGGATAATGAGGGCGCCACATCGGCTTCGGTCCCACTTTAGAAAAACTCCTTACAATCTCCTTTTTACTTGTCACCCGAACTACGTTATGACTCGATTCCCCTACGGATAATGAGGGCGCCACATCGCTTCTGGCCCCACTTTAGAAAATCCTTACAATCCCCTTTACTTGTAATGAACTACGCCACGACCGATTCCCATGGGATACGAGGGCGCCTAAATCGCTTCTTCCACCATTAGGAAATATTTTCTCCTTTATTCACAAAGACAAAATGCACCCATCCTGATCACCCCGAGCAGACATGCAAGCAACCCGCATAAGACTCCGGTTGTCCGCTTAAAAGATCATCATCCTCACATATCGGAATCAGCATTTTTAAGGGATCACACAGAGGACGCCGATAAACATGGAAAAGCATCGGCAAAATCCAAGTCTTCACCAAGAGGATTTTGGATAAGACGCTTGTTTTGTTTTCACCGCATGTCGCTCGACGCATTTACATATATGCATACTTTCTTATAAGCAATTTATTTTCAACAAATACTTTCATTAGAGTTTGACAAGATTTTTTACTAATATGCATACTTTCTTATAAGCAAATCATTTTCAATAAATATTTTTCATTAGCGCTCGACAAGAACTTTTTAATGATAAGCATCTTATAAATAAATTATTTTCAACAAATGTTTTCATTAACGGTTAGCCAAGACTGAACCGTATTAGGCTACAGTCCAAACCGCCTAGGACATGCAGCCTATCAAGAGCCAAAGCTATCAAGTCAACGCTAATCAACCGCCTCTCCCAAACTCACAAATTTTCTTGAGTAATGTGTTCTTCAGCAAAAGCAGAAGCCACATCGCTTATGATCAATTCCCAAAGAATTTCTAAGACTACAACTCACTACAACGACATGCCTGTTCTCGCATTTATACGAAGACATCATCTTCACTCCACAGTGGTCCCGACTATTATGTCCGCACAAAGATGTTATTTCGATCACAAAGAACCACAACAGGCAAACCCGACGGCAAAGACGCCGATCACATTTTCGCCCGCTGTGACGATCATTTCAATTCACATGAAGTTTGATCGCGTAAGATTCAAAGACAACGTGGAACCCTATTACAAGAAAATCGACGGCAAGGACGCCACTTACATCTCTTACAACAGATTAACATTACAATAACGCGCTATCGACGCGATGGCAAAGACACAATCATCTTCTACAAGATCTCAACGACGCCAACAAAGATTACAATGACGCCTTCAAAGCAAAGAACTATCTTTACAAAGAACGCAAAGACGACAATTATCTTTTATCAGATCTCGACGACGCCAAATGACGCCTTCAAACGCAAAGCCTATCTTTACAGATATAACAACGCCATCGACGCATCAGAACCTCAACTATCTTCACAAGACTACAATGACGCCCTCAAAGACAACAGCTTATCCGCATAGCAAACATCATTACAACAACGCCATCGACAAGCATAAAGAAGACAACAAATATCTTTACAAAGATTGCAACGACGCCAAATACAACATTACAATGACGCCCCTAACGCAGCAAATATCTTTACAAGATTACAACAACGCTATCGACGAATCGCAAAGACATCAACTATCTTCAACAAAGATTACAACAACGCCCACGACGCTACGGGACGACAACTATTTTTACAACAACAACGACATCAAAGAAAGTCTATACAACGACGACATCATCAACGCCTATACAACGACGACATCAAGAAGTCTATACAACATCGACGCCAACAACATTACAACGACGTTTTCAACACAACACGCCGATCCAACGACGCTATTTCAGGCTCCCACCTTATAATGAGGTTTGCAGGAGTTTTTAATTGCAGTGAACTTCATCAGCGGACTATCTCTTTACTACGAACCGAGGCAAATTGGTCACGACCTACTTCAACGCCGATCCGCTTTTTCCAATAGTTTTCAGATCTCACCGACTGTCATCCTAAGTCGACACCGGGGCATTGTTGCTTGAATGTGCACCATTTTTGCAACTTCACTTCTAATTTATGCGCCCTGATGATCGACAAAATTGGCTAATTAATAACTTTTGGCCGAAAAACTCTTTCATCGCTCTCGGCCCAAAGAGGGGCAAGTATCCTCATGACACACCTAATTTTGTCCCATCTTTTATGATTTTATTCGCAATTTTTAACATTTTTGGACATTTTTAAAACAATTTTAAAAATATATATATGCATATTATTCTCTTATTATTATTATTATTCGCATTTTTACCTGCACATTTGCATTTTTTTTTATCACAATCATAAGTTTATCCAAAAATTTCTATGTTATTTTATTCTCGCAAAATCGCATCGCATTTCTTTTATTAAGCATTAAACATTTCGCAAATATTATATTTTATTATTATCACGCTCATATGTTATTTTAAATAATTCATCTTTTACAAAAATATATATATAATATCTTTTAATATTAAACCCTTTTATATTTTTCAATTCCTAACCCAATACAATTTCTACCCAACCTAAATTAAACCCATTTTTCGTCCAAAGTCCCAAACTCCCCAATTAAATTCCTTTACTACCAAAATCTGACAAGCCCAATTCCCACAATTCCAATCGAACTCACAGTCTGCTGCTCAAACCCGAATCCATCCAAATTCTGCCCATAACCCCTTCAACCTTTAATTTCCCCAAAAACCCAAACCCAAAATTCCCAAAACCAAAATCAAAAACCCTATTCTCTCTCACCACCAAGGACTCCCAATACCTTCCATACCACAATTCGCACTGTCACCTCACCCGACACCAACACCAACCCGCCACCACCAACTCCCGCCACTGACTCCATACCCACAAAATCCGCAACCCATGCCCTCAACCGGGATTTTTCTTTACCTTTAATTCAATTCCAAACTCAAATCTTGGGAATCCACCTATAAATACCCCATCATTGTTCTTTCATTTTGAAGGGGAGATTTTCGGAGAAAAATACATTTTCTAAGGATTTTCTAAGATTATTCAATATATACATAGATATTTTGTTGTGTTCTCGAGTTTAAAGCATTTGGTTTGGCTTGTTGTTCCAAGAATCAAGTCCGGTAAGGTTTATTATCCCTTGATTTCTCTCGATTTTTTCACTATTCGGTCGTCGATCTGGCCGTAACATTTTCGTAATTTTTGCATTTCATATTTATATACGCTGTTATCTAAATTTGTGTTAAGATTTGATTTGATCATCGATTTTCAATCATCGACCTCGGCCTAATAATCTCATTTAAATTTCCAAATTATCATTGTCAGCATTATCATCGGTTATCCAAATTGATGAAATTATTTGATTCCGGTCAAAACTCCACCAATTCGGCTCGTCAACGCTTGTTCAAGTTAGGGTCGACCCGATTTGATCATTATTTTCTTTAACTCTTGCATTTCATATTCTTGTTATTGGTTATCCGAATTTGTGTCAAATCGATCCCGTCAAACACCGATCCGGTCCACTGACCTGCCTGGGTCGACTACAGGTAATATTTTCGTAATCCTCATTTCATATTCTTGTTATTGGTTATCTCAATTTGTTTGAAATCGATTCAAGTTTGGATCGGCCGATCCGCCCAACATCGACTGCCCGTTCGACTGATTTAGTAACATTTTCTAATTCTTGCATTTCATATTCTTGTTCTTGGTTATCCGAAATTGGTGTCATAACTGATTTCGGTTTGAATCATCAATTGACCAGCCTGGGCGATCCGATTTGAATATTTCCGTATTTCGTAACCTGCCTGCATTTTAAATCGCATCACCTGCTTTTTGGCATTATTATTATGTTATTGATTGAATTAATACCAGATTCTCTTTGTTGTTTTATTGATTCAAACCAATATTACGCCCATCTTCGAGACGCTTCTGCTTCATATTACCGCTTATCGTTTAAATACCCGCCTGTTTCTGGGCAAGCCGCTTTTTCGTCAGCTTTGCTCTCGCTTCAGACATCGCTTTACTACTTTATCATTTTTACCGCTTTAAACTAAACACCGCATTTTTCCAACATTGCTTTCATTTTACCACTGCTTTCAAAGATTCAAATTACCGTTTCATCGCTTTTAATCGCTTTAAACCAGACACCGCTGGCCATTTTCGAAATCAAGCTCGCCATCGCATCATATCGCCGCCGCTGCTTCGTTCGGACTTAAAATTTTACCATTTGAACACGATACCTACATCAAGCCGATGAAAATATCCGGTTTCGATTTTGAGGCCTACATGGGCTTGCAAAGACTAAATATAACTTCGGGCAAGGATGAAGACTTAAACCTTTATCCGAGATCAACATGTTTAGTAGGCGAGGTGACTAAAATAACCAACAAGTTATATATTCGCAGCCACGACGTGATTATAGTGATGCTTTCTATTTCACCCGAGAGACCAACACGCTTAGCAGGGCGAGGCAATCAAAAATAAACTACATTAGTCATATGTTTGCAGCCACACGACGTGATTGGAATGTTCTTTTTCAAAATTTCGAAGCCCTCCGCGATCAAAACATTCACTGCTTTGAATACCGATATGGTTATTTGTATTTAAATGTTTCTAACCGCTTGTTCTTGACACAATTTATGTGACTAAAGTAAATAAAGGCAATTATTCCTGAGTTTATTTATTGTTATTTCTTTCTTTAATTCAAATTATCTCGCTTTGTATTGTAAAAATTATTTATCGCGACTTATGTAATTATTGAAATGCTTAGAATAGGCAAACTTAGGATTTATTCATAGGTTAGTTTAAGATTTGAAACCCGCCGCTAGCTTATTTATTTGTAGGCTCGCAAACTTAGAAATCCTTCGCTAGTTTATTTATTTTAGGCTCGTTTGCCACGAATTCAAGATTTTCAAAACAACTTTTGTCATCTTTTATTTGCTTTATTAATCATACCGAATAAGTTTATCTTTGTCAATTTACAATTTTATGATTCCCAAATTTTACTTCTTTGATAGTATAAATAATTTATTGTCACAAATGCATATTATTTCAAAACTTTACATGTATCTTTCTTTATGTCATCCGACACGATTTATGTATAAAAATGCATCATTTACCAATTATTTGCAAACATCTTTTAATCTATTATATCATTGTAAACATGCATTTTTCTAGCAATAATTAAACTCGAAGTTTGACTGATAACTCAAGTTAGCGGATCTTAAAGGATGCCTAACCCCTTCCCTTTAGGATAATAAAGAACCCTTACCTAGAATCTCGCTAGTTTCAGATCTTAAAATTTGGGAGTTTACATCATAAAGACTTAGTTTAATATGTAGGTGTCCTAATTCACCGTAAAAGATAATTAGGTGGCGACTCCTCAATCATTTTACCCAGGAATCACCCCGGACACGTCCGCGCTCCGCTTTGACCCGAGCCAGGTCAAAATAGGGCGCGACATGGAGTAATAGCTGTTATTGTACGAAAACTCTGCCAAAGATAAGAACTAATCCCAATAACCACTAAAATCAGTCACGCAGGCTAATAACATGTCCTCTAATACTTGAATAGTCCACTCAGACTGACCATCGGTCTGAGGGTGAAATGCTATACTGAGATCTAAGTGAGTACCCAACTCTCTCTGCAAAGTCTGCCAGAAATGTGAAGTAAATTGAGTACCCCGATCCGATATGATAGAAATAGAAACCCCATAAAGATGAACAATCTCTCGGATATAGATCTTAGCCAACTTCTCTACATTATACGTTGTCAGAACTGGAATGAAATGCGCAGACTTGGTCAGACGATCAACAATGACCCAAATAACATCAAACTTACCCAAAGTCTTCGTCAACACAACAACAAAATCCATGGAAATCCTCTCACACTTCCACTAAGAAATGGGCATCCTCTGAAGCACACCACCGGGTCACTGGTGCTCATACTTAACATACTGACAATTTTGACATCGAGACACAAAATCAGCAATGTCTCTCTTCATCCTCCCTTACTAATAGTGTTCCCTCAAATCACAGTAGATCTTAGTAGCACCTGAATGAATCAAATACCTAGAGATGTGGGCCTCCTCCATAATCAATCTAGTCAAATCTCCCACACGAGGCACACACACTCTACCTTTGATCCTCAGAACACCCTCACTATAAACCATAGCCTTATTGGCCTCACCACTCATCACCTTATCTCAAATCTTGCACAACCCCACATCATTATACTAGTGTGCCCAAATCTGATCCAAAAGAAATGACCTCGCCTCCACACAATCTAGAATCCTAAAACGGTTTGCTATAGACTGGACCTCCACTGCCAAAGGACGCTAAAAAACAACCAAATAAGATAAAATCCCTATATTGACCTCCTTTCGGCTCAAGGCATCTGCTATCACATTTGTCTTACCTGAATGGTATAAAATGGTCATGTCACAATCCTTCAATAACTCCATCCACCGACACTGCCTGGAATTCAAATCCCTCTGATTAAACGCGTGATGAAGACTGCGATGATTGGTATATACCTCATAATGGACACCATAAAGATAGTGCCTCCAATTCTTTAAAGAAAATGCAATGGCATCCAACTCCAAATCATGAACATGGTAATTCTTCTCATGCACCTTTAACTGCCTCGATGCATAAGCAATCACCTTACCCTCCTGCATCAACACACATCCCAATCCAATACTAAAAGAGTCACAATACACAAGTAAAGTCCTTCCCTTCTACCGGAAGGAATACAATTGAGGTTGTGTTCAATAAAGTCTTGAGTTTTGGAAGCTCTGCTCACACTCATCGGACCACTGAAGTGGAACCTCCTTCTGAGTCAAACGCGTCAGATGCAAATCAATACAATAGAAGAGAAACCATTGATGATCCTACGATAGTAGCTAGCAAGACCCACAAAACTCTGAATCTTTGTCACAAAAGTTGGTCTAGGCCAGTTCTTGACTGCCTCTATCTTCTTAGAGTGAACCATAATCCCATCCTTGGACACCATTTGTCCCAGAAATGCCACTGAGCTCAACCAAAACTCACACTTCAAGAACTTAACATAAAACTCATTCTCCTTCAAAATTCTAAGGACCACTCTCAAATGACGCTCATGGTCCTCCCGACTCTTCGAATATATCAGGATGTCATCAATGAACACAATCACAAAAGAATCCAAGTATGACTTAAATATCCTAATAATCAAGTCCATGAACGTTGTGGGGAATAGGTAAGCCCAAATGACATCACCAAAAAATCATAATGCCCATAACGAATTCAGAAAGTCATCTTAGGAACATCCTCAGCTCGGATCTTCAGCTGATGATACCCAGACCTCAAATCAATCTTTGAAAACACAGAAGCACCCGACAGTTGATCAAACAAGTCTTCAATATGCGGAATCAGATACTTGTTTCTGATAGTGACCTTGTTCAACTGTATGTAATCAATGCACATAGGCATAGTACCATATTTTTTCTTCATGAACAAGACAGGAGCTCCGCATAGATATACACTTGGTCAGATGAAGCCCTTACTCAACAAATCCTGAAGCTGCTCTTCCAACTCTCTCAACTCTGCTAGAGCCATACAATACAGAGGAATAGAAATAGGTCGAGTCCTAGCTCGAGATCAATACAGAAGTCAGTGTATTTGTCTGGCGGCATACTCGACAAATCTAAAGGAAATACCTCCACGACCTCACTAACTACCGGAATAAAATCAAGGAAAAGAGTCTCTGCACTCGTATCCCGAATATGTGCAAGATAATCCAAACAACACCGGTCCACTAACTTCCTAGACTGAATATAAGAAATCACTTCCTAGGAGCAGGGTTGGGAGCACCTCTCCACTCTAGCCTCGGAAGACTAGGGATAGTTAACATGACCGCCTTAGCATAATAGTCCAGAATAACATGATATAGTGATAACCAATCCATACCCATGATAACATCAAAATCTACCATATCTAAGATGACCAAATTTACCCAAGTGTCCTAACCCATGAAAGTAACTACACACATGCAATAAACTCTATCTACAATCACAGAATCACCGATTGGTGTAGACACATAATAGGAACATCAAGCATATCATGCCATATCTCCAATTTAGCTAAAACGTAGATAGACACATAAGAGAATGTAGACCCTAGATTAAATAACATAGTAGTAAATCGATGATCGATTGAGATGATACTTGTGATGACTGTGTCGGATGCCTCAGCCTTGACCCTACTAGGAAATGCATAGAAATGAGTGCGTCCTACCTCGTACTGAGTACCCTATTGGCCGTCTCATCCTGAACAAACTCCATCTTTCCCTGACTGGGGTCTACTATGACTAGACTGATGGCCATCTCGGCCTGAATAAGATCTTTCCAACTACTCTAACTACCATATCTAGCTGGCTATGCTGGACTCCTAGGTGCATGAAATGCATGCAATGTACATTTGGGTTAATCCCTTTTGAAATGACCAACATCTCCTCTCTTAACAGGTACTGGCCACTGAAGGCTGAAGAATAGAGATTGAAGAACCCGAATCACACTGGTCAGAATATCTAGACTAAGAACCCCTAGACGACTGTCCCCCATTATAACCATCAGTAATATATAGAGTTGACCGAACCAGTTGACCGGGTTACGACTATTGATATCTCCCCTGATACCCATAACCACGGGAAGTAGAACCACGGAACTGACCATATCGCCTAACGCTCTTAGTAGGCTCATATCTAGACAATCTGCCTCTCACAGATTCCACCATCCTGGCATCTCTGCCACAATCTCAAAAGAATTCCCCGAAGCAACCAACTACAACATGGACAACTAGAGAGGAATACACAAGCCTCTAACAAAACATCTCACCCGCTCTACCTCAGTAGGTAACAATGGTGCCACATAATGGGATAAGGCATCAAAGCGAGTCTCATACTGCGCAACTAAAGAATTACACTGACCAATCTTCACATACTTCTCAAAGAAGACCCTATAGAACCTAACCCAAGTCAATGGAGGCACCCTTGTGGGCAAACAATCAATATATGCCCTCCACCACAACTTTGCATCCCCTAAAAGCTGTAGGGCCATGAAACTAACTCCATCAGTCTCAACAATACCAAGAGTATGCAACCTCTCGTGGCTGCTCACGATGAACTCATACGCATCCTCCTCGGGATGACAATAAAACACCGAAGGCTTTGTGTTTGAAAAGTGCTCCCAAATCTTTCGCTCATCGCGGGTCATAGCTGTCCCTTTAGTAGGCCAACTGTTGACACCTAATTTTTATCTTCCAATATTTTTTATTTAATTATTTAGAGTTCTGAGGTCACTGGCGAAGTGGAATACTCTTTATAAAATGAACATGATTTTACAAAAAAATTTCGAGAGTATTTTGCCATTTTATTGACAAAATATCACTTGGTATACATACTGTATATCATATCCTAATTTATATAATTCAATCATTAGTTATGGTTTTGGAATTTTAACCAGCAATTATAAATATGATTGTCTCAAAGTTCATTTTCAAATTATAGGACTAATGTCCCACTCCGTCAAATATGGAAAATCGTTAATTAAATACGATAACAAAATTACATATCAATTTTTAAGTCATGTATAAATTAAAAAGACATTTGCATTATTTTAAATGCCTAACTTCCAATTTATGTCAAAATTAGACTTCAATGAAATCATGTATAGGGGTATCATTGGGTCTCTATTGTATTTAACTGCTAGCAGACCTGACATTGTATTTAGTGTTGGGTTGAGTGCTAGGTTCCAATCAAGTCCCAAACAATATCATTTGAAGGCTGCAAAAAGAATCTTGAGGTGTCTCAAAGGGACTCCAGACCTGGTCCTCTTCTAACCTTCAGAAGATAATGTTGACTTGGTTAGATATGTTGATGCTGATTATGCTAGATATTTGATGGATATGAATAACACATCTGCAATGGAACATTTTCTGGGATCATGCTTGATCTCCTGGGGGATAAAGAAACAAAACTATGTGGCTCTTTCTATTGTTGAAGCTGAGTATGTGGCTGCTGCTTCTTGTTGTGCTCAATTATTATGTATCAAATAACATCTTGAGGATTTGTGTGTGCTTACTAACTGTGTGCCCTTGTTGTGTGCTAATACAAGTGCACTTAACATGGCAAAAAATCCCGTCCAATATAAAATGACCAAGCACATTAATGTCAAGCATCATTTCCTAAGGGACAATGTTGAAAAGGGTTTGATCAGTATGAAGTTCTGTAAGACAGAAGACCAGGTTGCTGATATTTTCACCAAGGCACTTAGCAGGGACCACGTTGAAAAAATCGATTGGAGTTGGACTTGATGAAGCTCAACTAGCTGGTCCCTCACGAGTTCCCTCAATGACTGGCTATGTTAAGAGAAAAGGTATAATGCTAAAAAGTATTTTTTTTGGTGACATCTAACTCACTCTTATACTGTTACATGTATACACACATGGCAGTTTCAGAAGAACACAAGCATATAAGTGACATTGCATACTTCAGAGTTTTTGTCTGATATTTTCAAAGAAAATTGTCAAGGGACCTGGTCCCTGTGACTCAGGTTAGTAGTCTCTTCAGTACTCGTATGAATTTGAATTGTTTAAAGTGGCAGGTCCTTAAAATTGTTCCCTCTTTAAATTCAAAATATCATTTCAAATGGTACACCTTCTCTGAATCGACCCGATCAGCTCCCTCACAACCCGATCCAACCGTTACTTTCCTTTCTTAAATACCAGTCCTCTCATCTGTCTCTCCTCACTTAAATAAAACAACTCAAACTTTACTCTCTCCCTCTTTCACTCTCACAAACCAGTTCTCTCAACCCATTATATTTCATTTTCATCCAAAATCTACCATGTCTAACCAAGAATCAATCACTCCTAACATGGGTGAGAAAAATATCATTCCAACACCATCTGAACCCATCCCTCATACTTCAGCCCCAAAACTCCCAATCTCCTCCGATTAAAACCCCACTATCATTTCCACAAAATCCCCCATTATTGGTCCCTCTAGAACTTGCAAAAGCCAAACTCCAAGAAAATGTGTACCATCACCTTCAATTTCTGGCCAAATTGAAAAACCCGACTCTGTTGGTAGTGGGCAAACCATGTTTGTATCAAAGTTCTTTCAGAACACAGTATATAGATGTAATATATATCAATTATACATGTCTAGTAGTCCTAACTTTAGGTCATAAATTAACTTTTCAATCTACATTGTAAGCTTTCATCTTTATTCACAACAATACAACGACATTACACTCACTCTAGTACATACCCATTCACGTAATCGGAGACTCGCTGAAGCACACACCATTACTCCTTTTAATACCCAAATACACAAGAAATCGACTATAAACACTCTTCTTCAGCTTCTGTAGTAGATAGAGCAACACATGTTTTCAACCTAGATTGACAAGATACAGTGGTATCAGAGTACTTTCTTAGACCATTTTTCCCAATGACTAGTATCAGAGGCAATGATTTGGCGAGATGAGTATGAAGATGACGGAGTATGGCGTGGGGTCCGACTTAGTGCATTTAACCGTCTCAGGACCCGATTTACGACATTTACTCATAGCTTTGAAGACGCATATACATACACGTTGAATCTCTGATCCGTGAATCGTGGTAATGAGTCATGTGAAACTTAGTTCGAGGGAGAGATTGTTGGGTGTGCAAACAAAGTCCCGCATTGGTAGCTGAAAAGAAAAATGAGCTACTTATAAGGTGTTGGATACTCTTAATGGTGTGAGGCCTTTTCGGGAAAACCATGCGGACTTGGCCCAAAACGGATAATATCACACCGTATTAAGAGTATTCTTGGACGTTTAATCCAACATTTCCTCACATAAGACATTTTATTTCTGAGATACCTTTGTATTTTTCATTTCTAGTTGCTCATGACTATGCATCACCAGTTCTTTTGATATTAAGCTTATTCGTCTCCGTATGTATCAAATTTTGTTGTTATTTTGTGTTATTTACTTTTGTTAGACTCTAATGGCTTTTTGATTGATATATTGAAATGCTTACCGAATGTCTTGGTTCGTCTTACTTGGGGCAATTGGGTGTCATCACGGCTTAAATGGGAATTGGATTTTGACAAAAATACAAAAAGATGCTCTTTTAAAGAGGTTATCATATTTGCTTCTCTTAACCCATACAAACAGGCTGGAGTGATTGTCGTCGGTGTGTGTATTACTGTTAAATCGGTGATTTATAATGCAACATTTAAGGTGGTTTTTAATTTTCGACATTTCAAACAGACTTCCCCGTATTAAGTGTTTAATGTCGGGTTTTTGTTAATCTGCCGTAGATATTTATTGAAATTTATTACCGTTAGGAATGACCATTTTTGTATTAGTGTGAGTTGAAAACAAAACAAACATAAAATAAAATTTGTGATGTAAACTTAGATTAAGGGCTATAAAGTTTAATGTAACTGTTTGACTTATAGATCATTGGATAAACTTGGATAAACATAGTAATCTAACTCCTCTTGATAGCTATCTCATGGCATATTTGACCGTAACACAGTAAACTTAGTCCCAAATTAATTAGAAATGATTAGGTTAGTCACATGTTTACGAACGGCAACGAGCCATTGCTAGGTCACTTAATTTTAATTGATCAAAAGTAGACCTGTCCAACGGGTCGGGGATCCGCCCGATCCGAAAAAACCAAGGCCAAGGTCGGCTTATAGCTAACCCGCGAGCCACTCGACCCGAAAAAGCGGGGACCCGATCTTATGTAGGGTCGGGCCGAGGTCAGAATATTTTACCCGTCTGACCCGGTCCGACCCGACCTCGACCCGCGTATTTTTTAATATTAATTTATATTATTTTTCCTTCATTAATATTTATTTTATACTTATATATATTTTTGCCATTAATATTTAAGTGATATAATGCATGTTTTTATAATATATGTATTGCTCTAATCTACATTGAGCTCGACATAAAATAAGATAAAAACGGTAGCGGATTATTAATTATATGTTTATATTATTAGTCGTTCTGGTAAAATCACAGAAGCATAATGTAGAGAGAGAAACTAGCTGTAAATTGGTGAAATTTTAAATGGTCATAATTATGCGCTCGGATGTCCATTTTCCCCGTCAATTTGTGTTTTCCCCCAAATAGATTTCTAATTTTCCTTTTTCTTTAGTAAACATCTCACGATACATAATAGATTTCAATGTCGAAATTTCATGGTAGTATAGGTGTGAATGTCAATTTCAGTTTTGAAAATTCAATTTTTTTTAAAAAAAATATTTGCTCGACCCGGCCCTGACCGCCAAAAAAATCCGACGGGTCAGGGCCAAGGTCGGAAATTTTTTAAAAAATAGGGTCAGGATCGGGTAAGCAGAAAAAGAAAAGACACCCGACTCGGCCCTGACCCGGCCCGACCCGAGCTTTGGACAGGTCTAATCAAAAGTTACAAACGACCATCTATGCTTAATGACATTTCTCATTCCATTGATGGGTTCGATATATTGAAAAGTTACAATAACGTGACATTAATTAGGCCAATGGAGATATCTCGAAGTCAAACCCTTGATTAAGAAAAGCACTAGCTATCCATAGCTTCAAATTGCCAAAGTTTATGTCCACTTCACATTCTCTCACCTGTTATATCCATTTACACAAAAAATAAGACAGAGATTAGTATACACATAATTCCAATAAGCGAAATATGTGAAAATGAATTGATAATATAACTAATACTACTCTCTTTTATCTCAAATTATGTGTCACCTTTCAGATTTCTAGCATCAAATTTTCTAAAATGTAGACATGAAATCTTTAAGTATTTTGTAATAAAATTTACATATATTTGAGAAACTACGTAGTAAGACACAATGATTGAGATTTTAAAATATTTAAAAGGCATATGAAAAAAATCACGGTAAAAAAGAAAATTCATTTGATTCTTGAAATTCAAAAGGTGCCACATAAATTAGGTCGGAGGGAGTTATACGTTTGTAGGGGATTAATTATATTAAAACTTACATTAAGAGTGAACGTAAAAATATAATCATCGGTAGAAGTAGCCAAGTTGGAATTTTGAACATTGAACCCAGTGAGAGATTCAAGAGCTTTGAAAAGTGAAGCTGCAATTTGTCTCCCTTTGTTGCAAACTAATCTCACATAATATCCTTTTTCATCTACTTGAAAAACGTCCATCTGCAATATAGTTTGTCATGTTAATTATATCATTTTTCTACGGTTTTAAAAGAGTTAATTAGGAAGTACTTTAATTTTAGTAAGATTAAAACAAACCTTTGTTATCCTCTTGATTGGTGGATAATAGCTTGAGAAATTCATTTCCTTGGCATTCTGAAATAGTCCACTTTGCTTATTGTTCATTCCGTTGAGTGATGACTCAAAATCTGCTATTTCTACTTTTAGTTTCTTGGCTTTCGTTTGCAGTCCTTGTACGTATAGTATTGCATCTCCAATTATGGAGGCTTTATCCATCTGCCCATAAAAACATTCTCTAGTCAGAAACAAGCCTCATCATGGAACAGAAAAATTCATGCACTAACAATGTATATTTCTGTTTTACATTATCAATGTTTCATAATATTATTAGTGCATATAGTTAAGTTTTCTCCATCCGTCCCAATTTATGTGAATGTGTTTGACTAAATGCAAAGTTTAATAGAAAAATGAAGACTTCTAAAAATATGTAATCTAAAATAAATACTTACAAATTTATGTGGCTATAAATCATTTCAGAATAAACTTAAAAGTTTAAAGTAAAATTATTACTAGAAATATATCATTCTTTTTCTAACCGACTAAAAAGAAAAAGTGTCACAGACAGACGGTGTACGTACCTTTGTGATATTAGGAACTAAGGATCGCAAAGCGTAAAGCTTCTCCTTCATTCTTCCTCTTCTTTTCCGCTCGGAAATCAAAGTTCTCGACCGATCTGTCCTCATGCTCTTCTTTGTTGGCGTTCCCGGAGTCACTGTCATGGCGGTGGTAGTCGTGGTGCCAGACGATATATCACAATCATTATCTTCCTCCTCCTCCTCCTCTTCTTCGTGGAGCTTCGTTTCTCTAGGAAGCGAAGCATATAACGAAATAGGATCAGGCATGCTTGTAGCATTCCAGTCATAGAAATCAATCGATGTTGGCTCAAATTGGGCATTGGCCAAGGGAAAACAACTTGTAATGTGTTCACAATCATAAGTTGGGCAAAACTTTACAATAGGGTCAGCATTTTCACCCCTAATGAGCTCAATAAATTGTTCAAAATTAGCCTCGTCCAAGAAATTAATGAGCCCGATATCGTTAACATTATTTTCCATTGGCATTATTGATGCATTATTAGCACTCTCCATTTTTTTTCTCTTTTACTCTTTTCAGTAAAGCTAAGATGAGTTGATGGTGAGAGGTCTACGGGGTGGGGTTTATAGATGGTGCAGAAAATTAATTTAGTTTATGTTTATCATATGAAAGGAATCGAATATAGTTTCTCGAAGCTATTAGAACTAATATTAAAACCCTTATAAGGGTAGTTGACAAATGGTGGAGATAGTGTTTTAAGTTAATGTACTTCTTATTCTTAGTTTAATTATGTTTAGTATTACTATATTCGGGCATCAAATAAACACTCACCAGGTTCGCACTAGAACTATTTTTGGTTTTAGCATTGATGATGAAAGGGAGGACGTCATGATCTAATTTTACTTATTTAAGTAAAGATTCTTGTCGATTTTTTATTTGTTCCTCAATATATTAGTTTTAGGACTAAGACATTATTTAATACTCATTATGCACTACTCTCACTTTGCAACTCCATCCACGTAAGTATAAACTTTACACATCACAAATAATAAAGTTCTCAGTAAAATCGACTTGGCATATAAGGAATTAGAAAAAAATTGGATTTACAACTGCAAATGTAGTTGAACTACGTAAATATATTGTTTGTTTGGCATTATATTAATGTCGAAGAAAGATGATGTCTAAGAATTTATCCGTAAACAATGTTTAATTCAACCATACTGAATTACCATGGCTAAGTTACAAATTAATTGATATTAGAATGGGTATTAAATAATTATTATGTAGTTATAAGTATTTCAAGGCATTTTTCTTGTATTTATAGGATTTGTGTAAACATTGAGTGCGGTCTTGCACTGTATTTAAGTAAAGATTTGATTGATGAATTTTAATTTTACTCCATCTGTTGTGGTTGTATATATGATTTAACGTTCTTACTACCCTCTCTATGCAACTTCATCAACAAGAAGTTTAAACTTTACATAGACACTTTTAATCACTAAGTTTTTCTTTGACATTGAAATTTAACATATTAAGGAAAGGGTCAGGGAATACAAATGCCTTATCTCAAATTGATACGATGTCTTTATGTCTCAAAATAGTTTACTAATTGCTAATCATTTATGTTTTATGCTTTTAGTGTTTCGTATGATGTTTTTAGATTTTAAGTTTTTCTTTGACATTAAAATTTAACATATTAAGTAAGGAAAGGGTCAGGGAATACAAATGTCTTTATCTCAAGTTGATACGATGTCTTTATATCTCAAAATAGTTTACTAATTGCTAATCATTTATGTTTTATGCTTTTAATGTTTCGTATGATGTTTTTAGATTTTAAGTTTTTATCCACTATTTTGATATCCAAGTTTTCATATATCCGTATTGAAAAAGTGGGGGAAATAACAGAACTTAGCTTTTCCATTTGTTGTTGACCTTATAGTACCAATGCCAAATAACTTGAAAAATTACAAGTTGATGAGATAATGAAATATTTAACAGAGTTTACAAAACTACCGTCATTAATAGAATAATACAAGTATACAAAGTAAAAGCAACTTGATTTTAAATTA
The DNA here is from genome assembly GCA_029783415.1 of Anisodus acutangulus. NCBI lineage: Eukaryota > Viridiplantae > Streptophyta > Magnoliopsida > Solanales > Solanaceae > Anisodus > Anisodus acutangulus. The sequence continues at coordinate 54,349,807 of CM056495.1, forward strand.
AAGATAACCTAATAATTAGAGGCGAAGACCTGGTTTTCCGCCCGAACGACCCTAGTGTACGGAAAAGAAATAAGGTCATTAGTCCTTATAGTCAGAAAGAAAAAAGCCAAACAAGTCGTTTTACCTTCTTTTTTTCATATTCATATTTATATCCTCTGCAATAATTGTTGGGACGGACTTTCGTGGAAAATAAAAAAACCCTTTATCGGATTGGAAGCGATGACTTAAGCCTATTTCTTCTTTTTATAGGGCGTTTAAAGAGCATGACTCTTTAGTAGATGACTCCATCTAAAATACAATAGGGACAACCGTTTTCAGCTGCTCGTTTCGTATCTCGAAGAAAGAGTAGACTTAAGTAATGTAATAGGGTAAAAATCTTGGCTTAGCAAGGCCTCTTTGGTATAACTTTTTAATTCCTTAATCCCTAATACTTTTTTCTTGGTTGTGGATCTTCCAGATAGACCCTAAATTTTGCCCACCGAACGAGCAAAACTACCTACATAATAGGATAATCAAATTTATATAAGTAAAAGCTACTTGTGATTTTAAATTAAATATAACTAAAGACCTTTAAAAATCTTGGCTTAGCAAAGCCTTCTTTGGTAAAACCCTTTTCCTTAATCCTAACTTATTTTCTTATGGATCTTCCATTTAGACCCTAAGTTTGCCTCACAAAACTTCCAAATTACTCGATGAGCAACTATTTCTATTTTTTCCCATCAATTTATTTTAACTATTGTTTTAATTATTTTCATACACATTAAAAAGTAATAAATACAAAATATACTAATTAAGTTACTCCTATTCAATAAAAGTAGTAAATTAATTTTTACTTTTAAACATTATACATATTTTCTTAATATTAAGACTATACTAATTTTCAATTTTTACGGTTACAATTACTTTTGGATAAATTTTAGGGAGTATTAGACTATTATCATGATTGCCTTGTTAGATTAAATTACATTAGGTCCTCGGTTGCGGCGCATTGTGAACGTGTGCCCCACAACTCGTAGGACAGCAAACACGTGCATCTACCCAAGATTCCATCATTGATTTGTGCATATAAAATTCCTTCCACGGCTTCAGCTGATGGTACTAGTTTCTTGGACTAAGTTTGACAAATATAATAGGGATAAGCCTCTTAATTATATTCGAAGTTACTATGCCATATTTATTTGTGTATAGAATTAAATATTTAGTAGGCGGTGAAATACACGCACTGTCACGTATAATTTCATATATTTTTTAGATTTATTTCATTTTTTTTCTTTTTCTTTTCTTTTTAATTATGAAATGTGATGAAAATATTATTTTATATTTAGAAAAATGAAAAGAACATTTATTTTTTTATGAACTTGAAAAATTATTAGAGGTGTTGAGCATATTGGAAAGGTTGTTGAAGTTTTAAAGTTGAGATTCAAGATTAGATTTGAAAATGAAAAAAGAATTTTGAATCCACCATTGTTGAACCTTGAAAAAACTTGAAGAACAAAAAAAATGGATTTTTCGAAATTCTTGGTTGTTGGCCAAATTGATTAATGGGGTATGGTGATGACGTTGTTGTGAAATCGTAGTTGAAATTTGAGTTTGCTTGGTGTGAATTTAGCTGAGCTTTTGTTGAATTTTGACAACAAAAAATAGATTTGGAGTTCTTGAAATTTGGTGATAAAATGGGGATGAAGAGCTCTTGAAAATCAACTTTGGAACTGACACGTGACCATTTAGTATAGGTTAGCGTCCTTTTTTTTAAGTTCACACGCGCTTGAAGACGGTGTTCTCACGTAGTGCTCCACGTCAGTACTTAGAGTGACATTTATTACACTTTAAAAAAAATTAAGGGGATAATAAAACCCCCACAAAAATTAAATGTGTGATAGCAACTTTGAGTATAGTTCAGGAGGATAATAGTGTCTTATCCCAATATAATACATAATAATGTTGCTCCTAACATTATTAGGTGTCATGTACGATTAAAAATGACAATAAAATATTACTTAGCCATTTAATTTTGGAATTTTTAGGCAAATCTATAGGTTAAATAAGCAGTTTACAATTAGCATAGCTTAATAAATTTTTCTATCTGAAAATTTAGCTAAATTACGGGAAAGAAGTGATGCTCTTTCAATACTCCATCAGAATTAAAAAGAGTGTCTATTTAACCCCATTTTTTCTTAGATAAAAAAGAGTGTCCACTTATTAAATCAAGAAAAAATTAACTTCATTCCAGATTTGTCCATATGTTATGTGATCAACCTCTCTACTTACCAAGGTAAAGGTAAGGTCGGTATACACTCTACTCTTTTCAGACCTCACATTGTGGGACTTCACTGGATATGTTGTTGTAAGTGTTATGTGATCAAATTTCTATATCTATTTAATTAGGGGCAGTTTAGTCAAATTATATATTTTTATTTTGAAGTTAGTATTTTCTTAAGTGGTGTGCAAATGACTAAGTGAACACTCTTTTTTATCCGGATGGAGTATTATCTTTTACTTTTTCCTAATTTTACTTTTGCATTTCCCAAGAGTGTGTTCATATTTAATCCACATATACTTTATATGGAAGGATGTAATATTTTGGTATCTTAGTAATATATAAAATGTCTTTGATATTAAAAATAAAAGTACTTTTTTTGTCTTATATGTTCAATTTTATATTTTTGACTTTCTCATAAAACAAAATTTAAAAGGAACTCTACATAGACTTAAATTGAAGAGAAGAAGCTGCAGATACATGAAACAAGAAAACAATCCTTGAAACAATCACCATATTTAACGATCTGTTCAGTGAAAACTCTTATTTCATCTGAAATACTTAAAATTACACTATTGGACACTTTATATACTTTGCTACATATATACAGTGACTAGTTTTTGGGTACGCTTTGCGCGTGAACCATGTCAATGAGAGCCTTTTTTTAAAAACAAAATCACATAAATAAACTAAATCATGTGTTGGGGTTATTAAATCTAAGTGAAAGAAAAAAACGTAAGCTTTTGAAAATAATGATTGTTGTTCATATTTTGCTAACTAAAAAGAATAAATTATGTTCCACAAAATTCCTTAATTATATAGCTTATTGTGATTTCTGAGGATTTTTATAGGAATATCTTATGAAAATAATTGTTATTCTTGTGACCTGATATTAAAAACAAACAAGCAACACAAAAATACATTTATCACGATTTTAAAAAAAAATTGTCAAAGAAAACACAAAAGTGAAGCTTTTGATCTTTTAGATATTTAAAAATTAAGAGGTTGCCTTATAGCATCTAGAAAAATAACGTAAAGCATAAAAATAACTTCTATTAGTTAATATTTTACAACAAATAATTCAACAGAAGTATACAAAAAATATAGAAAGAAAAAATTCAAGGCAAACATTATCTCATGAAAAATTATGAATTATGTTTTTGTACTTCATGTTGAAGGATTAATTTGTTATAAAAGGTACAGAAATTCATCAATTTCATGATTACTTTGTATGTCAACGATATTTATGCAATAGTCTTCGTAAATCGTAGAAGATTAATAATGTGGAGATTCATGAATGAAAGAGAATAATCTTTCATTATTTTCATTAATGTCTCCGATTTATATACATGACATACAATATTTAATTATGAAAATTAAATATATTTTTTTCTAATACAAGACTACTACATTTTTCTAATACAACACGACTACAATAATTACAAATATACACGAATTCTAATAATATGGTAAGATAATATGTGTATATGGTACCAATGTACACGACACATATATACATATATTATATCAGACCCTCGCAGTCATAGCGGACGGTTGTCGTACGCTGAGACTGTCCCTAAAATCATCAAACAGAACCAAGGGAAAACCCTTAGTAAATATGTCAGCAATTTGGTACCGTGAAGGGATATGCAATATACGTACTTGTCCACGAGCTACCTTTTCGCAAATAAAGTGAATATCCATCTCGATATGTTTAGTGCGCTGATGTTGGACAGGATTCTCAGAGAGATATACCGCACTAACATTATCACAGTAGACCAAACTAGCTTTCTAAATAGGAAAGTGAAGCTCTAATAGGAGATTACGCAGCCAACAAGACTCAGAAGTCTAGGGCAAATTTTTCCTTCTCCACAACAAACTTCTGCCGCCCTACTCGGAATATTCCTCTCGGCCGCCGGCCGACACCTCCCACTCCCTTCAAATTTTCCAAAATCCTTAATTCTCCTCCTATTCTTCAATCATGTCTACCACAAAAAACATCTTTCATCCTGCCCTTGCAGTCTCCAATATAAAAAACAACATTTCTATTGTTCTTGAGATGGACAACATCCAATACGCGATGTGGGCAGAACTGTTTAAAATTCACACACGGTCTAATAGATTCCTCTATCATATCGTCCCACCGACAAAAGGCAATGAGAAGGTTCCTTCCACGGATGATGAAATTGAGTTGTGGTCGACTCTTGATGATACGTTTCTACAATGGATCTATTCCAAGATAACAAGAATTCTCATGTCGTGACCCTAGAGCAGGAATTCTCCCACATAAATATGGAGGATTTTTTGAATGCGTCCGCCTATTGTCGACGGCTCAAGGAGTTGTCGGATCAACTAAAAAATGTTGGTGCGCCCATCACGAATGATCGTCTCGTTCTTCATATGGCTGCAGGCCTCTCCGAGGCGCATAATGGGGTTGACACTTTGACCCTTTTGGATTTTTTGGGGATACCTCTAATGAGATGTGATAGTCGGGGTGACCTCTATCCCATCACCACCACCACTAAACAAGCCACACCGTCAACATTTGCTATTTTAGCACTTTCCTTATGACATGCACATTTGGGTCATTCAGGAGTGTCTGTTCTTTCCTCTCTGAAAAACAATAATTTTATTGAGTGTAATAGTACGCGTAGTACTAATATTTGTCCTTCTTGTCGGCTTGGAAAATAAGTTAAATTATCATTTCTAACCTCTAATTCTAGTACTTTATTGTCATTTGATATTATTCATAGTGATTTGTGGACATCTCCCGTTTTGAGCTCTTTGGGCTATTCTATTTTTCCACATTTCTATCATTTAGAGCATTCATCCATACCCAATTTGAATGGAAAATTAAAAACATTCAATGTGATAATGGGTCATTTCTGAAATTTTGTAAGGTTAATGGCATATCTTTTTGGTTTTCTTGTCCTCATACGTCCTTACAAAATGGGAAAGCCGAAAGAAAAATTTCTACCATTAATAACATTGTTCGGACATTACTAGTCCATGCTTCATTACCACCTTCATTTTGGCATCATACATTACAAATGACTACTAACTTTCTTAACATACTCCCTAGCAAAGGATTAGCATATCAATCTCCCCTAAAGAAACTTATCATAAGATCCTTCGTATTCTTATCTTAGGGTGTTTATGTTATCCTCTTTTCCCATCCACTACAATTAACAAACTTCAAGTCTGTTCTACCACTTGTGCAATTTTGGATTATCCGTCTAATCATCATGGTTACAAATATTTTGATTTATCCTCTAATAAAATCATAATTAGTCGTCATGTCATTTTTTATAAAACCCAATTTCTGTTTGCTAAATTGTGTAATTCCGTGTCTAATTCTTATAATTTTTTGGATGATGAGCTCTCACCATATGTGGTCCAGCATTTGGTTCGATCCGCACCTCGGGATCTGGACCAACAGACCCGTGACCAAATTCAGCTAGCAGGCCCACTGCCTACTGGCCCAATCCCTTCATGTGACCAATTTCAGCTAGCATGCCCACTGCATGCTGGCCCAATTTCCACATGTCACCCAATTTTGCCAGCAGACCCACTGCCTGCTGGCCCATTTGCATCTTTTGAGTCGTCCCAGCCAGCAGGCCCACTGCCTGCTGGGGGTCGGAAGAATGACAGTTTGGATGACGGGAAATGGGGGCAGTGGGGTTGTTTGGGCCACAAGAACCAGGGTTAGTGGGGTTGTCGAGTGCAATGGGGTTGCCGGGGCAGGGGGTGGTCGACAAGTGTTGTGGGGACGTCGTCAAGGAATTTTGGTGGTGGAGCAGTGGGTTGTTTGACGAGAACGGTGAGGCCGAGATGGGAATAGTGGGTAGGGGATGGTCGACGGGAGGGGGTGGGGGAGTAGTCGACAGGTTCTGTGGCAGTGACGGGCTGGCTGGCAGGGGCTGTGATATTTGAGCTGGAATACTAGCACTATGTATTGCATTTCTAATAAGAGGGGAAGTGTCCGGATCATCAAGGAAGTCATAATCAGTGACTTGAAATTTTTAGATGTTTGCAAATGGGAAAACATTCTCCTTGAATGTGACATGGCGAGAAATTAGGATTTTATTTATAAATCATAGCATAAGTAACCACCTATGGTTCGACGGGAAACCTAAGAAATGCAAGGAGTAGTCCTAGGTACTAGTATGTGAGGGGTCGTGGAGGTGCGATTCGGGTAGCATAGACAACCAAAAATCCGATGGTGATCATAAGAGGGGATCCGACGAAAGAAAATTTTAGTTGGAGTTTTACTTTGAAGAGTTCGTGTTGGTGATATATTAAGGAGGTAAACTGCCATGTGTAACGTGTATACCCAAAATGAAGGGGGGTGGAAGCATGAAAGAGCATAGTACGGATCTTGTTGTTGGTGCGTATGATCTTTCGGCTTTACCATTTTGAGATGAGGTATGGGGGCAAGAAAATTGAAACACCATGTCGTGGTCTGCAAAAAATTTATGAAAGGAAAGGTTGTCAAATTCACGACTGTTATCATATTGAAACGTTTTGATGGTCTTCTCAAATTGGGCTTTAACATATGCTTGAAAATCAAGAAAAATTGTGAAAACTTGGGACTTATATTTTAAAGGATAAACCCAAAGGAAATGAGAGAAATCATCCAAAAATACCAAATAATATTTATGGCCCAATTTTCTAGTAATGAGAGATGTCCATAAATATGCATGAATAATATCACAAACAGAAAATGTTACACTTAACAAAGATTGAAAAGGAAGTCTAACATGCTTTCCTAAAGGACAAGAGTAGCAAGAACGGGTAAATTTCCCTTTACTACATTGAATGAAATTCTGACTTCTAAGAAAATTAAAATTGGTGCTCCCGGGTGCCCGAGGTTACTGCGCCAAATTGATGGAGAGATTGTAGCTAGAGAGGTTGGTGGATTGACACTTGCAGCGGAATTGTATGAGAAAGGATATAGGTCCCCCACACTATTGCATCTCGTAAGAGTTGTCCTCGTACGTACCTCTTTACAGAAAAACCAAAAGGGTCAAACTCAATAGATACGGAATTGTCACCAGCAAATTTTCTAACAGATATTAAGTTTTTAATGATGTTAGGAGCATATATGACATTTTTTAGGGTAAAGGGTGGGTAAGGTGGTTTTGTTTGAGTGGTGTCATAGCCTTGAATTGGAATGTGATTGTCATTGCCGACTAAAATAAATTGAGGATTATTCAAATTAAATAGGCAACGAAGATTACTAGAGTCGCGAGTGAGGTGGGATGTGGCACTTGTATCTATGTATCATGCATCGTCGGTCTGCTGGAGATTCATAGTTATGTAGGCCTGACTCAGTTCTGTAGGGGTCATAGGGTCGTATGCCTGCTATTGTGCCGTGGAGAAGTGGTCCTGGTGTGCTTGACTCATGTGGAGTGGGTCAGGAGCACGGCCTAATATACTCGGTGTCGGATTTGGGTTTTGGGCCTGGGCGGTTGGGTAATGACAAGGAGGGGAGTCCCAATTGCCGAAGATAGGCTACGACATTGGTCAGGCCTTCAGATATAGGGACTATGCATGTCGTGGCTGTCCATCAGAATTGGACCGGCCCCCTCGTCCCCTTCCTTTATCGGCACGGCCATTGCCTCGACCTTGTCCTAGACCACCGCCTGGGCCACCACATTAATTTTGGTGGTCCGCGGGTTGTGGTGGTCTGGTAGGTGCAGGGGTGGTCAGTAGTGCATCTACTACCAACGCCTTCTGATTATGTTCGTCTTGTTTGAGCACGTTTAGTCCCTTCCAATAGCAATTGTGAGCGGGTTTTATTGAAGCTATGTAGGGGATTAACTTGTTGGATCATTATCGCAAGTGTATCGTACTCACCATTCAGCAACCTATTGTTGATTTGCAAAATCATCTTTATTTCAGAAATCGGACTGCGAACATTAGACAATTGATCAACAACTAATTTTAATTGTTTACAATAGTCTGACATGTTAGCAAAGTTCTCAAGATAGATGTTGTTAAATTGTTCCTCCAGATACACAACACGTGTATGTTTGTTGTCTTGAAGGATTTATTCTAGTCTCGTCCATAATTCATGAGCCGAAGCACCTATCTTCATAATGGTATGAAGCAAATCCTTGGATATGGTGCCATATATCCATTGTTTGACGATTGCATCGAGGCGCTTCCACGTTGGGTTGTCGACGTCGGGTGGACGGGGGGTGGTGGCATCTATGTGATGAAGGACATTGTAAGCACAAGCATGTATTCAAAATAGTTCAACCCACGATGAGTATTGACCATCCTCTTGATCAAGAATCAAAGGGATAAAGTTCTTGATGTTTATCACGGCAAAGGCCGGATTAAAGGTATTAGGAGAGGGGGAGGGGGAGTAGGATGGGTGTCGTGGGTGGAGGAGGAAGAGATGGGTGAATCCATGGGCAAGGGCTGCCGGTGGTGGCGTGAAAAAGAGGCGCCGAAATTAGGGGTTTGGAGTCGGCGGCGGCGTGAAAGAGAGGGGGGGGGGGGGGCGCCGGATTTAGGGTTTTGGAGGAGGGTAGAGTTTGGCTATTAGTATCATGTAGAATAATGTAATTCTCCTTGTCCTTAATTTTCTCATTAATACAATATCTATATGTGTTTACTAATTATAATCTTAATCGTATGAGAATATCTACTTTACATAATTACACTAAAATAATAATTACATAATATATGAAGAATATTTACGTATTCTCTATCAGATATCACTCCCTTGGATCAACCCACACGAGCTCCTGCTTTCCTAAAATGATAAAAGTTAAATCTGAAATTCGCCATTATATGAATTTATACATGAAATATCACGTTAGTCCACTGAATAAGCCTTTAAACGTAATCACGCTGTTAAGGGATGCCAAATTTTGACATTTTCAGTTTAGATGTTCCAACTTGTTCGAAACTTTTGAGAACTCTCGATCACCTCCTAAACCATCTCTACAAGTCATAACTAGTAATACAAACTTATACACATACTTAAAATCCCATTTAAAATGCAAATACTAAAAATTAAAGGTTGAGTTGTTACATAGGTATCACAATTAAGATTCAATATGGTCTTTTCTGTACCAAAAAAATACTCTCGTCATTTATCTTTGTTGATCAATGGCGGTTCGAAAAAACATGTAGCTCTAAAGAATATGACTTGACTTGTAATTTCTAACACTATTACTATGCCTCATTCCCAAGAAATTTTAAACTAGTGCTAGCATTTAAAATATTTGTAGCATTTTAGATGGAGAAATGAAAATATAAAAATTAAATAGCTAATAAGTATAAATATTGAAGATAATTTCTGAGACCTTAGATTTATTTTTGTAATATTAACCTCTCTCGTAATTTACGATATTATCCTATCTTTTCTATTTAATTTTTCGTTATTAAAATTTGAACCTATTTGTTATTATTATTATAACAAGTTTATGATCTTTCTAATTTTCTTTTCTTGCTTAACTAGTGTAGGTACCCCCATTATTTAATTTCATGATCAAACTACCCTAGAAAACTATGACACAAGCTGAACCCGTGGAAGGAATTTTCTATATGAAAATCATTTATCCAATATAAAATAATGGCATGTGCTCGCCTTGTGCAACCAGCAGTGTCACACAAGGGCACCGTGTGCCGCGACTGAGAATCAAATATTAATATAATCTCCTAAACTAAGTAGGAGTAATAATATATTAACAGTCTAATAGAGTATGATCTCAAAGACAATGGGAACAAAAACAATTAAACTTACTGAATGAGTATTTCGGAAGATTTACGGGGGAAATTTAGGGACTTATTTCGAAGATCAAAGAGAAAATTTGGAGATTAACATCGGATTTACTCAATTTATGAGTTATGACTTATAGTTTTTTTGGAATAGTTAACCCATATAGCAGTCCATTTAACATTTAAACTCAAAATAAACATACTTTACTTTAACAACCCAATATAATCAGCTTTCACACGATTTTAATTTTATTTAGCCAGTCAAACTTAACCATTCATCTCTCTTCTCTTTAGAAAATCAGCGGCCGCATCATTTCCCTCAATTTTTCCACTTTTTATTAATTCTTTCACTTCACCTAGTAAGACAAGGGGTCAGCTTGCTGGCAGGGAGTCAACTTTGCGGCCTTAGGGTCGCAAGTTCGATTCTCCCCTCCGGATATCGTCCTCCGGAGCACATACATGTGGTAAAGCCTGAGCGCTAAAAGCCGCGCGGGCATGTTGCAGTGTGGGTTCGGTCTCCGCCAAGCCTTGTGAATGGGGCTTGTGGGGGGTCAACCTTATAGCATTGATCCGTTGGACGCAAGCAGACACTGACCATGTGTGCACATCCCGCGATTTACCTGGTGGTGGGGTGCTGAAGGACCGGTCCCATCATCTCCAGGACACGTCTGGGTAATACCAGTGAAGTAGTCAGGCGCAAGCCTGGAAACCTGGATTATCAAAAAAAAAAAAAAAGGATCAACTCTTGAAAATTACACTTTGTTTTTTAATGGAACAAGAAGGGAATGAGATGGGATGTTTACTAGTTGTCGTTCAATACCCGAGGAATATTCATTGTATAATATAGTGTTTAATCAATATGTAATGTAGTGTATAATTATTAATTAATGTATAGTGTAGTGTCTAATCAATATATAATGTATACATAGTGTGTAAATATCGTTATTTTGATGAGCATTGCAATAACATTTTTACTGCAGTGATTTTAGCAGACAAGCGCATAAAACTGACATGGTTACACTATTGTAGGACTATTTTTTATAAACTTGTTTTAGGGTTACAAAAAGTTATCAACACTAATGGGTTGGCTGCATATATTTTTTTTCCTAATTTTTTGTAGCTTTGCTTTTAAGTATTTTATAATTTGCCAAATACAAAAACAAGTTAAAGAGATTTTAAAACTAATTTGACCAACTTTTAAACAAATCCAAACCCCCTCTTAACTTTTGAAAAATTTGGCCCAATGTTTTGGAGATCTTAAGTTATACTCACTTTGAAAAGAAGTTTTTATTTTAGTATATTTGATTTTATCATATTATGCAAGTACTAATTTTGTATACTTGTGTTAAATTTGTATTTTATTTTTCAATCAAATTTTTAAAATTTACATATTGGGTAGGAATTTTAGTAGCTCAGTTGATTGGCTACCTGAACTTTCATCTTTATTGATGATGGTTCGAGTAAGTTGTAATCCCTTCCCCATTTCCCCTTCTCTTAAACCCCTATCACCTATGTAATAAAAAACAATTAAAAAATTAAATTAAATATTGGATTATTTGTATCTACCTTTTTGTTAAAGAAATAAATATTATAGGAAGTTTTAGTCAAAGCAAGTTTTAAATACTAATAAACAAGAAAAGCAAAAGAAGAAAACCATAAAGAGGTATATATAGCACTTTCCTATTATCCGTGATTATTGAACCTTTCTTTTCTTAAAATTTTGATTTTCTGCAATTATTCATAATCACAAGTAATAACAACAACCATGTTTCCAAATTCCAACAATGCAAACCCAATCAAGTTCTTTTTTTTTTTTACTTTTCTTTCAAATTCTTTTACAGCAGATAACATTTTAAAAATAAGTATTCAAATTAGAGATGTCTAGAAACTTTGATTCCAGGATCTGGAATGAAACTCAGGTCTAAAACATCATACGGTACTAAAGCATAAAAGATTGGTAGTTGGTGAACTATTTTGAAACCATGCAGATCTATCAATTAGAGGAAAACACATATGTAATCCTAGGTGATTTCTTGTTAGATTAAATTTAATGTCATGTCGATTTCAATGTAAAGTTACTATGTAATTGAATTTGAGGATAATTAAATGTAATTACGTTGTTTAACATATTTGTTTGACCAAGTATTTATTTTGTTAGCGTGTATTGATAGTGTATATTGAAGGGGACAATTACACTCTCCCCAATTGTAATATTATTGTTGTTCTAATAGTATTTTCAAAGTTGATGACAAATGAAAAAATAAATCTCATTTCAACTCAATTCAATATCGAACAAATAACTCCCTTAGTTTGATCATATTGTATATTGTAAATATGCAGTTACGAATAATTCAACCAAAGTAATACGAATTCGACCTAACACGATTCCAAATAAAAAAACTTTGGAACCTAAGAGCATGAGTCATATACTCGCGAAACGTCATTATTGCCAACATTGTATGTCTTTATTCAACCCCCTCATTTACCTTCTTGATATTATTGAAATTTCTCTTCTTCTTTTTTTTCTTTTTGTATTTTTTCTTGATTATCTATTTTCTTGTTTCTTATCTTTTTTCCTTTCATTTTCATCTTAATAGTTTTCTTATGTAGTCACTTCTTTATTTATATTCACCCTAACATTATTTTTGGACTACTTTTTACCTACTCTCTTTTCATATACTTTTTACTTTTTTTTCAATTCCTTCGAAAAATTAGTAATTGAAGTATATTTCCTTAAAATAATCAAGTTGATTTGCCTATTTCCTTCTACTAATTTTACAGAAAATGTCAAAATTTAAATTTTCTCTTAATTAACTATATCTTATAAATTCATGATTTATATATTATATTAAACATCCAAAATTACTTCATAAATAATTTGGTTATAAATGGTTATCTTCCTCTTTCATTTCTCACGTTTTTAGTACATAAAAGTCACTTGCTGATAAAGAGCATCAATGACCATATTTTAATGTTTGTCAAAAATTATTTGTAAGAACTTTTATCAATGATTTTGCTCTTATAATTTTATACGGCATTTTCAAAATTACCTTTTTTAGATGTTTTGTTTATTTTGTATCTCTCTTGCAAATAATTCTTTTTGCACAAAGTAACATTGCAAGTTTAGAGAGCTCAAAACATTAAAATTCAATCATCCTCCTTGTTCGTCCCATAAAATAATGTTGTTGCATTTCGAATAACGCTACTTACAATTTAGGTTTAAATGCCTTTTTCATCAAATTTTTGTACCCTTTCTATTTTAAAAGATTTTACGATCTAATCATGGTCTTAAATTATGCGCATATAATTATTCTTTAAAGATATAACTTAGATACTTAAATAATTAATAAAATATATCATAAGTTATAAATCGTATTATATTCTTTTTTTTTCCTTATCCTTTTCTTTCTCATATTTGTATCCTTCGAAATAATTAATATTCCTTCAATAAGTAAATCAATTCTGTTTTTACCTATGGTTAAATTAATCTTATGAAACATCTTAAAATATTTATGTTTTGACTAATTTCTTTTACCTTTGCTCATTTATGATTACTCATTGCCATGTTTTAAACTAAGAAAAAAGAAATATTCTATACCAACACTACTAATTTATTTCTTTATAAATGATTAAAAAAATAAATATTGAATGAATGCCCAGTGAACATCAATTCCTCTCTTCTCTTGGACATAAAGGGTGAGACAAATACCTTTATTAAATCATTGTTATTCTAACCCAATACTGTTTCTACATTTTTTAATTAGTAAGCTCAAAGAATGTAGAATCAACAAATGGTGATAATGATTTATGAAAATTCATAAAACTTGAGGACCTTTATCAACAAAAAGAAAATGAAACTCGAAGACTACAATTTTACATAGAAATAAATAACATCCTATGAATTAAATTGTAGTTTGAAAATTACAAACTAATTTTACGTTCTCATGCTCTTTCATTAGGTATATTATAAATTGATTCACATGGCTACAGAATGACATATACATACTTCCTTAAGAAGCATTCACGTATACGCATGCTTCTTTTCCCCTCTTTCACTTTCGAAAATATCCTGACACTGAGACATAATAAGTTAATCTCGCCAATAAAGAAAAGAACCCAAAAAAACAAAAAAAAAACTAAGCAAATGATACTTTAGAAAATACAATAATTATGAGTCAAAGTGGAAATAAGGACTATGTTGTTAACATATCATAATCAAATTCTCTAAAAAAAATAAAAAGGGAAGCAAAAAGAAAACTGGAATCGTTTTTTGAAGAATTCATCCATTCATATCATCAAGAACCCAAAAAAATGTTCTATATTGGTGATGGTTATTGCACTACAAAGATAGAGGATAACCAACATGGCAAGAAACAAATTTATATGAATAGAAATTAGTGTGATTTTAAGATGTCATAAATTTGTACATTAAATAATTAGGGATTATGAACATGAAAGACTTGAAAGTTATGAATATTAATTAAGATTAGAATTTATGATAAATAAAGAGGTATGAATTATGGAGATTGACTTTTTAAAATAAAATAATTGAAAAAAATAAGAGAAAAAGTCAAAAAAAGGAGCAACAACAACAACATACCCAGTGAAGTCCCACAACGTGGGGTCTTGGGAGAGTAAAGTGTACGCAGACCTTACCTCTACCTTGGTAGGTAGAGCAACTGTTTCCGAGTGACCCTCGCCTCAAGAATAAATAGGATCCTTGGCCAAAGAGATGTGCCACATTACCTTGTTTATGCCTAGCTTTATAATATATATTGAATATTGATATACATGTTCATCTTAAAATCTTGATCTATTTTCTAAATAACGTTGATTTAAGAAAATATCTAACTATGTATTAGACCGGCAGCCAAATATGACTGTGGAAATTATATTGTAATTATGGTATGATAAATAAATAAAATTTTATAATTATTATGTTATGTAATTACTAGTTAATGTAATTACTAGATAATTAAACAACCTAGTGGTTATACAATTTCTTCCAAACAGGCCCTTAGTGATTATGACTTTAGTGTAAAAGTAGTCAATTACTTCTTTTGTTCACTTTTAATTTTACAGGTCCCTTAAAAATTAATAAATAAAGTGTATATTTTATCATAATACTCATATTAATTGGTGTATATTCTTAATAGATATGAGAAATGATTTGAAAATGAGTAATTAATGTTAAGGGTAAAACAAAATATTTTTTTTGTCTTTTCTTGATATGCTAAAATGGACAAGTTAAAGTTAACAATGGGAGTATAAATTTGAACTTCTTGTTGATGGAGTTCCAGTGCGAGTGTAGTGGTGTACATTAATTTTATCCGACTATATTTAATGGAGATTAAATTACAAATTCAGCAATCGAATCTTTACATAAATGCAGTACATGTAAAGTTATTGATAAATACCCGTGATATGCACTGCATATACGCTGTATATATCACAGGCAGAATGTTGCATAATGTGCTGTTAAATCCCGTGATATACACGGTTTATGAATGTCGTGTATATCAAGATTTAGTAGTCTAGGATATGATTTGTTGTAATTAAATTAGAGTTGTACTCTTACCAAAATTGTATAATTATTGTACAAGTAGAAAACAGTTTTAGGAGTAGAATAGGAATAAGATTTTCCTATTATGAAAATTGTAAATTGCATATATACTCTTTCATTAATAAAAATAATGAAGGGACTATTTCTTTTATGGTATCAGAAGTCTAGGACTAAATTACTTCCGCTCTTCTCCAAATTTATTCTAGGTTTTCGTGCCACTTCTCGGCCGAAACTGCATCGGAATCTGTTCCCCTTTCTCGGATTTCGTATCAAAATTTACCTCATCTCTTCCCAAATTTTCTTCGAAATCCCTTCGTTCTTTCGTTATGTCTAAGAACACGTTTCATCCTGCCCTTACTGTCTCCAACATCAAGAACCACATCCCTATTGTTCTTTAGATGGAAAACGTCAAGTATGCGACGTGGGCAGAGTTGTTCAAAATTCACGCAATCTCACATCAAGTCCCCCATCACATAATTCCTCCCGCTACCCCTACTCTCGCAGAGGATCCTCAGTTATGGATTACTCTTGATGCTACCGTCCTTTAGTAGGTTTATTCCACTATTTCTACCGACCTTTTACAGGCGATTATTGAGCCGGACACTACGGCTATGGCTACATGGAATAGATTGCGTGATATATTCCAGGATAACCAACACTCCCGCGTTGTCACTCTTGAGCAGGAATTTTCCCAAGTCAACATGGAAGATTTCTCGAATGTTTCAGCTTATTGTAAACGTCTCAAGGAGTTGGTGGACCAACTCCGTAAGGTTGGAGCACCTGTTACCAATAATCGTCTTATTCTACAAATGGTTGCAGGTCTGTCTGAGGCCTATAATGGCATTGGAACTCTCCTCCGTCAAAGTAACCCACTTCCATCTTTTTATCAAGCCCAGTCGATGCTCATGTTATAAGAGGCTGGCTTGTTCAAAAAAGCGGCTACCGACGTACGCTCCGTGGTGATGATGACTTTATCCGATCCTTCTCAAGGTTTTGTTGACAATTCCGGCCAGAATCCTCCTCTCGGTGGTGGAAATAAGAATCGGAAAAATAATGGCAAAAATTGCGACGGCAATAGTGGAGGTACCGATAGCGGTGGGGGAATCCAAAATAGTGGTGGAGGACCACGACACGGTGGCAGTAGACCGCAGGCCACCTGGTCCCAACCATGGGCCCCTTGGTAGTGGGCCGGTGGCCAGTGGCCCAATAACCCCTATTTTTCGGCCTCGTCTTAACCTGGACAGTAGGCCGCCAATCAGCCTTTCAGGCCCAATCATTCCCAGTAATCCAGTGGGTTTCGACATGGCACTGGACAGCAAGGAGGCCTGCTTGGGCCTCGGCCCACGCATGCTTTTCATGCTATGAGACCTAATCCGATCCCGACTCCTACATATATTGAGGCTGCCATGCATACACTTGGATTGAATTCACCTGACGCAAATTGGTACATAGACACCAGCGCCACTTCTCACATGGAGTTTGACAAGGTACTCTCTCGTATTATTCCAATTTGAGCAGAAATTGTGGCATAATTGTTGGTCATGACAACTCAATTCCAATTCATGGTTACGGTCATGCAACTTTGTTTCCCCCACATCCACCTCTTGTCTTGAAAAATACCATTCATGCCCCTAACTTAATTAAAAATTTGGTGTATGTCCGTAAATTCACCACTGATAATTTGGTTTCCGTTTATTTTTATCCTTTTGGGTTTTCTGTGAAGGATTTCAAGACGGGGATACCTCTCATGAGATGTAATAGTAGGGGAGATCTTTATCCTATCAAATCCGCCTTCAATCTCTCGAGTCTTGCCTTGCCATCTACTTTTGCAGCTATAGCTCATTCCTTGTGGCATGCACGTTTGGATCACCATGGGTCGTCAGTTGTTTTTTTGTTAAATAAAAATAATTTTATTTATGGTAAGGGTACGCATATACTCCGATTTTTCATTCATGTCCTTTAGGAAAATATGTTAGATTACCATTTGTAGCATCTACTTCTCGCTCTTTAATGCCATTCGATATTATTCATATTGATTTATGAACATCTCCCGTTTTATGTTTTGTGGGACATCGTTATTATGTTCTATTTTTTGAATGATTATTCTAATTTTTATGGACTTCTCCATTAGCAAAAAATCTCAAGTTTTTTCCACCTTCTTACAATTTCGAGCATTCATCCGTACGCAATTCGAATGCGAAATAAAGAACATTCAATGTGACAATGGCATAGAATATGATAATGAGTTATTTCGGAAATGTTGTGCAAATAATGACATAATTTTTCATTTCTCCTATCCTCATACGTCTTCGCAAAATGGGAAAGCTGAACGAAAAATTCGTACCATAAATAATATTGTCCGAACTTTATTGGTCCATGCTATCGTACCCCTTTCCTTTTGGCATCATGCTCTCCGAATGGCTACCTATCTTCTTAATATTCTTCCTACCAAAGGGTTGGCATATTCATCTCCTCTTAGAACCCTCTATAATAAGGATCCTTGGTATTCCCATCTTCGGATCTTTAGGTGTTTATGTTATTCACTTTTTCCGTCAACTACTATTAACAAACTTCAAGCCCGTTCTACCGCTAGTGTATTTTTGAGTTATCCATCTAATCATCGTGGTTACAAATATTTTGATTTATCATCTCATAAAATCATCATTAGTCGCCATGTTATTTTTTATTAAACCCAATTTCCATTTTCTAAAGCGGGTAGTCATGTTCCTCTATCGTATAGTTTTTTAGATAACGAGATCTCTCCGTATATTATCCACCATTTATCGGACTTGTCCCGCACCCAAAATCTGCCAGCGGGTCCACTGCCTGCTGGACCTTCTGTCCCGTCGCCTCTGCCTAGTTTTTCTGTCACGGGTCCAGCAACTGGGCCACGTATCCAGCCCAGTTCTGCCCATTCCACTATTTCGAGTAACACTTCCAGTGTTGGGCCAGCAGGCCCACTGCTTGCTGGCTAGTCCGTCACCTCTCAGATTTTGTCTCAAAATCCACCCAATTCTCTCCCGAGTCACAGACCGGTCACTCATAGTGAATGGGGTATTTTTAAACTAAAAAGATATTTTAATTTAAATTCTAATATTCTTAAATCCCCCTACCCCGTAACCTAGTGTCCGCATTAAATGACCCAAATTGGAAATTGGCTATGAACGACGAATATGATGCTCTTATTGAAAATAAGACGTGGGAGTTGGTACCCCATCCTTCTGGTGTTAATATTATTCGATCTATGTGGATTTTTACTCATAAGGATAATTCTGATGGTTCTTTTGCAAGGCATAAGGTTCGTCTTATAGGTGATGGTAAGACTCAGCAGGTTGGCGTGGATTATGGTGAGACGTTTAGTCTGGTGGTTAAACCGGCTACCATTCGCACTATTCTCAGTCTGGCTCTTTCGAAAGCTTGACCCATTCATCAGTTAGATGTGAAGAATGCTTTCTTACATAGTGATCTTAAGGAGACCGTTTACATGTATCAACCCTTGGGTTTTCGAGACCCCAAATATCCTCATCATATCTGTTTATTGAAGAAGTCCTTGTATGGGCTTAAGCAGGCCCCACGGGCTTAGTATAAGAGATTTGCAAACTATGTTTCATCTATTGGGTTTCCGCGCAACAGGTCTAATAATTCATTGTTCACATATCGTCGTGGTACTTCCTTGACTTATATTATATTATATGTGGATGTTATTATCTTAATTTCCTTTACTGATGCTTTGCGCAAGTCTATCATGAGCATGCTCAGTTTTGAGTTTTCTATGAAAGACTTGGGGCCCTTGAATTACTTTTTGGGGATTGTTGTTTCTCGTCATGCAAGTGGGTTATTCTTATCACAACAAAAGTATGCCGCTGAGATCATTGAGAGAGTTGGTATGTTCTCGAGTAAGTCTACTTCCACTCTAGTTGATACTAAGCCCAAGTTGGGTTCTGCAGCTGACTCACCTTACGAAGATCCCACTCACAATTGCAGTCTTGCTGGAGCTCTACATTATCTTACTTTCACATGACTGGATATTACGTATGCCGTACAGAAGGTGTGTTTGTTTATGCATGATCCTAGGGTGGAGCACATGAATGCACTCAAATGCATTATCAGATACATCTAGGGGACACTTGACTATAGCTTGCATCTGTATCCATCATCGGCCTCTACACTTGTCTCGTATACCAATGCTGATTGGGGTGGTTGCTCAGATACCAGACGCTCCACGTCAGGTTATTGCATGTTTCTTGGTGATAACTTAGTCTCGTGGTCTGCCAAATGACAAGCTACCTTATCACGCCCCAGTGCCTAGGCCGAGTATCGAGGGATATCCAATGTGGTTTCTAAATCATGTTGGTTACATAATCTTCTCTTGGAGCTTCACTTTCCCATTCAAAAAGCTACCTTGGTATATTGTGATAATATTAGTGTCGTTTATCTTTCTGGGAATCCGGTTCAACACCAGTGCACTAAACATATTGAGATGAATATCCATTTTATTCGCGAAAAGATGGCTCGTGGACAAGTACGCGTCCTACATGTTCCTTCAAGGTATCAAATTGCAGACATCTTCACTAAGGATCTTCCCTCGGTCCTATTTGAAGATTTTAGGGACAGTCCCAGCTTACAAAGACCGTCCGCTATGATTCCGGGGGTGTGATTAATACCCGTGATATACACGGTATATACGTTGTGTATATCACGGGCAGAATGTTGCATAATGGGCTGTTAAATCCCGTGATATACACGGCAATATACACGGTATATGCACGCCGTGTATATCACAGTTTAGTAGTCTATTTTAGGATATGATTTGTTGTAATTAAATTAGAGTTGTACACTTACCATAATTGTATAATTATTGTACAAGTAGAATAAGGTTTTAGGAGTAGAATAGGATTATGATTCTCCTATTATGGAAATTGTATATATACTCTTTCATTAATGAAAAATAAATAATGAAGGGATTATTTCTTTCAGTTATTATGTACCTGGTGTAGCTTCATCTGGCACTTAGTAGGCGTTTGGTAATTCGTTTTCATATCATGATTTTATAATTTGATTTCAAATCACTGTTTGTTTATGCAATTTGGACAAAGTTTCAACTTCATATTATGATTTGAAAGCTCAAATCATCCAAAAAAGTGTGATTTGAGATTCCAAATCATTATTTTAATTTTATTAAAATATAAAATTTGACCCATAAATTTATATTTTGTAAACAAAAATCCATAAGTTGATAGATATATTTACTAATCATGTTTACCAACCATTACATTTAAAATTTTAAAAGATATGCAAGTTGGTAGTATATTAAGAGATTGTCCATACATGTGAGATGATTATATTAATATATAGTTACACTACAACTCAAGTTCAATTTTCCTTTTTATTGATCTAAAATTCACAATTGATGTTGTATTTTTTTAGAAGCCTTTCTAGTAGCGTATTAATTTTGTTATGAATTATGATTTGCTAATTTGCTAATTTGGTAAGGTTGTATGAGAATTGGGAAAATTTTAATTGTTTTTACAACTTGTGGGGGTTTTGTGTCTATGAGAAAAAAATATAACCTAAAATGCTCAAATTGCATGTCCAAACAAAACGTCAACTTCAAATTATCATGATATTTCATCTCTCCATTTTCTGTGAAAGGGGGACAGGGAGCATAATTTCATTCCGGATCTTTTTTTTTTCTTTTTTGTTTCGGATTTCTCATCAAAGGATTTCTTCCTGAGTGAGTTAAGTGACTGACGATGTTGGAAGTCGTGTATGGGTGTCTAATGTACTATGTAACTGGTGGAAAACCATTGGCGAGCGGCTCACTGATTTCATATCATGATTTTAAATCATGTCCAAACGACTCCTTAATTTAGCGACTATATTAATTCAAATCCTACAATTATGTTATGGAGGCTCAAATGAAAATTCAGCAACAATTTGCACCCAAAAAAAAGAATAAGCAAGAATCGTTCCTTAAAAAAAAAATTTGTTAAATTAGATCATGACGTCCTCCCTTTCATCACCATTTAATGCCAAACCTAAAACAGCAGTAGTATGTACCTGGTGCAGCTTCATCTGATTTTAAATTTATTTAATTTAATAAATATAAGGAGAATCTCATATGAAAAATGAAATAAAACTAGGGGCAGGTATACATGAAAACACTCTCCACCATTTATGTTTTACTTTAGGAATTTAATAATTAGTTCTCTAAGTTATTCACCAGAAACTATTCTTATTCCCTTCACACTAATAAACTTTCTTTTTTTTAGGTAGTAATGCAGTCATTCAACTATTGATAAAGTCATGTTTTTTAAAAACAAAGTCATCCAACTTTTTTTTATATTACATTAAAAGTCATTCAATTAATATTTGAACAATAAATTATGGCATAACATTTAATTTAATCCACGTGAATTTTTTCTGAGTCCACATGGCAATAAGACCCAATCTGACCCATACCCATAACCCAATTAACTCTTATTAACCCCATTCTCTCTTAATTAAAATAGAGTTTCAGTCTCACTGAAAAAACTGGCACATCATTTCATTAAAATTATGTCATCTTATTTCCTTCTCTCAGACGAAGTCCATAAGGATTTTTTTAATGACATTAAGTAAATGTAGTTTCTAGAGATGTCAATGGATTTTGGATCCGGTGGATCCATATTTATTTTATAGAATATGGATCTTCAAAATTTGGATCCGATGGATCCGGATCGGACCCGGATCTGTTTCTGATGGATCGGATCTGGATCTTGTATTTGAGATTCGTATCTGGTCCAGATCCGATCCGTGGATCCGCTTTTTTATTAAATATATCCATAACCTAAAATGTAATTTTCTAAGTATTTTCTTAAAAAAAATTCATAATTTATGTATTGGGTAAAAGGTTGAACCAGGATAAGACACAAGTCACACAACCATATAATTTGTCTTTGAAGTTTCATTTCTTTTACCTAGGGATGGTAACAGATCGGATCTGGACCGGATCCTACTAGATCCAGATCCAGATCCATTTTTCATACATGGATCTAGATCCATCGGGTCCATAAAAATCAAATACAAATTCGGATCCATCGGATCCACGGATCGGATCTGGATCTACATGTAAATTTTTTTGGCTTGAATAATATTCACATGTTGAAACTTTTATGACAAAATGAAACGCAATCTGATTGAAAAAAATGATTGAGTTCATTCAATCAACCTATACAAACATGACACAATTTTTCCAAAATACTGAACAAAGTTTTAGCATCATAAGAAAATAAAGATGATTGACTTCATTAGTGATGCTGAACATGTTGCAACTTTGAGCTAATTTTTGAAGGCTTTAGTGATGCTCCACTTGTAGTTCTACTGATTGACTTCATTAAACAACATAAAACAATGTCAGTCATATATCAAAAGTCCCAGTTTTTTTGTTTGCTGATCAAACAAATGAGAGAAAGATACTTAAAGCTTACAACTAGCAGATTCAAGAAAGAGAAATTTAAAGAAGAGTGATAATTTTTTCTTTTTATAGAAATGAAAATATGGGAAACTGCAGAGAGCATATAGGTAAAAGAAATGAAACTTCAAAGACAAATTACATGGCTATAGGTAAAAGAAATGAAACTTCAAAGACAAATTACATGGCTGTGTGACTTGTGCCTTATCCTGGTTCAACCCTTTACCCAATACATAAATTATGAATTTTTTTTAAGAAAATACTTATAAAATTACATTCTAGGTTATGAATATATTTAATAAAAAATTAATCCACGGATCGGATCTGGACCGGATACAGATCTCAAATACAAGATCCAGATCCGTCAGAAATGGATCCGGGTCCGATCCGGATCCGTCGGGTCCAAATTTTGAAGATCCATATCCTATAAAATGGATATGGATCCACCGGGTCCAAGATCCATTGACATCTCTACTTTTACCTATATGCTCTCTGCAGTTTCCCACATTTTTCTTTCTATAAAAAGAATAAATTATCACTCTTCTTTAAATTCCCCTTTCTTGAATCTGCTAGCCGTAAGCTTTAAGTATCTTTCTCTCATTTGTTTGATCAGCAAAAAAAAAAAACTGGGACTTTTGATATATGACTGACATTGTTTTATGTTGTTTAATGAAGTCAATCGGTAGAACTACAAGTGGAGCATCACTAAAGCCTCCAAAAATTAGCTCAAAGTTGCAACCTGTTCAGCATCACTAATAAAGTCAATCGTCTTTATTTTCTTATGATTCTAAAACTTTGTTCAGTATTTTGGAAAAATGGTGTCATGTTTGTATATGTTGATTGAATGAACTCAATCATTTTTTTCAATCAGTTTCATTTTGTCATAAAAATTTCTACATGTGGAAATATTATTTAAGCCAAAAATATTTACATGTAGATCCAGATCCGATCCGTGGACCCGATGGATCCGATGGATCCGGATTTGATTTTTATGGACCCGATGGATCTAAATCCAGATATGAAAAATGAATATGGATCTGAATCTAGTAGGATCCGGTCCAAATTCGATCCGTTGCCATCCCTAGTAGTTCCTGAAGTCTGGCCATTCCTTTTGATCCATAAATCGTACTCCTATCATATATTGGCAGCACTAATAATGAATCAGAATAGCAGCAGCACCCTGATGAATTTATTTTGCAAGTCATATATAACGTATCTAACCAGGCTATTAATCCTTAAGAATGCAAAGACTTTATTGATGCTAACACATATCACTATTCTAATAATAAAGTAAGATCAAATTCCATCACTTGGATTCATTTATCTTTCAAAATAATAGTCTATGTGACTAATCAGCAATATTGTTCAATACAAAGGCTTCTTTCATTTTACTCATGCTTCAGTAAACATCCAACAAAAAGGCTTCATGTCAAAAATCCTTAAGGACTTCGCCTGAGGGAAGGAAAAAGAAGACGACGGCATGATTTTAATACAATGACGGGTCAATTTTTTTTTCCACGGAGAGTGAAACTCTATTTTAATTAAGAGAGAATATGGTTAATATGGGTTATTGGTATTGGTCGGGTCGGGTGTTATTGTCATGTTAACTAAATTAAATATCATGTTAATTTTGTTGGCCAAATATTAATTGTGTGACTTTTGATGTGATATAGGAAAAATTTGGTAACCTTATTGTTAAAAAAATGACTTTGGGAGACCATTACCCAACTATGGGTAACCTTATGTGTTACTACATCTTTCTTTTGTGGTAAATGAGAGCATATATTATTGAATTAAATTAAATCTATGTGGTTCAGTACACTATTAAAAAATGTCTATTTTTCCACTTAAAATGTTCAATGGCTAATTCCCACTGAATATCGGTGGGAAAAATCTAAAAAATAGTGTTTTCACACAAAAAATTAGGAAAATTTTCAGCATTTAGTGGAACATGTTTCCTACCACGCATTTTTCCAGTGAGCCGGTTCAATGGGAATAAGGTGAAAAAATTACATTTTATAGCATAAATGTTCCACTGAATATCGGTGAGAAAGACCTTTATTTCTAGTAGTGATACATGTTAGAAAATGATCTCGGAGTATCAATTATAAGCCCATGAGGCTCCAATCTTATGCTACACTTGAGGATGCTTTCCATATTGCTACTAAAGTTGAGGTGGATTTGAAAACGGAGAAATCCTATAAAGCAAAGAGTGCATTGTCCTTATCGTGGAGAAAGAACAAAGATAAGTGGGAAAGACCCAAGACTGACTTCCAAACTCCCCAAACCAAGTTCGACTACAAAGACAAAGTTGAATACAAGGCTAAAGGAGGTAACAATGCTAAACCTAATAATCCTAGTCCTTCTACCATTCAATGTTTCAAGTGTCAAAGTAGGGGATATATTGCTAGTAATTATCCCAATAAAAGGTCAATTGTGGCACTATTTGATAGGTATCGTACCGAGGGAGAGGAAGAGAGCGGAGGAGAGAGTGAGGGATATCCAAAGGGTGAACATGAGGGAGATAATGAGGAGAATGATGATGAGCAAAATCTAGTGGAGAACGTCAATCTGAATTGTGTTTTGCGGAGGATTATGGGTGATTTGAATAGAGAAGAGCTTGACCAACGGGAGAATGTTTTTCATACTAGATGCAAAATCTTGGATAAGGTGTGTTCCGTGATAATTGATGGAGGGAGTTGCGCAAATGTGGTTAGTACAAGTTTGGTTGACCATATGAAATTTCCCCTTAAGAAACATTCCAACCCCTATAAACTTTAATGGTTCAATGTTTATGGGGAGGTGAAGGTAACCAAGCGAGTGGTTGTAAATTTTAGCATTGGAAAATACAAAGATGAGGTTGTGTGTGATGTGGTGCCGATGCAAGCGTGTCATATGTTTCTTGGTAGACCATGACAATTCGATAGGAATGCTCAATATAGTGGAAAATTTAACAAGTATTCCTTTGTCTTTGGGGGTAAAAAGTACACTCTTACTCCGTTGACACCCTATCAAGTGAGTGAAGACTATACGATCATTAAGGAGCTCCAGGAAAAAATGCAAAAGAAGGGGGTGTGTGAGAAAGAGTCCATACTTAGTCAAGAGGAGCAAGTGGTGATAAAGGGAAAAACTAAGATGTGTACACTTGCTAAACCGAGTAATTGTTTGAAAGGAGTTGACAAGGGTCATTTTATGGTGTTCCTTGTCAACAAAGATCTCTTGTTACATGCTAACCAAGATACTAGTACTTTGCCTAGTATTGTTTCTTCTCTTTTGCAGGAATATGATGGCTTTTTTCGGGAGGAGATGCCCAAGGAATTGCCTCCATTGAGGGGTATTGAACACCAAATTGATTTTGTGCTGGGATCCTAAATTCCCAACAAACCGGCTTATAAGAGTAATCGGAGGAAACGAAAAAGTTGCAAATGCAAGTTGAGGATCTACTTGACAAAGGGTTAGTGAAATAGAGCCTTAGCCCATGTGTTGTACCCATGATACTTGTTCCCAAAAAAGATGGCACGTGGCAGATGTGTGTTGATTGTAGAGCCGTGAACAAAATAACAGTGAAATATATACATCTGATTCCTAGGCTTGATGATATATTGGATGAGCTATGTGGCTCAAGTGTTTTCTCAAAAACTGACCAAGATTTACAGAAAGCCTTCAAAATGAATGATCTAGGAGAATTGAAGTACTTTCTGGGCATAGAATTTGCAAGATCAGAAAAGGGAATTCTAATGCACCAAAGAAAATATGCTTTAGAACTCATTTCTGAACTTGGGTTGGCTGATGCTAAGCCTATTAACACTCCTATTGACTGCAGTGTGAAGCTAACTACTAAGGAGTATGATGACCACATCCAAAAGCATCAAGAAACAGGAAGAGAGAAGACTAAAACAGAAGATGAATTACTGAAGGACATCAGCTCATATCAAAGGCTAATAGGTAAACTACTTTTTCTCACAGTCACAAGACCAGATATAGCTTAAAAGTGTTCAGACACTTAGTCAATTCCTACAACAACCAAAGAAATCTCACTTTGATGCTGCACTAAGAATAGCCAGATGCATAAAAAAAATTAGTCTGGACAAGGTATACTAATGTCCAGCAAAACACAAGAGACAGTAACAACATACTGTGATGCTGACTGGGCTGCCTGCCCCCACACAAGGAAGTCAGTTACTGGATACATTGTCAAATTTGGAGATTCACTTATATCATGAAAATCAAAGAAACAGACTACAATTTCCAGAAGTTCAGTTGAATCAGAATACAGAAGCCTAGCAGGAACAATTGCTAAACTAACTTGGATACTTGGCATACTAGAGGAGATTGTGATCAACATTGACTTACTAGTGACAATATTTACTGACAGCAAATCAGCAATACAAATTGCTGCAAATCTTGTGTTCCATGAAAGGACTAAACATATAGAAATTGACCTACATTTCATAAGAGAAAAGATTCAGAAAGGTATGGTGAAAACAGAATACATCAACACTGCCAACTAACTGCTGATTTGCTTACCAAAGGATTGAATAGAATTCAACATCAGTATCTGTGTTCCAAGCTTGGATTACTAAACATCTTTACAACATCCAGCTTAAGGGGGATTGTTGAAAGAACAAATCAAAGTTAAAGTTAGTTTGTTAGTCAAGAAGTTAGTTAAGTGGTTAAGAAATTAGTTAAAGTAGTCAATGCTAAACTAAGTGCTTAAGAAGTTAGTTAAAAGTAGTTAATGCAAAACTAATTCTAAAGAGAAAACACAAGTCTTGTAAATGTATAAATGACCTTGTTAGTCATTGTATAAGTAGTTTTTTAAATGATGAATAAGAACTACAAAATCTTCTCTCTACTCACTTACAATCTTCCCTCTTGTTCTACTTTGATACATCTTCAATTCACTCATGATTGAGATAATAATTTCAACAGAAACGTTTACATATATGAGTGGTTAAAGGCTGATTCATTCACACGATTACCCAGCAGAAACATTTTGTAACTTATTTATTCATTAATCACTAACTTAGCCAACCTTTTGGTTAATACAAATAAACTGTAGAATTTGTAAAGTTTATCAAGTAATTAAATGTAGGCTAATTTAATATAATAAATAATTATGTGAAAGAGAATCCCAAAGAACATCATGAAACACTTTATAATGGCAACAAATGGTTTCCATTTCTACAAGGATGCTTTCCAGTTGAGCAGATTTCCTTTAATCTTTCCTTTTCTATTTCTTTCTTTTTTTCTCTCCTTTCTTTTCCCTTGAAATAAAAAAAATTATAGATTGAGAAATTTGTAGATTTGAGCTATGGAAGGGAGGGAGTTGGTTTCTCCGGAAGGCTTTATGATTTTATTTACTAATTCATTCTTTGTAGTGTATTATAATTATTATTTTAATAGATGAAAATACAATATATACGATCCAACATATAGTTATTTACGGCTAAAGAAGTGATGTTATTTGCGTATTTGGAGGGAGTATCATAGGTCAAATGATATCTTGGTCGCTTTAGTATGTTGTTTTCAGTTAGCTATTTTCAAATATTTCGTTCCTTGTCATTTTCACTAAGGTTTAATTTTGAGTTTTATTATGATTGTGACTATTGCTATATTAGAGTTTTAATGTTATTATCAGTCAATACTTAATCTTAAAAGAAATAGAAATAATAGAAATTATTGTTAAAATTCTTACAAAATTTTCAAGCGAAAAGCTCCGAAAGCTTTCATAGCAAAGTTGAATCTTCCTTTCCTTTTCGTATAGTGTTTACAATCAAAAGATGATTACTATTACTTTCGGTCATGCGTTGATAGGAAACAAAATTTAAGAAGTTAAAGATATTAAATGAGATATACTAATTATCTTTTTTGCATGCTACACATTTTTTTTTATACAAATACTTGAGAAAGTGTACGCATAGTAAAATTCATTTTTTGCTTCAAGTTAAGTAATGATGGATGCGCACGTGTGCACAAATTAGTATTTTTTAAGTTTAAAATTATAAGATTCAAAGTCTTTCTTTTTTTAACTGTGTCCATAAGACACATCAAATGAAACTTATTTAAGAGGCAAGAAGAGAAATAAAATTGCCCCCCGGGGCAAATGCGAGTTGGTAAGTGGCAAAGTGATTGGGGTACAACCACTCCGACGTCGCGGGTTCGAATCCGTGTGGTGACAGTCTTTGCTGAAATATTGCAAGGATTGTTGCTGGGTTCGTGTCCCGTTAGTCCTCTCCCTTGCAGGGCTGTCACTCGCGCATATCCCTCGATTTACATCCCACCTGATCAAGGGGCCTCTGATACATGTAGGAGGGGGGTTTCGCCTTCGGGACTTTCCCCTTCACAAAAAAATAAAATTATAGTGGAAGGCACCAAAACATAATGAATAAAGTATTCCTAGGAAAAAGGCCACATAAAGTAAAACTCTATGGAATCGGAGGAAAGATCACTCCAGCTAACATAGCAGAAAACGAGAGAAAAAGGCATAGCAGAAGTTAAAAAGGAGCACATATAGCCAAGTGTAAAAAAGAAAGAAAGAGAGAAAAGATTCTTTCATTATTCTCCTCTTTACGTATTCACTGAGGGCATCATGGTGGTGGTATTTTATCTTTCATAATACAGTTGCAAAGTTGGCTTTACACTTTTTTGTATAGGGGTACGTCTTAAGATTTCAAAATACTGATCCTAACATTTGGTATCAGAGTAGGGAGAAGTTCGTCTATTGGAGGCTCCTCACCCCCATTAACAAAATATCTTTATGTGTTTGTCTCAAGAAAAGAAGGTTGTTGGCACGTGATTCTATTTCACATTATTCTCTAAGGTAATAATCGCCTTATTTCTGTCTTATTTCTTTCTTGTAGTACTTGTCGGTCTAAGGAGGGGAATGGAAGTAGTCATCTTGCTTCTTTTCTGTGGATCCGCTTATGTCTCTACTTCGCTTGATTCTCATGCTAGTGAATTCCATGCTCTACTTTTGGTCTTATTAGCTTGATTTCAGAGGTGAGCATGAAGTTTGAATTGAATAGATAGTGAGAAAAGCGCATTTCGTGATTCAAGTAGCAAGCTCCGATTCATTATTGAGAAATAAATCTTCTGGAGATTGTGTTGTAGACCTAAGCTTTTGCACATTCCAATGTTCTACGTCATAGTCTTATTGGTAAACGGTAATTGTATTGGACAAGAGTGAATCGTGTTTGAATTGAAGTTTTTCATGGAGATGGGAGCAGAGTAGGCTCTATTATTTGTCGACTGTAACCTGAAATGGAAGAGCGTATGAAGAAGCATAGTCAGTTGAGTCCAGAGAGAGCCAAAGTGTGGACCGAGAAATCACCAAAATTTCAGCAACAGCAACAGCAGCCCCAGCAAAACGATGGGAAAGTGCCAGTGGTATACTATCTTTGCAGAAATCGACAACTTGAGCATCCTCATTTCATGGAAGTACCTTTGTCTTCCTCTGATGGCCTATACTTGAGAGGTAATGCGACTCTGATTAGTTGTTTAGCCATATATGATGAATATCATTATTAGAAAGTAAGTGATGAATTCTGATTATTTTTGCAATCTTGAAGATGTAATCAAGAGGTTTAACGTTTTGAGAGGCAGGGGAATGGCTTCGTCTTACTCTTGGTCCTGCAAGAGGTAAATACTCAACAATTCGAATTTAATTGTAGAATTTCGCTTTTAGTGAAATAGGATATCATACAGTTTCTTGTTGAGTTTTGGAGCCTAATTCATCTCCGACACTATGAAGACCTTATGCAGAGCGTAGAACGTTCATCGTATTATTTTCGCCCTAGTTTTCGCTATATATTCTGGGGCGCCGTTTTTCTTTGGATGTGAGCAAGAGAGAATTGTAAACACAAACTTCCTATTCGATTATAGTTAAATCTCCAGCGACAAAGTGGACGTAGCTCTCGCATTGAGAGTAACCACTACAAATCTGAGTGTTATTTGTTCTTCGTTTATTTACTGTTTTCTGATTAGGTCTTATTTGGGACTCAAATCCAACATTTCTGAATTGTCCTTTATTAACACAGAAGCTACAAGAATAGATTTGTGTGGCATGATCTTTGTGAAGATGACCTAATTCTTCCTGCTCATGGTAATGAATATGTTCTAAAAGGCTCGGAGCTTTGTGAAGAATCCAGTTCAGGTATCTATTACCTCTTGAAAACACTTTCTGGATCTATTTTCGAGTAGTATAGACAAGTAATCTCTCTATTTCAATTTATGTGGCTTGATTCAGAGTACGAGGGTCAAACTAACTAAGATTGACCGCCGTTTCTTTTCTGGAAGTCTCTTTGTGCTGGAAATTGTTTTTGTAAACAGGGACATAAGATATCTGCTATTCATGAAACCACATGTGTAGTTGGGCCTTACTTTTTTCTTTTGCAGGTCGCTCCAGTCCAGTGGGAACTGATAGATTGACAAATCCAAAAGTAATACCAGAACCTCCATCCTCTAGAAGCCAAGATGATCTCTCTCCTCCATGTAGCATGAACGAAAGATATGCAAAGAACTCTTGTGATGGTGAACCATCAATTCCTGCTGAAAATCCAGGTTCTTCAGATGTATCCTCAGAGTCCTTTTCTGGTAAATGTTCTTCATGTAAAGGCACGATCAATAAGAATGATGGCCTGGATGATGCTTCCACTCGGTCTCAGGAAAATGCAAACAGCGCTAATACTCCTCATGATACTTGTAAAAGAGGCGTTTCAACAGACGATAAGTCTTCAGAGGTTGAAAATGATGAGATAAATCAGGTTCAGGTTTCCAGGATGAATGAGTCAGCCGCACATCGACCATCATCAACTAGTGGTAGAACAGATAGCTTGATATCTCTAATCAGATCAGATGTTAGCAAGCTCAACAGCTTTAGGACTACACTAGAAAGCGAGGAGTGTCGAGTTCCTGCATCAACAAAGCTAAAGCCTCATAATATGCTAATGCAACTAATTTCTTGTGGATCATCAATTTCAGTAAAGGATCATAGATTTGGCCTTATACAACATACATACAAGCCAAGATTAAGTTTAGGAAAGCTTGATTGCCTCACAAGGAATCTGAGGTTGGAAGATGAGGAATATTTCTGTGCAAGCTGGACGGAGTCTACTCGGTAATTCTTAATAGTTTTTATCTGTGTGGAATTTTTAACTTTCTTTCAATTACAATTTATTACATCTTGAAAATCAGGATTATGTCTCAACTAAAGTTCCCTAGACAAGAAATCCATGGCTGTAATGTTCAATACAACAGCTGCCTATTGTGCTACTAGTAGATTCTGTCCTGTATAGTATTGAATGCTATCTGCCTGGTTAATTAACCTGTCTTTTTAACGATTTTCCTTCTCTTGAATATAAACCTTCATCAATCATCATATATATGATATATCATCCTGTTGATTCTTGTGTTTAATTATTTCTTAAACCGTTATAATATCCTTCTCCTTCTTATGATTGTAGGGGTAGTAGACTCCAAATTGTTAAGATTTGAACAGTCTGTCTTGTAATGATCTTTCTGGGCTCGTGCGTTAACCGTCATCGTGGGCACATATTTTTCATTGCTGGAGGATGCCATATCACTCTCGGAATAAATCAGTATTCTGAAAAAACTTGAAAGAACTTTTGTTTTGTCGAAAAATTAATGATTATCTAGTTTCTGAATAGTATGCCACTGTCATATAATTGGTTTAACGATTAGTCTTGCCATTGTGCTCGATGTTGTTGAACTAGTAAGTCGACTATGCTTTGTGTATTACAAGTTCACAACTTGTCTTGGTTTTTCTTGCTATTCTTAAATGGAGTTCTGTGATGCAGGACAAATAAGCAGCCTGGAGATTCAGTTAAAAATAAAGAGGGGCCAAGCTCCAGATGCTCAAAGTGCAATCAACATTCCACCAATACTTCCCTGAATAATGGTGGCGAAAAATGAGTCATTGAGATCCCCTATTTCTGAAGGCCCAAGCATCTCAGTGGAAGGAAAAACTGGAATTAGCTACAGACTTCGTCGCTAAATTGCTCATAGCTAAATTTTTTTTAATAATCCGGCGCTAAATAGGATTAGCGACTCATTTTGCTGTTTAGTTGCAAAGTTGTCTGTCGCTGTTAACACTCAAAAGTAATTTAAGTGTTTAGCTTAATTCAGTGACAACCGAACTGTTCCAGAGCCGAATTTACTAGCCCTCGACTACAAGAACTTCATCGGCTACTAAGGCATCGTAGCCGAGTTGTTAGTTAGAGGTACGACTGGGACTCACTCAGATGCAGACGCCTCAACGATCAAGTCAAAAGGGTTTCCGGACCCCTAGAAGCGGTAACAACCAACAACAACTAAAAGAAAGGGCCATTATCCGAGTAATAGAAGTAGATGTCGAGAAAATCGGCAGCACCTCCCCAATAGTCGGCCATTGAACTTAGTGGGTTACTTGATGGCTGACATGGGGGGAGGGGGGAATCACGTTGTACAGTTTTTTTCCCTTTTTGTACTATAAATAGAATCATTCTTTGTATATACGAAGAACGAACCGATCAATCAAAAAACTCAATTTTTATCTATATTTATCCTTTACTTTACTGTACTTAGCTGCATTCATATTTCTTACCTCTTAGTTTACTCATACCACCGTCCTAATGTTTTCTGGAGTAGTTGGGGAATCCATTGCTGGAAATTAGAGTTTCGTTTCCAGCCCAAATCGCTTAAGTTAAGGAATCAATTTATCTCCCGATATGATCAGCCGATAAAACAGCAGAGAACAGAATTCGGGGCGAGAATAAATTTGGCACGTCCAGTGGGACCATAGGTGAATTAATAGCAAAGTTTGATTCTCCACGCCAGGATCATTCTTGGCGTATGCGCCTAAGGCCGATAAGAAAATGAACCCCGAGTCTAGTCCACATCCTAAACAAAATCCTCCCAGAAGGAACAACGAACCAACATCCTCCTCGGGTATGCCTACATCGGTTGATACCCCTCCACTTCCTCCATCAACCCAAATTGTGGAAGAATCTAGCCAATATGAAGGTCCAACCATAATGACCACGTCTTTTATTAGACAACAGATCGACTTGGGCATCCACGATATTATGTACCAAGTTTATAAACAGTTGGCAGACATTGTGAAGCCGATGGTACATAATGAGGTTCGGCAAATGAGGGAGATAGAAACCAATCGAATGCACCCAAGAGAATGTTCGACTAGTTCTGACATCCCTCTGACGAGCGGTAATGTTCAGCATGAGACCGTGACTCTAGGTGTTGTTCCTCAGTCGCATGTGCATCAGCTAGTGCCTACTCAGGTGCAGCCAGTAGCGGACCTAGGAACACAAGCCCAATCGTCTGGTAACCAACACACTGCATGGTCACCGCCTAACCTTGGGGGGCAAAATGTGCCACTTGACCAAGCAAGTCTGCAGTATGGGCAGATCAACATGGCTCAGAGACTAGTTCAGGCTCCAGGACACTTTAGATTGCCGCCCGTTATGTCATACGTTTCTACGAATGGGCCTACGATGCAGGCGAACAATGTTGGCCAACCGAATTGGCAGATGATGGCCCTTGGCTATGACTTAGCTTGGCTATCTGGTGACACTGTTTACAGTGGAATACAATTCCAGCAGTCATTGCCAGTACCCAGTCCATACCTTCCAGGAAGCATAAATTTTCTAAGAACGACCGACGTCCGAGGATAGCAGTCATGGAATACTGTTCTACCTTATACTCAGGCTCCGTTAGCTTTCTAGGAGCTCATGTTACAAGCTTTGGTGGCCATATCCAACAGCAGCAATGAGGCATTACCCCACCTATTGGTAATGGCCATCAGACCACCTACAACCTTCAAAACCCTGTCCAACAAAGTGTAGAATGGAGGCCGCCAGTGCAGAACGCCTACTAGTCGAATCCAGTCGAGAATCGGCAGGGATCGTCACAACTGATAAACCTTATTGCTAATACCATGCGGAGGTACTTCGGCATCCAACTGAAACCTTTAGACATGCCTGTTTATAAGAAGCCTTTCCCCGATTGCGTAGATCGGATATCACCTTTGCCGAGGGGCTTCAAAATATCGGAATTTGCCATCTTCTCTGGTGACGACGGCAAATCCACTATCAAGCACATCGGTAGATTTACAGCCCAATATGGCAAGGCTAGCCAGAATGAGTATTATAAGTTGCAGCTATTCCCTCTCTCTCTAACGGGAACAACCTTCGCATGGTGCTCCTCTTTGGCTCTTGATTCCATACAGAGCTGGGCTGACACGGATGGTTGCTTCCATGATAGGTTCTATTGGCCCAAACCTCAGGTTATCGTGACTGATCTAACAAATCTCAAGCAACAGGTCGATGAATCGGCTGCCGATTTTATCGAGAGAATTAGAAAGAAGGTTGGGAAATGCACCATACACTTCCGCGAGTCTGAGTGTGCCCACATAATAATCAACAACATGCACCCTCAGTTAAAAGAGAAGTTGGTGGGACAATCCTACTCTGACCTGAGCCAGTTAGCCAAAAAGGCTAGCCAAATAGAGCAGTACGTCCAGGAGAAGGAGCAGAGAAGATCCAGCCGAAATTGAGGCTCCCACTTGGTATCCATCATTGAAGCGGATGAGTCTGACTCAGAGTCAGCTAACTGTGCAGTAGACGCAATGGTGGCCGAGATTATTAAGGGTAAGGTTTACTCTTGTCCAGCCTTAAAATCCGTAAAAGAAAAGGAGATGAGTTCATCTGATGACAGGGTCGTTTACTCGTTTGACATCATGAAAGAAGATCAGATCTTTGATCATTTGCTCAAAGATAAGCAGATTCGGCTGCTTGATGGTCATAGGATTCTGCATGCCGAGGAACTCAAAGATAAGAAGTATTGCAGGTGGCATAATTCATACAGTCACTCTACTTCTAATTGTGTGGTCTTCAGAAAGGCGATCCAAAAAGGCATCAAAGAGGGGAGGTTCAAGCTAGCCGACAAGAGTATAGTTGAATTGTCTATTGATATCGACCCCTTTCTCGCGGTACCAATATCAATGGTATCTTTTGCTAAGCCCGATGAGTCAAGGGACACCAAAGAAAGACAACCGATGAAAAGGGTATGGGTCCCAAAGAAACCTACTTCAGGGGAGAAAGCCACAAGGACCTATGTGTTCCGCCGGTTAGGCAGCCTACATGACATTCGTGATGACAGGCAGCCAGCTAGGAGCAGTTTTCATGGCCGTCGTAAATACTCGAGGGACGTTGAATGAGAACTTTAGGAACAAACTAGGAGGTTCAGAAGGGTCCCTATTGGCGCCAGGCATAGGCCTGGAGGGCAAGTACGGATGCCAACCAACCGGCAGCCGAGCATGCCTCGAATAGATGAAGAACCACTCCCTAAAACCAAACAGAGGGTGATCGAGTTTAACGTAAACAAGGGTGTTTTGTCCTTACGTATCACAGCAAGAAATGAGGACCAGACGAGACTCCAGAGAATGATTAAACCAGCCGCCAACATAGAAGAGGGGAAGTGGACTGTCAATCAGGCTCCCGAAAAGAAAGAGGCACCACCGAGAATCGCATCCAGGACTCAAAAAACAAGGATACAACGTGCCCAGGCTTTGCGTAAGATGCAACAGACATTGCATCTAATTTCCAACACCAAGGCAGCCAAAAATCATGAGATTCCTGAGTCTTCCATAGCCGAGGCTATCGAGCAGGCATTCGGCTTAGTTGCTTCAGGGGAAATGTCGTCTGAATGAGAGACGTCGGGTCAACCAAAGCTGGATGAATAACCTACCGACAACTCGACGAAGGAACCCCAACAAGAGAACGTGGCCCCGGATGGACCTCTAACCAAGGAACCACATACTATGCAAATGATTCAATCAGAGGATCCCCAACAGATCCCCATTTGTCTTCAGGAAATAGAAGATATTAGTTTCTGGTCAGCCAAATTGGATGAAGGAGGGGACTCCATCCTCGATTTATTTAGCCATGACCTAGTTGATGAAATGTGGGCAGACATTGAAATGGTCAGCCTAATCCCATGTGATTTCTGGGCCAATCGCTCCACGCTATATATCATAGAAGGTGATGTTTGCGTAGAAGATGCAGAATGGGCAACGATAGACGATACCCCGGATAGAGAAACTTTGAGCATCATAT
This sequence comes from Anisodus acutangulus, assembly GCA_029783415.1. Taxonomy (NCBI): domain Eukaryota; kingdom Viridiplantae; phylum Streptophyta; class Magnoliopsida; order Solanales; family Solanaceae; genus Anisodus; species Anisodus acutangulus. Next base: position 54,386,949 of record CM056495.1, read on the forward strand.
TTGGTGCACCTACAAAAGATATGGTTAAACACCTCAAACCCCTTTAGGTCAAGGCTCACATTAACGACAAAATTATTAGTCGGGTGTTTGTCGACAATGTGGCTGTGCTGAATGTGATGCCACTGCTTACCTTGAAGGATCTTAACAAAATAAAGAAGGATCTCATCCCAACTAACATGAAAATGGCTAGCTTTATGGGAGAAGCCTCTGAAGCATTGTGGATTCTAGTAGCAAAAATCATTGTAGGTCCTAAGACGGTCAGGTCTGCCTTATTTGTAATAGATGGCAAACTGTCCTACACCATTCTGCTGGGCAGGGACTGGATTCACACCAGCCGATGTCTTTCTTCTACCATGCATCAAAAGATCATCTTTTGGGAAGGAGATAAGATAGAAATCGTCCCAGTGGATGATAACCCATTCCGACCAGGCGTTCAGAATGTAGAGGTTGTCCTCTATTCACCCTATGTGTCTCCCATAGCCGTCATAGAGCAGTATGAAGAAGGATCTTGGAAATCCTGTAATCTTACCTCGTGAGGGTTTGAAATAAAATAATTAGCCAAACCACGGCTTACCTTGGAGAATTTAAATGGTTGAGGAAACCCAAATCATACATGACCTATGGCATCGGCTGACCGCCATAAGTTCTGAGGCAAGGATAGCCGAGGCATCGCAGATGGGGAACCATGACAATGAACCAACGCTTGCAGCCGATAGAACTTGAATCGCCCATAAGAAGGGCTATGCCAAGTTTTGAGTCTCAGGATCCTTTGGAAGATATCAACTTGGGAACTGAAGAAATCCCTTGGCTAACACATATTAGTGGTTTGCTGAAGGAAGAAGACAAACAAGGGATAACGATCCTTCTACTATAGTATAAAGACTGTTTCACATGTGATTACCATGAGATGTCTGGGCTGGCACGTACTTTGGTATAACTTAGATTGCCAACCAAGGAGGGTTTCAAACCCCAAAAATAGCCACCCAGAAGTTATCACCCTCAGTTGATGCCTCAAATCAAAGCCGAGATAGAACGACTGCTGAAAACCGTATCAGAACGGCTAAGTATGTGGAATGATTGGAAAATGTCGTACCAGTCAAGAAAAAGAATGGAAAGGTTCGGGTATGTATTCATTATAGGAACCTAAATCTAGACACTCCTAAAGATGAGTACGTCATGCCGATAGCCGACATGCTAGTCGACTCAGCAGCCACTAATGGTGTATTGACCTTTATGGATGTATACTTTGGCTATAATCAGATATCGGTAGCCGAGGACGACATTCACAAAATCGCCTTCAGATGTCCAGGAGCGTTGGCCATTTACAAGTGGGTAGTTATGCATTTTGTTCTGAAGAACGCTGGTGCCACTTATCAAAGGGCAATGAACACCATCTTCCATGACTTGATCGACAAGACTATGAAGGTTTACATAGATGATGTAGTAGTGAAGTCTAAGGATTTCAAGGATCATTTAGCCGATCTTGAACAAGCATTAAAAAGAATGAGGATTCATAATCTCAAAATGAATCCAACCAAGTGCATGTTTGGAGTATCGGCTGGCAACTTTCTTGGCTTTTTGGTACGCAAGAAAGGCATCGAGATAGATTGTAACAAAGCCAAGGCAGTAATGGGATACGCACAACCCAAGACAAAGAAGGAGTTACAAAGCTTATTAGGAAAGATCAATTTCGTAAGGTGGTTCATATCTAACTCGGCTGGCAAGATGAAGGCTTTCTCACCTTTGCTCAAACTTAAAGAGTCAGAAGAGCTTGTATGGGGTCCGGAACAACAAGAGGCCTTTGATCAAATTAAAAAGGCCTTAGCTACTTCCCACGTACTGGTGCCTCCCATGCCATGGAACTGAAAGAGAAGTTTATTATCTTAGCCGAATGCTCAACGATGCTGAAACTAGATATACTCCTTTGGAGAAGCTTTGTCTGTCTTTGTTCTATGCATGCACAAAACTCAAATATTAACTAATGCCTCACATTATATACATTTTGTGCAAAGTTGATATTGTCTGGTACTTACTAAATAGACCTGTCTTGCCAGGTCAATTAATTAAATGGGCCATTAAGCTTACCGCGTTTTCTCTCGAGTATAAGCCACTCAAGGCCATCAAACGCCAAGCAATAGCCGATTTCTTTGCAGAACACCCTTGTGTAGATATGGAGGATCCATGCGCCCCTCCTACTGCATGTATAGATATCGTGTCGTGGGTACTAACCTTTGACGGGTCTAGAACCCAGAAAGGAGTTGGAGCCGGAGTCACAATAACAAATCCGAGAGATGGAGGTTCTCCTATCGGCTAGATACTAAATTGACAAACAACCAAGCCGAATACGATGCTCTCATCATGAGACTCAAACTCCTAGTTTTTATAAAGGCGAGGTGCATCAAGATCTGAGGAGACTCTCAGCTGGTGATCAAACAGTTGACCGGAGAATATGTCTGCAAAGACCCAAATTTGTTGGCCCGTCACAGGATGGCTAGCAGGTTGCTTAGTGGGTTCGCATCATCCACGTTAAGTTATGTTCCCAGAGGCATGAATGTTGAGGCTAACGACTTAGCACAAGATGCTTCAGGTTTTAGGAAGTTTCTACTCACCCTAGAGCACGATGAATTACAAGCCGAAGTGTTAGCTGTTGATCAAATCGACTCATGGAGGCAGTTACTAATTGACTACCTAAAAGATCCCTCCAGTTGTAAGGACCTCAAGGTTAAAAGAAGAGCCTTGAAATACGTGCTCATTGACGATGACCTCTATAAAAAGAGCGTGAATGGAGTACTACTCAAGTGCATTGCCAAAGTAGAGGCCTTGAGGGTCATGGGAGAGGTCCATGAAGGAGTATGTGGATCACACAGAGTGGGGCCAACAATGAAGTGGTTGATCTACCGCCATGACTATTATTGGCCTACTATCATAACTGACTGCTTCCAGTATGCAAAAGGGTGCAAAGAATGTCAGAAACATAGACCAATCCAATAGGTACCAGCCAAGTTGCTGCACTCAATCGTAAAACCTTGGCCCTTCAGAGGATGGGCTATGGACCTCATCGGCAAGATTCACCCACAATCGGTTAAAGGCCACAATTTCATTATCGTGGCTACTGACTAGCTCACTAAATAGGTGGAGGCTCAGTCGATAAAGAGGGTCCATCAGAAAGATGTCATTCAGTTTATCCAACACCAGATCATATATAGATATGGTATTCCTGAGATGATTACCACTGATCAAGGGACGATGTTCACTGGTTCTAATTTTGAGTGTAGGATCTTGGGGAAAGTTACAATTTTGGGGGCCCAAAATTTTTTTAATAGTGGATTTGCAATTTTATTTTGGAAAAAAAAACATAAATAGCCAGGCCTATTATAACAACTTACTTTCAGTAGTCCTATAAAATTTAGCCATAAATTATTTAAGTGAGAGGGTTAAAACAGAAAGAGAAAAGAATCCCTAAAAGAGGGGAGCAATAATCACGCATGATCTCCCAAAAATCAAGCCCTAACATTTTCTCTCAAAATTGTGTCATTCATTATTATCTACAAAATATTCATATCCAAAATGAGAAAATTTAGACGAAAGAATGCAAAAAGAAAAACTAAATTACCAGATCCTCACAAAAAATCTTGATACTTTATACGTGTATAATGCATAAATCAGTGTAATATTAATAAATAATATATGTACACGCAGATTATATACATAGTGTAATGATTATACACTAATTACATAACGTATAATTAGCATATAATATTTACATATTGATTGTATACATATTGTATAATGATTATATGTTGATTACACAATGTATAATTAGTATATAATGTATACACACAAATTACATAGATATTATATAATGATTATACAATGACTACACAATGTATAAATGACTTTTTTTTTCCGTCTTTCATCTTCTCTCCTCTTTATATTTCAATTTTCACAAAGTATTTAATTTGTTTGAGTCAATGGAAGTTTTCGGAATGAATCCATTTTGTTTCTTCCAAATACAATTACAATTACCCTATTTTTTCAAGTTTAGAAATACTGAAGGCATAGACGATGCTTCATTACCAAATGGACAAAAAATTCTACTCTATTGCGATTGTTCTGTGAATTTGTTTTATCTTTTGTGAAGATTTTAGCAAATAAAATTAATAAAACACATACAATTGAATTTTTTATGTTGGAAGAAAATACAATTGAATAATACAAAATAATTTCAGTCAAGAGAAAAAGAATCCACTGGACAAAAATCCCCTTTAAAAGAGGGACTAGGCATTTCGTATAGATGTTAAAGAAGAGAGAGAATGAAAATATTTCGTTAATTTAGGTAAATAAATAAAAGATCCCAAAATTGTAGCCTAATTCACATTAACAAGGTATGTCATAGTTATCCGGCTAATCACAGTAAACTATGAATTCTAATTATTTAAAATGAGTTACAAAAATAAAAGAGGTCTATTTTGAGTTTATAGCTTATATGGACTGCTAATGTAGTTAATTATTCTTTTAATTTTTACTTAGAAAACATTGAAGTTTCTAAGAAATTACAAAAAAGTACAAAATCTTTAGAATAAAAGAAGGAAATAAATATTTTCTTCTTTTTTAACACTAGAAATATTTTAGACCTTGAATTAAATTACTCAAATCTTCATATTAGTAAATAAAATTTCTTGCGAAGGTTCTTATTTTTCTTCTTGACTAACAATGTCCTTAGTGTGTTTGACTTGTCCTGCTAGTATGTTAGGGATTGGGTGTAGTCGTGCCCAATTCCTTGAGGGGGGAATACCTAGCGGTAGGGATCTTTCCGCACTAAAATCCCTTCTTCGGAACTGTATTTCAGTTCTTCGGATGCGTGTGTTTAGGTCTAATGACTGTTGTTTCTTGTTTGTATTTTAAAGCTTGCACAATCATTTTTCCCAATCTGGGAATGTTGCTTCCAGACACGTATTTTATGACCAGAAATTCATGCCTCTGGTTCATAATAAGAGGAGAGCCCTTTATGTTCAGTGCCGATGAGAAGGAGTTCTCGGTCTCATCCTTATTGGCACAAGGTTCATGGAATCTTCATGCTCTTAGACCTCTAGGGTTGTGTCGTGGGTTTGAAGCGGATAGTTTCGGAGTTGATAAACTTGTTTGTACCCACAGACAACATTTTCTGAAAAAGGTTTGTGCCTTGTATTTCTTAAAAAATGAGAGTTCTTGATCCCCTGTGAATTTATGCAACCTCTGCAAGCATTTAAATTTTGCGCGAAAAGTAACAAAATTATTGTCCCTTCTAATTCTTGAAGGAGGCCCCTGCTTCCGTCATTGTCCTCCCCCTTCCCCAACACTCAGAGCTAAGTGTTCGGTCTGAGTGTTGGTTTTTCAACCGTCTGATTTTTTCCCGGAGTCCGGTATGCGTGAACGTAGTACAATTTACTGTTGCTGCCTCGTTAAAAATCTTGCCGGTAAAAACCCTCATAAGGACAAAAACTCGGTTAAGGAAAAAAGTACAATACATATTTTCAGTTCCTACAACATTTCTATGGAGTCGGCCTTCCTTTTTGCCAAGCCAGTCCCGGTCCTGCCATTGTTAGTAAAAAACGGAAAAAAAAGTACTCCCTCAGTTCCAATTTATGTGATACACTTTCCTTTTTAGTTTGTCCCAAAAAGAATGTTACATTTCTATATTTAGAAATAATGTAACTTAAAATTTTACCTTTTACCTTAAGTGAAATGATTTACAACCACACAAATATCTATATATTATTTTAGATCACAAGTTTCAAAAGTCTTTCTTTCTTAAATTATATGCCAAGTCAAACTATATCACATAAATTAGGACGGAAGAAGTAACTAATTTTAGCTCATAGATTTGTCCCTCAAGGTTGCATGCTCGGGTCGAAATCAGCCGTAAAATCTGGAAGAGCTCGCAATTTAACGGTCGAGCGGGTTTGATATGTTAGATCATACTCACTTATTTTGACAGACCATTTGGTTATCCGAATTGTAGGGTTTTCTCCCTGCAATGTGTCTCGTAATGAGAAGGACGTGACCATTGTTATGGGGTGACATTGAAAATACGGTCGGAGCTTCCGGGTGGCCGTAGCGAGAGCTAATGCTAACTTTTGTGGGTTAGGATATCTGGATTCTACCCCCATTAAAGTCTTGATGAGGTAATAATTGGGGATTTAATCAATTCTTTTTTCTCGCACCACAGCCACACTGACTGAGATTTTGGACACGATCATGTAAATTAAAAGATCCTCTAAAGCACTCTGGCGTCCACTTGAACCCATTTTCCTTTTTTAACAAATTGAAAAACGTGTGGCATCGGTCTGAAGATCGTGACACGAACTTGTCTTAAGCAGCGACTTTGCCTGTTAATATCTGCACCATCTTCACATTCTCCAGCACCTCTGGCATTTCTTGGATGACCTTACTTTTTTCCGGATTCATCTCTATCCCTCGGTTCAAAATGAGAAAACCTACGAACTTGCCCGACCCCACCCCAAAGACACATTTTCGGGATTCAGCTTCATATTGTGTGTGCGTTAGATGTCAAAGGTTTCCTGTAAAAAAGGTAAGGTGATCCTCTGTTTCTAGAGGCTTAATAAGATTGTCATATATACATACTTCCATCGACTTCCCAATTTGTTTTTCGAACATTATATTTACCAACCTTTGATACATTGCCCCTGCATTCTTTAAACCGAAAGGTATTACATTGGAACAGAAAATTCCATAATTAGTCATGGAACTTTGATACGTTTCCCCTGAACTTGCGAAGTCTATCAAAGAACTTTCGCAAGTGTATGATGTGATATGAGCTTTCCCGTGACTTGATTATGATGTCATCCATATAGACTTTTATCTCTTTGTGCATCATGTCATGGAAGATGGTGGTCATTGCTCTCATGTAAGTTGCGTCGGCGTTCTTGAGGCCGAACGACATTACACGATAGTGGTATACTCCCCACAGAGTGATAAATGTTGTTTTCTGTGCATCTTCTCCGCTCATCAGGATCTGATGGTAATCGGTGAAGAAATCCACGAATGATTGTAACTCATGCTTCGCACAATTATCGATGAGTATGTGTATGTTTGGAAGTGGAAAATTATCCTTAGAACTAGCTCGGTTGAGTTCACAGTAGACCACACAAATTCGGATCTTTTCGTCTTTCTTTGGTACGGGCACGATGTTGGCCAACCATATGGGGGTATGGAGTTACTTCCACTACTCCAGATTTTATATGCTTTTCAACCTCATCTTTGATTCTTATGCTTAGATCAGATTTGAATTGTTGAATTTTCTGTTTGACCGGGGGTGAAGCCCTCGTTTATTGTTAGCTTGTGGGCTACTATGTCTATGCTTAACCCAGGCATATCCGCATATAACTATGCAAATATGTTGACGTATTCCCGTAGTAGATTTATCAATTCTTCTTTCCTTGGTGCATCCAAATGCATATTTATCCCGATTTCCTCAACTGTTTCCCCATCCCCGAGGTTAATTACTTTGATTTCGTTCTAATTAGGGTTTTGCCTATTTTCGTAGTGATCTTCTTCGTCGACGAGATCCTTTGGAAACTCTGCTTTTTCGCCGTACTCCTCATATTCCTTTTCCTCTGTATCACTAGTCTCGCGACATGTCATGACATTACGAGTTGTTTTATTATTATTACTGAAAAGCATGACAAATCATGGTTAGTGTATAAAAATAATATTAATAAAATTAAAGACTGTTTTTGCATAAACTGAGGCTTTCATTGATATTGATAAAGAAAGTACAAATTATGGTCCTGACTCAGATCAAGATCGAGTCATTTCCTTTTTTTCAAACATTACTTAAAAAATAAAGATGCAAATGGAGAATGTTTGGGCCTTAGCCTATTTTCACCAATTTTTGAAAGAAAATTTAAATTCATTATCTCTATCGAGGAGCCAAAAGCGGGGTAAGGGTCCAGTTAGAAAACTAATCGCCCGGATCAGCATTGCGGATGGTGGGTGCTTCAAAGAATTTCTCCAATATCACGACACACTCTTCCTCCTAGAACAGTATCCCTAAACCCTTTTCTACATCTCCGTCGTTGTGCATGGACATTCTTACTGGGAATGACTAGTACAGGCCTGGAAACGATTTACGTAACTGTGGAGGACTTCTGTTCTTCTGATCAGCATCAGAGGCTTCTTCAGAACTTGAGATGCACCCAAGACCAAATTGGTACTCATTTGTCGGAATTGACACCAACTCCTTGATGCCCTGGAGCTCTTTGCTAGGTTCGAACCCGTTCTGAAGCATTGTTGTGGCAATCATCTTATAGACTGGTGGCATAGGGCTTTCCTTATCGTGTCACCCATGCTATCTTTTATGGCATAACCACAAACGGGGAAACCAAGTACTACGACCTTGTCTCAGTCATCCTAACTGGCATATACCGAGCCTTAGGTCAATGCCGAAACCTACATAGGTACTTCCAAGGGTGCAACCTTCTAGTGCAATGGTGGATCATCAAACACCTCAACAAAATATTCGAAATATAGAGAAGATAACCTTAAAGTCACTTACCCAAATTTCGGGAACCAAACCAAAAATGGGTGGGCTTTTATCTTTTCTAGACTCCGAGAGGACAACATCCAATGGAGATTTCCCGACTTTATAACCGAGACCATAGTTGTGAGAGGTAGAAAATGCCCTTTCCTACCACCTATGGGAATCCGTGAAATCCAACCATATGTACCTATTAGGGTCCTAAGAAAGTTCGGAAGGAGACAAGTAATACCCCAAGTAGGGAACATGGGGGAGTACGTGGTCAACTATGAAGGAAACAGAATCAGATGGGTTGCCAACATCATTCGGGTAGCGATAAAGACTATGTACATTGGTTGATAGCACACTTGCAAGGCACCCTCACACTAGGGCCCAATCACTAGTGTAGCCATGACAGGGATTCAAAGGCAGAGGTTAAATCCTGCCGCATCCAGAGACAAGCTGATGATCGAGATACTAGGTATCTAGAGAACATGGAGCATGACCAGACCAACATAGCCAGTCTGACCGAGGAGTTGGACTTCACTCATGAGTGTCTAGAGGACTTGGATACTCGCATGATGAGAGCCATGGACGAGACTGCTCTTATGACCTTCGCAGAGAAGGTTACTGAGTTGATTCACTGCTGGTGTCTACTCATCTCCGGATTCAGACTTCCATTCTAAGGGCCAAGAAAACTCAAACAGACAGAGCCTTATCATCCGCCACTGGAGGCGCCTTCTTCTGATTTTACTATTTTATTCATATTTTGTAACCCCACTAGGTAAAACTTATTATTAATGAATGATTATGGGGCAGTGGTTAAATAAATTTTTGGCACAATTTATGCTTCAAACGATTAGAAATCCTTGGAGTAACGAGGTTTAGGATTGCGGATATTACAATTGCTTATGTGCTTATATGATATAACTGCTTGTGTGTTTTCATTTGTTTTGCCTGAATTCTTGATTGGTCCCAAATTTCGAACACCAACCTAAAAGAAAAATACCAAAACTAAACTAAATTTGCACCTTCTCTTAAAGGTTGATTTGATACCAATGGACATTCCTGCAGCGAAAATGCCACATCACCAGTCATCGATTTGGTTAGCAACGAAAAGAATGATGAGTCTCTTAGGGAAAGGATCCGCAAGATTAATGCAAAGATTGACTTGGCTAAATTCAAGATGAAAGAGGTTGATGAAATTCTAAAGTTGGGGAAACCTCGCAGATGAGTCTCCCGAGCGGAAACATCGGTGTCAGAACCACCCCGACGAGGTCAAGAAAATGGTCGATGACTATATCCAATTGTTCAAAACACCTAAGTAAGAATCAGAGTTGCCTGAGATATATCATATGCCGTATGAGGAATCAAGTGGGGTACCTGAGGGAGTCAACCCAACTACTGATGAAGTTGTCCACTATTACGGGATGCCACAAGTGCCTCCCTATACGTCATCTCCTATGTGGTGGGCGATTTACCTCAAAGCTCACACTTTGCTTTTTAGAGTTGCACACAGGTTGGTGCAAAATATCGAGTTGTATGATGGATTGAGAGCCTCCGGATCAACGTGTGTCAGCTCCGACATCCTCCCAACTTGTGCACCCATATATTCTCATACGAGGTGCATTTTCCATAAGAATCAGCCTAGCCACACCATAGAAGAGTGTGTGGCCTTCAAAAGGAGGGTTGTCAGATTGATTAACAAGAAGGTCATTCGTAACTTATAAGGCCCACACTCCTTATTGGTCTACGACCCCATCATGCCCAGTGAAGGAATCACCATTGAAACCCAAGTCTGGCTCTACGACTTCACAGTCTTCGAAGACTCGTATGCAGATCTCTTCTCTATTTTGGCCCGCACCGGCAAGGTTCGACCAATCAAATTTACTTGGAAACTCTTCATCATCACTTCAAGGAGGAAGATTTACTTGTACCATTCAGGGGCACAGGGGCACGACATTGAGGAATGCGAAACCTTCAAGTTTGAGCTGGAGCATCTTGTCAACATTAGTCAGATCTGGGTTGTTCTACCCGGTCGCTACTAAGAAAGCAGTCGGGAGAATACGTAGTCATAAGGACGACGACCCGCCATGGCTTTAAGGAAAAGTCATATTTTGGGTAGTTTAGGCGTCCCCCTTTATTTTCAATTAAAATGTTGTCCGCTCCCTCTTTTTGTAAAATAAACTACGTTTGACTTGATGTTCTCAGGAGGGATATATATGAAGCTCTTATCGGGTCTAGTCTGGGAATGATTCGGGTAGAAGAAATTAGGATGAATTTTTATGTAACCCAAACTACGTAAGGGCCTGATTTCCCGCTGAGGGATACGTAGGCATTCTACAAAAGACTCAACCCGTATATTATATAAATTATAATCCCCCTATTTATAGAAGAGTTTTTGTGTCAACGACGTCGTGGTGGAAAATTGACCACAAACCTTCAAACCAAAATCCTAAAAAGCCTGAAAATATCCAAAATGTCAAAAATACCCCCAGAATAGAAAATTAATCAAGAGTTCGGATCGAATACATGAGTCTATGTGCTTTATCTGCAACTTGTATGTGATATCTTGTATTATTATTTTCCAACTATCGTTGCTAACATTATTTTCCTTTTAATTATTCTTTTCTTATAGAGGGGTTAATCCGTGTTGTATTACATATGTATACTTCACCAGATCGAAAGCCGCAACAGCATCCCTAAATGATCAAAATCAAGAGAAAATAACTGGTAATCCCGAAGACGCACGTAAGAAAAATGCTTTGGTCATAGATGACACCGTACCTCAGGACCTTCAGAATCCGGCACCTCACAAGGACCTCATTAATTTGTTGTTTAGAAAGATCATGGACCTCTAGGAACAAGTTGCGAAGAACGAAGCTATCAATGCTTCCAGAGAGGCAGCCACTGAAATAAGAAGGCCTCCAACGCATTTTCCATCAATGAACTCACCTGTACTCGAACACTTCCCAGCTACTAATACCCATGACGGTACCTCATACTAAACCCCTCATCTAGAAAATTCCACCTACATAGTTGGGACTTCCCATTCAGCGCGTTCTTATTAGGCACCACCTACTTATGCTGACCCAACATACACTAAAGTACCGCCACTCATCCAACACCTATAAATGTTGGCACTTCTAGAAGCCGCCCAACACACTACAAAGTATTTTTTCATACTCCAATCACCCCTATTGACTCTTCACCCGAGCTTGACCATTATGAAAAAAATGGAAAAGGCGTGGAGGGTTAAATAAGATAGAAGGGATTAAGAGATAGAGCAAACGAGGGTAGACCTGCTCGAGAAATCCAACCGAGGAAAATTAATGGGCCTAAGCTACGGCGACTTGTGCATGCATCCGGACCTAGACTTGCTTGAGGGCTTCAAAGTATCAAAATTTAAACTCTTTAACGGGACAGGAGATCCTAAAGCTCATCTAAGGGCATATTGGTACTAACTGGTCAGAATCAAGAGAAACCAGTCTCTGATAATGAGGTTATTCAGCCAAAGCCTCACAGGAGAGGCTATTCAGCTGAAACCTCACATGAGAGGCATTAGAATTGTTCATGGATCAAGACATCCGTCGTTTGGACTCCTAGGAAGACATGGCATGGGCCTTCATGGATAGATTTTGCTTTAATGTGGAAACCTTACCCAACCGTTATTACTTGGAGAAAATCAAACAGAAATCTACTGAGAGCTATCGCGAGTATACGAGTAGATGAAGGGTAGAAGTCGCTCGAGTACAATTACTAATGAGCGAGGAGGAACTAGTCTCGGTCTTCATCCAATCGCAGGAATTAGATTATTATGATCGTATGTTATCCATGGTCGGGAGGCCATTCTCTGAATTGGTAAAAATGGGAGAGGCGATAGAAGATGGCCTCAAATCTGGAAAGATCATTAGCATAGCCAACAAGGCTGGCCTGTCAAGCACTACTGGGCTGCAAGGAAAAACATGAAGGACGTGGCAAATGTCTCCCATACACCTAGCCCAAGAAGGAGTGATCACAATCCACCTTCGACATATATCAGTATCCTCCCCCAAGGAACTACATACTATCTCCATACAACCCTGTGCCGATATACTACGCACAACCCAATTATCAAACACCAGCTCCAACCTATAAAGATCTACACCCAAACTATCAAACACCAAAACCCACTTAACAAGCTCTATCACCAAATCACCAAGTTCCTGCATCCGCTTACCAAGCACCCCAAAATCATCGAAATTAGCCACCTTCAGTTATGTATGATTTGATATGTTCGAACTTTGAGAAGAAGCCTCCACAGTTGTTCACTCTGCTTCTCAAAACTTGAACAAAATTTTTCAAAAGATTAAATGCTACCGGAATCATTCAAATCATTCTGCCAAAGCCGGCTAACCATGGAAGCCGCTTCTATAGAGTTGATCAATCTTGTGCATATTACTACAGAGGGAATGGGCACGATACAGAGGACTGCCTCAATTTGAAACACAAGATATAAGATCTGATTGATAAATGAAAGATCATCTTAGAAATGGTAGCGCCTAACGTAAACACAAATCCTCTGCCCAATCATGGTGTAGCCCATATACATATGATTGAACTGGAAGAGGATTGGGCTATATGCAAGCCGTTAATCCAAGAATCCGTTAAGATCTTGGAACAAACAGTCGCCTCCCTTACTCTGCAAAAGTGACCCAATTTCAAAGTGTTGATCCCTACACCATTTGTGGTTCAAGTACCGTAAGAAATAGTCCCAGCCTCAAGGAAAGAGTTCATCGTTCAAGCGACCATAGCTCAAGGAATGACAAGGCCGGGATGTTGTTATACTCCCGAAGAATTAGGGCACGGAGTGCCCCGAAAGGAGGGAAACCAAAAAGGCTCATCACCAAAGGAGAGGCCGATGACATTTAGTGCAGAATGCAGCCAAAAGAATATTCTATTGTTGAACATTTAAAGAAGACACCAACTCAAATATCGGTAATGGCGTTGCTCTTGAGTTCATTGCAATATCGCTAACCTTAATGAAAGTATTGGACGAGGCCCATGCCCCCGCATGAACAAGCAACAAAGAATTAGCCGACAAGGTAGGCCATGCCATTGGGGCCCACCAGATTTCCTTCACTCCTGATGAGTTTCCAAATGAGGGACCAACCCATAACAAGACTTTCTACATCAATGTCAAGTGTAGAGACAAAGTCATAGCTCGGGTACTTGTCGATAATGGGGTCGGTCTCAATACATACCCCGAATCTATATTGAAACAGATGGGTTATAATGTTGGAAAAATACTCCAGAGTCGTACCAACGTAAGAGCTTTCGATGGACACAATGTGATTCCATTGGTGAGGTATACCTCAACATACAGATGGAACCCGTCGAGTTCACCCCTGAGTTTCAAGTTATGGCAATCAGCGCCAGTTACAATTTGTTGTTGGGAAGGACTTGGATACACATGGTCCGAGCTAAGGCTGGCCAATGGGCTGGGATGGCCCGACCCCGACCCGACCCCATCCCGAGCCCGCCCTGGTCTCACCCCGACCCCGCGTAAAAAAAAATAGTGGCGGGACTTGAACTCGGGTCGGGACAATGTCTCGTCCCGCCACTGTTTTTTTTTATGCGGGGTCGGGGTGAGACCAGGGCGGGCTCGGCCATCACCAGCGCCTTCTCGAACTCGGGTCGGGACAATGTCTCGTCCCGCTGCACTGAGCCCGCCCAGGCCCGCCCGACCGACCTGCCGAGCAGATTCACCAGGCCAGGCCCGAGTTCTCACCCTTTGCAAATATAGTCGTTGCACCAACGACCATTTTCGATTTTGGCCGTTGGGCAACGACCATTTTAGGCCTCCCCCCTCCCCCAACCTCCCTACCCCTTAATATTTATTTTTTACCCATAAGTTATTATATTTACACTTTAAATCAATTTTCCAACTATAAATAACTCATTTTCTCTTCATCTTTCTCACAAATCTTCCTACAATCTCTCTAATCTCTCAATATCTCTCTCTATAAGTCTACATTGTTTACTAAATATTCAATTTTATTTATTCATTAGGGAATTGGGAGTGAAGTTGGCAACTAGCTTGAGGATCTTCCATCGAGCAAAGTTTCAATTTTCAACCTCTCGATTACACGTCGACGTTACGTCGGCGTTTGGTACATTCGTTCCTTCATTAAATTATTATTGTCTGTTTATTTTATTTAGCGCACTTAATTTTATTATCTTTAATTATTTATTATAATAATTAAAATGAAAGGATTAAGAGGTATGTTTAAGGGTAAGAGTGCTTCTTCTAGTAGGGGCAATCAGGGCAAGGGTACTTCTTCTAGTCATTTTATTCCTACACATGATGATTTTGTTGATATTCAATATTTTCCTACAATACCATTAGATTTAGACGAGGAGCTATTTTCTGGAACTCAAGAAGACTTTAATTTAGACGATGATCTAGATGATACACTCACTAATGTTGATGACAACACACCCACTAGTGCACCTTCAACTGAAATACCTCCTATTCCCCCTGGTATGAGACGAGGTCCAGCAAAATGACCATTAAAATCAGATGCATAGACATTTTTTGATAGGGACGTAGAGAATCAAGTAGCTATATGTAAAATTTGTACAAATGTTTTAAAATTTAAAACTGAAAAAGGTCACGGTGGGACGGGGGGTTTAATTAGACACGTAGTAAGTGCTCATCCAGCTAGGTATGCCCAATACCAGGCTTCAAAATCGGGTGCACAAACGCCCGTTCCATCGGGACAAGGTTCACATACTGATACTGTTCCGGACCAAGTATAGGGTCAAATTAACCCTATGACGGGGGGAATTGTAGGCACTAAATACAATAAACATAGAGATAGGGAAGCAATATCAAAATTAGTTGATGTGGAGGGTTTGCCTTTTTCATTTCATTCATCTCCCGGTTTTATTCATTACATTAGAGATATATATAAAACTCTGCTTTTAACGATTTTTCTAGATCAACTGTTAAGAGAGATGTATTTAAATCCGCGCATGAATATCAATAATATTTACGTTATTCATTATATCATTTTAATGGCAAAGTATCTATCATGTCTGATATAGGTCGTAGTACTAACGACCATGATTATTTAACTGTAACTTGTCATTGGATAGATTATAAATGGTCTATGCAAAAACGTATTTTAGCGTATAGATATATAGATGATAGGCACACTGGTACTTTTATTGCAGATAATATTTATCAAGTGTGCCATTATTACGGAATAACCGATAAAATTATGACTATTACATTAGATAACGCTTCTTCTAACAATTATGCAATTACAATTTTAAAAAATAGTTTAACTCCATCTTTTCCAGATCATTTTCATATAAAATGCGCGTGCCATATATATAACTTAATTGTAAAGGATGGTCTATCACTTTTTGAAGACATTCTTAGTAAAATACAATTTGCTATAAACTTTATTTTTAAAAGTAATAAAGTACAACGTAGAAAAGAATATAAAAAAACTTGTCACGATTGTGGACTATCTTATAGAAAAATTCCACAAGAAGTATCCACTAGGTGGAATTCTTTATACGAGCAACTACTTGTTGCTTATGACTATAGAATACCTATAACTTTATTTTTTAACTCTCATAATAAAAATCCAGTTGATATGATTTTAGATAGTGATTGGGTAAAAATTTCCGAACTTATTGTATTTTTAGAGAAATATTTTCAAGCAACAAAAGAATTTTCCGGTATATATTATCCTACTATTTCAACTATGTTGTTTTATATAACTCTATTATTTTTATTACTTAGTGAATATATGGAAAAACCAGCTTATAAGGCAGCTATTAAAAAAATGTTTGTCAAAATAAAAAAATATTTTATTCCTATTCCCACTATTTATATCATTGGTTCTATATTAAATCCTATTATTAAAATAGACGGTACTAAATCACTAATTGAAACTATTTACGATTGTATAGAAGTACTACCACCTCCAAGTCCCAAAAATCTAAATCACCCACCACCTATTGAACAAACTAAAGAAGAAGTGTTGTCTAGCGTAGAACACCAATGCAAAAAAATATATAGATTTTATCAACAAGAAAATGCTAGTAACTTACCGGCTTCCATACCATCTTCTTCATCTTCAACACAACCTCACAAAAGACATCTTTGTTTCTGCGCTAGTATTAAAAGCCTCGGAAATAGAATGTGCGCAAATACCTCTACTACTAACCAAATTAGCGAGTTGGATATTTTTGTTTTGCAGGGTTCTGTACCGTATCAAGAAGTTATCAATGAAGATGGACATGAAGACTTGCTGAAATACTGGAGGGGGAATGAGAAGACCTTTCCGACACTTTCATTGATGGCCCGAGATGTTTTGAACATTCAAGCGTCATAAACTGCGTCTGAAACCTCTTTTTCTACCGACAGATATCAAATAGGAGACCACAGACACTCATTAGCCGGAGACAGCTTGGAAATTGTAGTATTATTCAGAGATTGGATACGAGCGGAGCGGAGAAGGTGCGGTCAACCGGAGATCAACGAAGAAGAAGATGAAAACTACAACGAAATATTAACCGAAGGTAGTGGAAGCGACGTGGATCAATTTGACCAACAAATACCAATTCCAACCGAAGAACCACAGGAAATCATCAAGCAATTAGAACAGGTTTTTTTTAGAATGTAATTTTTTTAATTGCAATTTTATTATATAATTTGCAACTTTTGGACAACACCACAAAGTTGCAATTTAGATTTTAGACAATTGTATTTGTATTACAAAAAAATCATATGTCTATTAAATAATATAAGAGGCACAAAAACAGCATTGGGATGTTTTTATTACATTATCTTGTCTTGTTTTATTGAGTTTTTTTTATACATATGTTATTTTAAAAAAAAAAAAAAAGAAGGAAAACCCGACGGACTCGCCCCAGGCCCGACCCTCGACTGATATCGACGGATCGGGATCGACGGATCGATCAAGTCCCGCCAGACCACCGACGACCGACCCCTTCGCCCGCCCCGCCTCGACCACCCGCCAGGACCGGCCCGCTGGACTTGCCCGGCCATCGCCACCTCTAGTCGGAGCAGTACCATCATCTGTCTACCAATCATTAAAGTCCGTATGGAAGAATCATGAAGTGGTAATTCATAGAGTGGGTAGCATTTATAACTACCCCAATAACTCCGTACTAGTAATGGAGGAAATCCCCAAGCAATATAATCAATTTTTTTTAAAAAGAAATAATTATTAAACACTAAGTAAATAAATATTCATTCGATAATTATATAATTAATAGATTCTAAACTTTATGATTCACAATTCATAATTAATACTTAGACATCATCTATTTTATTTCGTTTTGAGGTTTGTTTATCTAGGAAATCATGTCAAATGTGGTAAATTTACCCGAACATTGTTATCTGTTCATCGAAATTTTTTGAATCTATTACTTATCAGTTATCACAAAAATTTGAATCTATTAATTATATAATTGTCGAATGAATATTTATTTACTTAGTGTTTAATAATTATTTCTTCTTTTTGAATTTGATTCTATTGTTCAAAAATAGAAAATAAGCTAAAAAGTAATTTCAACATTTCATGTTTTATAAGTCTCTGTGTCAGCCATTCGGAAGGGCATTAATAATCACTTGAGCAAAAATTAGTGAAGCGGAGCCAAGCCCATCCTAAATAACCTAATAATTTCATGGATAAGAAGAATCATAGCCCCATCTATGAGGTCATAGTTGGAGTACGGACTAAAAACTTTCAAATTTTCAGCTCCTTGATAGTTTAATGTTCATCTAATTGTACACGAGGTTTGTGTTTAACTTGTACTATTTTCGGCGGGTCGTCCCCCCTTCCTATGGGTTCTTGCACCGACCTAGTGACACACCAACCACGCCACTTCTCTTTCTCAGATCACTCTCCTCCTTAATTTACAAAAAAAAAAACTAAATAGAAATAGGCTTGAACATGCGAAGGAAATGACCTAGTAATTTGCAGGCTTTGAGTCACTACTTGCTTCATCATTTTTTGGCCTGTTTGCTCCCCTCTTTTAGGGATTATTTTCCCTTTCTGTTTTAACCCTCTCAGTTAAATAATTTATGGCTAAATTTTATAGGACTACTGAAAGTAAGTTGTTATAATAGGCTTGGCTATTTATGTTTTTTCCTAAAATAAAATTACAAATCCACTATTAAAATTTTTTTGGGCCCCCAAAATTCTAACTTTCCCCAAGATCCTATATTCGAAATTGGAGCATTTAATTTTGCTTATAACTATATGAATTGGATTGTCTTCTTCTTATAAAAGTAAAATTTATTAATTAAATTGTTGGAGGGATGTATTGCATGAATGATCTATATCCTAAATGGGTTCGGCTCGACTCCTTTAATCTTTGCTTACTTAATTATCATTGCACATCGGGATGGCTAACACGGGGACTTATCGGCATGAAATGTTGAGATTACTTTCTAGCTTATTTTTTATTTTTTGATTATATTCTTTATTAGTGGTAATGTTAAACAATAGAATCAATTTATAATTCACAATTGATAATTACTCATGTGTCCCAATTTATGGGAATCATTTTCTTTTGGTCAGTCATAAAAAGAATATCACTTTTCTATATTTAGAAATAATTTAATTTTATGAGATTATTAAACCATATATTTCAAAAAAAAAAATCTGTATAATACCACATAAATTGAGATGGAGTGAGTAATGCTTAGGCATCATCTATTTTATTTCATATTGAGGTTTGTTTATCTAGGAAATCATGTCAAATGTGGTAAATTTACCCGAACATTGTCACCAGTGCATTCTGTCCGTTTATTGCAAAATTTTGAATCTATTACTTATCACAAAATTTTGAATCTGTTAAACATATAATTATCAAATGAATATTTATTTACTTAGTGTTTAATAATTATTTCTTCTTTTCGAATTTGATTTTATTGTTTGAAATTAGAAAATAAGCTAGAAAGCAATTTCAACCTTTCAAGTTTTATAAATCTACGTGCCGGTCATTCAGAAGTTCATTAATAATCACTTGAGAAACCAAGCCCATCCTAAATAACCTTACTCCCTCTATCCTAAAAAGATATTAATTTATTCCAAAAAGATTGACACATTTCTCTATTTAGAAATAATTTGTTTTATGAAATGATTTGCACCACACAATTATCTAAGGCTTGTTTTGGATCATACATTTTAAAAGTCTTTCTTTATCTCATAAATTTCATGCTAAGTCAAACTAAGATAATCTTTTTGGGACGGAGGGTGTAATATTCTAATCCAAAATAGCATAATGTACGCGAATGATATACTATATATATATTGTCTTTTTTCGTCTTGATGATACTTGCTTTTTGTTTGCTAATTTAATGGATAAGAAGAATCATAGCCCCATCTATGAGGTCATAGTTGGAGTATGGACTAAAAACTTCCAAAGTTTCAGCTCCTTGATAGTTTAATGTTTATCCGATTGTACACTAGGTTCATGTTTAACTTGTATTATTTTCGGGGGGTCATCCCTCTTTCCTACGGGTTCCCTGCCGATTCAGTGACACAATAATCATGTCTCTTCTCTTTCTCTGATAATAAAATTTGTAAAATTGTATTAATTTCCTTTGTGAAGTCTTTCTCATTAATACAAAATATATATAGGTGTACAATGTAGAATTCTTATATAATAGAGACCTTAATTCTATCATAATTACATAACACTAAATATGGTAAATATATTACATTATACACATTATACACGGCTAATACACCCCATCAGTCTGAGCGGGAGGAGGTCAGACGCTAAGGTTGGATCTGAAATCAAGAAAGAGGTGTCGAGGAAGGCCTTTTGTGAATATATCTGCTTACTGATAAGAGGAGGGCACATGTAAAACTTTGACGTGACCGAGAGAAACCTTCTCACGAACAAAGTGGATGTCCATCTCAATATGCTTGGTTCGCTAATGCTGAACCGGATTATGAGATAAATAGATAGCAGATATGTTATCACAATAAATAAATTAAAGAAGCCTTACGCAACGGACACTGGAGTTCCAAAAGAAGGTTACGGAGGCAACAACATTAGGAACACCTCTGTACTCCGCTTCTGCGCTCGAACGGGATAATATGGCTTGTCTCTTGGCAAACCACGAAATGAGATTATCCCCCAAGAACACACAGTAGCCTGATGTGGATCGTCGCATGTCCGGACATCCTGCCCAATCAGTATTCGTATATGCTAACAACCTGGTTGGTGCTAAGGGGTAGAGATGCAATCCATAATCAAGTGTGACCTTAACGTATCGAATGATACGTTTTAGGGAAGTGAAATGAGGCTCCCCGAGGGAATGCATGAATAAACATACATGCTGAACATCATAAGCAATATCAGGTCTGGTGAAAGTAAGTTACTGTAGTGCACCTGCAAGACTCTGGTAGAGAGTGGGATCTGACACATGATCACCATCCAAAGCACCGAGCTTTGATTTAGAATCAACTGGAGTAGATATGATCTTGCAATTTTCCATTTTCGTCCTGTACACAATCTCCTCTTCATACTTACGCTGACAAAGGAACATAGTGTCTACAGATCTAGTCACTGAAATCCCCAAAAAATAGCTCAACTTTCCTAAGTCAGTTAGAGCAAATTCTGTTTTGAGCAGTGTAATGATCTCATTTTTCAACAACTCAGATGAGGTAGTAAGCACAATATCATCCACATATAATAATAAATATGTAATGCTACTACCTCTATGAAAAATAAAGAGAGAATCACACTTGTTGCATACAAACCCAAACAACATGATATACTGGGCAAAGCGATCATACCACGCTCTAGGGGCATGTTTCATGCCACAAACTGACTTACGGAGATGACATACATATTGAGGGGCAGATGGATCGACAAAACCAGACGGTTGGTGCATGTAAACAATTTCTTTTAAATCCCCATGTAGAAAGACATTTTTCACGTCAAGCTGATGAATCGACCAATGCTTACCCATAGCAATGCCCAGAACTGTGCGAATAGTGGCCGGTTTTACAACCGGACTAAAAGTTTCACCACAGTCAATACCCTCCTGCTCATTTGTGCCATTAACCACAAGTCTTGCCTTATATCTCTCAAGGTCACCACTGTCTCTGTATTTGTGACAAAAAAAGCCACATGAATCAGACCACATTCACCCCTCCGATCTAGGAACCAAATCTCAAGTGTGATGTTTCGTTAAAGCATGAAATTTCTCACACATAGCTGCATTCCAATTTGGGTCAGTTTGGCCAATTTTGGGTTTTTGGGAATTGGGGAAATTGTCTGAGTGGATAAGTTAAAATGGACTTTGGATTTGAAAATCCCGTGTTGGGCATGAGTTTTCAATGGTGCGAAGGGGCAGGGGTGTGCGGGGTGGGTCTGCTGGGTGTCAGGCCAAAATATTGGTTCGAGAATGGTAGTTGCTGGTTGTCAGTGGTTGGATCGGGTAATGGGTGGGTGTCGACGGTGGTGTCGATGGGTGGCGGTGGGGGTGCTGGTTGGGTTGTCGGAGGTGACGTTGGTTCCGATCTAAAAGGTGTACCTGGTTGGGTTGGGTAGGTGGTCGGAGGTGGTGACTGTTCAGAGATGGAGGATGTGGCAGTGTTCTATGGCAGAGACGATTCCGGCGGACTACCAGTGGCGACAGGGGCTATCAGAGGTGATGGTGGACCAAAGGACTGTCTGACAGTGGACACTCTTACCGACGGCGATAGCGGACCAGAGGACTGCCTGAAGGTGGACGCCATTACCGGCGGTGACGTTGGGGCTGTGGTGGTAGTGCGTTGGAGTTCGTGAAGAATAACGGGGGAGATGCCAGTCTCATCAAGAAAGGTGTAGTCCATGTTGCAATTTTTTTGGATGTTTGCAAACGGAAAAACCGTCTCATCAAACTTGACGTGACGAGAAACATGAATTTTACGAGTGGACAAGTCATAGCAAAAACCCTATGGTTAGGTGGAAAACCTAAAAAGACACATGGAGTGGTTCGGGGTTCTAACTTATGAAGGGTGGAAGACGCGAGATTGGGATAAAACAGGCAATCGAAAATCCGAAGAAGGTCATAGAAAGGGATCCGTTGGTATAATATTTCTGTTGGGGTGATGTTATAAAGAGTGCTAATAGGTAAAATATTAAGGACGTATGTCGCCATTTTGACTGCATAAACCCAAAACGAGGGAGGGAGAGAGGCATGAATCAGGAAGGTACGAACCATATTATTTATAGTGAGAATGATTCGTTCGGCTTTGCCATTCTGAGGGGTGGTGTGAGGACACGAAAATTGAAAAACTATGTCATTATTTTTGTAAAATTTGTGAAACGTGGAATTATTAAATTCCCGTCCATTATCACATTGAAAAGATATTATGACTCTTTCAAATTGGGTTTTGATAAAAGTACAAAATTAAGAAATGTGGCAAAGACTTCCGACTTGAACTTTAGTTGGTAAATCCAGATAAAGTGAGAGTAATCATCTAATAAAACAAGATAGTATTTATGACCTAGAGAGCTAGTAATGAGAGAAGTCCACAAATCAGTATGAATAATATCAAAAAAAAAGCAAATGTAACACTAACAGATGAATAAAACGGAAGGCGAACATGTTTGCCTAATTGACAAGAAACACAGTTTTGGGTAAGTTTTCCATTACAATGAATAAAATTATTGCTTCTCAGAAAATTAAAAATAGGAACTCATAAGTGGCCAAGCCGATTGTGCCAAGTTGACGGAGAGAGAGCAGCAAAGGAAGTGTGTGAACGGGAACTGGCAGCGGAAGTGGGTGTGAAGGGACATAGGTCCCCTATGCTATCACATCTCGTAAGAGGTGTCCCGGTACGTAGATCATTCAAACTAAAACCAAAAGGATCAAAATCAATAGACACAGAATTGTGACGAGTAAATTTCCTAATAGAGATTAAAATTTTAATGATGTTTGGGGCATACAAGACGTTATTTAGGGAGAAGGGTGGGTGAGGTGGTTGCGTTATCATATCATTGAATTGAAATGTGGTGACCATTGCCAACTGTAATAAATTGAGAAGACTTTGAACGAAATAGTTGTGAGAGATTACCTGAAGACCGGGTGAGATGAGATGTGGCTCCCGAATCAATGTACCAATTTTCATCAGGCTGCTGGAGGCTTAACGTGTTAAAATCTTGGCTCAAATCTAAGTGGGCCAGACTGTTGTTGGGCCACTGCCGAGAAGTGGGCTTGTTGTGAGGTAGTGGTCGCAGGTCGTGGGCCTGACTACTGACCCAATAGACCTGCCTGTCATGTGTTGTAATATTAGGCTGCTGGAACAGACGCTGGGTACGAAGAAGAGGCCCAGTGGCCTTTGCTGGGCCACTGTCCTAGGCTTGGAAATGGGACAGTGATGTTGGGCTGTTGGTACTGTCCATCACAGCCACCACACCCGCGGCCCCTGCCATATTTTCCATTTTCGCTGCCTTTTCCGTCCTTGCCACCACCGCGACTGCCCCGCGATGATTCGTTTTCCGGCGGTGGTGGTCCGGTGGTGGGTTGATTTTCAACCGCTAAGATCTTCTGATTATGCTCGTCCTACTTAGCACGACGGGTTTCTTCCAGCAATAATTGTGACCGGGCTTTGTTGAAACTGGGAAGAGGGTCGGCTTGTTGAATCATTGTGGCCAGGGTATTGTATTCACCTTTCGGAAGACCAACAACTAACTGAAGGACCATTTTAGTTTCAGAGACGGGCGTCCCCACATTAGACAATTGGTCTGCAACCAGTTTTAGTTGTTTGCAATACGCAGACATGTTGGAAAATTTTTCAAGACATGTATTATTGAATTATTCCTCCAAGTAAACTGCACGGGTGTGCTTATTGTCCTGAAATATTTCTTCCAAGCGTATCCATAATTCACGAGCCGATGTGCCGGTGTTCATTATTGTAAGGAGCAAGTCCTTAGAAACAGTCTCATATATCCATTGTTTGACAAAGGTGTCAAAACAACGACATGTCGGGTCATCAATCTCACTGGGGAAAGGGAGGGAGTCGTCAATATGATCAAGCACGTTATAGACACATGCATGAATATGGAGAAGTTCAACCCATGGAGAATACTGATCGTCTTCTTGATCAAGAACGATAGGGATAAAGTTCTTAATGTTGGTTACAGTGAGTGCGGGATGAGCAAATGGTGAAAAAAGGGATGTGGGTGTGGTGGGGTTGGCGACTGATGAGGATGATGCCAGTTGGGAAGAGGAAGGAGGAGTCATTATGGTGGGTGAGCAAAGGAAGGAAGGAAAAACAGCAAACAAAAATTTCCGTTCTCCGTCCAAGGAGGAGCCAACGGTCGAGTGTAGAAAATGGGGGCGGGGGGGTGTTCGGCGGCTGTGGGTAGGAGAAACAAAAATGTAGGTTTTAGGCTCTTGATACCATGTATGACGGTATTAATCTCCCTTGAGGAGCCTTTCTCATTAATACAAAATATATATAGGTGTACAATGTGGAATCCTTATACAATAAGGATCCTAATTTTATCCTAATTACAGAACACTAAATATGGTAAATATATTACATTATATACGGCTAATAAAATTCCCTGATCCCTTTATTTTTCTTGCATTCCCCCTGAATAAGTAATACCCTGCTCTTTTTAATTCATAAGAAAGAGGGGCGATAAGAAGGTAATTTTTTTGTTTTGAGTTATTAATTTTACTTGAAGAGGAGTCTACTCCTTAATGGCCAAAAAATACACAAAATAAAACTAAAATAGAAATAGGCTTGAAACTGCCAAGAAATGACCTAGTAATTTGCAGGCTTTGAGTCACTACTTCATCATTTTTTGGCCTGTTTGCTACAAGAAACAAGCCAACAGAAAAGTCAGCAACCCTATTTTTCTTTCAATATGAATGAAATATAAGGCAATTAATATAGTTGCACAGTATATATATATATATATATATAAAAGAGTAACAACATTAACTACTACTACTATCACTACTATCACTACTACACTTCAATCCGTAGCAAGTTGACGTTGGCTATATAAATAAATCCTCATAGGTTATTTCACTCAATTTAAGCCCGTCTCGATCCAAATATAATATACAAAAAAGAGTAAATTTAAAAATAGGCCACATTATTCCCTCATTAGGGGTGTCTAGCTCACCGTGTCTTATTAGTAGTGTTTGAAGAAGCCATTTCTGTATTAGGTGCCTCTGAACTTCTTGTATATATCTCCCCTGTAAAACTGTCGAGTTCTCGCAACCAAAATCAATGAGGCCATAGCACCAAAAAAAGTAACACTAGCCAAGATAATGAACGCGAGCCGATAACATTGGTTACCCATACAAGTCAGTTCCTTGACAGATGCTCTAGTCAAACCTTTTTTCTGGAGATCCCTTAATGCCTCTCTGTCATAAAGAGGTCCAGTGACTTTCACATTCAAGATGTATGAGCCAAGAGGGCTAGCCAATTGCCCACAGTTGAACAATGTGGAATAGTACTTCAAACCAAAGAGCTCAGAAATGATTGTGAAAAGTAATGGCAATTGTGCACCAAATGAGAAGCCGATGATTATTGATGCCACGTACACTGAACCGGAGAAAGGGAAGGCGATCATAAGGAGGCCGATACACGAGAGAAAAAGGACTAATGTCATCATAAGGGTTCTAGGAAATTTGTACCTCACTAGCAAGCTTTCAGACACAAATCCGGAGAAAATTCTCCCGAAAAAATTCCATATGCTGAGAAGTGACACAAAGGATTTAACGGTAGTCTCCGGATATCCTAAAGATCCACCTATCTGACCCATGTTATCAACTGCGGTTAGACTTGATCCGAGTCCACATAATGTAGCAAGGAACAGAATCAACATATCGGTACTTAGGAGCGCTTGTAAGATGGTATAATCCTCTCCTCTTGCTGGTTTTTCAAAGAAGATGTTTGAAAAACAAGAGGTCGTCTTAGAGTTGTTGATTTCTTTTGGTACCTGTGGGATTTGGTTCATCTCCTTCTCCACCGTTACTGGTGGATCATTTTCATGATCTTCGGCGATTGTGTATGCAGGTCCAACTGACTGTTGCTTCATTTGACGCCAGATAACCAACTCCTCTCTAATGAAAACTAAAAGAGGGGAGAAAAGGAAAGCACAGGAGACAGTGGCGGTAACAACATAGGCAGCATGAGAAAACGGTATTGCTTTCTCGATCAGTGTCATGGCCATAAGAAATAATGCTAGCACAATTGATATTAACAAGCAATGGTAAAAAACAGTTTGCTGATTCGGTTGCCTAATGACTTTCATTTCTCGAATAGTATAGACAAAAGCCACCGATAACGCAGCTGGTAGCCAGGCAATAAGGAGGATAAGTGATTGAGCATCATTTCCATAGACAGCCAAATATAGTTGTGTCATTATAGCTCCACTTAGCCCTGTAAATCCTTTCAAAAGACCTATCATGTTACCTCTACTCTCCGGGAAATTCCTCACAGAGGTAACAAGAGCTCCTGTATTTGCAAAATTTTGAGAATTTGCTCCAAGGCATATGTATATACACATTTGCCAAACTTTTGGGTTTGAAATCTTGCCACTAACCGAAAACCATATCATAAAGTAGCCTGTGAAGTTCATAGCCGCACCAACTAGGAGCACAAACCATGTTGGACTTACCTCGGCTATTAGGCCAGAGAGAACTCCAACGTTAGCTCCAAAATCCTTGAAGAACCCTAAGAGAACAAGTGTGGTCTGATCATATCCTAAAGAGTTTTTTATTTCCTGGGAGTATGTCCCGAAAAGGTAAGTAGCCCCTGCTCCGGCCATGATGAGGAAAGAGGCAAAAAGTGAGAACCATCGACCTCGAACCACGTGTAACACAAATTGGAGGCCTCCACCTCCCGTGATGGTGCCACCACTCGCTTTCACCTCAGTCATATCTACTCGTCTGAAATTTGAACAAAGAGAAATAAAGAGTGTGACAATCTATAAAAGGATATATATATAAGCTCATGTTAAAGATTTTGTGCGGCAGAGACTAGAAAGGTCATGGAGAAGCTGATTAAGAGCTTTCTAAATACAACATAAACACTAAAATTCTTATGTCAACCAGTAGGAAAAGATTTCTTCCCTGGATAAAGAGGTTCATATTGTAGTTACTTTATGTAAACCATTTCACTAATGCAAGATATGAGGGCAAGGCAGCCCGGTGCACTAAACTCTCACTATGTACGGGGTCCGAGAAAGGGCAGGACTATAAGGGTCTATTGTACACAGCCTTACCCTGTATTTTTGCAAGATGTGATTTCCCTGGTCACATGACAACAACTTTACCAGTTACGCCAGTTATTAATGCAAGATATGATTAATAACAATCACTCACCAAATTTTTGAATTGATGGTTCTCTGATATGCTTAGCATTAATTGGACTTTACTGCTCCTTTCTTACTGGAAAATTGATTAAACATCTCATTCTTTACCTTCTCTTTTCCTGGAAAACATAAAATTTCAGTAGGTGCAACTTAAACATATAGTGAATACAATTACAGAAAGACATTCTTTTGATAAACATGGATTTTTTCGAAGACACCTATTCAGTCGGGATAATAAACCATCATAATCCTACAGCTGATTGTGATTAAAATCCATAAATTGATGAATCTGGAATAGAAATGCTTATACAGATAATTATCTAGAGATGATTATTCTGGAAAACCGAAAATCTTACCAAGATATATATTGCAACAAAAAATGACTATTCTAATCATCCAAATTTGGTTGTCTGGGGAGCGAAAAACTAATTCTGTTTTGAATACAGTACAAAAGAGGAGTTGTATGTTCTAAACTTCTAATCATGTGCAAATAAAATTTCCCCCGACTAAAATCTACCATAGGTTTAAACAGCAATTATTTAGATCTTTTACTGGTTACTGCATTCAGGCACATGGGCTTTGAGGTACTAAGTTCATCTGAACCAAGTACTTTCAACAGTAGCATAAATTTATATGTAAAAAAAATCACCAAAACTACAGTAAATAGTTAGATATGAACTCATAATTTCAAAATATAAGACTAAAAATCTTAAAGATTAGACCCATAGAACTAAAATCCTGGATTGCCTGTAGTCATAATAGTTGTCTCAAACTCAAAAACAATGGCTTAAAATTGGGTCATGGCAAAAAATAACATCAAAACATACTGAAATCAATAGTGACCACAACTCTCACTATAATAGAAGCACTATAATACCTTGATATAGCTTGTGATTTGGCTAATTCTTCAACATACAAGGTCAGGTTTTTTCTTCTTAAATCAATCCAGGGTCGATTGGACATTTAACTATACACCCTTAGCTTAATTGGTTGGACATTTAACTATGCACTCTAGCTAATCCTAAAGCCTTCAGGGAAATCAGAATCTTCAAATTCCAACACAATCTCAGTTTTCTGTTGTAGTTTTTCGCTTTGCAAAACAAATGACCAGTTCAATTCAAAATTCCGTGAGATCTACTCAAGCTCATACTACTGCTTATCGTAACAGTTGCATAAAAACGTTTTATATCGATTATGTCCACCCCAATTTTCGCAACATATACATATTGATAACTTTCGAGAGATTATTAGGCTCCATGGCATTCCTAGAACTATCACTTTCTCGATATGTATACTATGGCATTGTAGTAACGAGTGCTCTTATGAAGCATAAAATAAGGCTACAGAGTTTCAGGTACTGAAATACACTAATGCTTCTCTTTTCATTACTATTTGAACCTTCCAACAAAATACATCATCATGTTGTTGTTAAGAGCGCATACATCTTGTTGCTGCGATGCAATTGTTAAAAGTGATCTATTAACTCACTGATAGCCTGAAAAATAAGTTCCGTTTCTACTTATGTAGTCATGTTGAACATGTTTGCCAAAAGGCAAAACGTGAATGTGTATGGACATAACGTCTGATGAACTTAGATAAATAACACTCCTAAAGCATAAAAAATAAAATACGGGCTTAATCCTAACCAATTTATACAACAAATCAAATGTGATAGTCTTCTCATCTACCAAAATTTTGGTGGGCAGTGCTATTGAGTACCTCTATTAATTGTATATTGCAAGTACTCCGTGATATATAATCAATGCACGGATAAATTTATCCAGAACCACCGTATGTATAAAACGAGAAAATTCGAACTGGGCTACATCCTATAGGACTTATATAGGACGAGTGTACAATTTAGTTACAAACGTAAAGACAGATGATACTAAATGTACATCGACAAAAGAAAAACATATATATTGGAAGACATATTTGAGAATAACATCCAAAAAAAAAAAGGTTTCGTTACGTTGGTGTTCTCCCATTTAGTTAATCTGTATATATATGCAACCTAATCTAAACCAAAGCCTATTCCTTCCTCCTCACTTCCTCATTAACGCATTAATCGCGATCATTCTCACAATATTAAATTCTGACACCGGAAGTTTCACCCACGCAACACCCTAAGATGCATGCAATTTATAAGAAGTTTTAATCTAGAGTCAAGTTGAAGGCGTCATTTATTCTCATAAGGAAAATGAGCGCATCACAAGATCAGACAAGTTGCCCCTTCGCCTTGCTAGAGTAAGTCATTTTCTAAGACAGTTCCTCTTATTCTACGAAAATCCCAATTGTAGCTAATTAAACGATTATATATATAGAAAAATAATTTTCATGAAAGAAAGAAATTAGACTGCACGTACCATTTCTTGATAAAATTATGGCGACAATGTTGCAATTGGCAGGTAATGAGCGTTTTCAAAATTGGAAATTGTCAGATCATTGAGTAAAATAATATTTGATTCACAAGGCTCGATCTTTAGCTGCACCATAGAGGTATTTGCAGCCATGCACGTATAATGAAAGCTTGATCTAGGAAGTTAGAAGGGAGAAGAAAATACATTTTATTGAATGGATTATCCAAATTCTAATATTTTATATGGCCAAGATTCTGATAGGAAAGTATGAACCGCGAATTGGACGTAAGGATTGAATTACCGTTATTCACTCTTTGGGTGTCTGTATTGTATTTGTCCCCACCCCCTACCCCCTCTCCCTCATTCTTTTCCAAGTTCTTTACCTTTTACACCCTTAATGTATACTATATCATTATGTGATTTGCACCCTGTTCTCTTATTTTTTGTAATTTATCGCTTAATCCATTTATTTCTTTGCAAAATTTTAATAAAATTTATTTTTTGAGGGATAATAGTGTCCCTACAAAATGAACCTTTCAACCCATCTTTTTTTTATATCCTAATTTTTATATGTAATCCATATGGGTAGTTAACAAGTTATCACGTAGATTAATTTTTAAAAACTTATTATACACATTAACGAGTGCCTAAGCAATTTTTTTGGCTAACTCTAGTAAGTACACGTTTGTTCACTCCATAAGCTTTTTTGATAAGTCACACTATTTCGAGTGTCGATGATTGTCAAACTTCTTCGAGGAACTAGATAGGGACCAGATGTGATCAGTTCCCTAGCGGCCGTACTTTACAACTGTAAAATTAGTTGCACTGTACAAACTGACAACAATGTAGCAGCACAGCTGCAAATCTGCTAGGCCAAGAGATCTAATGTCTCTCTCACATGCTCTCATATATAAACAACATGTTACAAGTGTAAGACTATCACTTGAAAACCTAAAAACATATTTCTCTCAAGTGACAACCACCGCTGCTAAAAACCCTCTCAGAACAAAGTTACAACAAACTGAAGGACCAGATCCCAAGCACTGAAAATATCTTAAGTCCTTAGTTTGTTGAGTCTTTGTCTTTCATTCCTTAACTTGTAAACCTACTCTTCGTGTAAGAAGCTGTCTGTAGGTGGTTAGGTTTCTAAAACCTTGAGTTATAAACTTGACTAGAGTTAGTCAAGGTGTGTTTTTGCAATAAAGTTATTGTAGAGAGCTTGCAACAGAGGTGTTGTAAAGGGAGAGGGATTAAGAGTTAATTTCTAGGTTGCAATCTAAACATTGCTCAGTCATAGTAAAGTTTGGGAAATCCTACTGTGATAGGTCGTGGTTTTTAATCCCTTGAGCAAGGAGTTTTCCACACAAATATCTTATGTTATTTACATGTCTTTAATTAAGAGAACAAATAGAGAATCTGGTTCTCTACTCTATTTGGTTGACTCATATATTACATCAATTGGTATTAGAGCAGGTTCTTTCTAACAAGTTAACACCTAGAAATGATCTCTCTCATGGTTGCTCCACTAAATCTAGAGGAAGGACAATCTACCACAAGACTAATAAGATTCAATGGAAAGTATTATGGCTGGTGGAAGACAAGGATGCATGACTTCATCATGGCTGAAGATTCTAAGTTATGGGATATTATCTGTGATGGCCCTCATGTTCCAACAAACACAGATATGGCTGGATTTCCATCAACTTCAAAAATAAGAAAGGAGTATAATGATGCTAGCAGAAAGCTTGTGGAGAAAAACTTCAAGGCAAAGAAAATCCTAGTGTGTGGGATTGGACCAGATGGATACAACCGTATTTCAGCTTGTCAAACAACGAAAAAAATCTAAGAGGCTCTACAAACTTCCCATGAGGGAATGAGTCAAGTAAAATAGTCCAAGATAGACATGCTTACTACCGATTATAAACTATTTAAGATGAAAGATGGTGTGTCCATTCAGGACATGCATACCAGGTTCACCCCATAATCAATGCACTTTATTCTCTTGGTGAAGTCATCAAAACAAACAAGTTGGTTCGTAAGCTACTAAGTGTTCTTCCTACTCCTTGGGAAAGCAAAGTTAATGCTATCTGAGAAGTTAAGGACTTACAAACAATGAGCATTGATGAGCTAATTGGTAATCTCAAGACTTACGAGCTGAAGAGACAAAAAAATGATGAAAGAAGAGAGTTAAAGAAAGAGAAGACCCTGGTTCTTAAGGTTGCTAAAAGTGTCTCAAACAGTGATGAATCTGATATGACATATCTTACTCGAAGATTTTAGAAGATGGTTTGAATTAATTATGGTGTCCCACAGAAAGGAAGCTCCAGTAAGAACTTCAAAGGAAGCGATTGTTGTCACAAGTGTGGAAAACCCGATCACTTTATCAGAGAGTGGTCTCTTCACAATCAAGACTACTATAAAAACAACACTGATAAAGCAAGAAAGAAGAACATGGTTCTTGATAAAAAGTTCAAAAGGAGAGATGAAGCTGACAATCTGGTAAAGAAAGTTCTGGCAGCATGAGGAAACTCCTCCAGTGAATCTGAAGATGGAGATGACCAAGCTGATGCATCTATGATGGTTGTTGATAATGAACCTTCAAAATATGAATCAACTTTTGTACTCATGGTCAAGTCTGAGGCTAATGATGACTATGATCAAGACGAGGTAAATTTTTTTGATGTTAAGAAAAACCTGAAAAACTACTCTCAAAGAAAATTGATGTCATTAGAAAATGTGTTTATTTATATATATCATAGCCTTATCAATGAGAAGGGTGGCTTAATTGAAAAAATTGGGGGTTTGGAACAAGAAAGGGATGATATGGTAGTTTGCATTGTAGATTTGAAGGAATTGGTTGATGAATTAACTAGAGAAAACTCTCTGTTAAAAAGTCAAATGAGAAAATGAATGAATACTCCTTCTAAAGGAAAAGAGGTAGCTAGTGAGACTCCGTTTGAGCTTGAGAATGAGCTTAATAAAATCAAGAGGAGTCTCACTACTGAGCTAGAAAAGAATATGTAGCTATAGGAGGATCTAGAAAGGGTAAAAGATGATCTTGACAAGTCACTTCATTGGACCTGGTCCTCTAATGTAATTACTTCCATGTACAAGAGTAAAGAAGGAGGCAAGGAAGGCATTGGGTTTCAAAAGTCCAAAACCCCCTATGATCCCCACAACAAGTATGCCACTATGACTAAAAATTGGTTGTGCACTCATTGTGGTCAGACTGACCATTGCAAAGATTAATGCAAAGCCAAATCACAGTCTATGCAGAAAAATAAGAGTTTCACTGAGAAGAAATCTAGAACTGAGGGACATGGTCCCAACAAAAGAAAAATTGGACTACCTACATGGACTAAAAGAAGTCTAATTCATCCATTTCATCACACAAAGGACCCAAACTAATTCGGGTTCCTAAATCTGATCAATGACCTTATTTGTAGGCTGGAGTGAGAGGGTAGTAAAAAATGGTACAAGAATAGTGGTTGCTCAAAATATGACTAAAAAAAAGATTCTCTCTCACTCAAAGCCTTTCAAGGAGGGAGTGTATCCTTTGGAAATGTCTTGGTATGAGCAAAATTGATAAGACACTCTCCCTTTTAATTTTAGATGTATATTATGTGGATGGCTTGAAGTACAGGTTTCTAAGTGTCTCTCAAATTTGTGATGAATGCTCTAGATGATGATGCTGAACTAAGGCATAGATGGCTGGGGCATGCAAGCTTTTCACTGCTGAATAAGCTGGTCATGAAGGACCTAGTTCGTGGGCTACCAAAAACCAAGTTCAAAGGATCATGAGGCATGTGATGCTTGTGTTAAAGGGAAACATGTCATATCATCTTTCAAGCCAAAGAAAGTGGTGCATGATCAGGTCTTTGCTTGAGAAAACTCCATATGAACTACTCAATAGGTTGTAACGTCCTGAACCATGGCCTGGGCGAAAGACGACACTCGATTCCTGACTACATGTGACCGAGCGAACCACATGACAAACATGGGCATAAAAAACATGCAATAATAATAATAATGAAACGTCTAAAACTGTATATTAAAATAGTCTGAAATATCATAGCGAAAATATCTGAAATCATGATAAGTTTGAAAATAATACTGTCATGCCATGCTACTAGACTAGTCTATGAAACCTCTAAAACATAATTCTATAAAACTATTTACCAAGACAAGGCCATGGCATACCTATATTATGAAAACATAATCATGAAAATAATAGACTGACACCCCCAATGAGATGGGGCTCACCAAATAACTGATACCAAAGAAATCCTAATGAGCAGACCCATAATTCTAAAACTCAGTACATGCACCATGAAGTGCAGGCCCCGGGCAAAGGGATGTTAGTACATTTGAATTGTACTATTTGTAAAGTAACTAAAAGAATAAGTAGGCACATAAAATAATAGGAACATAAAACTGAAACTGAAATTGAAACATGAGCATGAACATGAATATAATAACATGAGTAAAATTTGTAAACTTTATATCTATATATCTGTGGAGAGAGAAGTAGTATAACTTACAACATGAAATCACCACGTGGGTACGTGGAGTCTGGTACATGGCCCGACCAACAAAGCGCTCTCATACCTTGTCAGGGTATGAGACGTGAACATGACATGAACATATCCAATCAATAATCTGAATGTATCATCCTCTGGATGGAGCGACCCTTATCCTATGCTGATATATGTAGTTTCAGGCTACATGATCCTTTTCAGTAATCTATGCAACTCCCAAAATATGTACTTGAAAATAATTGGCTTGTAGGCCCATGGATTTCATAAATATAACTTGTAAACATAATCTGTGATAATTTAACATGAACATAGATACATAATATAACTTGTGAGAAAACATGTATAATTTCATAGGTTAAGTAATAATGATTCATAACTTGATAATTAAGTACTCATGGAATTCAATCATGCATTCATTAATTACGGACAAGTTCATAATAATCATAATGACCAATCATGAATACAATTTATTAATTATAATAAAGACATGACATAATATTATATATAGTTAGGGTTATCATGATATTAGAATAAAACCTTAAGTTATGGAATTTCATGGAATAACATTGTGTGGGGAAGAACATGGATATTCCCACACGTAGATAGAAGCTCTATATACCTTAATCGCTCCAATACTTGTACTAAAGTTCTGAACTTGGAAGAAGGAATCCAAAACTTGCACCTTAATTCTTTGAGTTGGGTTTTCTTGAAAACCCTAGGTTAGAAACAATGAATTCTACTTAGGAATAGATTATACTTGATTAGAATCACATGGAAATACATGGAAAGGACCTACCTTGTGTTATGAGGATGATGGGAGGAGAGAACTTTGTTCTAGGGCTTGGAGAAATAAAAAAACTGATTTTTGGAACTAAGTCTACATTTTTATACTGTTCCAAGTCGTTGGAGGTTTTATGGCTGAAATTGACAGTCAGTCAAGCTTTTTACGATTTGAGTCTGGACCATTAAATTTTCTACGATCCGTATAAATGGACCGTCAACCAAAAATGCAACTTACAGAGACTTATAAATCTTGAGGGACTGAGACGGTAAAAAAGGACAGACCGTATAATCTTTTACGATCCGTAAAATTTACTAGGCTCCGACAATCTCAAAAATAAAATTGACGGTTCAAATCTATGGTTCGTAAACTACTTTATAGTCCATATAAATTAGGTGTAAAATCTGATCTGCAGAATTAGAACTTTTTTTTCAACTTAAACTCCCCATTTTGATTTTCTAAACCCCTGAATCATGAACAAGGCTTAGTTTTAAAGGTACGAGGTATTACATAAAACCCAAACTGACTTACCTAAGAGCTTTTGGATGCAAATATTTTGTTCTCAATAGCGCTAAGGAGGCGTTGGGCAAGTTTGATGCTAAAAGTGATGAGGGTATTCTTCTTGGATACTCTTCACACAACAAGGCCTACAAAGTCTTCAACAAAAAAACTTAACGTGCATGTTATCTTTAATGAATCAAATGAGCTGGGTGACAAAGGCATGCAAAATGATGAAGCTGAAGATGTGAACTTCTTAAAGTTTTCTGATGAGGCCATTGAAATTTCACATGGAAAGACAGATCTGATGAGTTAATTTAAGCAAGATAATGGTGCAAAATTGCCAAGAAGCATGCAGAACTTGGTGTCTTTATCATTTCTCATGAAGAAGCATTAGGTACCCCAGGGTCTGGACAAACCAATCATAAAGATCCGACACATGGTGAAGATAATGATGTAGTACACTCTGCGGACCTGGTCTATCAGATCCTCAAAGAACTGGTCAACCAAATCGCTGCAAGAAGAGCTTCATTAGTTTGAGAGGAACCAAGTATGGCACCTGGTACCCAGACCTTACACTAGAACTTCATTTGAACCAGGTTAAGAATAATCCAAAAGACATTATGATATGTCAACAGATATATAGATGAGTTGCTGAAGAGGGTTGAGATTAAAATTCTAAGCTCATTGATACATCTATAGACATTGCCACTTGGTTATACATGGATGAACCTGGTTCTCCTGTTAATGAAACTATGTATAGAGGTGTTATCATCTCTTTATGACTATCTGACTACTAACAGACCTGACATTGTGGTTACTGTTGGTAGTGTGCAAGGTTCCAATAAAGTCCACAAGAATCTCATGTTAAAGGTTGCGAAGAGGAATTTTGAGAATTCTTCACTGGGTAATATTGATTGCTTGGAGATACAAAGAAGCAAATTTCTGTGGCCCTCTATTACAGAGGCTGATTATATAGATAGTGTATCTTGATGTGATCAATTGATATGAGTCAAACAATAGTTTGATAATTTCAGAGTGCTCACTAATCGTGTACTCTTGGTGTATGATAATGCAAATGCACTTAATAAGGAAAATCTAGTGCTGCACAAGAGAACCAAGCATAATGATATGAGGCACCATTTTCTGAAAGATAGTGTTGAAAAGGTTATGATTTGTATGAAGTCCCACAGGACAAAGGGACAGGTAGCAGAAATCTTCACAATGGCATTGAGCAAGAAACACTATGAAAGGAATCATTTGAAGATGGGACTGATCAAGTTCAACTAGTTGTCCCTTCGCAAGCCCCCTCCTGATTGGCTTTGATAAGAGAGCAAATACAATGCTAAAAGTGTTTTTTTGGTGGCATCTAGCTCAGTTCTTTACTGTTACAGGTATACATACATGACGATCTCAGGACAACATATGTATAGGTAGCATTGCACTTCTCAGAGTGTTTTCCTTCACTCTAAAAAATTATCCAAGAGCCTGGTTCTTGTGACTCGGGTTAGTAGTCTCTTCAGTACCTATGTGTGTCTTAAGCTTCTTAGAGTGTCTCGTCATTAATATCTTTCCCGTCTCCACTTTTAAAATAAGCCTTTAATTGTCATATCTTATCTGAAACGTTATGAGAAATAAGGAGCCTCTTCCTTCTTCACCCAATCAATACTGTCGCGCCCCATTTTTCGACCCTGCCCGGGTCAAAAGCAGCGGAGCACGGACGTGTTCGGTGATTCCTGGGTAAAAAAGGGTTGAGGAGTCGCCACCTAATTATTTTTACGGTGAATTAGGACACCTAAATTTTAAACTAAATGCTGCAATGTAACTCCAATTTTAAAGTCTGCGAAACTAGTGAGATTCTAGGTAAGGGTTCTTTATTATCCTAAAGGGAAGGGGTTAGGCATCCTTTAAGATCCGCTAACTTGCGGTTATCCGGTCAAACTCAGGTTAATTATTATACTAAAAGATGCATGTTTTTTTAAAATAGAAAGTTAAACTAATGTTGCAAATATTTAGTAAAAGAGTGCATTTTTTGTACAAGTATGCATTTGGATGACATAAAAAGAAAGATACATGTAAAGTTTTGAAAAATATGCATTTGTGACAATAAATTATTTACAAATGCTAAAGAAGTAAAATTTTGGGAATCATTGAATGGTAAATTGACAAAAATAAACTTTATTCGGAATGATTAATAAAGCAAATAAAAGATGACAAACGTTGTTTTGAAAATCTTGAATACGCGTGACGAGCCTAAAATAAATAACTAGCGGAGGGTTTCTAAGTTTGAATTAACCGAGCCTGCGAATAGATAAACTAGTGACGGGTTTCAAGTCTTAAACTACCCTACAAATTAATCCTAGGTTTGCCTATTCTAAGCGTTTCAATAATTACATAAGTACAAGAAATAATATTACAATACATTGCCGAATAAAACTGAATTAAAGAAAGCAAATAAAATAAATAAACTCCGAGGGAACATATGCCTTTGTTTACTTTATTCCCTGCGAGTTGTCAAGAACAAACGGTTAAAAGCAGTTAAATACAAATAACTTCATATCCGCATCCAAAACAATGAGTGTTTTGGTCACGGAGGGCTCAGACTTAAATTTTGAAAAGACCATTCCAATCATGTCGTGGCTGCAAACGTAGAACTCGGTAGTTATTTTGATTGTCTCGCCTACTTAACATATTGGTCTCTCGGATGAAAAGAAAAGATCACTATAATCACGTCGTGGCTGCGAATATATAACTTGTTGGTTATTTTAGTCACCTCGCCTACTAAACATGTTGATCTCGGATGAAATAAAGGTTTAAGCCTCATCCTTGCCCAGAAGTTATATTTTCCGTCTTTACAACTGTGAAAGCCTCAAAATCGACGGATATTTTTCATCGGCCAGTGTAGTATCGTGTTCAAATCAGTAAAATTTAAAATGAAACAGTAAACAACAGCAGCAGACGGTAAAACAGTAAGCATAAAATAATTTCTGACAAAGACGCGGTGTTTAGTTTAAAACAGTAAAATATCCGTTGCCCGGATACTTAAAACAAAGGCCAAAAACGTAGGAATGAAACGAAGAAAAGCGGCTCACTGATCCACTTCGCTTCGGCCTTAATGCAATATTAATAAAACAATAAGACAGTAAAAAGCAACGAGCAAAGGAGTGCCAGTATCCGACCTAAGTTCACCTGAAATATCCAGACGGTCGATCCCGGATCAATGACTCCGACCGAATTAAATTTCAAGACCAATTTCGATAACCAACATACAAAATACCAAATGCAAGAATTTGAATAATATCTGACCCGGTTCAAGCTGACCTGACCAATCTGATCCAAAATCCGAAATCAAATATTCACCAAAATTCGATAACCAACATACGTAATATGAAATGCAAGAATTAAAATAATATTCTAACCGGTCGATCTCGAATCGTGTGTCAAAAATCCAAATCAAATATTCACCAAATTCAGATAACCAACATACGTAAATATGAAATGCAATAATTCAAATAATATCTGAATCGTCGACCGACCAATCGCTGATCCAAAATCCGAAAATCAAATATTCACCAAATTCAGATAACCAACATACGGAAATATGAAATGCAAGAATTCGGAAATAATACCCGACCGATCTCGACCGACCGTCGTTGACTCGACCAATCGCTGATCCAAAATCCGGAATCAAATATTCACCAATTTGATAACCAACATATAGAAATATGAAATGCAAGAATTTGAAAATAATATCCGACTCCACGCTGACCAATTCTGAATCAGTGTCAAAATCAGAGAATCAAACGTAGAGAACCAACCTTTACGGACTTAATTCTTGAACAACAAGGGAGGAAAAAATGTTTGAAACCAAGAACACAACCAAAAATATTTATATTCAATCGGACCTCCGAAAAAATCTCTCGGTTTTTTCTCTTTTTTCCTCCCTCCCCTTTTCTTTTCTTTTTTCTCCTCCTCCTTTTTTTTTCGAAGAACACAAGGGGTTTTTATAGCCCCATTCTCCCAAAAACCGAGCTCAAATTCGAAATAAAAGGCCCAAAAATAATGATTTTGGAACGGGTTTTTAGGGGTATGGGTTGGTGGTGTCAGCCGGTTGGCGAAGTGGTGGTGTCGTGTGTAGGGTGCGCTCGTGGCTAGTGTGTAAAGTGGCGCTATCGAGGGTTAGTGGGTGTTTAGGTTTTTTTGTTTTTGGGGATTTTTTTTTGTTTAGGGGAATTAAAGGGGGGGTCGACTGGGCTTTTGGTTTTGGGCTACGGGTGGGCCGTTTCTGGGATGACTGTCATCACAGTGAGTTGGGCTTTGGTTTGGTTTGGGGGAAATAAAAAGGTTGGGTTTAAAGGGAATGAGCTTGGACTTAAAAATGGGTTTTGGGTGAAATTGTTTTGGGTTGGGAAATGAAATGGGTTAGAAATTATTTTGGGTTTAAAAAAAAATAAAAAAAATAAAAGGGGTTTAACATTTAATATATATATATTTTGTAAAAGATGTGAATTATTTAAAGTAACATAACGATGTGATAATAAAAAAATATAATATTTGCGAAATGTTTAATGCTTAATAAAAAATGGAAATGCGATGCAATTGAGAATAAAATAACCTAGAATTTTCGGATTGCTTATGATTATGATAAAAAATGTAAAATGATAGTAAAAAATGCGAATAATAATAATAATAAGAGAATAATAATATATATATATACGCATCTATGTATATAGATTAAAATTGTTTTTGAGGTGTTAAAAATATTAAAAAATTGTAAATAAATTGGAAAAGACGGGACAAAATTGGGTGTCAACAAATACCGGTTCCTTAGTTTTCCTTATGACACTAAAAGCTCTTTTCTTTATTTCTCCTAAACTTCAAAAGCAAACAACCAGTCTACTTTCTCTATCCTTCTCAAAACCAAACGGCTACCAAATTCTTAGTCTTTCTCAGCTTTTTCCTATCAAAGTAGAAAAAGTATCAATCTTTTCCTTTTAACTCACCAAAATCAACCACCACCGTGTTTTATCCAAAATCCTCAAACCCACTAGAACAAAATCCTCCAATTTCACCCCCAAAATCCCTTCTGTCATCTCTAGCTTCACTTGATCCTCCCTCTTCACTTGTTCCTCCTAGCAGTCGGAAAAACCAAACTCCTAAGATATCCCTGCTTGAAACTCCATACACCACTTTTGATGAACAACCCTCAACAATCAATCTCAAATAGGCGGAAAATCTTGTAGAAATAGTGGAGAAATCTATGCAAATGGATAGTGAGTCGGTCGAGCCAAACTTCTCTGATGCTGATGAGGATCAACAAAAAAGTACTGAATCGAATAAGGAACTAGGTAATGCTACTCTTGTAGTTGATAAAGTTCAAAATGATTTAGACAAAGAACACTTTGAGTCTGTTATCGATCATCTGTTTAATGAAAGTCTTAGTGAGGGAGAAAAGGGAAGGGGAAACACTCTTGGAAAGTGAGGCTGCTGAAATCGTGTTGGGTTTTGTAAAATCACTAGATAGATCAACAAGTAGAGAAACTGGTGAGGGAATGGGTGCCTTCACTAGAGGGGAATCGATGACCGAACCTGAAATAGGAACTGGTCTCTGAAATCAAGAAGTGTCTGACTCTCCTGCGTATAAGACTGCGTCTATTTGGGATGAAACACTATGTTCATCGAAGGTAAATCTTGACATCATTCTTCGACCTATGACCACTATTATTGTACCCATAAGAGATATCTCCTATGAAAAGGAACCTGGTCCTATCAGTCATTCTCAGCGGGTTGATATTGATGATGAATTGGTCTTTAGCGTTATGTTCAAAAGAAAATCTAAGGGCTCGACAAAAACTCGTCTGAGTGAAAATAAAAGGAAACATAATGCATACAAAGCACCGACCACCAAACTAAGGAAGAAAAAATAACTAGAGTCTGCTTTGAAATCTAATAAGGAGAACATAACCTTAAGGAAACAAAAATGGTTGGTGAAAGGTTTATTATTTGATGAGGAGGAAGTGTCAACTGCTGGTGTGGTGACTGTTGAATGTGAAGAAAATATAGTGGAGGAATCTTCACTCGTGAGAAATAACTCCAAGATAAGAAACATGGTAAAAAGGACATCTTCTGAGAATGTTGACCCAGTTGATGAGGCTGAAGATCCTTCTAAAAGAAAAAGTGAGACCTATTCTCTCTAGAAGAGGAACCCGATTCCTCATCAAAGAAACAAAAGAAAGAACTAAGTGGGAGAGAAAGCAGATTCTAAATTCCCAAAAGGTGTTGCGTGGGAGAGTCTTTAATACCGATATTGCAGAAAGAAGTGATATGAAAGAACTTCTAGAAATAGTTGAATTCCAAAAATGGAATCATTTATTTACTCCTCCAGTTCCTAGTGTGTTTGAAGAAGAAGTTGCTAACTTCTATGGAAACTTATCTTCTACTGCTGATGATACCTTGGTGGTAAATGTAAATGGAATTGACTTGGTTATTGATGAAGAGAAGCTTGGTGAAATTCTTGGTGTCCCCACTGATGGTTTGAGAATAGTTAGAGAGAATGCTGCCCCAAATGAATTTTTGAATGTCATTATGATGCAAGAAAGGATAGGGACAGGGGAAACGATCTTCAAAAAACTCCTTAAGCCCGAATACCAGCTCATGTTTAAGTTTATCAACAAAGTGTTGCTTCCTATGGCGGAGAGAAGGTCTGTGGCTTCCATTTCTGATTTGGTTCTTGTTGAGGCTTTAGCAAACTTTACTCCTATTAGCTTACTTGCCCTTATTATAGAGCACATTCTGAAGGTGGTAAATACAAAGGATGGTAGACATGGTCTTCCATATGGGTTCTTTTTTACCAAAAATTTTGAGCATTTTAATGTCAAAATAGGAAAAGCAACCATGAGAACCAGGAAATAAATGTTTACCTTGAGTACAGTGGAGGAATGTGAGTGTATGCCGGGAAAGGAGGAGTCAGAAATAATTCAACAATTTCAAACCTGATTGAGGCTCAAGAAAAGGCTGTTGCTGAGATCCAGAGGTTACAGGCTAAAAATGCTATCTTAAAATATTAGCTAGCTGAAAAAGAGAGAGGACCAGGTTCCAATGGTCCCAAAGAGGAAGTAAATGCTCAGTTGAATACTGAGAATGTAGAGCTGAGGCAGAAGGTAGATGAGCTTCTTGAGAAACTAGTCCAGGACCAGAGGACTGCAAATGAGAGGGTGGACATGATCCTCAAGATCTTCCCTGCTTAGCCATCATCATCTAAATCCCCATGTCCTTAAGCCCTTTTCCAATATTTTGAAATCCTTGTTTTTGAATAGTTGTAGCTTGATAACTTTGGCACGCTAGACTGTTTAATTCTCATATCTCTGTACTACTTAGAACTACTTGATGGTGTTATGATTATCATTTTTGGGCATTCTCTCTGTTTAGTGCAATGATACTTATCTTGCTCATCACTGTTATTGCTTATGTTGTGTTGCCCCAGTCGCCTTGAGTTAATGATGCCGAATTTCTTTGTGATTGTGCTAACAACTTCTATCCTTTTTGCTAATGCCAAAAGGGAGAAGTTTTCTGAATTGAAATACTTTGCTCATTGATGTCTCTTGTCACCAATGTTAACATATTGTTGTGGGTCTGATTCTCAAGGGGAACAAGTTGGAAATGTTCTGAATTGCTGTCACTAATGTTAGCATGTTGCTCTGGGATTACTGAATTGCTGTCACTAATGTTAGCATGTTGCTCTGGGATTACTGAATTGATCATATGTTATTAATATGTTGTTGTGTTAAAAGACTATAGGTATGATTCACAAAGGGAACAAGTTGGGAATCTGGTTCTCAAGGGGAATATTTTTATGAGTTTTGTTAACACCTAATTTTTACCCTCCAATAATTTTATTTAACTATTCAAGATTCCTGAGTTACGGACAGAGTGGAATATGCTTTTCACATGGCGAATATGATTTTATAAAATTATTCGGAAGTATTTTGTCATTTCATTTGACAAAATATAACTTGATATATATATTGTATATCATGTCCTAATTTTACATAATTACGACCATTAATCATAATTTTGAAATTTTAACCGACAATTATAAACGTATTTTTTTAGAAATAAATCTCAAAATTAAAGAATTAATGTTCTGCTCCGTCAAAATTGGGAAATTGTCTAATTAAATATGATAGAAAAATTACACCTCAATTTTAAAACTAGTTTTTAATTAAAGGAATTTGGCATTGATTTAATATTTCAATTCCTAAGTAGTCGAACCACTATCATACACAACTAAAATACATAAATCTAAATGCGGAAGAAGTAAAGAACAACGGAAGTATTGTCAAGACTTAATACTTAATACATAATCTTGCAAAACCAACCCCAAAATCTGGTTGTCATGAGTACAAAATTACTACTTAGCATACAAGTTTGAGAATGAAATACAAAATATTGTCTAAAAGTAAATGACTGAAAGATAAATGA
The DNA here is from genome assembly GCA_029783415.1 of Anisodus acutangulus. Classification (NCBI taxonomy): domain Eukaryota; kingdom Viridiplantae; phylum Streptophyta; class Magnoliopsida; order Solanales; family Solanaceae; genus Anisodus; species Anisodus acutangulus. The sequence goes on from CM056495.1 coordinate 54,431,502, forward strand.
TAAAGGCGGAAGTTCCAGTGACGGAATGGAATCTACGGCTCACCCTGGACTCCTAGAAATCTTTCCAACACCGCGTATAAGCTCTTCCATGCTCATCTGGATCAGTACATGCACATAGAGTGCAATAAGTGTAGAGTGAGTACGGGAAGCACGTGTACCCAACAACATTGTCGGCCGACCCTAACTATAGCGATGGCGAGGGTTGGTGTTTTCTGATACTTATCTGCTAGTTAGTCAACTATGTATAACAGTGCAGTTATCCAAACCTACCAATAGTTTCTATATTTCAACAAAGTACAAGAATTATCAAAGCTCACAAGTCTCATCACAATTTCCAAGTATATACTAAGGCTAAGCCAAAGCAGTGCTACCAAAATTATCCTAAACCCCATTCAGGGCGTCTAGACCCATCAAGGTCTCACAATTTAATCCCATATCAAGTATGAGTCTCAAGTACCATAATTTCCTCTAAAGAGAATCTCAAGATCATAAAGTCTACCAGTATCCATCACCGAGTACACACAACACCAATACATATCAATAATATGAATGAAATGCAATGCAAATGATATATATGTATGCAATGGTCATATGTACCTGGTATACACACGCTCCTATAGTAGATGTCATATGACCCATGGGGTACTCATGAGGTCTATATACCCATCCAAAATTTGTCATTGGATTCCAGTTCTTTGGATGTAGTGTCATCATCAATCATCTCTCATACCATGTAACATATCCAGTAACCAACTTTCAAGTCCCCTTCATCAATATCTCAACAGCTCAAATGCCAATAATAATGTGTATGAATGATATGGATATGTGTACACCATGCAACAGCATAATCAATACAATCAGTATTATCAAATCTTTTTCACGTATTTAGACGAGATGTAGAGTGATGAATGCATGACAAGTCAAATCATAATAAGCTATCAAATATGGCTACGAGCCTAAATAAGCAACAATCATACCAACCTAAGTGGATTTATGCACCACGCTCATAGCACGGAGGCTAAACACATAATCTCTGTTATGTACAACATACTAGTTTATTTATTTACCCCTTAAGTACACCGGTACCAGTGCAAGTGCTCATCACCTCACTAGTATGGGATCCCCAATTTACTCATTAATCCTCTTAATTAGCATACCAACACATAAACGCTACATTAGAGTCCAGTAAGTCTCAACTTACCTGTTTTCGGAGCCGAAGAATCACGCAACCGCTTTTACCTTCCTATGAGCTTCCTCACGAGCTCTTCTTTCCAAAATGTCTATCTTTGCCATGAAAATTAGCTTGTTGAATCATAAACTCCCAACTCAATCGCACAGTACGATGACGTCAAAGAACACAAATACAAAAATTACCTAAAACAACAAATCAAAATCAAAGTCATAGCCTTTGAGAAGAAGTGAAGAATAGTTGATGACATAAATTGTCACTTGGAATGAAGAAATCAAGAATAAATTCGATGAAACACTAGAACATATTGTCAAAATGATGAGGATTTAGGGATTTTGAGACAAAGCTGAGATACATGGAGTAAACCCTAGTCTAATGAAATGAGTATTATTTTAAGTGCATATATTTTTGGGGGGGGAAAATTGGGTGGCGCTTTCTGTGCCGCTCAACTCAATGTATTAGGGATCAGACATTGATAATTTTAGGACAAGATTTAGCCCCTTCGCCATTTGAAAAAATAAAATTGAGAATTACGGGACTAGGAAAACATTCGGTCCCTAAAATATACTTCTAGCGACCAGATTTTTATCCCGCCACTAAATGTTGGTCACTAGAAAGATTTTTTCTTGTAGTGGAGCCCACTCTGTTCAATTACATGAACTAGATGAGATTATGAGTCTAACGGTATCCATATCGATACATAAAACTAGAATCCTCGGGCACACAATAGCAAACTCCTAACTTTATTACCCAAAAAGTATAATAACATACTAAATAATTATATTCCTAAGTTAATTTAAAAACTAAGCCCGATTGGACCCACAATTGCAAGATTAGGCAAAAAGCCCCAATTCCAAACCCTAAAATTTTCCCCAAATTTCAAAAGGATTTCTAATATCAAATTGACCATTTAGACATCATCATCTAACATGAACTAACATTAGTTTACAATATTGTAATCAACTAATCAGTATTCAATCCTCAATTCAAGATTCTTACCGTCTTATTCTTAATTATGGAGCTATGCCATCCTTTCCCCCCACTTAGAGATTACACTAAGATAGAAAACTTAAATGATTAAATAATAATTAAAAGGATGGAATTATACCTCCAAATGAAGAACCCAATTGAAATCCTCAAGAAATGCTTTATTGGCCGAGCTCTAATCCCAAGAGAAGGTATTTTGGGGAATGAAATAATTTTAGGGTATTTAACACTTAATATGAAACAGCGATTCCGCTTCGGCAGAATCGACTTCGCTGACGCGGATGCGCTTCGGCGGAAAAATAAGTTGCCTAGGCGAGGTCACTTAATCTTATGGATATGTGCTAGGGCAGAAATGACTCCGCTGAGGCGCACTCGCCTCTTCAATAAAAGCATCCGCAGAAGCGGAAGGCTCACACTTAGACGATACTCGCATCTGCGAGCCAACCTTCACAAAGGCGGACACGCAGAAGCAGATGAAGGGACGCTGGTGCGGACACTAGAAACCTGCAACAACTCAAGACATCTTTCTACCAAATACCCGAAACACTCCCGGGACCCCCCAGATACAAACCAAACATGCATCCCTATCATAAAACACATTCCGGACCTGCTCGCGCACTCAAAATTTCCAAAAAAGTTCTTTAAGGCTCGAGTTTGACCAAAGACAACCCTTAAGTTCTAGTTTCACTATTTTACAACTAATCACCCAAAACGCACCTGGTTGCCTCACGAATCGAACCGAAGGCCCGACTAAGTCATAAACATCATTTCAGAATAAAGAAACCGACAAAAATACTCATTCCTAGCTGCAATGTGCACGGTGCCACCTTCATTTTTTCAGTAAATTAACGCAGATGCTTATGTAGTAAGAGAATTTTTTTTAAAAATACTCATTTTAACAATATATTACACTCTATACCTATTTTAAAAAAATTAATTATGAAATATCTAGTAAGTATGTGTGTTGTATACCTTCAAAGTGTACAATTCAAATGGTGTATACTTTAATAATATATTATTATGTGATTCAACTATTTTAAAAGTACACGACATCCTACACTATGCTGTGTAATTTCTCAAGAAGCAAATTTTATAAATAAGAATGTACAAATACGTATTCATAATCCGCATGAATAAGCATGTAAAAATCCTTTTTTTTTCTTTGTTAAGTGCAACTTATATCATGCCATCATTATATATCGAATCTACTGTTGTAAATGCAGCTAGTTAGTGATGAAAGGCCTAATCCATATGTCATGGACATATGATGAATGATTTTGATTTCTTCCACATTGCATTAAAAATGAACTTAATAATTGGGTCCTGTACAACGCGTTTGGATACAATTTTTTTTGTGCTTTTTGAAAAAAAAATTATAAATTATTTGGTAATCCATTATAGTCAATTTCTCATTTCAACTTGCATGAAGTTGAATTTTTCAAATTTGAAAAAATTGTTAGTTCTAAACCCTTTTAAGTAAAAAAAATAATTCCTTCACAACTTTCAATAACTAAAGTGCATGTCCAAACCTAACTTCAAGTACTTTTAAATACACTTTTTAACTGGACTTTAAATATTATCTCTTTTTCAAATTTCACTAAATTTATGTTCAAACACTTTGCTTAGTTTTATCTGAAGTTAATTTTTATTAAAGGTAGAAATAAAAGAAAAGCTGATCTGTGCTTTATTTCCTTTAGTTAGTACTCAGCTAATAAGTCAAATTTGTTTGGTAAATTTGGATATGCTGACATAAACTGTACCAGCAATAATATCACGTTACATGTTCTTTTCATTTTAAGTTATGTGATATATTTAAATTGATACGGAATCTATTAAGAAAGACTGTTCAAATTTGTGATTTAAGATGTTTATTTGAATAATAAATTATAGAGTTTATGGACTTACATGTCATAATATTTATATGAGAATTTTTTTCATTAACAATAAAATAAGAAGCGTAAAATTAACTGTTTTTAAATTTAAATGTATTTCATTCCTTTTTAAAGAATAAAACGGAAAGCGTGTTACATAAACTGAAACACAGAGAGTCTATGCTATTATCCTTTTTTTGTGACAAAGAAATTCGTAGCCGCTACCCTTTGGGTGCGCACATGTAAACTCCGCTTCTGTGCAATACCCGCTCTATGCTATTATCCTTTTGTCATGACAAGTCTGTCAAATTAATTTGGTTGTGGTATTAAACATACCTTGATAATATTTCAACAATTATGATAGTATATTATTAAGAGTAAAAAGAGAAATTTAAAGTCAAAAACTTTCTAAATACATGATATTACGGATGAAATTGACACCCATGCCTCTATTTTTTTTATTTTTTTTTTGCTTTATCAAATTCTTTTGGGAGCAAGACGCGTACGAGTGGAGCTTATATCATGTCATTATCGAATCAACTATTGTAAATGCAGCTACTCATGGAAATATGACGAACGACTATATATGACTTCTTACAAATTCCATTAATAATGAATTTAATAATTGAGTCTCAAACAATTAATGCCAATCGAAAAAGAATATATATATTTTTAAATTACGTAAAAAGTATTATAAATTATAATAATTAATAATTTAAAATATTTAAAAAATGTATAAAAAAATTGCTGTTAAAGAATAATCTCTTTGCTCTAAAAATACGAATGTAACACCATCACAAAAATTGAGACAGAGGGTATTACTTTTGTTTGACGTTAACGTTATGTTAAGTTCCATGCAAGGAACTTTCCTTGAAGCCATAACAATGGCGGTTGCAAGTTTAGAGAGAGAAAGGAGAAAGTTTATTATTTCATCTTAGCTCAAAATGAAGCTATGTAAACATATATATACAACTAGTCTATGTAAGCTAACCATAGTTGGCAAACTAACCATAGTTCATTAAAACTAACTATATTTCTAACTAACTAACTATCTTCATTAAATGCACTAACTAACTTCAACCAACATTTCACAATACAAAATGCAAATATAAAATATCTAATCCTCATTGCCCCCTGCAAGCTAGGTGTAATGAAAATATTTTTCATGCCTAGCTTGGACAACAAATACTGGTGATGCACTCTACTGAGCTCTTTAGTAAGCAAATCAGTCAACCGGTCTGCAGAAGCCAAGTAGGAAGTAGTCAATAGTCCTTGTTGAATCTTCTCCCGAATGAAATGATAACCAATATCAATGTGTTTGGTGCGCTCATGAAACACATGGTTTGCAGTAATTTGCATAGCAGATTAACTATCACAATAAACTGAGACTGGCAATTGTATAGACAAATTCAGTTTTGAAAATAGACCAACTAGCCAAACAATTTCAGCAACTGCTGAAGCTAAACTCCTGTACTCAGCCTCTGCTGAACTTCTAGAAATAGTGACTTGCTTCTTGGATTTCCATGAAATAAGAGAATCACCAAACTTGACCATGTATCTAGTCACAGATCTTCTGGTGTTAAGGCATGTTGCACAATCAGCATCGCAATAAACATTCAACTGAGGAGTGAGAGTATATAACATTAGAATTTCCAGTCCTGGACTTGATTTCATGTATCTTACCATCCTTAGAGTTGCATCCATATGTGATGACTTAGGACACTGCATAAATTGGCTAACACATTGCACTGCAAAGTAAATGTCAGGCCTAGCGACTATCAAATAAAACAGTCTCCTATGAGCCTTTGATAACTACTAGGATCATGCAGGATGGGATCCTTCAAATGAGTGTGATGTATTTGCAACATTTTCATCAAATGCCACAGTAGTGAATTTAGCATTCAACTCCATAGGTGAAGCAGCAGGCTTGGAATAAGATAAGCCCATATCAGAAATAAGTTCCAGCACATATTTTCTTTGATGCATAAGGATACCACTTGAACTTCTTGCAAACTCAATTCCAAGAAATAATCTAAGATCACCTAGATCTTTGATTTTAAAGGTTGTTTGCAAAATATCCTTAGTCTCCTTGATCAGATCAATATTGTCACCAGTGATTATGAGATCATCTACATAAAAAGCACAATGATCATCTTGTTTTGTCTCTTCTTTGTGAATATGGAATAGTCATGATGATTCTGAGTGAACTCTGAATTCACAAGATCTGTAGTAAACTTTATGTTCCATTGTCTTGAGGCTTGCTTGAGTCCATAAGGGGACTTAAGCAACTTGCAAGCCTTTGGTTTGTTTCCTGCTTCACTGAATCCTGGAGGAACTGTCATGTATACTTCCTCAAATAAATCTCACAAAAAAACATTGTTTACATTCATTTGTTGCATAGTCCAATTCTTTGCATCAGTTATGGCAATGACTGTTCAAACAGTGACAATTTTCACCACCGATGAAAATATATTTTGGTAATCCAAATCTGTCCTTTGATTGTATCCTTTTGCAATGAATCTTGCTTTAAACGTGTCAATAAATTCATCTGCCTTGTATTTTATCCTATACACCCACTTGCAACCAATATCCTTCTTTCCTTTTGGTAATGTTACAATCTCCCACATGTGATTATTTTCTAGTGCATTGATCTCTTCCTGCACTGCATTCAACCATCTAACATTACTAGCAACCTTTGTATATGATTTAGGCTCAACTTCAGTAGACAATTTTGAGATAAAACTTTAATAGGATGTCGACAAATTAATAATTCAAAACATCTGACAAAGGATATTGACAGTGATTTGCTCCACTCTCGGAGGTGTCCTGACATAATCATTTAGCCATGAAGGTGATTGATTGTTCTCCCGGACCTGCTGCTAGGATTGATTGTGATAGCATCTTCAGTAGTTGGTATAGGTAGAGGTGCAGGAGTTATTGGCTGCACAACTGCAAGTGTTGAGTCTCTCCATGTTGTTGCATTGGCACATGATCATGAGGTGGAGATGATTGCTCTATGGAAACATCATCAAGTGGATTGTCTTTTTGAGGCACAAAATTGTTTCTGGTGCAAATATCCTGAGAAATAGCTTTCTGATAAAAAGAAAATGTTATTTCATTGAATTGATTATCCCTACTCACAAAAATAGTCTGAGTGTCCATATTAAGCAGCTTGTATCCCTTCTGGTGAGAACTATAACCAAGTAAGAATGATATGATAGACCTTGGACTAAATCTATCATGTTTAACCAAGTTAGTAGCAAAGCATTCACAACCAATTACTCTGAGATGAGATATATTTGATTATTTTCAGTATAACAATTCGGAATGTGATTTTTTATCCAAAACACTAGATGGAATCCTATTTATGATGTAAGTAGTTGCTTTTTATATAAAAATCGTAGAATTTTGCAGGTAAGTGACTTTGAAACTTTATGGCTCTTGCTGTCTCTAGTATGTGTATGTGCCTCATTTCTATAACACCATTTTGCTATGGTGTGTAGGTAAAGGAGCACTGATGAACTATTCCAAGTGATTTAAACAACTCACTACAAACAGTGTTAATAAATTCTGATCTATTATCAGACCTCACAGTCTTAATACTTCCGTTAAATGGATTTTTTACTATAGCAACAAAGTTTTTGATTAAAGAAATGACATCTGGTTTTACTCTCACAAGACAAGTCCAAGTCCAAGTCCATATTGTGTAATCATCAACTAAAGTGAAAAAATATCATGCCATCATGTGTTTCAATCCTGTATGGTCCCTAAATATCTATATGGATCAATTAAAGCAACATTAGATCTGCTAGTACTGATAGGAAATGCACTCTAGTTTGTCTGGCTAGAGGACATACAATACAAGCATCTAAATGAAAACTACTATTATTCTTGAAACAACTTATTCTTCTAAGAAATTTGATTGGAACATGTCCTAATCTCATGTGCCAAGTACCAGCATCAACTATTTTTCTTACTACCAATGATCTAGTGAGCCCTACACTTTCCTTCCTCTTCACTGAATGCCATATGTATAGACCTTTCTCCTCTCTACCAATCCCCTTCAGCTTTCCAGTAATTAGATTCTGAAAGACACAAAAATTAGGAAAGAAGAAGACACAACAATTCAATTCTCTTGTCAACTTTGACACAGACATGAGATTAAACTTAAAAGCTGGCACACAAAGTACATATTTGAGCTTGTCACCTCTTTTTGGCTCAAAGTTTCCAATGTGTGAAATTTTTGCTGACTCTCCTGTTGGTAACTGTACTGATCCTGCAGTACCTACTTGTATGTCATGTAATAAGTATGTATCACTAAACATGTAATTTGTTGCACCAGTATCAATGATTCATGTACAAGTTTTTTAATCAAAAACTACATTACCTGCAATGTTAACACAAGAACCATCCATATATGCACTAGATCCTCCATTCTATTGATTTAGCTGATATTGAATTTGATTAATCTAATCAGGTGTGAAGAACTGACCATAGTTAATGCCCTGCTGTAGTGAATTAGGATTGGGACCATGATGAACACCTTGTTGCATCTGAGTAGTATGACCATGCTGCATAGGAACAATGTCTAGACTATTGCCTTGATACATAGGATATGACATAAGATATGTCATTCCCTCGTTATTTCCATGATATCCAGGAGTATTTCCTAAATTATGTCATTGTTGTGCAGATCCTTGGTGCATATTTTATCCCATACCTTGAGAGTTATCTTGTTTCATTGAGCAATTTGGATCATTGTTACTGCCAGTTACAATGTTTGCTTTACTATTTCCTTTAAATTCTGGTGGATAGCGAATAAAAAAATATCAATTGTCCTTGATATGACCTTTAGTTTTGCAATGATCACAGAATATCAATTTGAGACAGCCATCGCTAGTATGTCCTTTTATATGGCAAAAATTACAATAGACATTGTTGTTATAGTGATGGTTGTTGAAATTCCTTTGTCTCTGCATCCCTCCCTTTGCTGTGCATAAAGCAGTAGGATCTACTGTCTCTCCAGTTGGATAGTTGTAATATCCCGAAATTTTGGACAATGATTTGAGCACCTAAGCGTAATAAGTAGACTCGGGCCTCGGAGATTTTATGTGATATCACATATGCTAATAAAGAGATTAGTATATAAAAGATATTAGATCCCGAAATAATTTTGGACGTAACAAGTGTGACGACGGAGAGCGAAAATAAATTTGGAGTATGCATAAATTTGGAGTATGCACAAAGTCGGGTCAAACTTGGTATCAGAGCATGTATGTCCTAGGGATTCTACAAGCCTTGTCTAGTAGAGTCTTGTTTATGGGTATGTTGTGCACCACACTTATAAACAGGAGGCTATCTGACATTTAAGAATGGTTTCTATTCTTTCATCTCATAAATCGTGTAGTAGAGCTGAGTCTTAGAAATTCGAGTTTAACTCGCGCCTTATACCGTTTCAGTAATGCCGGTTACCAAAAGACTTCGATTAGTTTGTACTAGTAGCCAGTAAATGAGCGATTTCTACCAAGACGATGGATACGCCAGAAGGGGCAGTATTATTGTTAAAATTTGAGATTATGAGAAGTTGTCTCACTCATATACGGAAGATGGAAGGGAGTATGATAAGTCTGATGTATGAAGGTAGTTGTATTCGCTGGTTACGCGACAATGATTAGATATGTCACCCCAACATTCGAGGACGAATGTTTCTAAGGGGGGAAAGATATAACATTCCAGAATGTTGGACAAAGATTTGAGCACCTAAGCGTAATAAGTAGACTCGGGCCTCGGGGATTTTATGTGATATCACGTATGCTAATAAAAATATTAGTATATAAAAGATATTAGACCCCGAAATAATTTTGGACGTAACAAGTGTGACGACGGGGAGCAGAAATAAATTTGAGGTATGCACAAAGAGGTTATGGACGAGTGTCATATTACAAATTATGACATTAAGTATATGAAGGTCCTATAAGTTATCAAGATTTAAGTGAATTGGGATCACAAAATTAATTATGTGTGTGATTAATTAAACTGTGAGATTAATTAATTAAGTAGAGGGGACAAGAGTTAGTGGAGTTTTGTACGTGTAACGTTTACACAAATTGTCTAAGATGAATAAGTTAAATTGATTAAGTAGTGGGAGACACAATCACAGGGGCCATTAAAAGGGCACTTAGGATTGATTTAATATATTCCATTTAGTAACATCTTGTGCTAGAATTCTTAAAGACAAAGGTGCACACGTGAAGCAACATACCATTCTTTACTTAACCTTGGTTTCATTTTGAAAAAAAAAAAGCAGCCCTCTATTTTCTTTCATTTAGAACAACAGGGTATTTGACTTCTAAGTTGGAAAACCCACGAAGTAGTAGCATGGAGCAGTAGATAAATTCACTGGAAATTCGTGGGAATTGGAATTGTAATGTCCTAAATTAGATGCAACAATATTACATCAAACATCCTCCTCCCCTTTTTAATATCAAGTTATGTTAAGACAAATTATTTCTTTCTTTTGGCATGTTTCGTGTAACAAAATGGAACCGTGATATTGCTCCATAATTTATTCTACTCCTAGTAGTTAGGAATATTCATGTTATTGAATCCTATGTTAAAAGCATGTCTAAATATGTTTTCAAGACCTTATTGAGGCATATGAAAAATGATGTTGATATTTACAGCGTCAGCTGAAGGTACATGTTAAATATTCAATGTTAGCCAAAGGGACAAGGATATTATTGTCATCCGGTAAATTCAAAGAAGATTTTATTATAATTCATGCATTTTCATTTGCATTGCATTCATATATTACTCTGAATCACTTGTGCTACGCATACTACTATATGGTAAATATTTTATATATGTAGGGGATATGGGGAAAGGGAAAGCGTTATATATGCACACCACCTGCAGCTGGTACATACTATCACGAAAGAGCCCGAAGAGGCCAATATGATGTGATGATTTGATGCCCTTGTGTGGCGATATAAACTGAAGCCCACAGAGGCAGTTATAGGAGGATTCTTGTGTGGACAATAGTATACCGCATTTGCATTATTCATACATTAATTAATCATTACATGATATGGTGCCCACATATGTTGTTATGATAAGAAAGATCCTCGAAGAGGCTGATGTATATGTATACTGCATTGTGCATAACATTTAGGCATATGTATTAGGGCCCTTAGAGGCATTTATTGTTGGTTAGTTGTTTCTGTTTCAGTTGTTGTTATATCCCTGTATTACTATTGTTCATGTCTGACATACTCAGTACATAGTCGTACTGACGTCCCTTTTGTCGGGGGACGTTGCGTTTCATGCCCGCAGGTTCATATAGGCAGGGTGACGGTTCACGTTCATTGATTGTGGATCCAGCTGATTTTTGGAGCACTCCCCTCGTTCGGAGTGTTGGTCTAATTTTGGTACGGTACAATTTTGCTTATATATATGGGTATGGCGGGGCCCTGTCCCGACCTTTGATGTTGCTACTCCTAGAGGCTTGTAGACAGGTGTCATGTGGATAGTGGTCTTGTATGGCCTTGTCGGCCTTGGTATTGGTATATGTATATATAAGATGGTTACCTGATTTTCATAGTTTTGTTTTGGCTTAGTTCGTAATTAATTATGATTAGATGTTAAATGTACGAATGGTGGTACCCGGCGGGTGGGATCTGGGTGCCCGTAGCGGCCCTCCGGTTTGGGTCGTGACAAACTTGGTATCAGAGCATCTCTGTCCTAGGAATTCTACAAGTCGTGTCTAGTAGAGTCTTGTTTATAGGTATGTTGTGCACCATACTTATAAACATGAGGCTATCTGACATTTAGGAGTGGTTTCTATTCTTTCATCTCATAAATCGTGCAGTAGAGCTGAGTCTTAGGAATTCGAGTTTGACTCGCGCCTTATACCTTTTCAGTAATGCCGGTTACCAAAAGACTTCGGTTAGTTTGTACTTGTAGCTAGTAAATGAGCGATTTCTACCAAGACAATGGATACACCAGAAGGGGCAGTATTATTGTTAAAATTTGAGATTATGAGAAATTGTCTCACTCATATACGGAAGATGGAAGGTAGTATGAGAGGTCTGATGTAGTGATGTATGAAGGTAGTTGTATTCCCTGGTTACGCGACAATGATCAGATATGTCACCCCAACATTCGAGGAGGAATGTTTCTAAGGGGGGAAAGATGTAACATCCCGGAATTTTGGACAATGATTTGAACACCTAAGCGTAATAAGTAGACTCGGGCCTCGGGGATTTTATGTGATATCACGTATGCTAATAAAGATATTAGTATATAAAAGATATTAGACCCCGAAATAATTTTGGACATAACAAGTGTGACGGCGGGGAGCAGAAATAAATTTGAGGTATGCACAAAGAGGTTATGGACTAGTGTTATATTGCAAACTATGACATTGTGTATATGAAGATCTTATAAGTTATTAAGATTTAAGTGAATTGGGATCACAAAATTAATTATGTGTGTGATTAATTAAACTGTGAGATTAATTAATTAAGTAGAGGGGACAAGAGTTAGTGGAGTTTTGTACGTGTAACGTTTACACAAATTGTCTAAGATGAATAAGTTAAATTGATTAAGTAGTGGGAGACACAATCACAGGGGCCATTAAAAGGGCACTTAGGATTGATTTAACTTATTCCATTTAGTAACATCTTGTGTGAGAATTCTTAAAGACAAAGGTGCACACGTGAAGCAGCATACAATTCTAACACTTAACCTTGGATTCAGTTTGAGAAAAAACAAAAGCTGCCCTCTATTTTCGTTCATTTAGAAACAACAGGATATTTGACTTCTAAGTTGGAAAACCCACGAAGTAGTAGCATGGAGCAGTAGCTAAATTCGCTGGAAATTCGTGGGAATTGGATCTGTTGGTAAATTTGGAGAGTTTACCATAATATCATCCTATATATAGCATTGTGAAAGCACTCTTCTCAACCACACCACCCATAATATCATCAGATATAGCATAGTGAAATAAGCACTCTTCATTTCTGTAGTTAAAATAACAAGTAGTTTAATTTTGAGAGGATCATAAAAGCATGGAAGCCAATAAGATTGAGATCACATCCGAAGAAATGATCAAACCATCAATTCCAACTCCTCCTCCTCTTAGAATCCACAAACTATCACTTCTTGATCAAATCTCACCTCCAGTTTTCATCCCTCTAATTTTCTTTTACCAAGATGTCGAACGTCACAACAATATCAATCTTGCCACAACGATATTAGGGTCTTTGAAGCAATCTCTATCCGATACTTTAACTCGATTCTATCCATTGGCTGGAAGGCTCAATAATGATAACAAATATTTCATTGATTGCAATGATGCTGGAGTCAAGTTTATTGAAGTTCAAGTTCATGGTTGTAACCTCTCAGATGTTATAGAAACTCCAAATATGGAGGATTTACGAGAATTTCTCCCAAGAGTAGGAAATGATGATGATGATGTCCTTCTAGCAGTCCAAGTTAATTTATTTGATTGTGATCAAGGGATTGCAATAGGTGTGTGCATGTCCCATAAAGTTGGTGATGGCTCCTCCATAGTGACATTCATTAATGCATGGGCAGCTATTGCTCGAGGAGACGACGAAATTGTGCAACCTAATTTTAACCTGGCTAGTACCCTTTTTCCGCCGATAGATTTGTCTAATTCAAGTTTCAAACCGTCGATAGGGATGAAGAAGGAAAAGTTTCTGACGAGGAGATTTGTTTTCGATAAGGAAAAGCTTGATGCCTTCAGGTATAGATGTTAAATGAGACGGTTGAGCTAAAAAATGGGTCATAACGCGATCCGGCTAATTTTATTAGCTTTTAATTTATTTTTTTATTTTTTAAAATTTTTAAGTACTTAATAATATTTTTTTAATTATGGTCCGGATCTTCCCCGGACCCCGCGCATAGTGAGAGGTTAGTGCACCGGGCTATCTTTTTTTTATTATGAGTATCTGTAACATACCAACACTATTAGAAACAGATGTTTTTCCCACCGACATTCATTAGAAATTTGTGCTATAAAACATGATTTTCTATCTCATTTCCATGAATCAGCTCATTGAAAAAACGCATGGTGAGAAACAAGTTCTCATTAAAGCGCTGAGAAACTTCTATATTTTTTCATGTGAAAACACTTCTATTTAGGTTTTCCCACCGACATTCAGTGAGAAATAGCTACTGAACATTTTTCAGTGGCAAAGTAGAAATTTTTAGTAGTGCAAATAAAATAATCTCTTTTTTAAAATATTGTGACAAGATTTTTAAAGGTCAATTTGGGTTACATATCAATTCAATTTTAAATAAGTCGAAATGAGTTGAACTAAGATGACTTAAGCTAATAAATAGGCGAGTCAATGACCAACCCAAACTTGAGTGAGTTTAACATAATAATTTTACCGTCTCTATTCGCAGGAAATCAACTTCAAGATCACAAGTGAAGGATCCCACTCGTGTGGAAGCTCTCTCGTCCTTTGTATGGAAGCACATCATGGAATTGAAAAAAGATTCTAAGAAGATGTTTGCTGCAGTACATGCAGTGAATATAAGGTCGAGAATGAATCCAATCATACCGGACTATACATTTGGAAACCTATGGACAGCTGCACTGGCATTTTCAGCAAGTGATCAAGAAATGGTGGGACCTACTGATGATTTAGTGTACCAGTTGAGAAGAGCAATAAGGAAAATCAATAATGACTATATTAAGATATTACAAAACGGGCAAGACTTTATGAAACATATGGGCAAATTAGTGGAGTTGTTTTCAAAGGGGGAAGTTGAGTTTTGTAATTTTACAAGTTGGTGTAGGTTTCCTATATATGAAGTGGATTTTGGATGGGGAAAGCCAATATGGGTATGCACTACCACTTTTCCATATGAGAATATGGTCATCTTTGTGAGTACAAAATGTGGGGAAGGAATAGAAGCATGGGTTAACATGCTCGAGGATGATGATAACCTTATTTAATTTGATGTTTCAACATGATTTAGCCACTATTGCGTCAATCCAGATTAATTATCACAACATTTTTTTCTATTTATGAATGTTTTAGATATAAACTATGTGCGAATGAATAAGGACGCAGTAGAAGTGTGGAATATTATTATCTATGCTTGTAAATTTCTAGTAGCTAGAGATAATGTTTACCCTAAAAAGTACAATTGATTTTGTGAGTAATTTTAAGGATACGTGGATCGATTTATAAATAAGTGTAACGAACAATTAGCTATAAGCAAGCAAACGAAAATAATAAGCAAAAGAATTAGCCTGAATCAGTGAGATCTTGATTGAAACTCGTCAATGAATTGGGTTTGGTCCTTAGCTGAATTGCTTCAGGTCCGAGCCAATAATGAGAGGTTTTAACAATTGCAGTTACAAGAAAATCGTGCAAGTCTGTAAAAATGAGAATCAAATGCCCTTCCAATATGAAGGTTGGGATCCTTTTATAGCTATCAATACAAGGCATTCATGTCCGAGAATCATTCTACAATTAAATGACAATAACGACCACTTAATGAGCAAAGAGTAACGACTAGCACCATATTCGGAACGGGAATGCATTGAGCTCTTTCGGTCACCTATCCGTTGCCACTTAGCTCGGTCGCTATTCGGTCTTACTCTAACGCCCGGACTTACTCCGGGGTAACCCACAACTGGTGCAAAGCGTTGATGCTCCCTCCAACCTCATACTTGAACCATGCCATGTGTCTTGCCGATTTTTACCGTATACAGATAATCCCCACACTTCCCGTATCAAAAGTTTACCGAAATGATGGGAAGTGTAAATGATTTCTTCGGTGTCTTCTCTTGTAAGCTTCCTTTCAAATCACTCCGAAATAGGTGGGAAAGCGAACCATTTCCCTTCTCCATGATCTGACTCACGTCTCATCACTTTGCCACTTTGGACACATGTCACCTTCTGATTGAATCGTCATTTCGGTTCACGAACCGAAATGGTTTGCAATGATGACTTCGCCCTTATAAAAACTCATCTTTTTTCTTTTCTCAAATTTTATCTTTTGGTAAATTTTATTTAATCCTTCAAACAACCAACCTTCCAATCTCCAAACCTCCTTCAAATCTTCAAAACATTAAATCTTCAAATCTTCGAACCTTCAAACCTTCATAACTTCAAAACTTCATACCTTCGTAACTTCAAACCTTCATACCTTCAAAATGATGGTCCAAACTACCCGTTCCACTTCAAGAAATTCCTCTCCGACACCTTCACCTCCACCGGCCACCGACGATGCAACTAGCATCGGTGAGTCTTCTATTGCTCAGGCTGCTGCTGAAATAAGAGCCTTCAATATTCTCTTATCCTTTTTCCATTTTGACACTGAATTCACTGTTCAAATGGCCTCCAAGAAATCAGACTGAAGAGAGGAGGCTAAAACTTACCGTTTTCTATCAAAACCTCCAACTTCAAGAGAGTCCGAGATGACTGTGGTTGGAAAGGTCTCTCCGAGATCATTGTTCCTGGCCCAGACGAAGACATCACCACTTTCATATCCGGATATTCCAACATAAACACCTATCCTTTCACTTTCAAATGTGTATCTCCAATCGACAATATGATCCTTGAGACGTACATGACTTACAATCTGTGTCTTGCACAAATTGGTCCATCTGTGTGGAGGATCATAACTTGTCTCTGTTTCTTGTGATGTGAAGATTTATGATCGCCATAATTTATCTGACTTGAACGAACTAAAAATGGTGGAATTTGACGTTATTATGGGTATGGATTGGCTGGATTCTTGCTATGCTAATGTAGATTGTTGGGAAAAAGTTGTTCACTTTAAATTTTTAGGCGGGCCCGTCATTGAGTAGAAGGGTAATATTGCAGTGCCTAAGGGGAGGTTTATTTCCTACGTTAAATCTCGGAAGATAATCTCGAAAGGATATATTTATCACCTAGTCTGAGTATAGGATGTGGAGGCAAAGCCTCTAGCCTTTCAGTCAGTTCTTGTCGTTAATGAATTTCCTGATGTATTCCATGATGAACTTCCTGGCATTCCTCCCAGGGAAATCAATTTCACTATCGACGTGCTTCCAGATACCCAGCCTATATCTATTCTTACGTATTGAATGGCTCTTGCCGAGCTAAAAAAATTGATAGCAGTTGAAGGATTTATTGGAAATGGGTTTTATCAGGCACAGTACTTCCCCATGGGGCGCACCAGTGTTATTCATTCATAAGAAGGATAGTTCATTGAGAATGTGTATTAATTGCTGTCAGTTGAATAAGGTGACTATTAAAAATAAATACTTATTTCCCAAGATTGATGATTTGTTTGATCAATTGCAAGACACCAAGTACTTCTCAAAGATTGATCTTAGATCTGGGTACCATTAGATGAGTGTTAAGGAGAAAGATATTCCGAAGATAGCTTTTCAAACTAGACATGGTCACTATGAGTTTCTTGTTATGTCCTTTGGTCTGAATAATGCATTGGCGATTTTTATGGATTTGATAAATCGGGTGTTCAAGTCATTTCTGAATGTCTTTGTGATAGTGTTTATTAATGACATTCTGGTATACTCCCAATCAGAAGCAGAGCACGCAGATCATTTGCGAGCAGTGTTACAGATGCTCTAGGATCGCAAGTTGTACGTTAAGTTCTCTAAATGTGAGTTCTGGTTGAACTCAGTGTCTTTTCTGGGACATATAGTATCGGATAAAGGGATCAAATTTGATAGTCAGAAGATTGAGTCGGTAAAGAATTGGACAAGGCACATAACTTCGACTGAGGTATGTATTTTCTTGGGCTTGGCAGGTTACTATCATAGATTTGTAAAGAATTTCTCTTCTATTGCCGCTCCGCTGACGAAATTGACGCATAAGACAGCTCAATTTCAATGGTCAAATACTTGCAAGAAGAGTTTCCAGGAGTTGAAGAGCATATTAACATCAACACCTATTTTAGCACTTATTGGGGGATCAGAAGGGTATGATGTGTACTCTGATGCTTCCAGAGTGGGATTGGGTTGTGTTATGATGGAGCATGGAGAGGTCATTGTGTATGCTTCGAGGCAACTAAGAAAACACGAGCAGAATTACCTGACTCGTGATCTTGAGTTGGCAGCGGTTGTATTTTCTCTACACATATAGTGTCACTATCTGTATGGAGTTCATGTTGATATATTTACAGATCATAAGAGTTTACAATAAATATTTAGGCGGAAAGAATTGAATCTAAGCAGTGAAGATGGCTTGAGTTGCTGAAAGACTACGATGTGGATATTTTGTACCATCCAGGCAAGGCAAACATCATAGGGCAACCTGAAGAATATGGGAGTTGACAAGTTAGAGATGGCAAAAGATCTGTATCGGTTGGCCTGTCTAAGCGTGCGATTTATTGATGCAAGCGACGGGGGTGTCATAGTTCAGAATGTCGTTGAATCCTCTTTAGTGGCAGAAGTGAAGGCTTTAGTGGCAGAAGTGAAGGTATGACAACTTGATGATTCATCATTGGTATGAATTAAAGAATGTATTCCCTGTTAAAAGAAGCATTTGTTCGAATTATCAGAGGATAGGGTTCTTAGGTATAAGGGCTAGTTGTGTGTGCTCGATGTTGGAGGACTTCGAGGGAAGATTATGGCAGAGATTCACCAGTGCATGTATTTTATTCATCCTAGTTCTACTAAGATGTATCATGACCTTTGTCATCTATACTGGTAGAATGATATAAAGAAGAATATTGCAGAATTTGTTGCTTAGTGTCTGAATTGCAAACAAGTTAAGGTTGAGCATCAGAAACCCAGAGGGTTGCTGCAGGATATGGAGATTCCGACATGGAAATGGGAAACAATCAACATGAATTTCATTACAGGACTACCTAATTCCTGACGGAAGTTCGATTCTATATGGGTTATTGTGGATAGACTTACAAAATCAGCTCATTTTCTACCTGTTCAGACCACCTACTCAGCTGAGGATTATGCTAGGCTTTATATCAAAGAGATAGTCTGACTTCATGGAGTTTTAGTGTCTATTATATCTGATTGAGGTGCTCAGTTTACAGCTAACTTCTGGAGGTCTTTTCAAAAATGTTTGGGTACTCAAATTAGCCTTAGTACAACTTTTCATCCATAGACCGACGGGCAGGCCGAGTGCACTATTTAGACGCTCGAGGATATGTTGTGAGCTTGTGTTTTAGACTTCAAGGGAAGTTGAGAAGATCATCTACCACTTATTGAGTTTTCTTATAATATAAACTACCATTTTAGTATCCAGATTACACAATATGAGACCCTATACAGATGAAAAATGTAGGTCTCATATTGGTTGGTTCGATGTTGGTGAGACAAACTTATTAGGACATGAATTGGTGCACCAAAGTTGTGGAGAAAGTGAAAATGATTCAGGAGCGATTGTTGACAGCTTAGAGTCAACAAAAGTCATATTTAGATAACTGACATTGAGACTTAGAGTTCGTTGTAGGAGATTAGGTGTTCCTAAATGTGTCGCCTATGAAATGTGTAATGAGGTTTGAAAAAAAAAGGCAAGATTATCCTGAGGTACATCGTACCATATCAGATTATTCAGAGAATCGTCCAAGTAGCCTATAAGCTTGAGTTGCCCCCGAGGTTAGAACATGTTCATCTTGTGTTTCACGTATCCATGCTTTGTAAATGCTTGGGTGATCCCTTCCGCATTATCCTTATTGAGGATGTTTAAGTTACAATAAACTTATTCTATGAAGAAGTCCCTATTGCTATCCTAGATCGCCAAGTCCTTAAGTTACGAAGCAAATAAGTCACTACGGTTAAAGTACTTTACAGAAATATAACAACATAGAAGAAATGACTTGGGAGGGCGAAGAGGATATGAGGTCTAGATATCCTCATTTATTCCAGACTTCAGATATATATTGATATTTGTGCGATACGTTTCTCTTGTTCCTATTCTACCCATCGAACATAACTCACCTATCTTGTTTAATGTTGAGACATATATGGAAGACATATCTCAAAGTATAACGAATGATAGTTGAGGTGAGTTATGGCCAACCCTTTTTTATTTTTGCATAGATAGACGGTTATGTCATGCCAATTGAATGTTATTATGCTATTATGTAGCCCTATGTCGCACTTGTTATATACTTGGGTTGTTTATTAGGTTTCGGATAGTCTTGTTTAGAGAGGGGGCTCTGCCAAAATTTTCTTTAGAAATCTAGGGAGTTAGAATATTATCAACATTCGAGGACGAATTTTGAGCTTAATGGCTCCCGTTTTTTGCCATATATCCTTATTGGCTTATAGAATCCCATCTTAGGGTGCGATTCGGCCTCGTCGGTCATAGTATGAGCTATGTAAGTTTAAAGTTACAGATGGGTACGCTCGGGCAAGTAAGACACCGGTGCCGGCCACGCCCCTCCGATTTGGGGTGTGACATACAATTTCTGATATGACTAAACGAGTCTTACTCAAAGTCAAGTAATCATATCTTAAATATGTCACCAACACCTTCCATTAACAAAGCCTATTCTATGAAGATCTTAGAGAAAAGTAGGAGAACTATGTCTCAACATTCTCATATTTTTTAGGTAAATGAATGTACAACACTATTCAGTGCAAAAGGAAAAGTGTGATGAATTCTGGTAACAACTTCTCAGCTGGATCCAGTTCTAGAGGTATAATGGTCACCCAGGAGGCAATGGTCACTTTGGATTCAGGCAAGGAAGTTACAGTTACTCAGGAGTGTAATAACCCGTTTGTTCATTTTGAGTTTTAAGCTTCTTTCCCCAAAAATACCATTCCCGTAGTTCCATTTCAGAGTTTTTGACTTGCTTGCAAAATTTGAAGTCAAATGGGTGTCATTTGGTTCACTTTGGGAGGAGGTATCACTTTGAAAATTATGTCATTTAATTATTTGGATAAATTATTTGTTTTGGAAAAACATGCCCTGATTGGCAATCTAAAGATTTCGTTAGATTTAAAATATTATTTATGACCTGTAAAAATTGACGGGATTAATTTTAGAGCTCGTTTGGTTGATTTTTTTATAATTAAGTCGATTTTAGGATTTAATATGCCTATTTATGGTGAAAAGATCGTCATTGGGAGAAATAAGAACCGGAATCACCATTACCTTCAAAATGATATTTATGACTTGCGGGCATGGGTGGCGCAATTCCTGAGGCTTTGGAAGGAGTTTTGTATAAGGAAAAAGTTATTTTTGAAATCCTTAAGTTAAGAAATGAAGAAGTTTGATCAAAGTAAACACCGGGGGTAAATGAGTCTTCTTTGAAGTTTCATCAAATCTATTAGGTCCGAAATGTGATTTATAACTTAGTCGAGTCGTTGGTTCAATTCCCGAGATATTCGGGTGTGATTGAGGTGGTTGGTTGACAAACTAGCTTCTAAGATGATTTGGAGTTGACCACCATCTAAATCGGGTCAAATGGCCTCTTTTAGGTATTTTGAGGGTTCGAGCAGGTCAGTATGATGATTTTGGGGGTCTCTACAAGTTTTGGTGAGATTCCGATGAGTTTCTGATGGATTTGGGTTCTGGCGCGCTCTTATTTGAGGTTTAAGCATTGTTTCTTAAGAAATAAAGGGTACCACATTGCTCAAATGATCTCTTAATGGTGTTTCAACTCAACCATCAGATACGTATCATAATAACGAAGCCATAGCAAAAAGAATGGTCGAATTTCGACGTCGTATGAGGGAGTTATGCCCATTTTAGTATCGGAGAGGATTGTTGGTTCTGGTATTCCGCACCTGCGACCCTGTAGGTGCGGCTGCAGGTGCGGAAATGACACGTGGCACGCTGGAGGTGCGACCTTTTGGCCGCGGAAGTGGAAATCGGTGTGCATTAAAAATCTGTATGCTTCTATTTATTATTTTGAACATATCTTGAGTGTTAGAGCTCTGTTTGAGGTGATTTTTGCGGTGTTGTTCTTGTCTCAACAAAGGGGTAAGTATATAACCTCTATTTTAAAGTTTACTCAAGATTATTTCCATTGGTTATCGATTTTATCCGTATTTGATTGTGGAAAATTAGAGATTTTAAAACCTAAGTTCAAATTTGAGTTTTCTTCAATTAATTATGGTTGAATTTGAGTAAATTCTAGGTTTTTGGCTTGTTTAAACCTTGGATAAACTATTTCTAACATAAATTTTCATTTCAATCTGTATTTTTCAAACATTCAATTTATGAGTTTTGACACAATACTTATACAAAACATATAACACAAAATTAATTTAGCTAATGTTTACATATACTAGTGTATGCTCTATGTGTATGTGCTTATCCCAAATACATCAAAGATTTATCACATAGGATATACAATACAAGTTCTATAGAAACTACAACTACCTTGGCAGCTAGGTTAGAGGACTTCGGTTATATGCAGCACTAGAGGCACGTGGGCATGCTATCCTAAGCTAAGTTGTCTAACAGTACTATCCATTCTGGGCCAAATGTGCATGGCTTTTCAAAATGCATCATTATGGTATAAGGAATGCTTCCTGATACATCCAACATCTCTCGCATGATTTGATGATGTGAGATTTAATCAGAGTGTTACATGCATCCCGTAAGGACTTAGCGTCCTCGCATAGATATGTTTCACCATTATCTAAAAGACGTATTTGCGTAAACTGAATTGAAGTTTGATCCTCACCACCTATCCTAATAATATATGATTTTTCTAACCTTAAATTAATAAAATTTGTGTTAGGCATCTTTGATGATGTTCTTATCATATTTAGATTTTAAATAAGGTAAACCGATATTTATCATAATTGGTTTCACTTTGTCACACCCCAAACTTGGGTGAGGTAATCAGCAACCGGTGCCTTAACCTGATCGAGCAAACCAACCATATACACTTATTTTATACAAATATTCGTAAACCTGAAAAATGATACTACATGCTTTGTAAAAAAATGAAATGTGTCACTGACATATGAATATTTATGGGCCATCGGCCTGGATACATGTAACATATATACAAGTGTCTAATAACAAAGGTCTATGAAGCTTCTATGATGACTTGATCTGGATAACTGTCCTACTGTCGAGAAAGGGATCCACCTAACTGTAATCTCTAACACCAATAAGAATACTAGACCCGACTCACCTCCAGATAGAAAAGGAGCTTACAACATCTCAGTTTAATATCTATAAATATCTAACAAGGAAGTCTACCAAACTTGTGCATATGAACCTGCAATATGAACATATCGCCCTTGGCAAAAGGGACATGAGTATAGAAAAAATTGTACCTGTATGTAGGTAAGACATGATAGTACATTCAAATACTAAAATGCCAGGAAGCAAAGGAAAAATAGTCAAATAAGAACATCATGAAGCTACGAAAAAGCCTATAGAATCACATGTCACATATTACTTAACTTATGTATTTATGAAATTTTTTAAATCATTCTGATGATACCTTTGGATTGCTATTTTTAGCAATTTTCTGGGATCGTTTACTGTAGCACTTGAGATCACATACTTAAGTTATTGTACATTAGGATCATTCGAGATCGTTCAAATCTTAAGTTCTTTCTATTTTTCATTTTACAGGAGTATGTCATATAGGCCATATGTGGAATGCATAATATAATATAAATATGATTATGTGCACAAATGGAATAGATCAAGGATGAAGCTTAC
Organism: Anisodus acutangulus; assembly: GCA_029783415.1. Taxonomy (NCBI): domain Eukaryota; kingdom Viridiplantae; phylum Streptophyta; class Magnoliopsida; order Solanales; family Solanaceae; genus Anisodus; species Anisodus acutangulus. The sequence goes on from CM056495.1 coordinate 54,455,207, forward strand.
TCTTAGCACCTCTGACTGTCCATGAAGCTGATCAGCTCTACCTGGGCTGGGCTATGCGTACAATCAGGCCGTCCATAGCCAATCTCTACAAAACACATATGTGTTTCGTTAGACAGTCATAGGGCTCGTGCCATATGCATATGTAAGTGACATATAAATACGTGAACATCATGCAACATACCAAACATATGATCCAGTATTAGGAGTACTTATTTATTAGCTTATGGGAGCATTACATACCATATGACAAGTCATTAACTTGTGGAAATGGTTCAGTAGACATACATGTGACTTATCGATTCTTTAAGTGACAGAACCTGACATGCTTGACTAGATAAGGAGTCCTACATGAACTTATGTAAGATTGACATGATAAGAGCAATATCACATAAAAGAACAATTGGACATCAAAGGTACAAATAGAATATTCACAATGTTTCAATCATAGAGATTCATATAGCTAAAGAAGCGTGTAAAAGGACTTCACATTGATAAATACAATATGGACATATGAACTTAGTACTTTATGATCTTGCTTCGACACTTTCGGAGCTTACACACCAGTTCTCTGAATGATCTTACCCTAATAACCTACTTAGAACAACTATATCAATTCAATTCATCTTAAGTAAGAGACTATAACACATTCATGGTAATCTTGGAAGTCATCAATACAATTCACCTTAAATAAGAACCCATAATCCATTAACGGCACTTTGAAAACCATCCATCTAAATCATCTTCAATAGAACCTATATCTGTCAACGAACATATGAAGCTATTTTCATGATTCATCTTACACTACGATCTATAATCGAATAATGGGAATCTAGAAACTATTATCATGAATCATCTTAAGCATGAACTATACCCCATAAACGATCACTGCAAAACCATTAACATGGTTCATCTTACATACCCAACTATGACGCATTAATGGTAATCCACAAGCTATCAATATGATTCATCTTACATAAGAACTACAACACAACGATGAACACCTGAAAGTTATCAACATAATTCATCTTACATAATGATCTATGACCCCTCAACAGTACCTTGGAAGCCATCGATATCATTCATCTTATTAACTACCTATAATCCTTTGACAATACTTCCGTAAACATTCCTATCACTCAAATGATCTTATTCCCATGGAATCTTAGAACGACTATTTAGATACAATTCACCTATACTGACGTACTAGAACCCCAATGAAGGAAACTCCTCAAAACTCGATCTTAAGAGTGGAATAGTTTAATGAAGTACTGATTCATAAACATATAATGTATCTCTTAACATATGAAACTTATGACATGGTGTCGATATGGTTTCCTAAACTTTATACTTCATAACTCATATAGAGAAATAATAAACAAAAGTCGTGTCGTAGTGGCAAAAGAAAGAATAGCCTCACATACCTTGATTCAATCTTCGAATGCTACAATGAGTCAACCCTTCCAATAGACGTTTAATCTTTTTATGATGGGCTAATATAAACATACCAATAGCCCAACCAAATACTACATCTATACCAGCACTATCGTCAAGCAATCAAAGAGCGATGAGCTACCGAGACTATATACAATGGTGTAATCCACACTCTGCCTCTTTTTAACAAGAACAAAGCATTAGACAAGCCGCCAAAGCCCCACCAATCTTCATACCATAAGAAAACAACCCGTAATTCACTTATACAACTACTACGACCTAAACTCACAACTTCTGATCACCGTCTCATGAGTTGTACACAATAAACATTGATACGATACTTACAATCTTCTCTATAATGTTAGGAAGTGATATCTTACCTTAAACACGAAGGGAAAAAACCAACTCTTGCGCAAATTTCCAATAAATGAGCAACTACCACAACTCTGAGAGAGAGAAAGATGAGAGCCCGTGAACCCGCAGCAGAACTAAAGGGGAATTTTAGCTACAACTTACTTCAAAGCCTCTTTGGTGTAGAAATGAGTTTTGGAGAGAACATAGAACTGATATTTTGTCCAGGAAAGAGGTGGATGTGAGATCAACTTACATTTTGGGGCTTTATATAAGGTCCCCCTAGGAGGTGCCACCTGTCCAGCGCTAGCACTTGGAAGTCGTTAACAGGTATGTTGTAAAATATGCATAATGTTTACTATGATGCTATATTGATGAATGATAAATGTCGTTAGAATGTAGATGCTAAGAACTTCAATTGGATAGGTGGATCACACAATAACTTTAAGTATGTTGGGAGAAAAACTCAGAGGAAACTGACGCAAATATTCATGAAATTGTGAAAGTAACTTGTGATGACCTTTTTTGACTTTCAATTTACAACTTGCTTGACTTCAAAACTTAACATATGACTAGAATATGCTTTAAATACCTTATGACACAAACTTCTTAACATGACGAGCACTTATAATATTACCCCTAGGGTACTATTATGACATTATCCACCCTTGAGAATATTCATGCTCGAATAAAATCGTAACTCGAGGAAAGGTTAACTCTAGGATTCTAACACATTATGTATCTGATCAGATAGGAACTTCATAATTACTTATCGATCAAGTTGTAACTGCACAAAGTAGAATGATTTCTTAAATCATTGCTATATTGCACGATCTAGAATATGAAAGAATGGTAACATTTCCTAAATACCATGTAGCCTCTCGATTATAAGTGTGGTGCACAACACACACATATGTAGGACTCTACTAGAGACAAGTTCATAAACTCTCTAGGAAACAAACCTACTCTAATACTAAGTTTGTCACGCCCCAAATTTGTGTGAGGTGACCGAAACCCGGTGCCTCAACCTGATCGAGTGAATCAACCGTATATGTAAATTTTATACAAATATGTGTAAACCTGGAACAATGATGTTAAAGTTTGCTTTTTATACAGGTTATCACATAAAGAGCTACTAAGAGTTTGAATAGTGCTCAAAATTGGATAATGTGTTTTAGAGTTGCCACCTAATTTATAGGTAAATTAGAAAAATCAATGTGAACGATTTTATTCAAATTACTTTGAAAAATCCTATCTAAAGCAGAGTCAAAGTAAGGGTTCTAGTGATCCCCGGGAAATGTATTAATACCACAATATTAAGGATCCGTAGAATATGGTTGACCTACAGGTTCTATAACATGCTTTTAAAAATGATCAAATTGCTTAGGGTTTAAAATCCGCAAAATACTTGTCATTTCATTTATTCAAAACTCAAGGTTTCAATTTAAAATAAAGAGTCAAAACTTCCGCCCAAAATAATATGCACGAGATGTTTAATCTATTCAGTTTTCGGACTAAAAACACTCAAATGTGAATTTGAGTAGAACTTCGCATTTAGAATAAAAAGAAAATTATTTTACTATCTGTTTTTTCAAAAAACTTTATTCATCTTTTCAAAGGGACTACCACTTTTGAAAAATTATTTCGAGTCTCAAAAGTGGTAGTCCCTTTGAAAAGATGAATAAAGTTTTTTGAAAAAACAGATAGTAAAATAATTTTCTTTTTATTCTTTAGCATGCTACATTGCCCAAGTCAAAACCATATCCAAACTTCCACAACCCTCAACTTAATTCAAGTCCAAAATAAGTTTTATTTGTCGAAAATCCCTAATATTATTTGGGCTTAGTCCGGACTCTAATTTAAACTAATGTTATTCAATTTTTTATCCAAGTCTAAGGTCCAATTTTCCAGCAGTCCATTTATAAAAGTCACTCAGGCCCAACATTTTGGGTCTTTAAACTAGCCCAATTCAGTCTATTTCAAATTCAGAATTCAAAGCCCAAAGTCCAAGTTTTTGAGTTCAAAATCAATTCAAAACTTAGTCAAAATTAGTTTTTCATTTCCAGATTTCAAGTATCCAAAACAATTTATTTTTTTTAAAACCAAAACAGTCCTTTTTCCGTTAATTTCCAGATTTAAACAAGTGTGTAAAAAATCATTTTTAGGCGATTCTAAACCAAACGATTTGTCTATCCTAGATTTCAACCATAAATAAGTTCCAATATACTCAAAAATATTTTATTACAATTTATACATATATATACAAGTAATTAAAAATTAAATTGAAAAAGGTTTAGGTTAGTGGGCCTACCCAAGCCCATCGGTTAGTTATTTTTACCCATAGTTGGGCCTTCAACCGCAAATATTAGCTTCCTTTTTATGTGTTCTCTCAGCCGACAATCTGAATTGGACCTTAGCCCAATCAGTAATATTGTAAAGGTATAACTCGATGAAGAGGAGGGTGGACCAGTAAGGGCTCATTCTATGATGATGTAGTAAGAAGAAAAACAAAGAAAAATGAAGATACAAGTTAGACGTACTCAAACTTATCAAACTAATTACAGGTAAGAAGGTACACAAAGCAAACCAATTCACAATAGACTCGTACTTAAATTCATAATAATTAGGCTAAGTTCATACTAGATAATAACACGCAAAGGACAGATGGGTAGGTCAAGCAGTGGCCTGAGCCCAAACGAAACAACAATACTTAAAGAAAAAGGAGAGAAATGTGAACAATGTGCCAAGCCTAGTATGCAATTATAAATGGAAGAAATTAGCAAATATAAGCCAGGCCCAACAAAGCACACATAACATGATGTTCATGCATGATATACAAAGTGATATATAAATTGTATACTTCCGTATGCATAGGTATATTCAGCATACCACTTGTATAACAAGTGCATATTGATGTATATCTCACATGAAACAACATAAGTGTTAAGGGGGTAGGGGGGCTAAAGCAAGATATGCATAGTATTTGCTCCAAGAACCAACACAGAAGTGAAATTTCAAGAGGATGGTTCAATCTTCACAACATGTCATAGGTATATGCTAAGTTTCCTAACCAAATTCGAACCGTGAGAACTGTAACTCATAGCTAAGGAAGTATACAGTGCTGTGTGATTATAATCATGCCATAACAAAAGGATTAATCTTGGAGCTAACATACCACCAACCTAAACCTAAAGTCTCATCTAAACTGATGTCTCATATGAATTTGGATAACTAGGAAAGATGAATAGGCATGGTTACTCTTTTATTACCTTTGTTTTATATAAATCAAATTGATACAATGCTATCTTAATTTAATCAGAACAAGTTCCAGTTAGATAAACAATAGAGACAGAAACAGATGAGCATGTTGTTCTAAATATACATAAGCAAAGCTTAGGAATGGTTCAGTAACCATATGTTAAATGATTTCAAGATTTCCAAAATCAGGTTTAGGGTCCTGTTTGAGTTAAGTGTTCCAGTTAAGTGATCTGATTTCAAGCAGGTAAGGATGCAGGACAAGAATTCATACAGCACACAAGCACTATCCCCATTCCCAACTCCTAGACTCACCCAAAGTAAATCAGGGAATAAGGATATCACGCAACAGGTTTTCACACTTTGACATAAAGCAAAAATATGGCATGTCTATGAGAGATTACTGTCCTAAACATGTGATTATGATCATATAAGGCAGGCTTAGTAGGCATACAAAACATCTATATTAGATAGGCATTTCAAATTGACAATTATGATCTCATATATGGCATAGATATTTTGTAAATGTTCATTTAGGCTAAACTGTCAACAGAGCACTTAACAAGGGTAGACACCTAATCAGGAAAGATCAGACACACCCAGGACTATCAAAGACTATTTGGGAGCATGTTAGGGGGAAAAGGGTTGCAGGTAGACACACAACAGAGCCCAAAACAAATTGAAGTGACTTCAGATTGACAAACATTCAACCTACTGACAGAAACAAACTCAAAAGAACAAATGAGGCAAAAAATTTAAAGCTCATCTTTCTCTATACCCTCTTATTACCTTGTTTAGCAGTCATCATTATGTTAACATAGTTTAAGGAAAGACATTGAGGCATTATCAATTCCTAAGCATCACATCTTCACACATTCAAGGATAAGTTTATTCTGAGCAGATCCTTAGAAATTTCTGGCACCCCACAGTTCATTGTTTAGCTATGACAACCCTTTTTACTACACTAGAACCCGTAAAATTCTCCTTAAATTCATGTTAAAGTCCTTTTTAGTCATGTTTAGGTCCAAATGTTTTTTTTAATTATAGCATAGAGCCCACACTAACAAACACATCTTATTTCAAAGACATCAAACATGCTAAGCACTCACCACATAAATGGTTATCTTAATAAGCATAAACAACCATGGAAACTACTAACAGTCAACTTAACTAATCAAAAACACTAAGTCAGGGTCCAATAAGCACAAACAGTACCTAAAATATGTTGCATATGGTCTGATAAGCTCAAATAACCATTATTTTAACTAATCATCTTCTAAATATTACCTAAACATGTGCCATCAGGGCCTAAATAATACTAACAGGAGACATACAAAGGTTCATAGTGTTATTAATCTGTATTCCAAAAAATCAATAAACAATAAACACTGAAAATAAACAGAATCAGTGTTGAAAAAATAAGAATAATTTTCAGAATATAATCGAGCCCACTTAGTTCAAAGTGTGTCCTTAAGGAAATTATTCCCTCACGACTCGAGGTTGATGGAATATCCTCCCAGGATAGAAACGATTATCTTACGAATAGTAGTACTCCAAACTCAGTAGCGTGAACCACTCAACAAGAGTATATCACAGAATTGATTCGTGCAGAAGAAGAAGAAGATTTTGTAGTTCAGAAAATTAGTAAGTAAAATTCTGAAGAATCAAATGAATTTATAGCCATGGAAGTACTGTTTCTGAAGGTTTGCAACCCTTCTGAACAATCACTAAAACTGGTGAGAAATTTAAATGTGGGAAAGAAACCGGGTCGCGGGTCAGGGTCACTAACGGGTAGGATTTGATAAGTTAATTAATTTAATTAAATAATAATTAATTAAATAATTAAAAATTAAAGAAAATTTGGTCCAAAAAGATTATCAATCAATCATTTGACCGAATCCGAAGCCGAAGCCGAAGCCGAAGCCGAAGCCGAGCCGAGCGAGCGACGACGACGGCGCGAGGGGTCCTTGCCCCCTCAACCCTTTTACTGACAAGAAGAAGTAATTCTACTTATAAGTAGAAGAACTTTTCTTTCTACTACCGATGTGGGACAACTCCCACTTTTCTTTCCACTACCGATGTGGGACAAATGATTATTTTATAGAGCAAGAGGGAACTCCCTCCATTTCCCATTCAATCTATCATTTAATCCCAACACATAGTAGTCGGGACATGTTGATTCTCAAATAACCACTAACTAAACATGTTGTTTTCTAATCTAACAGGTTTATATAATGCTTAATATCAGCTAAGCATACTTGAAGAATGGCCAAACTAAACTAACATACTTTTAAACTGAACAAATAACTTAAATAATAATTAAATTAAGCTAAAACATATTTAACGAACACATAACTGGGTCACACAGACCACATAACATAAATTAAACAGCAAGGGATTAAAAGGAAGTGAATTTACCTTGTGTGGAGGCAGCCTAAGGATCAAAGTTGAGCTTGTTCTTCACCCCGATGATCTCGAACTCGCAAAAACACGGAAAAAAAAAAGAGATTTCAATAGTGAACCGTCAATTAAAACTAGCTCTAGGTTCCGCCAAAGGGCTTAGATCCCAACTTAAGCCTAATTGCTCGAAATTTAACTTGATTCAACTCTTAATTAATGTAAAAGCCAAGAATGGAGTTTTGGACCGTTAAAATAAAGCACAAGGGTCTCAATTTATAGAGTTTGATGAAAACCAAAGTGGTGACAACAGATCGATGTGAGAGAACATAAATTGGGGGAAATTTCCCTCCAATTAGTTCTCAACCAATAGAAATCAAAAATTCAAAATCATTAATGGGACCTAGCAAACAAACATGAAAAGTTGTGGATCAAATGGATCCACACTTACTACATAAAAGGGAGAACAATTGGTCTTATTGACATACCCAAGCAGGCCAGTTGGATGGTGAGAAAAATTATAGGGGCAAGATGTGAGCTTCTGCATCTACAGGCTACCCAGAAAGCAACAACAGTATGATCAAATGCATATACCTCCAGATGTTGGGTTCACTACCTAGAGTGACATGGAGACACTTGCTATTCCACAACCCAGCTAAGACCAAAAGCAATATTTTTGTTGTGGATGCAAGTCCAAAATAGGTTGTTAACTTGTGATAGATTGATCAAATGGGACATTCAAGTGGATCCTATGTGCTTCAACTGTCAGTTAAGTAATGAAATAAGAGACTATTTATTTCATGATTGTATATTTGCCCAAAATCTATGGAATAGATTAATGTAGTGGCTGCATATCCAATGGTCTACTACTCAAAATTGGGAACAATTTTATGGGCAACACTACATGCAACTAGGGGAAGAACTGGGCAGACTGCTATCCTCAAGATGGTATATGCAGAATTTGTGTTTGTTGTGTAGAATGAAAGTAATACAAGGATCTTTGAAGGGAAAACAACACATTTGGACCAGATAACAAAAATGATTGCAACTACATGTAGCATTCGAGCACCTCAAGACATGAAGGCCAGATTGATTAGCTGCAGATTTTAAGAAAGCATTTCTAGTGTTTAGAAACTATAAGCCTAGCATAATATTGTTTCATGTATGGATACTTGTAGTTACTACTTAGAGTCTGTTTAGGGGTGATCCCTCTCAGGTTTAGCAGGTTTAGCAGGTTTAGCAGGTTGAGTTAACCTTGTTGGTTTGTAAATATTACTTGGTAATTAATGAAAGTTGTCAGTTACCAAAAAAAATTGTAAAATAATATCATTTTCATTTTCTCCCTTAACACAAGAAAGACCAAATAAAATTAATTCAAACAAACTCAATCAAGAAAAGTATGTGAAACTTTATATCCAGAAACAAATCATCATGTTCTTCTTTCTTGGATTCAACATCATTAATTTCCTTCTCAGTTGTTTATTCAGTCTAGAGATAAATTAGGTAGCTCATGAATTCAGAATACTTTTTACCATTTTTTTGTTATCTTTTCTTCCAACTATCCACCTGCAGGCTAGTGTCACCAATACAAATTAATTCAAAAATGCATATAAATAGAAAAAATGGAGGATTGTTTAGTTGAAAAAAATAAATAAGTAAAAAGACATACGAAATAGAACAACGCTCTCAATTGATACAAGACATTAACACAATTTGGATTTTCCCACTCTATATGATTAAGATGAATTCATACTATGAGTCTTCATTTTTTCTTCTTTGATTCTTCTGGTAAAAGAGCTAGTGAAGTGCACAATAGTGCCATGAGGAGTGTTGTATAGAGTATCTTCTATTTAGTTAGTTATTGGAACTTGTCAGTTGGTTAAAAAGTTGTTAGAAGTAATTAATTAGTTGGTTAGAAGATTCTAGAGGTAGATAGATATGTATGTGTATAAATATCCCATTGTATTCATCATTGTGAATAATGAAAAATTACTTCTCTTCCTCACAAATTCTTCATCTCACACAATTAGTTCATACACATTTGAGTCGAAGTTGCACTGCACATCCATGGAAGTCCTTGTAATCTGAACACAGATTCTACTCCCCAATGGAACAGTGTCTCGACATGATATCAGAACAGTGACATATTAACGAAGATCGAGGGAGTTCCTTTGCATGCAAGAAGGGATTCGAGGGATCGACACATTAGACATAAGATTGTTTTTGGATCGGAAGGCAGAAGTTGGTGAATAGAAGCTTAATTAGAGCAAGATCTTGTAGATTACTGTCTTGTTGTTTCAGTAACCAGTAACAATTGTAGCTAAAATCGAAGAATTGTAGACAAGTAACGATGGAGGTTAATGGAGAAGAACTGTCGAGTGGAATTACAGCAATGACTGTAAGTATAGATCATAATCATCATCTGTATTTATTTCCATCTGATGCACTAGGCTCATTATCTGTTGGCATCATACTGAATGGGATGGACAATTATACATTGTGGAGTAGGGCAATGAACCTAGCCTTATTAGGGAATAACAAAATATGTTTCATTGATGAAACAATGAAAAGAGAGGCATTCCATGGTGATTTGGTAAGGTTGTGGGATAGATGCAATACTATTGTGGTGTCATGGCTGATGGAAAATGTGAGCAAGAGTTTTCTCAGTGGAATGTTGTTCAACTTTGACTGACATGTTATCTGGGAAGAGTTGAGGGAAATATTTGACAAAATAAACAGTTATAGAGCATTCCAGTTGCATAAAGAGATTGTTACAATGAGGCAGGGAACACTGTCAATCCCAATGTACTATTTCAAACTCAAGGACCTTTGAGTTGAGTATGATTCAATTGTACCACCACCTTCTTGTTGTTTTAAATCTAAAGAGTTTATTGATCACCTGTAATATTAGAGGATGTTACAATTCTTAATGGGCTTAGATAAGAGATATAGCCAGGCAAGAAGTTATGTGATTATGATGCAGCAGGTACCAAGTCTGAATCAGGTGTATGCAATTATCAACCAAGAAAAGAGCCAAATGATTGTTGCAGGGACCAGTAGAGTGATGTAAGAAACAATAGACTCTTCTGCCATGTTTACAACCATAAGTGGAGTTGGAAGAGGTGGAAATGGAGGATCAAAATAGAAGAAGCCATACAATCCCAATGTTTTTTGTCATGGAAGAGGTCACTTTAAGCTGGATTGTTTCAAACTGATGAAATGTGACTACTGTCACAAAACTGTACATGTACAAGATGATTGTTACAAACTTCATGGATATCCTGAGAATTTTAAAAGTAAAGCCAAAAAGGCATATGTGGTGACATGAGGAAATATGCCCTTTGAAGACACTGGTCAAAAGGATGAAATGTATCAGAATGATATGAGGTGTGTGCAGAAACAACAGTCTGGACAGTACTATGGGACAAATTCACAGTGTCTCGATTTATGATAGACCACTGTCACAACCAAAGGATTCCACAACATACATCTCCACTCATGCAGTTTACACCTAGCCAACATCAACAACTTCTTAATCTACTTAATGACAAAGCAGAAACTAAAGTAGTTGATAACATAGTAGGTAAAGGTATATTTGATTCAGAAATATTGATAAAGTGGATTGTAGACACAGGAGCAACTAATCACATGATTAGTGATAAAAAATACTTAAAAAATAAAACTTTGACAGAAAATACAGGAAAGGTGCAATTACCAACATGTGATTCAGCTAAAGTGTCACATGTTGGTGATTATCATTTAGGAGGAGGTGAAGTGCTTAGAAATATTTTATTTGTACCAAAATTCAAGTTTAATATTATGTCAGTCTCAAAAGTAACTAGAGAATTGAATTGCAGTGTTACGTTTTTTCCAAAATATTATATTTTTCGGGATCTCTCATCTGTGAAGGTGGGGGGGATTGGTAGTGAAGAAGAAGGGATATACATATTATGTTTGGATGCACAAGATAAAGGAGAAGATTTGGCTAGATTCTTAGCAGCAGTTCAACAGGTAGATGCAAGCACATGGCACCATAGGTTATGTCATGTACCTATGAGTGTTTTAAAGAAAATCTCATGTTTCAAAAATGACAGCTCTTTTGTTTTGAATAAATATGAAGTGTGTCCTTTGGCTAGACATACTAGGATTCCATTTCCTGTCAGTACTAGTAGAAAGACAAGCATTTCAATTGTAGCATATTGATGTATGGGGTCCTTACAAAGTAGAAACATATAATGGAATGAGATACTTCTTAATAATTGTGGATGACTATTCTAAATGGACTTGGATTTTTTTATGGGATTGAAGTTTGATATAGCTGCAATACTTAGAAATTTCTTTGTTGAAATCCATACTCAATTTGAAGTGAAGATACAGAGAACAAGATATGATAATGGCACATAATGTTTTAACCAAAACTGTAAGGAATTATTCCTACAACATGGTGTAGTGTATGAGAGTTCTTGTCCACATACACCACAACAAAATGGTGTAGTGGAAAGGAAGCATAGGCATATATTGGAGACAACCAGAGCTATAAAGTTTCAGGCAGGACTACCAGACATGTTTTGGGGGTTCTGTGTGGAGGGGGTTGTATATATAATGAATAGAATCCCTTCTACTGTCATATGTAATAAGTCACCCTATGAAATGTTATACAGTAAGGCACCATCACTGGCTCATTTAAGAGTGATAGACTATTTATGTTTTGCAACATCTATGATTAGACATGATAAATTCAGTCCTAGAGAATTAAGAGTTTTTCTACTTGGTTATTGGTCAGCACAAAAGGGATACAAATTCTATGATATGGAAAATAGAACATTATTCATAAGTAGGGATGTGGTATTCATGGAGACAGTTTTTCCTGTCAAAGGTGGAGCTGATGATAATCTCAGTTGTATCAGATCACATGAATATTTCTGCTTTGATGATTTAGTTCATCCACAGACTGCAAAGATCACACATATGCCTACCATAGTACCTACATGTGATGAAAAGAGAAGACCATATTTGGAGGTTCATGAGGCGATTTAAGATGAGAATTCATTTGCCATAAATTCAGACTCTAATACAAGGAGATCTGCAAAGACTAGTAAACCTCTCATTTGGCACAAGGACTATGTCACTAAGCATAGTTCTTTCAGTTGCTTGTATTCCATATCTACTAGGGTAGATTACACTGGATTTTCATCTAAATATCAGAGTCTTGTGGCTCAACTTTCTCTTAATATTGAGCCACATAGTTATTCAAAAGCTGCAAGGGATAACAGGTGGGTTGAAGCAATGAAGGCTGCGATCAAGGCTTTGGAAGACAATGGCATATGGGAGTTGGTGTCACTCCCAAAAGGAAAGAAAACTATATGATGCAGATGGGTGTGCAAAATCAAATATAAAGCAACAAAAGAAATGGATAGATTCAAGGCCAGACTTGTTGCAAAAGGATATAACAAAAAAGAAGACCTTGACTGCGAGGAGACATTTTCACCAGTGGTCAAAATATCCACTGTGAGATCTGTAATTTCAATTGCAGCAGCCAAGCAATGGACAGTTCACCAAATAGATGTATATATTGCTTTCTTGCAGGGTGATTTATATGAGAAAGTGTATATGACAGTCCCAGAAGGTTTGATGTCACAGATGGGAAGAAGCAAGTGTGTAGACTATTAAAATCATTGTACGGCTTGAAGCAGGCATCAAGGCAGTAGAACATTAAGCTCACTACAACTTTGGTTTCATCTGATTTCCAGAAAAGTCACAGAGATTATTCCTTGTTTACCAAGTAGAGAGGTGACAACATTGTGGTGATATTAGTATATGTAGATGATTTACTGGCTAATGGAAATGATCCAGCTCTTATCCAGTTCACCAAGGAGACATTGCAGTCAGCTTTTAAGATAAAAGATCTAGGAGAACTCAGATACTTTCTTGGGATAGAATTTGCAAGAAGTACTCATGGCATAGTTATGCATCAAATGAAATATGCCTTGGAACTTATAGCAAACATGGGGTTGTCAGGTGTCAAGCCTGCTTCCTCACCTATGGATGTGAATGTGAAGTTTACTACAATTGAATATGATCAACATGTTAGTCCTGTTGCACAACATGCTAGTGCTAAGCTACCACCAAAGCAAGATTTGCCTTTGTCAGATCTCAGTGTTTATAGAAGGTTAATTGGTAGGTTGTTGTATTTAATAACTACCAGACATTGCTTTCCCAATGCAATGTTTAAGCCAATTCATGCATACACCCAAGGCATCACATATGGAAGATGCACTTAGACTTGTGAGATATATCAAACAAAAACCTGGATTGGGAATTCTTATGTCCAGCTCTAGCATCCCTCAGTTAGAAGTATTCTGTGATGCTGATTGGGCATCTTGCATTAACAGTAGAAGATCAGTTACTGGACATTTGGTGGTGTTTGGTTCCTCACCAATAACCTGGAAGTCCAAGAAGTAGGAAAAAGTGTCCAAAAGCTCAGCAGAAGTTGAATATAGGGTTATGGCTGCCTCAGTAGCAGAAGTGATGTGGTTCACTAGATTATATCATGAGCTTGGAGTTCAGATTCAGACACCAGTCTCACTCTATACTGACAGCAAATCTGCAATCCAGTCTTTCATGAGCGTACAAAACACATTGATATATATTGTCTTTCATAAGGGAGAAAATACAGAAAGGTCTCATCCACACTGCATATTTTCCCTCTACAGATCAACCAGCAGATATATTAACTAAGGCTCTTGGTCAACCACAACATGCACATTTGATGTCCAAGCTAGGCATGAAGAACATTTTCATATCTCCTAGCTTGAAGGGGGGTGTAAAAGAGCTAGTGAAGTGCACAATAGTGCCATGAGGAGTGTTGCATAGAGTATCTTCTATTTAGTTAGTTTGTGGAGTTTGTTAGTTGGTTAAGAAGTAGTTACAAATTGTTAGAAGTAATTAATTAGTTTGTTAGAAGATTCTAGAGGTAGATAGATATATGTATAAATATCCTATTGTATTCATCATTGTGAATAATAAAAAAATGCTTTTCTTCCTCACAAATTCTTCATCTCACACAATTAGTTCATACACATTTGAGTCGAAGTTACACTGCACATCCATGGAAGTCCTTGTAATATGAACACAGATTCTGCTCCCCAATGGAACACCTTGTAATCTGAACACAGATTCTGCTCCCCAATGGAACAGTGTCTCGACACTTCTCCAGGTAGTAAGAGAATTGTGTCCACCTTTTGAGAACTTGGCAACGAAAATTATAAACATAAATATAGTAGGAGAGGAATACCCCAAAATTGGATTAGATTGAAGTATGAGTAGTAGGGAAGAAACGTGGATATGATGTTACATTTGATGAAATAATGGAATTTAATAGGGGAAGGAAGGTAATTGAAAGAATTAATATTCTGAAATTTGTTTTTCTTTTAATTGAGCAATGAATGTGGATACTTATAGGTTTATTGATGAAGTAATTTTAATTTTCAGCTATTATGAGGGAAATATAAGAGAATAAGATCAAAAAATTGACAAAAAAGATAAATACCGATGGTGGCCTAAGAGAGGTGTCACATCACCTTCTCAATTCCTAGCTTTACTCTCTTTATATATATAGAGAGAGATATTTTACGTAATAGTTATATAACCTAATTTGCATTAAGATTTATGTATGCAAAAAAAATTAAATCACCATGAGATAAGTGACACGCAATATATAACATGTGAATCTATAACCAAAAAAAACATGCGAGTAAAACTAAAAGAAGGAAAATAACTCGCTATAACAAGTCAAATAGCATTAATGGTGTATGAAATTCACATTGCCAATGCATATAAACGTTGACGATGCATAGAATAGGAGTTTTCCGTACTTTTATCTCATTTCAGAACTTCTACAGACAAATCTTGTCAGCCGAAATCTTTTTTCTCCCTAACGTCCCACAATGGAAAAAACAATAACCGTTTTAGGGGAAAAAACAACTAAGAACAATAAATGAATATGCAAGAATTCAAGACACATGCCATTCTTTATATTATGTGGTTGTGGCTCCATGGACGGAAAATTTGAGTGCTAGATATAGTAAACACTTGAGCTGATTTGGTTATCAACATTAAAAGTCAATGGATTTGATCTATTTGAACTTTCATATACAAGCTTTGACTATACTTTTCACAAATTAATAAAGTTTATGATAGAGTATTACCATATCTTTTATATTATCATTGATAGAATATTATCACATTTTGTATATCTTTTATATTAGATAAATTTATATTTTAATTGTAATTAGGAAGATTTAGTTACTTAGTTTGTACTCATGTAACACTATATATATTGTACACAATAATCAATGAAAGGAAATGAATATTTTTCTACACGGTATCAGAAGCTAAATCCTAAATTATTTTTCTCCCTAAGCCTCCGCCCCTCCCCCCTCGACATCCCTCTTCCTCGACAGCCCTCTCATTTCTTTCTTCGACTTTCTTCTCTTCCTCTCCAATTTTCAATGGCTGTCAACCTAAATTCTATCCTGCTCTTGCAGTTAACAACATCAATAATTTCATTCCCATAGCTCTTGAGATGGAAAAGGTTCAGTATTCATCTTAGGTGAAATTATTTAAGAATCATTGTTGTGTATACAAAGTAATCGACCATATCATCCCTCCAAAATTAAAACTCCTAGAAAGACCTGATGATTCTGATGATGAACTTTGGTCCCACTTAGATGCAATTGTCCTACAATGGATCTACAACATGATATCGAACGATCTATTGCATACAACCATTGAAACCGATGCCACTGCATGACAAACGTGGGAGCACTTGGAAAGTATTTTTGTGAAAACAAGACACAACGTGCCTTGTATTTGGAAAATCAATTTCAGGCCATTCAGCATGACAATTTTCCTAATGCGTCAGCCTGTTGTCAAGAACTTAAGATGATTTCCGATCAACTCTCCAACGTCGGTGTACCAGTCACTAATTAACGATTGGTGATGCAACTTATTGCGGGTTTGAATGAAAATTATGATGGCGTCGCTACCATCCTCCAACAAAGCATGATATTTCCTCCATTTTATGAGATTCGTTCGAGACTCATCCTTGAAGAAACCCAAAAAACAAAACGGGCAGCGACTAATGCTAGCACAACCGATGTCTCTCTCGTAACCACCGGCGGCAATCATGCTGACGCGAGAGGCTCGGCTCTTGTCCCATCCCACAAGCAAGCCAACGATCTGACATGTGGCTCATGTTCTCGAAATAACAACAGAGGAAGAAATTCTGGGAACAACAGCGAAAATAGCTGCAGCAACAGCGACAGTGCCAAAAATAGTGGCAGTGGTGGTAAGAGGCTGCCAGAAATAGCTGTAGCAACAGCGACATTGTCGAAAATAGTGGCAGTGGTGGCAAGAGGCAGCCCCCGCTGGCTGGCAGCCACCAACAACGGCAGCAATAGTGGTAGCAGCATCTGACGTGGCCTGCCTACCCACCATGAGCTATGTGGGCCCCAACGGTATGGGCTGCTCCACATTGCCCCTACCCGACGTCCCCCTGGTCTTAACCTCTAGCCCGACAAGCCCAGTTCGGCATCCTCGGCGCACGTCCAGATCAAGCATACAGTGCACAGGTTTCTCCTGCTTCAACCTACGCACCGACGAATATTGAAACGTCTATGAACACGATGTCTCTCAACAATCCTGACAACAGTTGGTACATGTACATTGGCGCCACATCTCATATGACGGCATCCCAAGGTACTTTCTCATCTTATTTCAATATGAGCAATTTAAATCATAATATTATTTTTGATAGTTGACAAGGCATTCTCATTCGAGGTTATGTACAATTACCTCTTTCCCCACCACACCCCCTGTTAGCCTTAAAAAATATCCTCCATGCCCCGAAACTTATCAAAAATCTAATATATGTGTGTCGTTTCACAACCGACAATAATGTTTCCCTTGAATTTGATCATTTTGATTTTTCTGTGAAGGACCTTATGACAGGGATGTGAATACTGAGATGTGATAGCACCGGGGACCTTTATCTTATCCCTACCTCCGTCAGTCATCCAACATCCTCTCCATCAACCTTTGCAGCAATTTCATCTCCTTTATAACATAATAGATTAGGACATAATGTGATGTAATACTGATTATATGCATAGCCCAACCCAGGTAGAGATGAGCATTATGGAAGTTTTGAGTTGTTATGCATAAGCGTCACCCTTGTTATGTTTCATTTGTGCACATCATTTTAATTACACTATATTATGCATTCTACATATGGCATATATGGCATACTCTCTTCAAATGAATAAAAGAACTTAACATATGAACAATCTTGAATGAATCTAACGTACAATAATTAAAGTATGTGATTCCAAGTGCTATAGTGAACGATTTTAGAACATTTCTACAAATAGCAATCCAAAGGTATCATCAGAATGATTCAAACAATGTTCAAAAATAGTTAAGTACAATAAGATGTGACATATTATTCTATAGGTTGTTTCATAACTTCCTGATGTTCTATTTGACTATGTTTCCTCTAATTCCTCTATGTGTTGTAGTATTTGCATATACTATCATGTCTGCCTTACATAAGAGTACAATTATTTCTGTACTCGCGTCTCTTTTCTCAGGGGCGTTATGTTCATATAGTAGGTTCAGATACACATGTTGGAAGACTTCCTCGCTAGATATTTTTGGACATTTAGTTGAGGTGTTGTAAGCTCCATTTCTATCTGAAGCCGAGTCGGGTCTAGTATTCTTATTTATGTTATAGATTATGGGTAGGTTGGGGCCCTGTTTCGACTGTACGATAGTTGTCCAGATCGAGTTATCGTAGAGGCTTCATCGACCTGGATTTTTAGACACTTATATATCAGTTACATGTATTCAGGTCGATGGTCCATTCACATATTGATACGTTCGTGACGTCTTTTATTTCTTACAAAGCTTGATGTATCATTTGTTGACACCTAATTTTTACCCTTCAATAATTATATTTAATTATTCAGAGTTCTCGAGTCACAAACATAGTCAAATATACGTTTCACAAAGCAGACAAGATTTTATAAAATTATTCCGGGAGCATTTTGTCATCGTAGACAAACCTTTTACCAATAGACTAGAGCTCGCTTGGTTATGGTATTGACCCCGGACCATATAAAGCTCCTACAGTAGGCATTTACAGCCTTCATGACCTTGGCAGGTAGAACAAATAACTGGGCCCAATACGACTACACTCCAAATATTACTGTTTTGAAAAGTAAATGGACATATTTACTAGTTTGAAAAGTAAATGGACTAATTTATAGCTAAAATTGTTGCTAATGAAAGGAACTCCGTGAAGAAGTAAACAAGAATATGGTTATCATTCTCTGATGAGAGTTGAAATTTCAAAATATATATATAAGAATCCCTTTTTAGAAGAAAGATTATATATATGTCTAATCTCTAGTAGTTATTGTATATCATATCCTATTTTTACATATTTTGGTCATTAATTATGATTTTGGAAATTCTAACAAACAATTACAAACATAATTGTCTTAAAATAATTTTTAAAATTAAATAATTGATGTTCCGCTCCGTCAAATTCGGAAAATTGATAATTAAATATGATAAAGAATTACATCTCATTTTTCAAGTTATGTTTTAAATTAAAAGACATTTGCCTTTCCTAAATCTGAAGTAGTATCAATTCGGGTTTAAATCGAAGCCAGTAATTTAATTAGACCATTTACGGATTTATTTGTCCCTTTCCTAATTTAAAATGTGACTACATTTGTAAAATGTGGCCATATTGATTAAGGCCATTTAAAACGTTTGGGCCTCTTCCTTTTTAATTTAAATCAGTCGAACCCAAGCCAAAAAGGCCCAGACTCGGCCCAACGTCGACATTAAGCGACTAAGGACCTTGACCTTTTCTCATTTTCATGCGTTAAGGGTTAATGATGAACCCTAGCTGCGTTTGGCTTTCCTCTGTCAAAGCCTACCAAAAATGGTGAAGTAATGTGTACTCGTTGCTTTTGTAGTGTTTGCCCGTCCAATTTGGGCAAGAGCATTAATTTCTCTTATATCGCTAGTACAACCGCAGAGCCACTGTAACCCCCCACCCCCCTTAAGGTGAGGCTATCCCTCTTGTCCTTTGCTTTTTCAGCGATGGTTTTATGAGATTTGTCCATGTCGTCCAACCCGACCTTAGACTCTTTCTTACCGACCTATTTGACTCTCTACCCGTAGTTATATAGGTGGTATTCCGAGATCGAATTCCTCCCAGTAACACACGAAACAAAGATATGATACATTGGTATGCTTCAATTTTTTTTCTCTGTCCTCTCTTTCTTTTATGCCTAAAAGAATATATACCAAATGCTTTAGTTTATCCGGCGTTTATAACGTCCGCAATTACCTCATAGCTTTTGCATTATTTATTGGTAATTGAGGGATATGCAAATTTGTGCTTTCTTTTCTTGGGATAAAAAAGGATCAATCGAGTTAGTCGACAAGAAACTTTATCAACTTGCTAAAATTATATATAGTCAAAACTTGTGTATATGAAAGTTCAAATATATCAAATCCATTGACTTTTATGTTTGATCACCAAATCAGCTCAAGTGTTTGTTTATATCTAGCACTCAAATTTTCCGTCCATGGAGCCACAGCACTTAATATAAAGAATGGCATGTGTCTTGAATTTTTACATATTCATTTATTGTTCTTAGTTTTTTTTTCCTTAAAACGATTATTTTATTTTTCCTTTGTGTCCCGTTCGGGAGAAAAATGATTTCGGCTGACAAAATTTGTCTGTAGAATTTATGAAATGATACAAAAGTACGGAGAATTCCTATTCATTGCATGGTCAACGTTGTATGCATTGGCAATATGAGTTTCTTACACTATTAATGCTATTTGACTTTTTTTTTTCTCACAACCGGAACTTGCATTAAGATAAAAATAGGAAATTAAATATTATTACAGAGTCAAATAGTTAGCGAGGAAGATATCCCAGAGATGTTTTTGCATAAAGTAATGAAATTAAAGAAGATGGATTGCTCCAAAATACATCTTCTTCTCTAATAACTAAGTTTGAGCACAAATGTTTTCCATGTTTTGCTAGAGTGTCCGTCACAAATGCTATTTCACTTGTTATAGCGACTTATCTAATCTATTTCCTTTTTATTAGTGAATATTACTATATATATTTGTTATATATTTTGTAATTAATAATAGTGTATAATTATGGTAAATATATGATCTTTATTCAATTAGAATTCAACATTGTACACATTATATATATTTGTATTAATGAGAAATATTCCCCAACGGAGATTAATACACTCTTACATGGTATCAAAAGACAAACCCTAAAAACACCTAATTCTTTTTTTCTTTCTACATCGCCCCACCCCCTACCTACCTCGGCTGGCGACCCCTACCTACAAACCCGAACCCTAATTTTTTTTCTCTTGTCCTCTTCTGTGAATTCCATGTCTACTCCCACCTCTCCCAAGGCTTCCGCCTCCTCCACGGTCATCATAGACAACCCCCCCCCCCCCCCCTCTTCTTCACTCTTTTTTTTCTTCCGACGTTCGCCCTCACGAATATCAAGAATTTCATTCCCTTAGTGTTTTATCAAGAAGATGGTAAATATTCATCGTGGGTTGAACTCTTTCGCATTCGTGTGTGTGCTTATAACGTGCTTGACCATATTGATGACTCTTTCCCTCACCCTATCGAAGTTGAGGAAACGACGTGGCATCGTCTTGACGCCATCGTCAAATAGTGGATCTATGGCACTATCTCTAAGGACTTGTTTCACACGATTATGAAAATCGGTGCCTCGGCTTGTGAGTTATGGATACGTTTGGAGGAGATATCTCATGATAACAAGCATACATGTGCCGTATACTTGGAGGAATAGTTTAATAATACACGTCTCGAGAATTTTGCCAACATGTTCGAGTATTGTAAACAATTGAAACTAGTTGCAAACCA
Organism: Anisodus acutangulus; assembly: GCA_029783415.1. NCBI lineage: Eukaryota > Viridiplantae > Streptophyta > Magnoliopsida > Solanales > Solanaceae > Anisodus > Anisodus acutangulus. Next base: position 54,476,651 of record CM056495.1, read on the forward strand.
ATTATTCAATGTGGGGACACCAATTTCTGAAACAAACATGGTCCTATAACTAGTTTATGGCTTACCAAAGGGCGAATACGATACTCTAGCAACTATGATTGAACAAGCCGACCCACCACCGAGCTTCAACAAGGCCCGTTCACAATAACTTTTGGAGGAAACCCAGTGTGCCAAACAGGACGAACATAATCAGAAGGCATTAGCGGTTGAAAATCCAGCGACATACGCCGCCCCCACCGCCCAACCACCACCGTCGGACAACCACCAACCGCGGGGCAGCTGCGGTAGTGGCAGAGGTGGCAGGGGCCGCAGACGTAGAGGTAGAACCGGCCAACAGCAGCAGCCCACCAATTTCTAGCCTTGGTCCGGCCCATGGCAGTGGCCCAATCCAGGAGCCTGGGTCGTAGCTGCTTACCCGATCCAGCAAGCTTCAGCCCAGTTCCCAGCAGTCTGGCAGCCCCGCATATTGGGCACTCCCCAGCCGACGCCAACCGACACCTTCAGCCCAGCAAGCCCATGTCACTATGGCCCAACAACAGTTTTCATCGGGTCTGGCCCCCACTGATTTGGGCCAAGCCTTCAACACATTAAATCTCCAGCAACCCAATAAAAATTTGTACATGGATACGGGGGCCACCTCTCATCTTACCCGCTCCTCAGGTAATCTCTCTAAAATGTTTCTTTTAAAGTATTCTCAATTTATTGCTGTTGGTAATGATCATCACATTCCAATTCAAGGTTATGGTACAACCTACACCCAACCACCCTTCTTTCTAAAAAATATCCTTAATGCTCCCAACATTATTAAAAAATTAATATATGTTAGGAAATTTACTTGTAACAATTTCGTGTCTGTCAAGTTTGATCCCTTTGATTTTTCTGTGAAGGGTCTACTTATGGGGACACCCCTTACGAGATGCAATAGTGTGGGGGACCTCTATCCTTTCGCATCCATCTCCGCTGCCAGATCTCGCTCACATACCTCGCTCGCTGCCATCTCTCCGTCAACTTGACACAATAGACTTGGACACTCAGGAGCTCCTGTTTTTAATTTTCTTAGAAGAAATAATTTCATTCGATGTAATAATGGGAAACTTATCCAACATTGTTTTTCTTGCCCTTCCGTTTCAATCATCTTTTTTATGTTTTCTCCCTTTGATATTGTGCATGCTGACTTATGGACATCTCTCATTAATAGCTCACTGTGTCATAAATATTATCTCGTTCTATTACATGATTTTTCTCACTTTATTTGGGTCTACCCACTAAAATTCAAGTCTTAAGTGTTTGTCAAGTTTCTCGAATTTCGTATTTATATCAAAACACAATTTGAAAAAGCCATCAAATTGTTCCAATGTGATAATGGTCGTGAGTTTAACAATTCCACTTTTCACAAATTTTACAAAAATAATGGCATGGTTTTTCATTTTTTGTATCCCCACATCTCTCCTCAAAATGGTAAGGCTGAGCCAGCACTATTAATAACATGGTTCGTACAATCATTTTTCATGTCTCTCTCCCCCCTTCTGTTGGGTCTATGCAGTTAAAATGGTAGAATAAAACATTTTACCTACATGTACTCTTCATAACAAGTCCCCCCACCGAAATCTTCTACCGCCGGATCCCCTCCTACAGTCACCTTTAGATTTTCGGTTGCCTTTGCTATCCAAATCTCACCTCTACGGCCCCTCATAAATTAGCACCACACACCATTTCATGTGTCTTATTAGGCTTCCGTCCAATCATAGGGGGTATTTATGCTATGATATACCTACACATCAAATCCATGTCTCTCGTAAACATACAAATCGATATACACTGAGTATACGGTTGCTACTACCTTACATACACTCCAAATATACGCCCCGAACCCCAACATATTTTTTTTCCGGCAGGCATTCATGGCGGAGATTAATCACGGCGGCTTTACGGGAAGCGGCAACAGCAATACAGGGGATTGGGCTGCCATCCGTGTCCCGGACCCAGCGGCCCAACAACATGTCACAGGCCCAACCGATGGGCCACAGGCAGGGCTGAATTCATCTGGCCCATGTCCTTATAGCCCAACAGTGGCCCAGCGATCTGGGAGCCCTCCAGACAGGCCTCGACTGTCAGGCCCAATGGCCTGTAGCCCAGCATCGACCCAACAGTCTGGCACCGATACCACCACGCCACAACCGACTGGCCCAACATCTTGGGGCCCATCCGTCTGTTCCCGGTCCAGCCCAAGCAAATTTGGGCCAGGTATTTGGCACTTTGACTAGTCACCAGCCTGATAATGTGTGGTATATAGACACGGGCACCACGTCTCATCTCACCCACAAATCTTGTAATCTTTCTCAACTGCGCAAGCTACAAACTCCGCAATTTATTATGGTCGGTAACGATCATTGCATCCCGATTCACGGATTTGGCCACACTCTTACCCCACCACCGCATCCCAACTTCTCTGTTAATAACGTCTTCTATGCCCCACACATCATTAAAAATCTAATTTCTATTAGAAAATTTGCCACCGATAATTCTGTCTCGATTAGTTTTGACCCATTTGGATTTTCTGTAACAGACCTCTGTACCGAAAAACTCCTTACGAGATGCAATAGTGAGGGGGACCTATATCCTTTCCTACCCACATCCGCTGCTAGTGTCACTCCTCCCACCGTTCTAACAACCATATCTCCCTCAACGTGGCATAGTAGACTTGGTCATCTGGGGTCTCACATTTTTTATTCTCTTAAAAACCAAAATTTAATCCAATCTAACAAAGGGAACCTTTCTCGTAGTTGCTCCTCCTATCAGTTAGGGAAACCCGTTAGACTAGCATTTACGACTTCTATGAGTACCACTTTCTCTCCCTTTGATATTATTCACGCTGATTTATGAACCCCTCTCACAACTAGCAACCTAGGCCATAAATACTATTTAGTATTTTTGGATGATTTCTCCCACTTTCTTTGGGTCTATCCACTTAAACTCAAATCTCAAGTGTTCTCCAAATTTGTAAAGTTTCATACAATGATCAAAACTCAATTTGATAAAGACATAAAATCATTTCAATGTGATAATGGTTGTGAGTTTAATAATTCATTATTTCATTAATTATGTGCGGCTAACATCATGGGTTTTAGTTTCTCGTGCCCATATACCTCCCCTCAAAATGGTAAAGCCGAAAACATTCTCTGAACCATCAATAATATGATTCGTACCCTCTTTTTTCATGCGTCTCTCTCTCTTACTTTTTGGGTATATGCACTAAAAATGGTAGAACACATTCTCAACATTTTACCTACCCGTACGATTCAAAATAGGACACCCATCGAAATTCTCTACTGTCGGATCCCTACCTATGACCATCTTAGAATTTTTGGTTGTCTGTGTTACCCTAATCTGACATCCATGGCCCCCCACAAATTGGCACCCAGATCTACTCTGTGTGCATTCCTAAGTTTCCCGTCAAACTATATGGGGTATTTGTGCTATGAACTATCCACTGACAAAATCATCATTTCTTTCCACATCACCTTTGTTGAGTATGTTTTCTCATTTGACAACATTAAAAAATTCTGAGTCACTGATTACCAATTCCTTGAAGATTCGGACCCTTCCCCGCTTGTCCAACAAGTATTCTGTCAGACTGCCACTGTTCTAACAGCTGCCGACCATGTTCAGCCACCGTCTGCCACTAACTCCATTAGTCAGCCACCGTCTGCCACTAATCCCACTGGTCCGACACCATTTGCAACTACTGGTTGCCCCTCTGCACTTTTACAACCACCACCGACTGCCATTCCCACCGTCGGTAGTCAGTCGGCTGCCCCACATCCACCGGTTCTCCCAAATGTCGTCGATCTAACCTAATCGCCGCCACCACCTTACCCTACAAAAACTGTTTCACCGTCTACACCGGCACAGTCAACCACTGCTAACAGTGTCACCGTCTCACCGCCATTCCGACATCCCAGCCCACCTAGTTCACAGAACCCAGACTGACACACCCACACCACCACGACTGTAACCCATCACCGACTTCGTACCCCATAGCTCCTAACCCACACCACATCGATATGCCCAGATCGACGCCACCACCACAACCATCGCCCAGTCTAGAAACCACACAACTGCAACTCCCACCCATCGTCAAACCCAGTTCACCGTCACACCACTCCCTACCACTCAATTTCCTAAACCAGACTCCACCCCTATATACCGACAGTACCCCTGCCCCCACACACCGTATGAAAACTCATGCTCAATACGGGATTTTCAAACCCAAATCCAATTTAACTTTTCCACCCAAACTATTTCACCTATTCCCAAAAACCCAAAATTAGCCAAACTAGACCCAAATTGGAATGCGGCCATGTGTGAGAAATTTAGTGCTTTGACGAAACAACACACTTGGAATTTGGTTCCTAGACCGGGGGGGGGGTGAATGTGGTCCGTTGCATGTGACTTTTTCATAACAAATATAGAGACAGTGGTACTGTAGAGAGGTACAAGGCAAGATTTGTGGCTAATGGCACTAATCAGCAGGAGGGTGTTGATTGTGGTGAGAAGTTTAGTCCAGTTGTTAAACTGGATACCATTCGCACAATTCTGAGCATTGTTATGGGTAAGCATTGGTTGATTCATCAACTAGACGTGAAAATGCATTTCTACATGGGGATTTAAAAGAGACTGTTTACATACACCAGCCGTCTGGCTTTGTCCATCCAGTAACCCCTCAGTATGTATGCCGCCTCCGTAAGTCACTTTATGATTTGAACTAGGCTCCTAGAGCGTGGTATGATCGCTTTGCATAGTACAATCTGCGGATTGGGTTTGTATGTAGCAAGTGTGATAATTCTCTCTTTATTTTTCATCGAGGTAATAATACCGCTTACTTGCTGTTATATGTGGATAACATTGTGCTTACTGCTTTCTCTGATTTATTAAAAAATGAGATTATTACATTGCTCAAAACTGAATTTGCCATGACTGACCTGGGAAAGTTGAGATATTTTTTTGGGATATCAGTAACTAGATCTGCAAATTCGATATTTTTGTTTCAGCGCAAATATGCAGAGTAGATAGTATACAGGGCTAAAATGGCAAAATGCAAGATAATGTCCATTCCGGTTGACTCTAAATCAAAATTAGTGATGTTGATGGTAACCCTGTGTCCGATCATACACTTTACAGGAGTATTGCAGGTGTACTACAGTATCTCACGTTCACCAGACCTGATATTGAGTATGCTTTCCAGTAGGTATGCTTATTTATGCATGCCTCCAGGAAGCCTCATTTTACTGACCTTAAGCGTATCATTCGATATGTTAAAGGCACACTTGATTATGGATTACACCTCTACCCCTCAGACCCGACCAAGTTGTTGTCATAAACGGATGCTGATTGGGTAGGTTGTTCGGACACGCGACGCTCCACCTCTGGATACTGTGTGTTCTTAAGGGATAATCTCATTTCTTGGTCTGCCAAGAGGCAGGCCACCCTATCCCGTTCGAGTGCAGAAGCAGAATACCGAGGTGTGACTAATGTTGTTTCTGTGATCTGTTGCCTTTGAAACCTTCTTTTGGAGCTACAATGTCCCTTGCGTAAGGCGTCTTTGGTTTACTGTGATAACATATCTGTCATATATTTATCTCATAACCCGGTTCAGCATCAGAGAACCAAAGCGAACCAAGCACATTGAGATGGATATACATTTTGTTCGTGAGAAGGCTGCCCTTGGTCAAGTTAAGGTGTTACATGTGCCTTCTTCATATAAGTATGCGGATATATTCACAAAAGGCCTTCCTAGACAGCTCTTCCTCGACTTTAGATCCAGTCTTAACGTCCGATCTCCTTCCGCTCCGACTGAGGGGGTGTATTAACATGTAAATACCTTACCATAATTAGAATATATTTCATATATTGTGTAATAATTAGTAATGTATAATTATGGTAGATATAAGATCCTTGTATTAGGGTTTCCCATTGTACACTATATATATTTGTATTAATGAGAAAGACTCCGTAAGGAAGATTAATACAATCTTACAATAATGATCTGATCGACTACATGAGGCTCCATTTGTTGGAGTTAATACAAGAGAAGTCCTAGCCTACTACGACATTAATACAAGAGAAGTCCTAGCCTACTACGACATTAATACAAGAGAAGTCCTAGCCTACTACGACATTAATACAAGAGTCCTATTCTAGTTGCACAATACAGATTTAGACTCATCCTTAGACTAAACATTACAAGAGATTGAGTACTACCTCAATTACACTATCAAGTAACCGATCCTAATCTAAGACTTTGATCCAAAGATGGATTCTGCACTCTGTCTTGATCTCTATCTTCAACAATCTTTATCTAACATCAATAATGTCTAGAGGATAATTCTACGAATTGGCTATATTATCAGTTAAAAAATGACATTATCAAAATGTAATTAACTACCTTTCATTTTAAGAAGTTATAATAATAAACATCAAATAAAATATATAAGATACCTCGCTTTCTTTTTATGCCTAAAAAGTAAAAGTATTGAAAGAGACATTAATTTGTATGCTTCAATTTCTCTCTCTCTGCCCTCTCTTTCTTTTATGCCTAAAAATATATATACCAAATTGTTAATTTATCCGACGTTTGTAACTTCCTAAATTACCTTATAACTTTTGCATTATTTATTTGTAACTGAGGGATATGAAAATATGTTATTTCTTTTCAGCTAAACATTAGCTAGAGGGCAGTGCATGCTTTGTATAAGCATCGATGTACATGCATAGAATGACATATATAACATAAGCTTGAAACCCCAACTTGTGGAGGGATGGGTATGGAAAAAAAAAATTAATGAGTGCTTCCTTCTTAAATGTGCCTTACCTGGTGCGAATTCAGATTATCGGACCCAAATATGAATACCGAACACTAGATGCAAATCTAAAAAAAAAAAAAAGCTTGAAACCTGTCACTATGTTTTCCTTCAAACATGTTAATATAATCTCTATAGTCCCTACCACAATAAGAATGCAGATACATCAATTTGTCTTTTGATTCCTTTTGTGAAGATGACAAGAAAGGGGGATTGAATGATTCTAAATTTGAAAAGATTATTGGTGTAGGTTAATTAAACATGGCCAAATCTTCAATAACTGTCGGCAAAGAGGCCTCTAATTCCAAGAAATTCGTAAAGTAGGCCATGTCCGTACATATATACACCAACTGAACAAACCCTTTTGTCTCAATTTCCACACTTTTCTGTGTCATTATGTGCTACATGATGTTGCTTGTGATGTAGTAGAGATTTTGAAAGTTATAGCCTACCAAGTCAATTATTTGAACTATAATGTCTAAGGCAACTTGTTTAGCACAGACCAACTTTAATACCATATTCCTATTCCTTAAAGCATTTATTTGTCGATCATTGACCAGCATTTTTACTTTTTTAGAATTTTGAATCTTTGGTTGTATTTTTACCACAACAATAAAGATGCTTTAATCCAAAAACAAATTAAAGTCGATTATATAAATACTGACTATTGACACACATGATTCCGAATCAAAGTCATATACTACCAAGAGATGTGCTAGTAATTTTGAATAGTCTTATTAGAGTTCAGATCTATTACTACTTGTATCCTATTTGGATTACACTACTGATATATCCCCTATTCATATAGTGTACTATATATACACATGAGCCATGTACAGAAGGAGAGAGAAATAACATTAATCCACTTGTATCTCAAGCTTGTGTTATTTGTCGTGCTTCAATATATATTTACTAACCCTACTTATCCTTTTTTTTTTTAAAAAATTGCATCTCACAATCAACCAAATAAAAAAATAATACACACACACTCCGTATAATTTAATTTTAGTAGTTCAAAAAGTTAGAAGTTCTCTATATTACTATTGACATATAAAGGCTAAAATGCTCATAGAAAAACATCTTAAATATAAACGTACTAACATGACTAAATATTCCTAACTAGTTGATATACCTAAATGGATCGTTCTTATCCATTGATGCCCTATATATCTTTAGCTAAGTCTACATGAATTTCAAGAAATAGTAGGTCTTTTTTGATAACTTACTTCCATGAGATTTTAGATCTACCACGTCTTCTTTTAACATCTTATTCATCCGTGGCCAATTCTATTTTTTATGTATACTTGTTTAATGAAGCTAAGGAAGCAGTTCTAAATGGTTGCATGATAAGCACTTGCATGTTTTTACTTCCATTTTATTTTTTACATTAGTGTATACCGAGTTTATTATGAACTATACACCTAAAAAAAGGCCATTTTCCCATCTTTCTTTATTTTTGTGAGCGAGGAAGGAACGGGGACCGATGATAAATAACATCACTTGAGACTTGAGGTACATTTTTTTCATTTAAGATATGGTAAAAATGTGATGGGAAATGGATTTCGAGTCGGCAAATTGGCGTCTCCTGCCTATAGATTGCGTTATAGCCTTATAGGTGAGAGTCAATAGTTACATGAAATCTTTAGTCACATTAGAGAGCGGATGACCTAATCTCCGTGTTGTATAGCCCGTAGAGACATGCCATGTAATTTGATTCACACTTTATAGAACTTTAATGTAGTGTGATAAATATGAACTCTTTACCATTAATTAAAGGTCTCGGGTTCGAACATCGTGGAAAAAAAAAACTGGTAGAAAGCGATTCTCTTATAATAGGTCTTACAGCAAATCTAAATTAGTCGAATCCCTAAAATGAGTACCAATAAATACCCCACCCATACACACCAGAAAAAAATTAATGTTGGAGAGCGGATGAACCAATGATAAGCTTACAATCTACCTCATAAAGATGTCCGAATTCGACTTCTCTGTTCTACTCCCAATCTCCAAAAAAGGGAAAAATATGTAATGGTTATATTAATTCTCTTGAGTTTCGACCGTTCAGCCACAAGTTGTGATCAACCTGCCATTTCGAAAAGCATATGCATGGGTGCATGAAGTTTGATCTCTTGCATCCATGCAATGTTAATGTGTGCATGAAGTTTGATTTGTTTTGTAAGTTACATGCATTTTAATGTGATTAGATCACACCCAATGTACATAAAAATTATATTGACCTAAGATTTTGTCATAACGTAAGGTTTTGGATTCACTAAGACACACAACTATTTTCGAAGAATTTATTTTGTATATACTAACACCGAGTTAGTGAAATTTATAACCTAAAATATTAAATAATATGTTATGACACATAACGTCGTCATAATAATTTAACAATTTTACATTTTCAATGGATACAACTTACATTATTTTCTTAAGGGTCTATTCAACCGAATACGTTTTTCATAAATACATCATTGACCATAAATGTTGAACCTATAGAAAGGATGGTGACAGTGTAATGCTCTCTCCCTTTCCTTAGATTTTCTTGAGGACAACCTCACATGGAAGTACAAACTATATAACCGACTCTCCTCCTAAATATTAAAGTACACTAACACATTAATACCATCCATTTTTGGGGTTGCAATAATATGGTAGACAATATGAGTAGAATATATTTGGTTGACATTCCATACATTGGTTTAGTCTTTCTAATTTTTCGTTACGCGGTGCTTTTATTACCTTAACTATCAGGTATTAGAAATTTAAACTAGCACAATTAATTCATATTCATATAGCATAGGGCCAATTAAAGAAATATTTTCATTCTCAACACTCAATCCTAGACATCTAGTTAAGACTTAGGGAAGGATGTGATCAGTCTCTCCCCATTCCTTAATGATTACAACCTTCATTCCACCCCATTCCTTGATGGTCATTGCATGGTGTTTGTACCACAAAATATTTTTACATACTCCAGTAGTTGTCATAAAAGAAAATAATGAATAGGTTAAATTATAGTAGTACCTTTTTACATGATTTTGGTCTATATAAATTAGATCCTATATAGTCTTTCGGGGCATAGCTGAATGACAAATGAGGGAACTTAAAATTCAGACGGAGGCCTACAGCGTGGGTTCGAATTCTGATAGAAGAAATTTGCTCTCTTCTGAGGTAGGACCTTGTAAGTGATATCAGTTGCTCTGTTTTCAAACTCTGGTTATTCATGCACATCTCGTGATTTACTGATAGTAGTGCTGAGGAACCAAAATTACTATCTCCAGAAATAATCTGGCGTAAGCCGGGAAACTGAATATAAAAAAAAATAGATCCTATACAAAATCTTGTCAAAAAGTAATAATTGAACCATATCATTGACTGCAACTAATTTGATGATGACGTGGATATAAGACAAAAGCAAGTGAAAGTCTTTGGTAAAACTGTTGATTGAAAACTTTGTCGCCGTCAGACATGCAGTTCAAGTAATTACACCACAAGAATTACAAAATTAAAAAAGAATATAATTAGAGAAGGAAAATACAAAAGGGAAAGATGGACAAAAGATTTCCTTGGAAAAAAAACATTTTCTCCTTCATCATTCCTGTTTTCTAGCTCTCCCTAATGAAAAATCCTAACAGACTGATTTTTTTCTCTCTCGGATAAAGTAATTAAGGATCACTAAAACAAAAAACAGTTCGATACACTAAGCTTCAACTATATGTGAGATTCGAAAAATGATCGGATCACAAGAGTCTACTATACGTTATCTTACCATATATTTCTTCAAGAAATTGTTTCCACGAATTAAAATGTGATATAAAATTAAAGATGAAGAAGATGCTAATGAGCAAATTATTGCTTCTTTGTCTATTCATGAAAAATATGCATCTTAAAACTGTTCCCTTGATTTGTCTCTATGTGTAACTCCTTTTTTTCAACCTCCTTGTCACTTTTATTTTTCTTTTGTAGGACCTGTCAAATCTGCTTATATAAAGCCTTCTCTACTTCCTCTCATTTCAAGCAGTGCCACAATATTGAAGCTCTCATTGCATTGAGTCTTAAATTATGGCTACTTTCCTTCTTTCTCTCCTTGTTCTTTCCTTATTCCCTTCAAGCAATTCAGTGGGTCCCCCTTCTCCTGGATACTATCCTAGTTCTAGAGTTGGAACTTTACAATTTAGCCAATGTTTTAGAAACTTATGGGGTCCACAACATCAGTCACTAAATCAGGATACCTTATCAATTTGGCTTGATCATAACTCAGGTACTTGAATATACCTACCTGTCTTTTCTAGCTCGCTTTTCTTTCTATGAATTATGTAAGGAATAATAGATAATCATCCTCTCTTTTGGTTCGGTTCGGGTTAATTCTTTGTTATTTTTGGGAATTTATATCACTAGATAGTATGTCTAGCGGTCTTTTATTAATGATAAAAATAGAAAATTCTCAACTCGATAAGTACAAACAAGCATATTTTCTTAATATTAGTTTTAAATATATATGTTTTTCTTTTAAGTACCACGACTTTTCACTGAAAAAGCCGTCAAAATGTCTACTGCATTCAATTGATGTTGGTAGTTGGAGAAATTGTTTTTCTCATTTTCATATAAGTAATTTCTAATTTCTTGGACTTGTTTTTGTATTAAAATACAGGGAGTGGATTTAAATCTCAGAGAGACTATAGATCTGGTTATTTTGGCACGTCTGTCAAGCTACAACCTGGTTACACTGCTGGAATTATTACTTCTTTCTACGTGAGAATTCACAACCCAAACAGTTAAAAAAAATGTTCTTATAATTAATGTTGTTGAAAATCTCATGACATTTCTAATGATTAATTTTATTTATTATTATGATAGCTTTCAAACAGTGAAGACTTTCCAGGGCATCATGATGAAATTGATATTGAGTTCCTTGGGACAACACCAAATAAGCCATATGTGTTGCAAACAAATGTGTATATCAAAGGAAGTGGAGATGGTCATATTATTGGGAGAGAAATGCAATTTCACCTTTGGTTCGACCCAACTAAAGGTTTTCACAATTATGCTATCCTTTGGAACCCCAATGAGATCATGTTAGTCCTTTTGAATTATTTCTCTATGCTTTAATTTACTTTAATCTTTCTCACTTATTCTTTTCATATGTACTCATGCATGCATATATACCTATGTATATATAACGACAAACTATGATATTTAGTCCGCCCAGAATTATTAAGATTAGTTTAACATGGATAAAAGGGAAAAGGGTCAAATATACTCTCTACTTTATTTTATTAGTTAATTTTATCTTGCGGTAGCAATTATGAACAAAAATACTTCTGTCGTTACCAAACTTTACACCTATACCCTATTGGATGAAAAACTCCAAATCCTTCAAAATTATCCACTCTCATTTGTTGACCCGCTCCGACCCGCCTAACATCATCATCATCAAACTTTTAAAGCTTCTTTCATGAAGAAAAAAAGAAAGAAGCAAAAACACATACTCAAATGATGAAACCCCAAAACCCATTCATGTTAGCTATACCCTCTTGTCTACACTTAGCCCCACCACTCTAAACCAAGTTGTTTTCTACGTACTTCAAATGTAACTTTTAGTTTTTGCTATCTATTGGATTGAAAAATGAAAAAGAGTCTGCTTAACAAACAATTTTTGTGAAATAAGTTTTCAATATTGCATAATAATTGATGAATTTCTTCTTAAATCTACCTAATCTGGTTTATTGACATTTTGTTGTTTGTTTATTTAAGGAGAGGTTGCTCTTTTCTTGCTCGCCTTCTAATAACTTCAAATACATTTGCATGGCGTGGTATAGCTGGCAAAGAGCATTTAGGTTGCAAAATGACAATTCATTTCTCAATAGTGAAAATAATTTAATTATTCTGTTTTTTAATACCTAAAATTAACAATTAAACAAATACCCTATCTAGCAGTATCTTGTTCAAAATAAATGGGTTTTGGGGTTTCATCATTTGAATGTGTGTTTTTTGCACATGAAAGAAGCTTCAAGCTTGATAATGATGATAGGCGAGTCGGAGCGGATCAACAAATAGGAGTGGATAATTTTTTATAAATTGGGTAATTTGGTGAGATTTGGGGTTTTCCATCCAAATAGGAGTATATGTGTAAAGTTTGGTAATGACAGATGTATTTTCATTCACAACCGTCAACGGAGGATAAAATTAACTAATAAAAGAAAGTAAAAGAATATATTTGACCCTATTCCCTAGATAATAAGATTGCATAAACCAAGAAACAAATATTAAAAAAAACAGAACCTACTGCTTTTAGGTGACATAAGATAATTATGCTTTTTCTCCAAAACCAAAAAAAAGGTATTCTTACTCAATAACCTAACAACGTTAATGCAAGCAATAAGACCCCACGCATAAATGAAAACAATTTTTTTTTCTAACGTGACTATGACATTGTCTCTTTGATTGTGATGTGTAGATTTTTTGTCGACGATGTTCCAATAAGAAGGTACCCAAGGAAAAGTGATGCAACATTTCCACAAAGGCCAATGTATGTGTATGGTTCTATTTGGGATGCTTCTTCATGGGCTACCGAGGATGGAAGGATCAAAGCTGATTATAAGTACGGTTAAATTCATCTGTGACTGTCTCATTTAAAACTTAAACTGCTAAGAAGGTGCACAATTATTTACTTAATTATTATCTTTAATAGGTACCAACCTTTCGTAGGAAGATACAACAATTTCAAGATAGGCGGTTGCACCACCAACGATAGCCCCTCATGCGACCCGCCTTCTGGCTCTCCGTCGAGGGTTGGCGGGCTTAGCCGCCAACAGAGTGATGCCATGGAATGGGTGCAAAGGAACTATAAAGTGTATGATTATTGCCACGACCCACAAAGAGACCATACTCATACACCTGAGTGCTAGGGATGGAAAAAAGAAAACCACCAATATATATATATATATAAATTATAAATACAGTTCCTTTGGAGAGTCTTGCGATATATATATATATATATAAATTATAAATACAGTTCCTTTGGAGAGTCTTGCGATGGATCATACTTGCCATGAATGTAATGAAAGAGTAATTGAAGCGTCCAAGCCTTCAAGGATCTACAGATGTGGAATTTTACTTAATTTTCTGGAGATTTGAATGTATAATTTGAGTGTATTGTACCCATAATTGTCTTAGGAGAATTTCGGGTTGAAAAGTTAGTTCAAAAACTCAATCCCCGCTTCAAAGGGAAATATAGTCATTTTGTAGGAAATTCAGGTTCGATATGGTCAAAATATTATTCTAGAAAGTCAGATAAACCCAATGGTGCCCATATTGATATACTTTAAATCCGAATTCAAAAGTTACCCAAAATAGAATTCCAAACCACTAAGGGTAAAATAGAAAATTTAGTGTAAAATCATTTTACCCATGACTTATAGAGTCTACATACCAAAAATAATTGAAATCCGTTCATTAATTGTATCCCAAATCGAGGAAAAGCTTATTTCATTTTTATGTCAAAAATCTTCATTTTTCCAAATCGTGGATAAAAACCACAACCAATAAAAATAATCATGGGAAAACAACAAAATGAAGGTATACTTACCTCCTTATTGATACGACTACAACGCTGCGAAAATCACCTCAAACGAAGCTCTAGAACTCAAGATATGCTCAAAATAAGAAAAAATGCAGTCTGATTTTTTTATAGCCCAGAAGCCCACCCCAGCTGCCTAGGGTCAGCCCCAGCGGCCCAGAAGCCCGCCCCAGCGAACACACCAGGTACAACAACAGTTTTCCGCGCTAAAATGATCATAACTTCCTCATACGAAGGTGAAATGCGATGTTTCATTTTTCTATGGCTTCGTAATTACGATACACATCTATTCCAACAATCAAAACTCAATTACAACATCAAATAAATATAATAGTATATTGAAACGTCGAAGGGGAGCGAATTAAGTCAACGACTCAAACACCCTAGCTTAACCAAGCGAAATCCAAATCTGAAAGTTTCTACAAGTCACAAATGATCATAAGAAAGCTTCTCAAACTCTTAAAACACCCAAATGGATCCGTCTTGACCCGATGTTGACTTTGGTCAACTCCAAACCATCTCAAAAGCTAGTTTCTCTCCCAACCACCTTAATCACATCCAAACCTCTCGAGAATAGAACCAATGACTCCACTAGGTCATAAATCACATCCCGGACCTAATAGAAACAACAAATTTGAAATTCGGGTCTTATTTCTTCCATGACCGTCTTTTCACCATAATTAAGCATATATAATTCTAAAACCGATTTAAACTCTAAAATTAGCTCCGTCAATTTCTACATGCTATGAATAATATTTCAAATTTAACAGAATCTTCAGATCGCCAATCAGAGTATGTTTTCCTAAAATAAATAATTTATCCAAATAATTGAATGCCAAAATTTCATAATGAAACCTTCTCCCAAAGCGAACCAAATGACATCCGTTTGACTTCAATTTTGCAAGCAGGTCAAAATAATTACTACGAAACTTTTGGAATAGACAATACACAAAATAGAAAATCGGTTCTCAAAACGACCGATCGGGTCGTTACCTTACTTGTTACAATTTTAGTTTATATGTCCCTTAAGTAACTATATGTTTTGACTTTTATACTCTTATTTATTATCTTTAATCATTTAGAATGTTAATTTCTCTTCAATAAATATTCTCTTTAATCTCTCTTCACTTGGGTTTTCTATGCTAATTAGTCAATGTTTATTATTTCCAAGAATAATTATTACTAAGGGCAAAATGAAAAGAATGTACTCAATTAGTTTTTGATTTTATGAAATGAAAACTATTTTAGACCATCTATTTTTAACAAGAACGACAAGTAAAGTGAACCGGAGGAAGTACCTTTTTACATTATTGTTTCAAATTTAACCCGTAAAAATATGATTCCCTAATTTGAAAGGGGTTGGATTGAGAATATATTCATTTGGTGGTATTTCGGTTATTAACTAAATAGGCCTAATAAAAAATAAATGTCTCTGCAGCATTAGAGCTGATGGTTACCTGAAAGTTCTACTTAGCAGTTACAAATTTTGAGGAAACATGATACATTGTTTTTGAGAATTTGAGTGAAACTGTATAAATGAGGTGCAGTGCGAGAGTGAGATAGATATGGGAGGAACTAGAGATTAGATTTGAGAGATGAAGCAGATTGTGTTGGTCTGCTGGATTGTAAATATTCACTTTTAGTGTTAATAATATACTGTTAATTACCAAAAAAATAAAAAGAAACAAATGTGCCTATTGATAATTGATTCAACCTATTTTAAACTCGCTCAAATATAACACATTGACGTGACTTGTGTGTGTAAAACAAATTGTATGGACAATATAATATACTATTAGCAAATATTACCATATATTCGTCATATATTTTGTAATTAATAGTAGTGTATAATTATGGTAAATATAGGATCCTTATTCAATTATGATTTCACATTGTACACACTATATATATATATTGGTATTAATGAGAAATATTCTCAAGGGATATTAATACAGTCTTACATGGTATCAAGAGTCAAACCCTAAAAACACCTAAACCCTCATTTCTTCCTCTTGCTTGCCGCCGCAGACCCCCCACCCCCACCCCACCACAACTTCGGCCGACGAGGAAAACCATAATTGTTTCCTCATTTTTGTTTCTTGTCCCTTGTTTTTGTGACTACCATATCTACTCCTACCTCTCCTAAGGTTTCCGCCTCCTCCACAGTCGTAATAGACAACCCCCCTGCTCCCTCCTCCACTTCTTCTTTCCATTCGGCGTTCGCCGTCACAAATATCAAGAATTTCATACCCTTAGTCTTGACGCTATCGTCAAACAGTGAATTTATGGCACCATCTCTAAAGACTTGCTTCATACGGTTATGAAAACAGGTGCCTCGGCTCGTGAGTTATGGATACGTTTCGAGGAGATATTTCAGGATAACAAGCACACTCGTGCTGTGTATTTGGAGGAGCAATTTAACAATACACGTCTCGAGAATTTCGTCAACATGTCCGAGTATTGTAAACAATTGAAACTTGTTGCGGACTAATTATCCAATGTTGGGACACCAATTTTCGAAACAAAAATGGTCCTACCAGGTAACTGTGATATCCTGCAATCTATAAGAAGCAAACTTTACCGACTCAGTATCGGAGGCATTCATTACCTGCAAGGTACGCTGCATCTGATCCAGAAAATTTTGCGGGTCCACGTTCAGGTCTTATCCCGTGAATATTGGAGGGTCTAGGCTGATGAAATCCCGAGCTCTCGCACTAACTGCTCTATCAGAAGGACCGGTAGTCTGACATTGGTCCTGGGCAGCCACCAATCGAGTCAATAATTGTACAACACTTCGCATATCAAGATCATCATCTGGAGTATCAGGTGGAGGAACTGGGGGTACTGCAGCCCCACTAAGCTCCTCTAGAGGTGGTGGAGTAGGAGAATCATGCGGAGGAGTCACACTGTGGGCCTCACTCTGGCCCTCACTAGCGGGTGGCACTTGGCTAGTACCCTCGTCCGCAACCGCATTTAACGCCCTCATACTCTGGAATTTCTTCCTTGTTGTAGGCTTAAGCATACCCCACGGGCTTGGTATAAGTGGTGTGCAGATTATGTGTTCACTATTGAGTTTTCTCACAGCAGGTCTGATCATTCTCTGTTCATCTATTGTCGTGGCACTTCTGTAGCATACATTCTGTTGTATGTGGATAATATTATTTTGACTTCCTCCTCTAATAGTTTGCGCAAGTCTATCATGACCCTTCTCAGTTCAGAATTTGCTATGAAAGACTTGGGGCCCTTGAGTTATTTTTTGGAAATAGTTGTCACTCGTCATGCAGGTGGTCTATTTTTATCATAGAGGAAGTATGCGACTGAGATTATTGAGAGAGATAGCATGTCATCTTGTATGTCCTCTTCTACTCCGGTTGATACCAAACCGAAAGCTGATGCTACGTCTAGCACACCATATGAGGATCCAACCCACTATCGTAGTCTTGCAGGGGCTCTTCAGTATCTTACATTCACGAGATCAAATATTACTTATATAGTTTAGCAGGTGAGTTTATTTATACATGATCCGTGGATTGAGCACATGCATGCGATCAAACGCACATTACGATACATATAGGGCACACTTGATTATGGTTGCATTTATGTCCATCCCCAATCTCTACTCTCGTGTCATATACAGATGTTGATTGGGGTGGATGTCCAGATACCAGACGTTCAACCTCTGGTTATTGTATGTTTTTTGGTGATAACTTGGTCTCCTTGGTCGGCAACACGCCATGCTACTTTATCGCGATCCATTGCGGAGGCCGAGTATCGATTAGTAGCTAATGTGGTGTCTGAGTCATGTTGGCTGCGTAATCTTTTATTAGAGCTTCACTTTCCTATTCAAAAAGCTACATTGGTCTACTGTGATAATGTTAGTGTCGTCTATCTCTCTGGGAATCTGATCCAACATCAGCGCACTAAACATATCGAGATGGATATTCACTTTGTTCACGAAAAGGTAGCTCGTGGACAAGTACGTGTCTTACATGTCCCTTCAAGGTACCAAGTTGCTGACATCTTTACTAAGGGTCTTCCCTTGGTTCTGTTTGAAGATTTTAGGAACAGTCTCAGCATACGACAACCGCCCACTATGACTGCGGGGGTGTGATAGAAACCGTGTGTGATATTTGTGTATATTTAGGTTACTTGCCATATTTTGTAGAAGTCTTGTACAAGAGTAATTAGAATATTAATATTCCATATTTAGAGATTGTATATTGTGTATATAGACCTCTTCATTAATGAAAATAATCAAGAAATTATTTCTTTCAATTTTATCATATGGCAATGACAAATATGAGAGGATTTGCCAATCCGCAAGAGTATGAATGGACAAAAAGTGTAAAGGAAGATAGAATTAAACGATTTCAAATAGCACATGAGCAAATTTGGATATTTTCTCTTTGAAGAATATAAAAAAATAAAAGAATATAAGAGATCGAAATGTTATTTACCTCAATTTAATTGATTGATATAAAATAAGATGCCTGAACAAATTTCAGTTATTAATCAATGCAGATAGATGTATGCTTAAAGAATGAAAGTCCGTTGCTTTATGGGCAAACGAGACTTGCGTGTACGTTTGTGAAGGGCCACATGTCCCTTATAAGCAACTTATCAATGTACAAAACTTGCTCAAGGTATTTGATTTAGGTATATTATCAGTGTAATTTTTTTTAACATTATTAGTCTTTTCTAAAATATATATTACGATATGTTATTTGTCTTACTTTAGTTTTTCATTACCAATCAAACTTGTTATGAATATTTTCCTGTAGTTAAATTTATTTATATTTTTAAGTGAAAATATTTAAAGAAATGAGCATTTTGTACTTTATTCTCTCGGCTTTTTGCTTTAGTTTATGCGCTTTACGCATGACAAAATAACGTATCTCATATTAGTTGAAGATTTTACTAATTCAAGATCATTTTTGCTTTATATTTTTTAGTTATCTCTTTAGGATTAGAGTTCTTTTAGTACCAATCAATATTACTTACGTTGTGTCCTTTTGTTTAGGTTTGAAGTTCACTTTACACTTAGGCTTTAGGACTCTTTTATCAAAATTATAGTAGACCACATATGAAAGAAAAAAATTATGTTTAGGATTAGCTATGTATAATCAGACATATCCAATAATAAATCATAATGGCAACAAAAGAATCGAGTACAAAAAATGCATATAAAAAAACTAATTTCAAATACAACTATACCCTTTACCCTAATTATAATCTTTTCAATCTCTATATCTTCAGGATATGATAAAATAAATTAGAGTGATCTTTTAATAAAAAATTAGAGTGATCTTTTATCAATTACTATTTTCATAAATTGATGCAAAACTTTTATTGGGTAACCTATTTTGATGCCGAAATTTAATTTGCACCTATATTTTTAAAGTTTTTACACGTATACTCACTTCAAATATGAAGTATCTGAAGTTAGGTTTGACAAAATCAAACTTCAAAAATAGACTTTTTGACTTTTTAAAAAATCAAAATTTATTAAAAGCACCAAACCCTGAGCAAAATGTCCCCTTTTTACCCTTTAAAAGAAGATTCCACATTAGACAAAATTATAATTTAATAATTTTTCTAATAATTAGGACTTTAAAATCAATTTAAATTTGATTATTAGATCTTTCCTTATTTAAACTATGTAGAAATTCTAATGTATAGGACTTTAAAATTGCTTCAAACTGTTCTATTTATATAATTCCTTTCCTTATTTGAATTATGTAAATATTTTAAATGTTATCATGATTTAATTCTAAATTATAATTCGTCATTTGATTAAATAGAGATAAGAAGTCACAGTCATTCAAGTCTTCTATGACATTACTTTTTTTTGTTTGTTGTTGTGCTGACGTTTTCCTATGTCAATTATTATAAGAATTTATATCTAAAACTTATAAATTCTTAACCCCATAAATATTTTTTTAAAATTACTATTTATTATCGCTAGAAAATCATTCAGCTCCAATCCTAATCAATCAAATCTCCAGATTCAACTCCAATTGTAGTTTAAGAAGAACTGAAATTGTGTAGAAAACATTCCTAAAAAATCTTAGGGTAAATTAAAAGAAAATTAACATTAAATTTTATTTAACATAGAATGCATTTTAAAATATTTTGATTTGAGGCTTTGTGTTTTTTGAATTTTAGTATATCTTATTTGAGGAGAATAATTTGATAGTGTTAATTAGCGTAATAATTTTAACAAACATATTATTAATATTGAAAGATTGGTCAAACATAATAAACATGCTTATTAAATACTGAAAAAGTTAATTTTCAAATAAATTGATAAACACAAACTGGTACATTCTAAAAATATTAAGTAAAAATAATATAATAATTTACTTTAGTTATGGAAATTTGGTTAGCAATCTTTGTTCAATCAATCACAAATTTTCGTTGATGCAAACTCTTTTTTGTCGTAAGCTCATGCGTACGATTTTTGTACAATTTGTTTTACCTCTATAATACAGTATATAAACTATAAACGCCAAATAAATTTTACCTAACAAACGTAAACGACAAGAACAAACACAAAGAATCATATTATATAATTACAATAATTTCATGCAACAATCTAGATTTTTTTATAATATTATCATAATTGTAGTTTCTTAATGTTCTGAAATCTCATCTAACATATTGGATTGAAATTATGTTACACAAAAAGGTATAGGAAAAATACCATCTAAGCATTGCGTAATATGCAATTTACAAAAACACATATCTATATATAAAGTGCACCATATAAAAAATTTATTGAAAAATATTACTCTTTTCAGAAAGATTAAAATATAATAAAAAATAGATCGTGAAAGTGAATTGAAGTCACATACCTTAGCTTGATAGCTTGATTTCCTAAGAGCAATTGATGTAAAAAAAAATATTGAACTATCATAACTAATTATAAAATAGTGATCATAATCGATCTATTTGAATAAGTTGATTGCCTTAGAGCAATTAATGTGAAAAAAGAAATCTAACATGTCACAACTAATTATAAAATAATGATCATAATCAATCTATTAGAATAGCTGAAACTTCAAAAAAAAACTCACCTATTATTATGAAAAAGATTCTTCAATAATGAAACAAGACAAATACAACTCTTTCCAAAAAGATTAAAATATAAAATTAAAAAATAATTTTTAGAAGTAAGTTGAAGTCACATACCTTGATGACTTGATAAAGATAACGTATCACAATTGACAAAATAATTATCACAATTGATGTACCAAAATATTTCTACTTTCAAACTTCAACAAACGAACTTAAACGGTACAACCTCTAAGATGACAAACTCGAATAAAAAAATTATTTAACAAAATATTTGCTTCATCTTACAATTTTCCAGGGCAACATCAGGCTCCACAAAAAAACGCCGTCTCACTGACTGGCTTGAGATTAGTTATATAACCATACAAGAAGGTCTTTCTTCAAAATTGTCTTTAGTTTAGGACTCTCCAAATTTACATGATCGGTAATAGCAATTGGTTTTGGTTTAGGACTTTTATGAATGTAAATATTTTTTTCCTATAATAATTAGTACAGATAGATTCTAGTCAACGAAGTGCAAATTTTTATAAAGTAAGTAATGTAAACTATTAATTTTAAAGCCCTACATATTAGGTAAAATAAAATAATTAAATAATTTTAAGGAATATAGTAATGATAATTTTATCTATTGTAGAGTCTTTTAATGAATGGGAAAAAAAATCAATCAATATTTCTAAGGCCCTTCGTGCTTTTAATATAACATAGATAGATAGATTAGGCTTACCGTTTTCATTGAACTTTCTTTTCTACGTTCTTTCTTTTACCCCCTCAATTCCGGTTCAATTTACATATTTTATTTTAACTTGTATAAAAAGAATGACACACTTCTAAATTTAAAAAAATAATTACACATATAGTTATTCTTAATGAGAATTTTTTATAACTAATATGTTTAAGATCACAAATTTTATATATTTTACATACAGAAATATTATGAGAGGTTACTCTTATGATATGTTTTAGATAAAAAATTAAAAATCTTAATTGTTTTTCTTGTAAATCGAGTATCAAATTAAACTATGTCATATATTGGAAGGGATGAAATAATATCTGGCATGGAAAAGTTCAAAAGATAAATGTGAAGAAATAAATTTAAAAGATAAGTAAGAATACCATTTGGGTAAAAGCAGATGTAATTGCTAGGCCTTTTTAATTTGCACTTGCCAAAACTATAAGATATTTAAAAACTATAAGAGGAAACAATGATGGCCAAACAATCATCGCCCCTATCATGTAAGGATGGGTGAGAGATAACCTTTGAAATCAATTGAGTTACCATGATTTACCTTCTTCACAAATCTGTCGGACCGAGGTGTGGGGGCTCCTGGGGTGGGAGATTCCACCTTTTGGAATAAGGATGGGTGAGAGATTGAATTCTTTCTAAGAAGAAATAATAAAGCAAAAGTACTCCAATGAGTGAATAAACCAAGTACCTAATTAGGACTGAACTCTCTCTAATATGATTACTTAAATCTATAAATAAATATACCAAAGAATCCTTTGCCTTATCCTTCACCTCCACGGCTCCACCCCTCCCATAAGGCTGTCTAATGGGACGGATATCCCGTCCCGTCCCATCCCGTCCTGTAACCTTAGTGGGCTAGAACAGAATTAGTGTTTCGTCCCCTCTATCCCATCCTACTTTTGTCCCGATCCCTCCTTTCCCCTTAAGTTCGTTCGTCATCCCGTTTCGTGTTTTATCTCATTTGTTTCGTCCCACTTAAATTTTTTTTTAAAAATTATATGTTTTGAATTTGCAATGTTATCAAGTTAAGTTTGACGTTCATTTTAAATTTGTGTTTATTTACTAAATTTATGTGATCTTGCGTCACACTATGATTCTTTTTAAGAAGTCATCATGTCCCGTCCAATTAAACGCGTCCCTTCTCGTCTCGTTAGACCCCCTTACACACACCCCAAAAAAAAGAATGAGTAGTTTGTCCATATTAGCATCATTCTAAACAAACCAAGCGTTTTAAATCCCATGTTGCTTCTCAACCCTTTCTCTCTCACACAAAGACACAACACAACACACAAAGCCTATTTCACACTCTTCCTCCTACTTATAAATATCAATACCCCAACAAAGTCATTTCAGTGTAACAGCCTAATTAAAGCTTGAAATATGGCATCCTCTTTTTATTTTCTCTTTCTTGCTTTACTTCTTGTTATTCTCTCTCCACTTGCTCTTTCTTTGTCCAATAATGATGATGAGTTTGTCCTATCATCAACTAAATTCCCTGTACCAATGGCAGAAAAACTCATCAAACAACTTAACTTGTTCCCTAAACATGATATCAACAAGGCTTCACTAGGGAAATCTGTAGCAGCCACTGAGCAAAGTCTTTTTGAGAAGAGATTCAATTTATCTTACCTTGGTGATTCTGGAGCAAGTGTTCAAGATTTGGGTCATCATGCCGGTTATTATCGTCTTCCACATACTAAAGATGCAAGGTTTGATTAATATATATATATATATATATATATATATATACCGTTTGTCCAATTTTATACGTTATTTTCTAAAAGAAAAATAGGAATTAGCGAAGGATAAAAAATATATAGCCGCTTGACCAAAATTAATTACTATACAAAATATATATATACATTAATTATGTGTAAAATATGTATGTTTTTTGTATATATTAAAATTGAAAGAAATAATTCCTTGATTATTTTCATTAATGAAAGAGTATATAGGCAATTTACAATTTTCTATAATAGGAAAATCATATTCATATTCTACTCCTAAAACCATATTCTAGTTGTACACGAATCCTATAATTATGATACGTGTACAAGACTAATTTAATACAATATTTGCACTAAGTAAATCTTTCCATAAATCGTGATATACACGGGTTTGTATACCGTGTATACCACGGTTTCACATATGGTAATTTTGCCTTGTGATACCGTGATATACATGGTATACAAACCCATGTATATCACGGGTATAACTAACACACCCCCGCAGTCATAGCAGACGGTCTTCGTACGCTGAGACTGTCCCTAAAATCTTCAAAGAGTACTGACGGAAGACATTTGGTAAATATGTCTGCAATTTGATACCTAGAAGAGACATGTAAGACGCGTACTTGCCCATGAGTTACCTTTTCAAGAATAAAATGGATGTCCATCTCAATATGTTTAGTGCGCTGATGTTGAACCGGATTGCCAGAAAGATATATTGCCCTAACATTATCACAATAAACCAAAATAGCTTTTTGAATGAGAAAGTGAAGCTTTAAGAGAAGATTACGTAACCAACATGATTCAGAGACCACATTGGCCACCCCTCGATACTCGATCTCTGCACTGGAGCGGGATAAGGTAGTCTGCCATTTGGCAGACCATGAGACCAAGTTATCACCAAGAAACATACAGTAACCAGACGTAAAGCGTCTGGTGTCCGGACAGGCACCCCAATCAGCATATGTATAAGAGACAAGTGTAAAAATCGATGACGGATATAGATGCAACCCATAATCAAGTGTGCCTTGTAAGTAGCGGATGATGCGTTTGAGCGCATTCATGTGCTCAACTCGAGGATCATGCATAAAAAACACACCTGCTGGACGACATAGGTAATATTAGGTCTCATGAAGGTAAGATACTGAAGTGCCCGTGCAAGACTGCAATAGTGGGTCGGATTCTCATACGGTGAGCCAGCCGCAACAGCCAGCTTGGGTTTAGTATCAACTGGAGTGGAAGTAGACTTGCATGTGGACATACCAGCTCGCTCAATGATCTCAGTTTCATACTTTCGTTGTGATAAAAATAACCCACCTGTATGACGAGGATAGTAATCCCCAAAAAATAACTCAAGGGCCCCAAGTCTTTCATAGGAAACTCAGAACTGAGCATGGTCATGATAGACTTGCACAATGCATTAGTAGAGGCAGTCAAGATAATATCATCCACATATAATAAAATATAAGCCAGGGAAGAACCACGACGATATATGAACAATGAATTATCAGACCGGCTATGCGAAATCCCAATAGACGAAACATAGTCTGTAAATCTCTTATACCAAGCCTGTGGGGCCTTTTTAAGCCCATATACGGACTTCTTCAATAAACAGACATGATGAGGGTATTTGGTGTCGCGAAAATCCAAGGGCTGATGCATGTTAACGGTCTCCTTAAGTTTACCATGTAAGAAAGCATTCTTCACATCTAACTGATGAATGGCCATGCTTTGGAAAGAGCCAGACTGAAACAGTGTGAAAGGTAGCCGGTTTGACCACTGGACTAAACGTCTCACCACAATCCACGCCAACCCGCTGAGTCTTACCATCACCTACAAGACAAGTCTTATGCCTCACAAAAGATCCGTCAGAATTATCCTTATGAATAAAAATCAACATAGACCGAATAATATTAACACCAGAAAGACGGGGTACCAACTCCCACGCCTTATTTGCAATAAGAGCATCATATTCGTCGGCCATAGCCAATTTCCAATTTGAGTCATTTAATGCGGACACTGGGTTACGGGGTAGGGGGATTTAAGAACATTTGAATTTAAATTAAAATGATTTTTTGGTTTAAAATACCCCATTGACTACGAGTAATCGGTATGTGACTCGGGGAGAATTGGGTGGATTTTGGGATAAAGGTGGTGGGTGTGGCATGGTGGCGGCGAGCGATAGGCAACGCGGGTGGCGGCGAGCGATGGGCTTGTTGGCCCAATATGGGAAACGATGGCGAGGCAGAAGTAGGCGCGGTTCGGTATTGGTGAGCAAGCGGCCCAATAGCCAAAACTGGGACAAAAATCGTGGGAGGAGACAAAACAGTATGTCCAGCGGGCAGTGGGCCCGCTGGTGGATTTTGGATGTGGGACACGTTCGATAAATGGTGGATCATATACGGGATACATCGTCATCTAAAAAATTATACGAACTAGGCCCAGGACTATTTACCTTTGCAAAAGGTAATTGGGTTTCATCGAAAATAACATGGCGACTAACGATGATTTTGTTAGATGACGAATCAAAACACTTGTATCCACGATGATTTGATGGATAACCCAAAAATACACAGGTAGTAGAACAGGCTTGAAGTTTGTTAATTGTAGTTGACGAAAATAGTGGATAACATAAGCACTCAAAGACTCTAAAATGTGTATATGAATGAGTCTTATTATATAGGATTTGAAGAGGGGAGGAATATGTCAATCCTTTGGTAGGAAGTATGTTAAGGAGATAAGTAGTCATTTGTAGAGCATGATGCTAAAAAGAAGGGGGTACGGAAGCATGGACCAATAAAGTGCGAATAATATTAGTAATGGTACGAATTTTACATTCGGCTTTTCCATTTTGTGAGGACGTATGAGGACAAGAGAAATGAAAATTGATACCATTAGTACCCCAAAAATCCCGAAATGACCCATTATCATATTCTTTGTCATTATCACATTGAATATTTTTGATTTCCCATTCGAACTGGTGCGGATGAATGCTCTAAATTTTAAAAAAATGGAAAAGACTTGAGATTTTTTCACTAACGGAAAAGTCCATAAAATTAGAATAATCATCCAAAAATATAACATAATAACGATGGCCCAAAGAACTGAGAACATGAGATGTCCATAAATCGCTATGAACAATATCAAATGGCATTAAAGTATGAGAAGTAGAGTCTACAAACGGCAATCTAATAAGTTTTCCTAGTGAACAAGATTGACAAATTGGAGTACTACGCATACCCTTACAAGAAATAAAATTGCTTTTATGTAAGGAATAAACAATAGATGACTCAAGGTGACCTAAACGTGCATGCTATAGGAAGGAGCGGGAGCCGCAAAGTAGATGTCAAGGCTTGACTCGAGAGACCGGATGTAGGCGTGATAGGATAAAGATCTCCCCTACTATCACATCTCATGAGAGTTATCCCCTTCTTGAAATCCTTCACATAAAACCGAAAAGGATCAAAGTCAACATAAATCCAATTATCAGTGGTGAATTTACGGACAAACACCAAATTTTTAATTAAGTGAGGGGCATGAATGGCATTTTTTAAGACAAGCGGTGTATGTGGGGGATACAATGTTTTATGACCATAACCACAAATTGAAATTGATTTGCTATTACCAACAATTATGCCACGATTGTTGCACAAATTGGAATAAGACGAGCGAGTACCTTGGTCGGACGTCATGTGTGAAGTGGCGCTGGTGTCCATATACCAATTCGGGTCTGAAGGATTTAATCCAAGCGTATGCATCGCGGCCTCAATATATGTCTAAGTCTGTGTGGGGCCCACTACTTGGAATGTCTGCAGAGGTCGAGGCCTAAGCACACCGGCCTACTGCCCCGGTCCAGAAAACTTCATGTTTGCCGAAGATAGACCCGAGAAACTGGGCCTGGCCTGTTGTGAAAACTGGGCCCAGTTTCCCTTGTAAGGGCTCGGAAAATATCCACTGTTGGGCCAAGATGGACTGGCCTAGTTCCAGTGCATAGAGGCCCACTGCTGAGCCCAATTGGGCTGCTACCCACTGCCCCGAGGGCCACTGTCATCGACACCACTATTCCGGCCGCTACCATTGTTGCCGACGTGATTCTTGCCATTATTTTTACTTTTTTGACTTTTCTTGCCACCACCGCTGTTGTTTTGGCCCGAATTGTTAATAAAATCATGAGAATTATCGGACGAAGTCATCATTGCCACGAAACTGGCGCTGGTAGCTGCTTTTCTTGCCAAGCCGGCTTCTTCTAATGTGAGAATCAAGCGGGCTTGATTAAAAGGGGGAAGCGGATTACTTTGATGAAGGAGAATTCCAATGCCATTATAGGCCTCAGAAAGACTGACAACCATTTTTAGAACCAAACCATTATTGGTCACAGGTGCGCCAACGTTACGGTGTTGGTCTGCCAACTCCTTGATCCGTTTGCAATATGCAGAAACGTTCAAAAAATCTTCCATGAGGACTTGGGAGAATTCTTGCTCAAGGGTGACAACATGTGAATGTTGGTTATCTTGGAATATATCACGTAATCTATTCCAGGTAGCCATAGCTCTTGTGTCCGACTCAATGATCGCCTGTAAAAGGTCGGTAGAAATAGTGGAATAAATCTACTGAAGGATGGTAGCATAAAGAGTAATCCATAATTGAGGATCCCCCGGGAGAATAGGGGTAGCGGGAGGAATTATGTGATGGAGGACTTGATAGGAGATAGCGTGAATTTTAAACAACTCTTCTCATGTCGCATATTGGACGTTTTCCATCTCAAGAACAATTGGGATGTTGTTCTTGATGTCAGAAACAGTAAGGGCAGGATGAAACGTATTCTTAGACATAACTAAAGAACAAAGGGATTTGCAAGAAAATTTGGGAAGAGAGAAGGTAAAATTTAACACGAAATTTGAGGAAAGGGCACGGCAAATGATTTAGTTTCGGCCGAGAAGGGGCACGGAAACTTAGAAACAAAATTGGAGAAGAGCGGGAGCAATTTAGTCCTAGACTTCTGATACCATAAAAGAAATAATTCGTGATTATTTTTATTAATGAAAGAGTATATATACAAGTTACAATTTTTCTTAATAGGAAAATTCTATTCCTATTCTACTCCTAAAACCCCGTTCTAATTGTACAAGAATCCTATAATTATGGTAAGTGTACAAGATCTTTAATATAATATTTACACTAAGTAAATCTTTACATAAACCGTGATATACACGGGTTTGTATACCGTGTATACCACGATTTCACATATGGTAATTTTGCCTTGTGAAACTGTGATATACATTGTATACAAACCCATGTATATCACGGGTATAAGTAACACAACATAACAACAACATACATACGCAGTGAAATCCCACAATGTGGGGTCTGGGGAGGGTAGAGTGTACGCAGACCTTACTTCTACCTTGACAGGTAGAGCGGTTGTTTCCAAGAGACCCTCGGCTCAAGACAAAGCACAAACACAAGCAAAGTAAGACGAACAAAGCAAATAAGTCATGATAACGCATTCTGAAAAAGAAGCAATAACTAATGCAGGTAAATAAGACAAACAAAGTACACTAGAGAACACATAGTAGCATAAATTAAACGACAGAGGACTATAAAGTAATATTGTGCCTACTAGTATGATAGGCTAAGCGGGCCTACAATAATAACACTACAACTACCAGTTTGTAAGCATAGGTAGGACTACGCTGGACTACCTACTACCCTTCAACTCTAATTAGTGTCCTCCATAACCCCTATCTAAGGTCATGTTCTCAGTGAGTTGTACCTGCGTCATATCCCGTCTAATCACCTCTCCCCAATACTTCTGCGGCATACCTCTATCCCTTTTGAACCCGTCCATAGCCAACATATCACACCTCCGCACTGGGGCACTTGTGTCTTTCCTCTGCACGAGCCCGAACCATCTCAATCTTGCTTCCCGCATTTTATCCTCCACCGAAGCCACTTCCACTCTGTCCCGGATATCATCATTTCTAATTTTATCTCTCCTTGTATGCCCACACATCCATCTTAGCATCCTCATCTCCGCAACTTTCATATTTTGGGTGTGCGAAGTTTTGACCGGCCAACACTCCGCCCCATACAACATAGTCGGTCTAACCACCACCCTATAGAACTTGTCTTTAAGTTTTGGTGGAACCTTTTTATCGTACAAGACTCCTGATGTGAGTCTCCATTTCATCCACCATGCCCCAATACGATGTGTGACATCGTCATCAATCTTTCCATTCCCTTGGATAATCGACCCGAGGTAGTTGAAGTTTCCTTTCTTTGGAATGACCTGAGTAACAAATCTCACCTCCACGCCTGTCTCAAGGTCACTCCCGTTACTGAACTTACACTCTAAGTATTTTGTCTTGGTCCTACTCAGCCTAAACCCTTTAGACTCTAGAGTCTGCTCCAAATCTCCAGCTTAGCGTTCACTCCGCTACGAGTCTCATCAATCAGGCTTATGTCGTCTGCGAATAACATACACCATAATAAAGTATATATATAAAAGTATATATTTACTCGCTAATATTTTGATGAGCGGCTATATAATGTGATAATTCCAAAAATATTTGGTTTTTAATGTTATTGTTTTCTTTTGTTTTGATAAAAAATGAAATCTTGGTTATTCTGAAGTTATTCACTTTTCGGTGTTTGTGCAGGATGTTTTATTTCTTTTTTGAATCAAGAAACAGCCAGAATGATCCAGTTGTTATATGGCTAACAGGAGGACCAGGATGTAGCAGTGAATTGGCTGTGTTTTATGAAAATGGACCTTTCAATATAGCAGACAATATGTCACTTGTCTGGAATAATTTCGGCTGGGACAAGGTTCTTGTTTTTTTCTTCTTTTATTTTTCTTTCAAGGTTAAGCCAATTTATTTCAAAAAAGAAGAAGTGGTAAGTATTGATGTAAAAAGTCGAGGTGGATCTAAATTGATCTTAACATAACTAAATTATACTTTTTCTCTATCCTAATTTATGAGACATTTGTCGCTTTTTGAGAGTCAAATAAGAAAATATTTAACAACAATTTATTCATGTGGACTTTAAATATTTTAAATTGTTAATTATTACGACTTATAATACTTTTTATGTAATTTCTAAATACATAAATTATTTTTCAAAAAAAATTTAAAATTGTATATCTGAATTTACGATCAAAATAAAATTTTACTTTCGAAATTCGAATTGTGTTATATAAATTGAGACGAAAGAAATAACTAAAATATGGGTTTAGATCTTTTGAAGATTACAATGAGAATTCACGCCACGTTATTCAAATTTTTTCTTATCATGCAAATTGTCTTTTTACCTACTGGAATTTCTTTTCTTGACTACTTGCTAACATATTCAAAAGTAGTTCAACGTCTAAAATCAGGACGAACTTGGATCGTTTGATTTAAGCCACGACTAATTTTCTTTTCTTTTTTATTTTGCTTGATTAACGGTTGAGATCTTTGAACTAAAATTTGCCAGTTTTTTGCTCTCTCTTCATTTACACGTAAAGTCCATTCCAGTGTGTGAACCTGTTCATCTTTAATTCTTTTGTCCCCTATAATCACTTTATTTCTTTCATTTTCCTAAATAAGTAAGATTCCTCTCTTCGAATTTATGATAGATTTGTTGATTGAAGATGCTTTTTCAGTAATCAATTATTTACAAGCAAAGGCCACAAATAGAGAATATTGAATGGGAGAGCGCAAATTCCAATTAAACTAACGAATGGGCTCTCGAATATCAAATGGTTAAACCGATAAAAATAAAAATAATTGAACTTCACTTTTGATTTATCTTTGATGGTTAAAGAATGATAACGTGGAGTTGATTGCAATTTGATAGGTCTCGAACTTAATATACGTTGATCAACCAACTGGAACTGGTTTCAGTTATACTTCTGATGATGACGATATTCGTCACGATGAAAGGGGTGTAAGCAATGATCTTTATGACTTCTTGCAGGTTTGTTACTCTCTGATTTGTTCTTTTTTTTTCTTGTTCCAAATCTCATTTTATACCTTTAACAGCTTGTTTAGATGGTTGTTACTTATTGTAATGTATTGTATTGTTACTTTAAATATAATATTTGATTTGATTGTTATTTAAATTTTTTTGTCTCATATCGTTAAGTCTATCGTTATGTAACGATGAAAACTCTCATTTTACGCAAAGACCAATTTGGTTGTAGCCCAGTTACAAAATGTTTTTATTTTTATGTCCTATGATGTAAGAGATCTGAAAATTAACATATAAGAGATCTGAAAACGTTATTTTCTTCTATTCAAATTGTAAGAGGGCAAGAGATCTTATTTCCTCGTGTTGGGATTGCGTCGTTACCTTATATTTTTCTCACTTTGCTGGCTTATTATTCAATAATTATATTTTATCTTTTATCCTACCTTTATTATAATAACTCTACCCCATATAGGTTTATCATTTAGATTTGCCGATGTGTGACATTAAGTAATGACGAAACACGCTACAATATATTCTGTTAAGAGTCTCACATCAGATATGGAATGGGAAATGGACTCCTTATATGGAATTCGACAATCCTCACCCTACAAGCTAGCTTTTGGGGTTGAGTTAGGCCCAAGATCCATTCTTTACATGGTATCAGAGTCAGACCCATTCTAATTCTTTGTTCACCGATGTTGGCCCCCAAATTATATTATTCACGCTCCAGTTAATAAGGTCTGGGCGTGCGGGGAGTGTTAAGAGTCCCACATCGGATATGAAATGGAAATATGGACTCCTTATATGAACTTGGACAATGATCACCCTACAAGCTAGCTTTTGGGATTGATTTGGGCCCAAGATCCATTCTTTACCTATTCAAACGTTGAAAGATTGAAGAATATTATTGATATTTGAATGTCATTCTAGCTTACAAATTTTAAAGTAAAACACCTTATCTATTTTTTTCTTTTTTCTTTTTTATGAATTTATGAATAGGACTTCTTCAAGGCACATCCTCAGTATGTAAAGAATGATTTCTACATTACTGGAGAATCATATGCTGGCCATTACATTCCTGCATTTGCGTCTCGCGTTCATCAAGGTAACAAGAACAAAGAAGGAATCCACATTAACCTTAAGGTAATTATAACTAATTAGCTCATCTTCCATTACTATTTTTTTGTTTGTTTGGACTTGTTACGGTGCTAATTCAGTGAATAATATTATATTTGATTAGGGATTTGCCATTGGTAATGGGCTCACTAATCCGGAAATTCAGTACAAAGCCTACACTGACTATGCATTGGATATGAGATTGATCAAACAATCTGATTACAATGTCATAGACAAGTCATATCCAAAATGTCAACAGGCAATTAGGCTTTGTGGTAATCCTTAAAATTCCACGAAGTGTATTCTTTATCCTTAAAATCCTTCACTATTCTTGACATCAGCTGTGTGCTATGCAAATTTTTTAGGAACTGATGGTGGAAGTGCTTGCATGGCTGCTTATCTTGTTTGCACAAGCATCTTCAACAAGATAATGAATGTTGTGGGTAACAAAAATGTAAGGAAGCATCATTTCATTCATTTTTCTCTTCGAGCTAATCATATTGCAACTAGAATGACCCCGATTTCTAACCATAACACTACCAAAAAAAACTGAAATTAGCTACGAACGTCATCGCTAATTTGTCGCTAAATCGCTCGTAGCTAACAGATTTTCTTGATAATCTGTTGCTAACCTGTCGTTAAATAAAATATACAGAAGTTGTGAATTGCTAATTCCTTTTTTAGTAGTGTAACATGTGTATGTGTTAACTCGTTACCTGGGACCTGCAGTACTATGATGTCAGAAAGACTTGTGATGGTGATCTCTGTTATGACTTCTCCAACATGGAAAATCTCCTCAATGATGAACAAGTTAAACACGCCCTTGGTGTCGGGGATATTGAATTCGTCTCGTGCAGTTCTGCAGTTTACCAGGCAATGCAGTTGGATTGGATGAGGAATCTTGAAGCTGGTATCCCTCCACTCCTTGAGGATGGAATCAAGCTACTTGTCTACGCCGGGGAATATGACCTTATCTGCAACTGGCTAGGTAAGCTTCATTTGTTTGTGATCCAACAAAACTAGTATGAGATGCCTTATTAAATGGTCAGCGAAGATTCATATAGCTGACATCAACTTACTCGGGATTGAGGTATAGTTTTAGTTTTCCTGATCCAATACCAAACTATTTTTTCATGCTATGGACAGGGAACTCGAGGTGGGTGCATGCAATGGAATGGTCCGGGCAGAAAGATTTTGGGGCAGCACGATCGGTTCCTTTTACAGTCGATGGTGAAGAGAAAGGAACTCAAAAGAACCATGGGCCTCTAACTTTCCTCAGGGTCCATGATGCAGGACACATGGTCCCAATGGATCAACCTAAGGCAGCACTTCAAATGCTGCAGAGGTGGATGCAAGGGAAATTGTCCAAGGAAGCTCTCTTTGCTCATATGTAACTTCTTCAATACTAAGACACAATAACAGTTTTACAAGTTCATATGCACTTCCAGGAAATGTGATAAAAATAATGTAAATACACTTTCACCATTTCATTTTACCCTACACGCCGTCAATGAAATGTTTCTGTTTTAAGGAGAATGGTGTTTGGTGTGTTCTTTATGAGGTTACACTATCAGAGGCGGAGTCAAAATTTGAAACTTTATGGGTTCAAGATTCTATCCCTTAAAGTTACTGAGTTCTAAATTATAATTTATACATATTAAATGGATTTCTTAAAGCAAATAGATTGTTTGCACCAAGCCTATTAGGTTTTACCAAACTCGTACATTGATCTCTAGCTCCGGCCTTGATTACACTAAGGATTAAATGTTGAAGAACCAAATCAACTATTGAAAATTGTTATTTTTACCTGACCTTGTGCACCAAGTCAAATGCTTCCATAGAATTCATGTCCAATTAATAACCATGTCAAACATTTTGCATTTACAAATTCTCCTAGCATTTGTTTTAAGTGTTAGCCCTTCCCACTAAAGACAAGTAATAGCATCATGCTCTAACAATTTTAAAGGGAAAATAAAATGGCATGTAGGCAAATAAGTTACATGTAACAACTACTCATGGTGAGTCATGAACAAACTGGAAACAATTCACAATTCTATATCCAGATTCACCAAGGTTTACTGTTTTAACAATTATTGTCTCCAAACATTCATAATGATGTACAAAAGCAGAGAAAAATCCTTTTCCAGATCTCATGCCATGAAAATAGCGCTTTAACCCTAACCAAAATGCTCAATAATGCAAAAAAAAGAAGTCATCATGTGTAATAGAGGGAGTAACATTATCATTATTAGTTAGTGGATACCTTCATTGGTGGAAGCTTAGGTAGCCAATGATGTTCAACATATGTGTAAGATGATTCAAATGCCTACATTACAAATTTTATATGTAAAAAATACTAAATATATTTTAAGCCTCTTATTGATATTTGGCTTTAGGCTACATAATTAGTTGACCCGCCCCTGAATGCATGTCCCCATCCCTTGTCCTGAGTGAAGTTAATCAGAACTCCATGTTTGAGTTCTGTGAATTATCAAGAAGTGGAGAAATTAAAGAAGAAGGCAGTTAAGAAAATAAAGAGGAAGAGGTAGTCGTAATGAAGGAAGAAGAGATCATTTCATTGAGTAACAGATTAATTTTCAATGTGCATAATTTTGTGTTGTATGTGATATATATACACGCAAGTGTCAACTAAGACTAGCTCAACTAATCTACTTACTAACTTCATGAAAGAGGTTACAACAATCTCTAACAACTAATTAACTAACTAATGGAAGGGGTGAAAAGACTACACTACCCTTCACTATGTTAAACCGTTTTCTTCAACATTCCCCCTCAAGTTAGGTGGCATGAATACGCTTAAGACACATAGCTTGAAACTTAAGTAATGATGTTGTACTCTTGTGAGGCCCTTAGTGAGTAAGTCTGCAGGCTGCTACTTTGTTGAGATCTATTGAGTTTGCACATTTCCTTGATGAATTTTCTCCTTAATGAAGTAACTATCAATTTCAATGTGCTTAGTCCTTTCATGGTAGATATGATTAGCAGTTATTTATATAGCTGATTTGTTGTCACTATAGATGATCACAGATAGCTTGATCTCAACTTCCAATGCAGTCAGTAAGCCTAATAACCAAGTAAGTTCTGATAGAGCAGATACCATGCTTCTGTATTATGCTTCTGCATAACTCCTAGAAATGGTTGTCTGCTTCTTTGACTTCCATGATATCTATGAATCACCTAGATTAACCAAGAAGCATGATACTGATCTTCTAGTATGTGTACATGATGCCCAGTCTACATCACAAAACACTCTTACAGTTTGAATAACTTTGCTTGACATCAAAAGTCCTTGGCCAGGTTGTGATTTATTATATCTAACAATTCTAAGTGTTGCTTCCATATGAGATTTCTTTGGTCTCTGCAGATATTAACTTAGTGTTTGGACACCAAATACAATATCTAGCCTTGTGACAGTCAGATACAATAATTTTCTAATAAGTGTATGATAAGCAGTGATATCTGTCAATAGTGTATCCTCAACATTGTCTTCATTGACAAGCTCACTATTGTATTTCTTGAGATGTTCATCATACTCCTTTATTGTTAGCTTAATATTTGTATCAATTGGAGTGCAGATTGGTTTAGATGTTGCTAATCCAAGTTCTGATATTAGCTCTATTGAGCATTTCCTTTGGTGCATCAGAATACCTTCTTTAGATCTGGCAAATTCAATGCCAAGAAAGTATTTAAGTTGCCCAAATCCTTCATTTTGAACATTTGTTGTAATGCATCTTTTTATCCCTCAACTAATTCCAAGTTGTCACCGGTTACTAGCATATCATCAATATATACCAAGATCATTACAGTACCTTCTTTGCCCTTTTTCACAAACAGAGAATGATCAAGTTGACTTTGTACAAAGTGTAGTTTTATCAAAGCATCTTTTTATTTAGCATTCCATTGTCTAGGGGCTTGTTTCAGCACATACAATGACTTTGTGATTTTGCACCCCTTATTCCCCTCTTGGCTCACAAAACCTTAAGAAAGATCCGTGTAAATTTCATCATGTAAATCCCCTTGCAAGAAAGCATTGTACATATCCATTTGATGGATGTACCAATGTTTAGAAGCTGCAATGAATAGCACTATTCTCACTGTCACCATCTTAACAACTAGGGAGAAAGTCTTTTGATAGTAATCCCTTATTTCTGGATGTATCCTTCTGCTACAAGCCTTGCTTTGAATCTTTCTATCTCTTCAGATGCTTTATTTTGATATTGTAAATCCACTTGCACCCTATAGTTGTTTTCCCTTCTGGTAAGTTGACTAATATCCAAGTGTTGTTGCTTTGCAATGCTTCTATTTCAGCTTGCATTGCTTCCACCCACCTTGGATCTTTGGTTGCTTCTATGTAGTTCTTTGGTTCTATAACAACAGATAGAGCAGATCAGTAACATTGATATCTATGAGAGATTTTATCATAAGAAACATAGTTTGAAATAGAAAAAGGTGTGTCCTGATTTATAGATGTTAATGATACAAAGTCCTTCATCCATATTGGAGGGTGTTTGCCCCTTGTAAATGTCCTAGTTTGAATTGGAGCTGGTTGTGTAGGCACATGCAATGACACTGCTTGATCTGCTTCTATTTGATCCACAACTAGTTCAAGTATTGCTTGGTCTGTGACTTGTTGTTGTTGTTGTTGCATACTCTCTGAACTGATATGCTCTTGTTGATTATCTGGTAAAAACAAATC
Source organism: Anisodus acutangulus (assembly GCA_029783415.1). NCBI lineage: Eukaryota > Viridiplantae > Streptophyta > Magnoliopsida > Solanales > Solanaceae > Anisodus > Anisodus acutangulus. The sequence continues at coordinate 54,514,428 of CM056495.1, forward strand.
ACTTTCCTCTACATCAAAATTGTTAGTAGTAGAGTACATATGTTCTTCACAGTGAGGTATATCAATTTATTTGACGATTGGTGGATTAGCAGTTTTTTCTATAAAGGGGAATATTGTCTCTTTGAACAACACATCTCTATTTACAAAGAAGCATTTTGAGGTTAAGTCATACAATTCATATCCTTTTTGAACTTTTGAGTATCCCATGAACATTGCAGTTCTAGTTCTAGACTGTATTTTTCAGTTTGTTGCACAATTTTTGCATGACATAGACAATCAAAGACTCTAATGTGATTTAGAGATGGTTTTTTTGTGAAACTTTTCATAAGGTGAAACACCAAGTACAGAAGATGTCATCCTGTTTATAATATACTATAGTTTGGTCGCAGTAGCCCTAAAATTTCAATGGAATGTTAGCTTGTAATCTCAAAACTCTTGTTATTTCTAAAATGTATCTATGCTTTCTCTCAGCTACTCCGTTTTACCGAGGAGAATATGTACAATACCTTTTATGAATAATTACTTCCTTTTAAATATAGTACTGCATAATTCATTTACAAACTAAGCACCATTGTCTGTTCTGCATATTTTTCCAGATTTATTGAATTGTGTTTTCACATAGGATAGGAAATACTATAATTTAATAAATACATCAGACTTCAACTTTAAAAGATAAATCCAAGTCATTCTACTATAGTCATCAACCACTGTTAAGAAGTATTGAAATCTATCAATAGTAAGAATTTTATAAGGATCTCAAACATCCATGTGTACAATATCAAAGCATCTAGTGCTCTTTATACTACTTGCAGGAAATGGAATTCTAGTTTATTTTGCACATAAAATTACAATACACTTATTGACTATTTCTGCTATGCTATTTTTTTCATTAGACAGTAATTTGTACAATATAGATGAAAAATATGCCCAAGTCTTATATGGCATAGAGTGACCTCTAATTGACTATATTCTTGCCTATTTTTTGCAACTAGAACTGCACCAGGTTTATGATCTTCAGTTGTTTGATTTAGAAGATATAATCCATCTTCTATTCTACCAATCTCATTTACCTTACCATTTGAGAGATCCTGAAATATACAGAAATCGGGATAAAATAAGGCTACACATTCTCTTATGGCCTTTGACACATACATTAAATTATATTTTAACTGTGGTAACAAGAATACATTTTCAAGGGTACCTCTAGGTGAAATAGAACTAGAACAAGTATGAGTGATCATAGAAATGTCCCCATTTGGTAAGTAGACTAATTTTGGATTCTTACTCTTGATAATAGTAGACTTATCTAGTATTTTCATATTTGACACCACATGATTAGTAGCTCCAGTGCCTATAATTCATTTTACTAGTTTAGCTAAACAAGCAGTATTGATACCTATAACCTTACCAGTTGAGTCAACACCATCCGTTCCTGCATTGTTTGCATTTGCTGAGAAACAACTACTTTTGCTAATCATTTATAGAATTTGATCATACTGGTCTTTGGTGAACATACAAGCTCCAAGCTGAGTCTGATTCGCTTAGCATATCATAAGAATAGGCGTAGTATTGCTTTATAGCCTTCTGTAGTTTTATTTCTTCTGCTATGCGTTCTTTAATGTACTTGATTTATCTCATTTATATGTGTTAGTTACTGCTTCTTCTTTCTTCTTTCTTCTTTTTCTTTTCCTTTTCAGGATGCACTATTATGGCGTATTCGCGTTTGCTGTTAGCATTTTCGTACTACTTTAAATTTTTTTAAAAAATAAATTACCGGGGCTGACTGCTTTTTCTGCTTTGTTTGACCTGAGCCAAGGATCTCTCGGAAACAACCGCTACCTAAAAAGGTAGAGGTAAGGTCTGCGTACACTCTACCCTCTCTAAACCTCACGTTGTGGGATTGCACTAGGTATGTTGTTGTTGTTGTAGTTACTCGAATCACCAATAGCTCTATTCAAATGTGTGTTGGTCAAAACAAAAAAATGTGTGCTAATTTTTATTCTCTCTCTTTGCATGAAATGCCTCTTTGGGAGTCCACTGGACTCTAATCTTCAGTCCATTGCCTAACACAAATTTCCCATCAAGTCAGCCCCATTTCCTGCGGAGAATCGATGAGCGGTAGAATTTGGGCCTAAGGTCCAAAACGCAGAAACATGACAACAATTGCGGATAGAAGGCCCACTCATGAGTAAAATGACACTTGCATATTTAACTGGTGGGCCGGTATGCCCTGTATAAGTATATGAATTAGTTATTTCATGTTGTTAAAGGAATAAAATAATATATCAATTGATATATTAAGTTATACACGAATTCAAATTGCAACCCCACATTGAATAAAGTTGTACCAAATGAATTAAAGCAAAAAGGCACTGAATGAGTTAACACTTAACACTACAATGCTAATGTATGGAAAGAAGAAGTTACTGATTGTCAAATGAAAGAAACCAAATACCTACCAACCAGAGCAGACTTTGCATGTAGCCAAGAAAATTAAAGGCATTGAATTTGATGAGACATGGCAGAGGATACGATTTGATATTGACGTTGAATGACTCTTATATACTGACGTGATTGATTTAATTCAATTCAGCTTTGTAATTATCTCTTCTTCCACACACGGAGTAAAAAAAACTCCATTTTTTGGCTCATACTAAAACCCCTTACTCCTGCAATCCCTAGTGCTGTCAAATATGCATGAGTAGCAAATTACTTCATGTATCTCAGTTTAATTTATGTGATGTTTTTTTTTGTTTTTTTGAGTGTTAAATTAAGTAGATTTTTGACTAATATTATATTTTTTATTATATTAACATGAGAAAATTATAACTTATAATATTTCTTGTATAATTTTTGAATATCCAAATTTTAATTTTAAATATTGAGTTGATCTAATTTAATTTAACTTCAAAGATTAAGTCAAGTTGATTTCTGAAAAGCGAAAAGTATCACATAAATTGAGATGGAAGGAATACACCCCTTGGGAATTTGCTTTACTCTTCCGTTAATTCTGAGAAGTTTAACTTTATAAAAAAATTTACACCATCATATATATACTTGGAATGTAATTGTAAGTAATTACTCATAGCCCTCATACAATAGATTAAATTGTATTGATTATATTAATTAAAGTTTCATTATAGGTTTAGTATCACACCCCAAACTAAGGCGGGACGTGATTGACACTCACCCTTCACTACCAGTTGAGTGAATCCTGTATTAGCTAACTGAATGTCTGAATTGATCTTAGTAATAGAATTAAAATCGATAAGGTCTTGATTAAACATTGTCAAACAAACTAAATAAGGAACATAACATCAAAGTGTTTATAAGGCTAACTCACTATCAAGTCATGAGCCTCTAACTGAAAAATGAACATATAAAACTTTGGGATATCTCCCGAGAATAAATATTATATTTACCAAATAATATGATATAATGAAATATATTATGATATAATATAGTATATTATGGAAGTACGGGTAATAAACATCCAGACATATTGTATCATATTGTGTGATTTTTACACATGTATAGAAAATTATAGAAATAATTACTCGATTTAGCAACAGAATCTATTTTTAAAAAAAGTAGCGAGGGTTTCTTTTCACAAAATACATACAATCTAGTCAAAACATACAACTTGCATACAACTTCTTGTTGTATAGAATCTGCCCAAGTTAAAACATCACTTATTATAAAATGAAAGAAATATTATATTTTAGAATAATATAAAATTATTATAAAAATAATAAGTAAATCTTAAAAGTAGCTTGTCCTTGTAAAAATTTCAATCGTAAATTCGAGAAAATTCATAATAACTATCGAGTTACCTTATCGAGTTACGTGGGAGTAATAGCCGCCCCATATAAGAAACCTTTGACACGACAACCTTCAAATCGAATCGTGTGAGCTGGGTCCAAGGAACCTCGAGGTAGATGGTACTGGCACTGGCACGAATATCTATACTGATTGGCCATCTTAAATAGTAAATACTAAGCATATAATAAAAGCACATGTGTTATGGACCCAATAGTTTCTCTACTCAAGATTTTAGGGAACTCACGCAACTAATGACGTTATTCTGACAACGATACTGTACTGTTGTCCTTAAAATCCCAGTTAAGAATGCCCTTTGACTTTCTTCCTTACTGATTTTTCTTGCACAACACATCCCTTGTCCTTCCCTCTTGGTAGAGGTCTAAACCTTAACCCATCAAACTATAATTCACTTCAGTTTGAGCGGGTTATTGATTCGTTCATTTATTAATTTAACTTATTTAAGTTTAATTTATTTTAATTTATCAAAATTTAGGTTGATATTTAGCCCAAATTGATTCATGAAAAATCTATCAAAATATGTTGAAAAATATTATTTTTTTTATTTGATATGTTATATATAGTCATAATAAGAAAAAATAATGATTTATAAGGTAGTAAAAAATTATAAAAAATAAATAAGGCAATTAAAGCTTAGTAAGAATTGAGCGGGTTGGGTTTGCAAAAGTTCCAACTTCATCAAAGAAGCGGTCAAAATCTTCTTACCCAAAAATTTGGGCTGGTTGTGTTGGTGGAGGTGGAGTTGATGTTTTTTGTTTCTTAGCTAATGGCTCCTCATCCGTGGCTTCATCATCATCCTTGATGATGACGAAAACTGGTTTGATGGTCGGTGGCATGGTGGTAGTAGCTAATGCGACACCGAATATTGACACAACAGCTTCGACAATAATATTTTCCTTATCTCTGGTAGGAACAACCTCTATCAGAGTGGTGGTAGTTTTTCTCACCTAAATATCATCTAGGGAGATGACGGAAGGTCTACCCACTTCTGGGGTTCTTTTTCTCTTTGAAGCAACCGAGGGTAACTTCCGAGGCTTTGAGGATTTGGATTTGGCGGTTTTCTTTTTCTTCGGTACTTCGGCGACACGACGATCTGATGCGGTCAGGTCGAGTACCGGATTGGGTTTAGTTGAAGCAGTCGAAGGGTTGGACCTTAGGATCGAAGTGTCCTTTGGTAAATTTGGATATTTGAAAAAAAAAGTAAAAATATGAACAAAACTACTAGAGGGAAAAATAATTCGGAGGATACAAACCATGATTTAGGACTTTCCATCGATTTTCAAAAAGCACTTTCCATGTTTGTTTCTTATGTGGATAAGTGCTGATGATTTTCTCATCCCAATCATGGAGTTTCTCGACATGGGCCAGAGTCCAACGAACATCTGGGTAAAATGACAACATGAAACTTAGAATTTATTGAAGGAAGTGGGTAAAAAAATAGAACAAAAGGAGCAATTATTGATACTTACGATGCATATTCCATTGCTCCAGGAAAGGCATGAACCTAGCCGAGATAATTTCAGCAGTAGGAACCTCAACAAAACATTCCATCCAGCCCCGGTCTCGATTCTCGTCGATGCTAGAGAGGATGGGGAATTTACCTCATTTAGAGATTTGTACGATCCCGCCTCGGAAGAATATTGGAACATATAACGGATCAGATGATCAAAAGTAAAAGGTTGGTTGACCAAATTGTCCAAGAATCGGAGGCAAGTGACAACCCTCCAAACACTTGCACAAATTATAAGTCTTGTACTTCTCGAGGATTATGTTGTTGATTGGAGGGTCAAGCTTGAAGGTAAAAGGGTAGGTGTATACATTGAAGTACCCATATCTGAAGGTAGTAATATATTCGTCTGGGTAGGGTATAATGATCCTGGAGAGATCAGTCCAACCACAGTCATTTCAGATTGTGTCAAGGTCGAAGACTTTAATGGAGGTTAGCCAACTTTTAGCTTCTTCACCCCAATTAGATTTCGAGAAGGCAGTGGAAACAACAAATTCACTGTCAAAGAAAAAAGTAGATGGAAGCATGGTGTATGCTCTAGGATCGGCGGATGTCTGAGCTTCAAAGGTCTCATCGGCGCTAGTGGCTTCATCAGAAGCCGACGGTGGAGAAGTTGCCAGAGAAGATTGTATAGAATAGGATCGGGTAGATTTTGTCATGGTGATGAAGATATAAAGATATGAAGGCTTGAAGTTATGAAGTTAAAAAGATTGGAAGGTTTAAAGCTATGAAGATATGAAGATTATAAGGTATGGAGTTAAGAAGATTCGAAGATTTGAAGGATAAATGTTTGAAGATTTGGAGAATTGGCAGAAAGTAAAAATTGTGAAAGGAAAAGAAAGGGAGTTTTATAGGGGTGTTGCATCATTACGAAACACTTCGGTTCACAATATGAAGTGACAGTTCAATCAGAGAGTGACACATGTCCAAAGTGGCAGAGTGATAAGATGTGAATCAGATTTTGTGGGAATTGGAAGCGTTTCATTTTTCCGCCTATTTCGGAGTAATTTGAAAAGAAGCTTGCGAAAGAAGACACCAAAGAAATCATTTACACTTCCCATCACTTTGGTAAACTCTGATCTGGGAAGTGTGGGGACTATCTATATATGGTGAAAACCGCCATGACACATGGCATGGTTTTGATATGCAAATCGAAGGAAGTAGTGATGTTCAACATCAGATGTGAGTTGAACCTAGGTGAGTCCGGGTATCAAAGAAAGACCAGATAGCGACCGAACCAGGTAGAACCGGATGGTGACCAGACCAGGTAACACTGGATGGAAGACCGAAGAGGCTCAGAGCGTACCCGTTTCGGATATGGTGTCAGCCGTTACTCTTTGTTCATTAAGTGACCGTTATTGTCATTTAATTACATTTAATGAGAGAATGATTCTCGAGTATAAATGCCTTGTAATGATAGCTATAAAAGGAGCACAACCTTCATGTTGGAAGGGAATCTCATTCTCATTATTCATACTTGCACGATTTACTTACATCAGTTAAAGCTTTTTGTTCTCATTGTTGGCTCGAGCCTGAAGCAAATCAGATAAGGATCAGACCAAAATTATTGGACAGTTTCAACCAAGATCATATTATTTCAGGTTAATTTACTTGCTTGTCTATCTTTATTTACTTACTTATCGTTAATTGCTTATTACACTTATTTACAAATCGATCCATGTGTCTTTAAAATCACTTACAAATTCAACTATATCTTTTTTGGGTAAACACTATATATTTCTCCACAAGCCCTACAAATGCAAACAAAACTATTGTTGAAATTGAATCAAAATTAAAACTTTCTTAGATTTTTAATAATAATTCTTGGAGGATTATAAAATAATCAGAGAAGAAAAGAGCTTGCAAACTTTTTCCACCTTAGTTTGCCAACCGTTGAGAAGTACGAAGTAAAGAGCAACAAAAGTCCACGTCTTGGCTGGCTAAGAGTCAATTGTCAATGAAGATGCTGATATTGTATATCTTTTCTTCCTCTTTTCTTAATTCATATCATACAATTATTGCATTTATTTTTTTGCACTGTCATATATAATTGAGAGCACCTACCTATTATGTTTTCGAATAAAAAGATTCGATGTTGCACTTGCATGAGAAAAGACACAGATGCTTTATTTTTTATTTATTTATAATATTGGATCTTATCTACAGGATTAGTGCTTTTGAAGCTATTTCTATAAGCACCTAAGAAATGGTCTTTGGCTGCTACATTTTCCCGTCATGTCGATGTTAAAGCACTAAAAAACAAAGCATGTGAACCAAAACTGGAGGTTCATGATAATTAATTTATGAAAAATATACTACTCTTTAGTACTCCCTTCTTTCCAATTTAAGTGATATTTTTTACTTTTCGAGAGTGAAATAAAAAAATATTTGACTGTAATTTATTTGTAATGCCCTTTAAATATTTTAATTTGTTAATTATTTTGACTTAAAGTACTTTTTGTATAGTTTCTAAATATGTAAATCATTTTTCAAAAAACTTAAAGATTGTGTGTTTGAATTCACGATCAAAATAAAAAAATTAACTATCAAAATCCAAATTGTGTCATATAAATTAAAACAGAATCAGTATGAATCATGTTTAGATCACTCGTTCTCTTCAGTATGTCTTTTCTAAAATCTATACTTCACAGTATGAATTTTGCCGGACTGAAAATAACTCCAGATTACAATAATCACGGCAAGAAATAAAGGTTTTCCATTGATATTCAGTGAGAAATTTGTGCTATAAAGTATGATTTTTCCACCTCATTCTCACTGAACCAATTCACTGGAAAAACACATGATGAGAAACAAGTTCCCATTAAAATTTTGGAAAACTTCATAATAATTCTATGTAAAAACACTACTATTTAGATTTTTTTCCCCATCAATATTCAGTAAAAAATAGGCACTAAATATTTTTTCGTGAGAAATCAGTAAGAAAAAATAGTAATTTTGTAGTAGCCAATAAAGGTGCTACTGTTTTCCACATTGATCTTCAAAATTTTGGTTGCTTATGAAATGAAGTTGATTAGTTTATCGACTCTTATGCGCCAAACCTTCACACCTTCAATTTATTTTATTATGTGACTCACATATCTTATATTAATTGTGTGAGGCTTTTTTTTGTTCTTACAAGAAAATATATCCAAATTTTGTGAACCTTAAATTGCATGGTTTGAGTTCATCTAACCGTGCGGTTAAAAAAAACCTCACACTACTAGTGTAAGTGATGTTCAGCAGGGGTGGAGCCAGGTATAGAGGCTAGGAGATTCATCTGAATTCCGTTCGTCGAAAATTTACATTATATATATAAGATTAAAATTATTTTTTATGTATATATAATAGATGTTGAACCCTTAATTTCTTTGTGTGTTTACTTTTTTATATTTTCAAACCCCTTAGTAACAATTATGGCTCCATTGCTCAACACGTAATAAAAATTTTCTATCAGACCCTAGTGTTAAACAGCTGTTTGTTTGCATCATCTTTGACTTCATCGTCTTCATTGTCAAAAGATAGCAAGAGGAAGTATAACTGTGGATTGAAAATTTATTATTACTAGTCAAACAGTATTTCTTTGTTCTAACTTCAAAGTTAGGCAGCAGCATGTTACAAGTCCAACTTTTGTCTCTGCTCCATAGCCAATGACAAAACTTTTCAAAGTCGTGAAATTTTCTCTGAAGGAGTAATTCTTGAGAATGCCATTATATGCTTGATCATCATCTAGAATTAAATAGTATCTAGTATTTTCTTGGCTAATTATTCTTAGTTTTTGTTCAGAGCAAGGTACGAAAAAGTTTAAGAAATATTTATGTATACGTTGAAAACCGGCATGACTCGTGGCGTGGTTTAGATATGAAAATCGAAGGAGGCAACGATGTTCAGCACCGGATGCGAGTTGAATCGGGGTGAGTTCGGGTTTTAGAGTTGAACTGAATAGCGACTGAACCAGGTGACACCGGATGAAGGACCGGGGAGCTCATCTCATGCCTGTTTCGGATATAACACCATCTATTACGCTTTGTTCATTAAGTGGCCGTTATTATCATTTAATTACATTTAATGGGGGATAATTTTCGGGCATAAATGACTTGTAATGATACCTATAAAAGAAGTCCAACATTCATGTTGGAGGGCATCTCATTTCTCACTTTACACTTCTGTGTTTTGTTCATTGCAATCTTAATCATCAAATTCTCTCTGTTGGCTCGAAACCGAAGCAGTTAAGCTAAGGCTCATACAAATCTTGTTAAAGGACTACACCTCAGTTATGACGTGACATGCTATATTTCTTTCCTACTATTTTTATTTGTTTACTTACTGTTAATTACTTATCATTCTTTACTTCAAATCGATCCACATATCCTTGAAACCACTTACAAATTCAATTGTACCTTTTTGGGGGTAAACAATTTAGCGCCCACCATGCGGCTAAGGATAATAGTGGTGATTTGTTCAAACTCAAATTTCAATTGTTTCTTTCGAGATTTTGTGATTTCAGGTTAAAACCAAGTGCTTCAAAATGGCTAGTGATATCCAAGTTGAGGTCATCAACCACGAGGACAACAATAACGGTGACAACGTTGCTAACAACCTCAATAAAAACAATTTCCTCCAATCGATCCAATGAATGGCATTCCGCCCGTTGATCCGTTGAATCCTAACTCCGTGATTTCACCCAGGGGTCTAGAAGGTTACGTGGAAAGACACCAGAGGATGATGAGGATGGCGAATAAATTTGGCCCGAATCTTTAACATGCTGAAGGAGCAACAACAAGCTATAACCCAATATAGAAGAAAAGCAGCGGAGCAAGTGTGGCAGATGAGGCTCGTCCCATCCGTAATGACGATCCATGTCGAGAAAAAGACTAGGTTGATGAAAATGGCAATGGATCGGGGACTAACGAGTCTTCGGATGTTTTGAGGCCGCTCCAGGCTTTGACCAAGATGTTGGATACTAATAAAAAGAAAGTTGAAACCTACAATTCACGGGTAGATCAGATTCATGGAGCGCCTTCGATCTTGAAGGGGTCGGACTCGAAGAGATACATCCATTTGTCATTCCCACCAAGTGCAGCACCAAAATTGATACCGAAGAGATTTAAGATGCCTAATCTCCTGAAGTACGATGGAGCAACAGATACACAAGAGCACGTGATGTCTTACACTTGTGCGGTGAAGGGAAATGACATGCATCCAGATGAGATCGAATCGGTGTTACTAAAGAAATTTGGCGAAATCTTGTCCAATGATGCAATGATTTGGTATTCTATGTTGCCTGAACATTCAATTAACTCATTTGAAATGCTAGCAGATGCTTTTATAAAGGCACACGCCGAAGCTCTGAAGGTCCAAGCAAGGAAAGAAGATATATTCAAAATTACTCAGAAAGATACGTAGTTGTTGTGTGAGTTCGTGACAATATTTCAGAAGGAGCGCATGCTTCTTCCTTGGGTACCTGATGAATGGGCAGCTAAAGCTTTCAACAAGGGGTGAATCATAGGTGCTCTAGTGTCTCATTCAAATTAAAGGAGAACGTGTTAGAATTCCCGGCGGTAACATGGGCAGACGTACATAGTAGGTATGAGTCCAAAATCCAAGTGGAGGATGATCAGCTAAAACTTTCCCTGGGTCATCAATTTGAAACAAAAATTTGATAAATCAAATAGGGTAGTTGATTCAGAGCCAAAATCTTTGAAAGATAGATATCAACCCTACGGACAACCGAAGAGGTCGAATTTCAGATCGGCTAGGGGTCGCAACAATTGCAATTTCCCATCGGACAGAGAAGATAGGTGTAATGATCGAGGGTCTACAAGTAGGGGTTTGTAATTAAAAAATAATATCGATGGATCTTCCTCTAAAAGCGTGGAAAGCCCGAGACTGTCCGAATATAATTTCAACATTGATGCGGTCGGGCTTGTTTCGACCATTTGACATTTTAAGGAGACAATGTGGCCAAGATCGCTTCGGACATACCCGACTCAAAGGGATCCAAACTTGATTTGTGACTACCATAAAACTCATAGTCATCAAACGGACGATTGTATCCAATTTAGGGATGAAGTGGCCCAATTGTTGAAAATGGCCATTTATGCGAATTTCTGAGTGATTGAGCAAAGGGAAATTATAGAAATAGAGAAGCAAATAAGAAAGCGAACCCGGTCGAACCCTAGAATATCATAAACATGATTATCAGATGGATGAATGTTTCGAAGGGATCTGTCATGACCGCAAAAAGATAAAAGTATCAATAACTCGAGAGAAAAGATCTAGAGATTATGTATAGGAGGAAATAATATCTTTCAATGATGAAGGCGCAGAGGGAATTATTCAACCTCACAATGATGCACTGGTAATTTCTGTCTTCATTAATAAATTTTAGATTAAGCAAATTTTAATTGATCCAGGCAGCTCAGCCAACATCATCTGATGGAAGGTGGTGGAGAAATTGGGGGTGTTGGACCAAGTTGTACCGACAACTCGATTTCTAAACGCTTTCAACATAGCAAATAAGACCACGAAAGGAGAGATCGTTCTTCCAGTCAATGCAGTCGGGATAATTCAAAAAATGAAGTTTTATGTCATAGAAGGTGAAATGAGGTTCAACTCCCTATTCGGCAAGCCTTGGATACATTACATGAAGGACGTACCTTCGATATTACATATGATGCTAAAATTCCAAACATCATGGGGAATCAAGATAATCCGATGGGAGTAATCGACAGCAAGAGGGATGTTCACAGTAGAAGAATTGATACAAATGCCGAAAGAAATGAAGAACGTGAGTAAAGGCAAGGAAGTTAAATAGCAATCACAGAGTTCGGGCTCGCTGAGTCCAAAAAATTATGAGGAAGAAGAAGATTACTTTTGTGTCCCAAGATCATTTCTACTGCCAGATGATTCAGATGACACGAAGTCAACTATAGAGGAACTGGAGTAAGTCATCTTGTTTGTGCATCTACCAAATAGAAAGGTATACCTGGGCACCGGGTTATCCCCGACTCTTAGGCTTAAATTAATTGAATTTCTTAAAGCTAACGTCGATTGCTTTGCCTGATTCCACTTAGACATGATAGGTATTCCACCGGAGTTTGGACTCAAGTTTCCCCCCAATAAATCAAAAGATGAGGCATATGGCCGACTTCAAACATAAGTTCGCCAAGGAGGAGGTAACAAAGCTTTTAAATATAGGTTCCATCCGGGAGGTAGAGTACCTAGATTGGTTAGCAAATGTAGTGGTTTTACCTAAAAAGGCAATAAATTGAGAATGTGCATAGATTTTAAAATTTTGAATAAAGCATGTATAAAATATTATTTTCCTTTGCCGCACATCGATCGAATGATTGATGCTACGGAGGGGCATGAGATGCTGAGTTCTTGACGCTTACTCCGGTACAACCAAATTAGGATAAACCCAGAAGATCAAGAGAAACCCTATTTTATAACTAGATATGGGACCTATTGCTATAATGTAATGCCATTTGGTTTAAAAAATGTCGAAGCAACATATCAATGCCTAGTGAATCACATGTCGAGGACCAAATAGGTAACAAACTGGAGGTTTATACTAATGATATATTAGTACATCCCCTAGAAGAAGAAAACCATTTAAAGCATTTGCAGGAAACGTTTGACATACTCTGAAAATACAACATGAAGCTGAATCGATAAAAGTGTGCTTTTGGAGTTGGCTCAGGCAAGTTCTTGGGTTACTTGGTTTCATACCAAGTAATAGAGATCAATACAGATAAGATTAAATCTATTGAGGAGATTCTAGAGGTACTTGAAGATGTGAAGGCAATACAAAGACTCACCGGAAGGATAGCCGCTCTAAGCAGGTTCATATCTCAGTCTTCAGAGAAAAGTCATCAGTTCTTCTCTTTGTTAAAAAGGAGGAATGACTTTGAGTGGACACCGGAGTGTCATCAAGCTCTGAGGGATTTGAAGAATTACTTGTCCAATCCGTCGTTATTGTATAAACTGAAGGCCGATGAGCTGTTGTTCTTGTACCTAGTTATGTCGTCGTTATTGCATAAACTGAAGGCAGATGAGCAGTTGTTCTTGTACCTAGTTGTGTCTGAGGTATCTGTAAGTGCAATTTTGGTTCGGGAAGAGAAAGGTATGCAATTTCCTATTTACTATGTGAGTAGAACACTAGTTAGTGCGGAAACTAGGTATACTCATTTAGAAAAAATTGGCATTAGCATTAATAACGGTTGCTAGAAATTGAGGCCATATTTTCAGTGTCACCCTATATGTGTGATAACGACTTACATATTAAAGAATGTAATGCATAAACAAGAATTGTCTGGTAAGTTAGCCAACTGGGCAGTAGCAATTAATGGGTATGACATAGAATATATGCCAAGAACATCTATAAAGTCTCAGGTTTTAGCAGATTTTACTCCTAGAATGATATTCGAGGTGGAAAAAGAGCTTATATTAACCTTGAAAGCAACGTAGGGGGTCTGGACCTTATACACAAATGATGTTTTGAATGTGAAAGGGTTCGGGCTCAGGGTAGTCTTAAGACACATGCGAGTGATGTTATTAGGCAGTCAATAAGAACTATGAAATTGACTAACAATGAAGTTGATTATGAGGCTATGATTGCAGGTTTCGAATTGGCAAAGAGTCTGGGAACATAGGTCATCGAGGAAAAATGTGACTAGTTTCTGATGGTTAATCAAGTGAATAGAGTATTTGAAGTGAACGAAGAAAAATGCAGGGATACTTAGAAAAAAATCAAGTGGTATTGCACCGGTTCAAATAATGGACCGTGGAACATGTTTCTCGAGAGTAAAATAATAAGGCGGATGCTATGGCAAATTTGGGGTCATCTATGGAAGATGAGGAGTTTAATTTCGAAACAATTGTGCAATTATTAAACTCTGTGATTGATGGTGGTCATGGCCAAAGTAAATACATCAAGTTTGACTTGGGATTGGTGCAATTAATACATCGATTACCGTCAGGATAAAAAATTACCTATGGATCCAAAGGAGTAAAGGGCACTTCATACTAAAGTAGCTAGATTTTGTCTGGTTGATGATCAGTTGTATCGAAGGTTTTTTTTTATAGTCCTTTAGCGAGGTGCTTAAAACCCAGTGAAAGTGATTATATGATGTGCGAGATTCACGATGGGACTTGTGGAAATCACTCAAGGACAAAGTTGCTCATCCAAAAATTAATCAGGACCAGATATTATTAGTCTCATATGGAAGAAGACACTAAGAACTTTGTCCGGAAGTGTGATGAATGCCAAAGGCACACACCAATTATTCACCAATCGGCAGTATTAATGCATCCAATTTTTTCACTATGTCTATTCATGAATTGGGGGATGAATATTGTGGGGCCACTCCATGGGCACCCGAAAAGGTATGTTTTATTTTGTTTATGACTGACTACTTTTCTAAGTGGGTTGAAGTGAAGGACTTCAAGAAGGTTAAAGAAAAGCAAGTCATCAATTTCATTTAGGACCACATTATTTACCGGTTCGGCATACCAACGGAGATCACTTGCGATAATAGTCATCAATTTGTTGGGAGGAAGGTGAATGGTTTTCTTGAAGGATTGAAGATCAAAAATATAGTGATGACTCCGTATCACCCGAGTGCAAACGAGCAAGCGGAGTCAACCAACAAAACAATCATTCAGGATCTGAGGAAAAGATTAAAAGAATCAAAAGGCAAGTGGAGAGAAATGTTTCCTAAGGTATTGTGGGCATACAGAACAACGCCAAAATCGAGCATCGGGAAAACTATGTTTTCTTTAGTTTATGGTATAGAAGCACTAATTCCGATGGAAGTAGGTGAGCCGAGTTTAAGGTTCAGTCTTGCAACTGAAGAGTCAAACGATGAAGCTATAGCCGTCAAGCTTGATTAACGGATGAACACCGTGAGTTAGCATTGCTACGGTTAGTCGCTCAAAAGCAAAGAATGAGATGATACTACAACCGGAGGGCTAATCTTAGGCACTTTCAAGTAGGGGACTTGGTTCTACAGAAAGTAACCCTCACCACCAAAAATCTCAACGAATGGAAATTAGGTCAGAATTGGGAAGGTCCCTACAAAGTGTCAGGAATGACCGGTATAGGCTCGTACCAGTTGGAAGTTAAAGATGGCCAAAAGTTGCCAAACAACTAGTGTTTAAATAAATCTCAAAAATCGAAGGCAGTTAGCCCGAATCGGGTTAAAGGTTTATTTAGCTAAATTATTGAAAACAAGAAAACAATAACTGATGTTAAAAGATAGAAAAAAATTATAATTAAGACAAAAGAAAGATTGAAACATCTTCATTTATAAACAAGGCTGGAAAGTGGCCAGAACAAAACATACAAAAAAAATATACAATGTCTCAAAGGCCCATAGTTCAGCCAGATTCGAACTTAGAGTCTTCAATATCTTTCTCGGTGCTATCAATGTTTAAATGTTTCATCCTATACGACCTTAGCCTCAACAATCTTATCATCCAAGTCCTCAATCCCATCTCTAGCCTGATCTAATGTAAATATCTAGACATTCCATTTTATGTGCTCGGTCTTTAGCACTGTCCGGGCAACCTTGGCTTTCACATCGTCCAGGGCTTGGTATCGTTCAGCTAAAGCTTGAGCAAGTTGGGTCAAAGTTTCTACATTCCTTTAGATAGAGGCCTCGAGCTCATTTCTTAGTTCTTCAATGGTTTGAGCTTGTTGGTTGGCATGATCATGATCCACCTTCAAAGCAGCCTATTTGGCAATTTGCTTCCTATTAACCTCGATAAGCTCAATATTGAGGTGATCAATCACGACATTAAGAAAAAGTTCTCAATCCTCGAGTTCTATGGTTAAGGCTTGAACATTGTCATAGAGTTCATCATTTTCCCTAGCCAAGACCTTGTTCTCTTCGGTGGTGAGCTCGAGGTCATTCAAAGCTCGGAGGTAATTGCTTTTGACTCGATCCAGTTGTGTCTTAATAACGGGTAAGTCATCAGCTTGTTGCAACTAAGCCTCTTTATGTTGAAGAAGTCTTTTGAGGTGTTCATTTTCAATAATACATCGTATGAATCCCTCATTGAGTAGAACAGATGCCTCTAAGCATATGTGCCAAACTGTGGTTAGAACATAAAAGAAGGAAGACGAGTACATAACTTGAAGTAAGAAAGGGGATATTGCATGCATGCCCTCATTAAAGAGGCATTGTCATGAGATATTTTTCATCTTCTCCCTATCGGACTCCGATATCAAGGGCCTCAAATAACTGGCAACTGTAACTGGCCGAGATAGGAAATTAGTATCTTCAGGAAAGGAAAGAGTGGAAGTTATCACCCTCCTCGGATCCGCACTAGGGCCAGGAAGACAATCACGAGTTTTGATTGAGAGCTGGCATGATGTTTTGGAGTATGGGAGGATTTGGTAAGTTTTTTAGGAATGGATAAGTGGGCAAACCCGGAGGTGTTCGCCTGCAGCACCCAGTTTGCAAAGGTTCTAACTTTATCAAAGAAACAGTCAAAATTTTCTTGCCCAAAAGTTTGGACCGGTTGTGTTGGTGGAGGAAGAGTTGAATTTTTTTGTTTCTTAGCCAACGACTCCTTATCCGTGGCTTCATCGTCATCCTCAATGATGACGGAAACTGGTTCAGTGGCCGGTGGCATGGTGGTAGTAGTTGATGCAGCACCAGTTGATGCCACATTAGCTTCAACATGAATGTTTTCTTTATCTTCGGTAACGATATTCTCTACCAAAGCAGTGGAATTTTTTCTCACCCAAACATCATCTAGGGAGATGCCGAAAGATCCACCCACTTTCGGAGTTCTTTTTCTCTTTGAAGCATTCGAGGATGACTTCGTAGACTTTGAGGATTTGGATTTGACAGTTTTCTTTTTCTTCGATACATCAACGATACGGTGGACTGATGCAGCCGGATCGAGTATCGAATTGGTGTAAGTTGGAGCAGCTGACGGGTTGGTCCTTAGGGTACAGGTGCACTTCGGTAAACCTGGATATTTAAAAAAAAGTAAAAGTACAAAATTAGTAGAAGGAAAAGGAAAAGGAAAAGGAATTTGGAGGATGCTAACCATGATTTTAGACTTTCCGTTGATTTTTGGTAAGCACTTTCCATGTCCGTTTCTTATGCGAGTAAATGCTGATGATTTTCTCGACCCAATCGTGGAGTTTCTTGACATAGGCCGGAGTCTAACGAACAGCTGGGAAAAGTGATAACATGGAACTTAGAATTATTGAAGAAAGTGAGTCAAAAAAGAACAGAGAAAGCAATTATTGATACTTACAATCTATATTCCATTGCTCCGGGAAAGGCATAAACCTAGCCAATATAGTTTTAGTGGTAGGAATTGCAATAAAACGTTTCATCCAACCTCGATCTCTATTCTCGTCGATGCTAGAAAGGATGGGGAATTTTCCTTATTTAGAGATCTGTACGATACCGCCACGGAGGATCAGATCATCCAAAGTAAAAGATTGGTTGACCAAATTGGCCAAGAACCGGAGGCAAGTGGCAACTCTCCAAACTAATGGACCAATTTGTGCCTTGCACAAATTGTAAGTCCTGTACATCTCGAGGATCACGTTGTTGATTGGAGGGTCGAGCTTGAAGGTGAAAGGGTAGGTGTAAACATTGGAGTACCCCGATCTGAAGGTAGTAATATCATCGTCTTAGCCAGGTATAATGATCCTGGAGAGATCAATCCAACCACAGTCATTTCAGACTTTGTCAAGGACAGAGGCTTTAATGGAGGTCGGCCAACTTTTAGTTTCTTCACCCCGATCAGACTTTGAAGAGGCAGTGGAATTAGCAAATTCGCTATCAAAATGAAAAGTAGATGAAAACATATCGTATGCTCTAGGTTTGATGGCGGACTGAGCTTCAAAGGTCTCACCGGCGTCGGTGGTTTCATCATAAGCCGGCGGTGGAGAACTTGTCGAAGAAGATTGTATAGAAGAAGATCAGGTGGGTTTTGTCATGGTGATAAAGATATGAATATTTGAAGGCTTAAAGCTACGGAGATATGAAGATTTGAAGGTTTAAAGATATTAAGATATAAAGATTTGAAGGTTTGGAGTTAAGAAGATTTGAAGGTTTGGAGTTAAGAAGATTTGAAGGATGAATATATGCATGATTGAAGATTTTGAGAATCGGCAAGAAAGTAAAAATTGTGAAAGGAAAAGAGAGGGAATTTTTAGGGTCGTTTTCATCATTACGAAATGCTTCAGTTCACGAACTGAAGTGACGTTTCAATCAAAAAGTGACACATGTCTGAAGTGGCAGAGTGATTAGACGTGAGTCATATTTTGGGGGAATTGGAAGCGTTTCATTTTCCTGCATATTTCAGAGTAGTTTGAAAAGAAGCTTGCGAAAGAAGACACTAAAGGAATCATTTACACTTCGGTAAACTTTGATCCGGGAAGTGTGGTGACTATATTTATACAGTGAAAACCGGCACTGGAACGACAAATGATATGGTTTAGATATAGAAATGAAGCAGGCAATGGTGTTCAGCACCGGATGCGAGTTGAACTGGAGTGAGTCCGTATTTTAGAGCAGGAGCGGATAGTGATCGAACCAGGTGACACCGGATGAAGGATCGGTGGAGCTCATCGCGTGCCCGTTCTGGATATGAAGCCAGCCTTTACTCTTTGTTCATTAAGTTATTGTTATTATCATTTAATTGCATTTAAGGAGAGAATGATTCTCGGGCATAAATGACTTGTAATGATAGCTATAAAAGGAGTCCAACCTTCATGTTGGAAGGGCATCCCATTTCTAACTTTACACTTGTGCGCTTTGTTCATTGCAATCTTAATCATCAAATTCTTTCTGATGGCTCAAAACTGAAGCAGTTAAGCTAAGGCTCGAACCAATCTTGTTAAAGGACAACACCTCGGTTAGGACTTGACAGACTATATTTATTTCCTACTGTTTTTATTTGCTAA
The DNA here is from genome assembly GCA_029783415.1 of Anisodus acutangulus. Taxonomy (NCBI): domain Eukaryota; kingdom Viridiplantae; phylum Streptophyta; class Magnoliopsida; order Solanales; family Solanaceae; genus Anisodus; species Anisodus acutangulus. The sequence goes on from CM056495.1 coordinate 54,533,714, forward strand.
CTTACTATTAACTGCTTATCATTATTTACTTCAGATTGATCCACATATCCTTAAAATCACTTACAAATTCAGATGTACCTTTTTTGGGCAAAAAATTTATATATTACATTACAATAAATGCTTTATGTATAATATAGTTTTAGAACTATTATACATGTAATGTGGAGTTGGATTAATTTCGATTGGACTTTTTTTTAGTTAAATCAAACCAAATCAATTATAGTAGTTTTTTCAATACCAAATTAAATCAAACCACACCATAATTGGCTTTTTTCCAATTAAACTTGGATTAAGGGTTTGATGAATTTATCGGTTTTCTTTTTACATGCTTGTTTATCAGTATAACAATTGTTCTAAAGGATCATCCACAGTGAAAAAGAAAATAACCTTTATTGCCATAAAATAATTAGAAATTTGAGTATTCATTTAATCTCTAGAGAACCATTAGACATTTAAACTTTAGTTGGATTGCACAAGGTAGGAAACCTATAATTATCGAATTAGTTGGAGGAATATATTCTTGAAGTCTTCTCTCTAGAATCTTAGCTTCCACATTACATTTCCATCTGTATTGTTGATAATCTAACATGGTATCAGAGCATTCGACCATGGATATGGGTTGATTTCATTGATTCATTGTTGTTCTAGAGAGTTCTTCGAGTCAGGGATTCAATTGACGAAGAAGTGCGATAATGGCAGTCACACTAGATGATACGCTACCAGAAAAACATAGTCATAATCATACATTGTTTCTACAATCAAATGATAATTCAGGTACGATACTGATTTCAATGAAACTTACCGAACCAGAAAATTACTCGATTTGGAGTCGATGAATGTTAATTGCAATCCTAAGGCGCAATAAGCTAGGGTTTGTTAACTGAACTTGCAAATGAGATAATTATGGTCCAAATTTGGTAGAACTGTGGGATAGATGCAAGGCGATTGTATTCTCATGGATAATGAATTGTGTATCACCAAAATTGTTGAGTGGAATTGTCTATTCTACGAGTGCATCTGAAATTTGGTTGGATTTGATGGAACAATTTGATAAAGTTGATGGATCGAGAATTTATCAATTGCATAGGGAGATAGCCACAATCACTAAAGGAACTAGTAGCATTGCAGTATATTTCTCGAGGATTCGTTCACTTTGGGCAGAGTTTGATAGTTTGGCACCGACTCCTAGCTGTGATTGTGAGAAATCGAAAGAGTTTGTTAGTTTCATGAGAAAGCAAAAGCTATGGCAATCTTTTTATGAGACTCAATGAGATATATGAACAAGCCAGGGGACAGATATTGATGATGGATCCAATTCCTACTATTAATAATGTTTATTCAATGTTAATTGAGAGAGAAAATCAATAAACCATGACATCAATGCAAGCAGTTGGAAATCAGAGTGATGGAGATGTTGTGGTGAATGCAAGAGAAACACAAGGTAATTTTCAGAAATTCAAGAAGAAAGGATATGACCCTAATGCTTTTTGTGATGACTGCAAGAACACAGGGCATACAAGTGAAGTTTGTTATAGACTAGTGGAATATCCACCTGGATACAAATTCAAAAAGAAGCCTAGAGTGCTTGGATCTCACAATGCTGCTCATAATGTTGTGATAGAAGATCATAAACAGCAGGAGAAGATTGAAGAAATGGCACCAACACTTGATACATTCAGCATGCCAGATATGCCTCATCATTACACACCAACTATGTCTCTATAATACACACCAGTTATGCCTCCCCATTTTACACCAAAGTAGTACAGTCAGATCATGAAGATGTTAGAAATAGAGAACTTACCTCCTTTTGGAGAATGTTCTACTTATGCAACAAACATGACAGGTAGTATTAATGTTTTCTTTGTAGAATCACAGAATATGGACAAGATAGTTGACTCAGAGGCAACAAAAATGCTCTTACTTCTCATGTTGATCCAAACACAACCTCTTCTTCCATGCCTGACATCAGAAGGTCATCTAGATCAAAGAAACCCCTCATCTGGATGATTGATTACCACACATCCTTGCCAAATCATGATCCATCTATTTCACATCCTATCAGCAATTCTATGTCCTATGACAATGTCAATCCTGCTTATAGGAGTTACTTGTCTAACTTCTCAGCTTTAGTTGAACCTAAGACTTTCAAAGAGTCTTCTAAAGATCCTAGATGGGTTGAAGCTATGAAGTATGAGATTCAGGCTCTTCAAGATAATAAAACTTAGGATTTGGTTCTCTTACCAAAGGGAAGGTTCCTATAGGGTGCATGTGGGTATACAAAATCAAGTTTAAAGCCAATGGTGAAGTTGAGAGATTCAAGGCTAGGTTGGTGTCTAAGGGATACAATCAAAGAGAGGGACTGGACTATAGTGAGACATTCTCACCAGTTGTCAAAATTGTAACTGTGAGATCTGTCATTTCAATAGCTACAGCTGAAGGTTGGCACATCCACCAGATGGATGTGCACAATACTTTTTGCAGGGTGATCTATTTGATGAAGTGTATATGCAGCTTCCTGGGGCTTCACAAGTCCGGGGGAGAGTAATTGAAAAGTGTGCAGACTTGTGAAGTCTCTCTATGATTTGAAACAAGTAAGTAGGTAGTGGAATATGAAATTAACTGAAGCTCTCATCAAACAAGGATTCACTCATAGTTGCCTAGACTATTCCTTATTCACTATGAAGAAATGAAGTAGTATAGTGATCCTCTTGGTGTATGTAGATGATATGATGGTGACTGGAAATGATATACAACTGATTCAACAAATAAAGGAGACACTACATCAATCATTCAAGCTCAATGAAAGAAATAATTCCCTTGATTATTTTCATTGATTGAATAGATATATATACAAGTTACAAACCTTCTTCTACCATAATTCTAACTATACAATATGGTAAGTGTATATCCTAATTATGGTAAGTGTATATCCTATTCTAGGTAACAAATATACTATAATATACACACAATATACTTTCCTTAATATACATTATTTGTTCACTGATTTTCTGTCCTAACTCCGTGATGAAGTGGGTTGTTCTTCTTTGTTTGCTTCTTATGTTATTCTGCCGAGAGGCCCAGAGCTGGGCCATTCTTTATCTTCTTTGCACTTCTTTGCTAGCCCACTTGATCCATTGATATATATATATGTGATATACTCTGTTTTATATTCAGTGTATATCACATATATATTGCTCTGTTTAACACACCCCCGCAGTCATAACGGGCGGTTTTCGAACGCTGAGACTGTCCCTAAAATCTTCAAAGAGAACCGCGGGCAGACCCTTTGTAAAGATGTCTGAAATTTGATAACGAGACGGGACATGGCATACGCGAACTTGACCCTTTCCAACCTTTTCACGGACAAAGTGAATGTCCATTTCGATATGTTTGGTGCGTTGGTGTTGAACGGGGTTACCTGAAAGGTAGATGGCACTAATGTTATCACAATATACCAAGGTTGCCTTCTGAATGGGACAATGAAGCTCCAAAAGCAAATTACGTAGCCAACATGATTCGGAGACCACATTTGCTACCCCTTGATATTCTGCCTCGGCACTTGAGCGTGATAGTGTTTCCTGACGTTTCGCTGACCAGGAAACCAAGTTGTTGCCAAGGAACATACAGTAGCCAGAAGTCGACCGTCTGGTGTCGGGACAACCACCCCAATCAGCATCCGTGTAGAAAACAAGTGTGGATGTAGATGACAGATACAAGTGCAACCCATAGTCTAGTGTCCCCTGAATTTACCGAATGATGCGTTTGATTGCATTAATGTGCTCAACCCTGGGATCGTGCATGAATAAACACACCTGCTGAACCGCATATGTAATATCCGGTCTGGTGAAGGTAAAATACTGGAGGGCCCCTGTAAGACTGCGATAGCGGGTCGGGTCCTCGTATGGTGCACCTGCTGCGGCACTTAGCTTTGGGTTTGCATCAACTGGCATGGAAGTAGACTTACAGGATGACATCCCAGCCCTCTCGATGATCTCAACAGTATACTTCCGTTGAGACAGAAATAACCCACCTGAATGACGTTTGACGGCAATCCCCAAAAAATAACTCAAAGGCCTTAAGTCTTTCATAGCAAACTCAGAACTGAGCATGGTCATGATAGACTGGCGCAAGGCATCGGAAGAGACAGTCAAGATGATATCATCTACGTACAATAGGATGTAGGCCAAGGATGAACCACTGCAATAGATGAACAAGGAATTATCTGACCTGCTGTGAGTGAACCCAATAGTGGAAACAAAGTCAGCAAATCTCGTGTACCAGGCCCTTGGAGACTGCTTAAGCCCATATAAGGACTTCTTCAACAAACATACATGATGAGGACGATTTGGATCCCTGAAACCCAACGGCTGATGCATATAGACTGTTTCCTTGAGATCACCGTGTAGGAAAGCATTCTTGACATCCAACTGATGAATTGGCCAAGTCTTTGAAAGAGCCAAGCTAAGCACAGTGCGAATGGTAGCCGGTTTGACCACCGGACTAAACGTCTCACCACAATCTATCCCAACCTGCTGAGTCTTACCATCACCAACAAGTCGCGCCTTATGTCGAGCAAAGGACCCGTCTGAATTCTCCTTATGAGCAAAAATCCACATAGACCTGATAACATTAATACCATATGGACGGGGCACCAACTCCCACGTCTTATTATCAATAAGAGCATTATATTCATCAGTCATAGCAATTTTCCAATTAGGGTCATTTAAAGCGGACACAGGATTGCGGGGCAAATGGGATTTAGAGATATCAGAATGTAAATTAAAATGTCTTTTAGGTGTAAAAATACCCCGCTGACTTCGAGTGACCGGTCTATGACTTGAGGAAGAATTGAGGGAATTTTGGGAATTTTCTGGGCTCAGGACGGATGGCGGCGAGTGGGCTCTTGGCCCAAATCGTAAATCGCTGGACTCATCTGGACCAGTTCGAGTAATTAGGCATCGCCCAATTGCTGGGGCGATCCGATGGATCGAGCAACTGCTCTTTGGCGATGCGTCTGGGTCCAGTAGGCGATGGGCCACTGGAGTATTTAAGGTGCGGGAGAGGTCCGAAAAATTTTGAATAATATACGGGGATATTTGGTCATCCAAAAAATTATACGACTTAGGCTCAGGAGTATGAACTTTCATAAATGAGAATTGGGTTTCATCAAAAATGACATGGCGATTTATTATGATTTTCTTGGAGGATAAATCAAAACACTTATAACCACGATGATTCGATGGATAACCCAAAAATACACACGGGGTATACCGAGCCTGAAGTTTGTTAATTGTGGTGGATGGGAATAACGGATAACACAAGCACCCAAAAATCCAAAGATGAGAATAAGATGGGTTCTTATTATATAGGATTTTGAGGGGGGGAGAATATGTCAGACCTTTAGAAGGGATTATGTTAAGAAGATATGTGGCCATTTGTAGAGCATGATGCCAAAAAAATGGAGGTATGGAGGCATGAATTAGGAGAGTTCGGACAATGTTATTGATGGAACAAATTTTGTGTTCGGCCTTCCCATTTTGTGAAGATGTATGAGGACACGAAAACCGAAAATTTATCCCATATTTAGAACAAAAATCCCGGAACTCCCTATTGTCATACTCTTTCCCATTATCACATTGAATATTTTTTATTTCTCTTTCAAATTGAGTACGAATGAACGCTCTAAATTGGATGAAGACGGAAAACACTTGTGATTTATTCGCAATTGGAAACGTCCACAAAAATCTAGAATAATCATCTAAAAAGAGAACATAATATCGATGACCCAATGAACTGAGAACAGGAGACGTCCATAAGTCGCTATGAATAATCTCAAATGGCATTGAAGTATGAGAATTGAAGTCTACAAATGGCAACTTAACAATTTTCCCTAATGAACAAGACTGACAAAGTGGAGTACGACTCGTACCCTTACAGGAAATAAAGCTATTTTTCTCTAAAACTAATAAAATAGAAGATCCTGATGACCCACATTTAGCATGCCACATGGAAGGAGAGATGGCTGCAAAGGCTGACGGCAAGGTTTGACTCGATGGACTGAAACCAGGCATGATAGGATACAGATCTCCCTACTATCACACCTCATGAGATGACTCCCCGTCTTGAAATCCTTCACAGAAAAACCAAAAGGATCAAATTCAACGGAAACGGAATTGTCAGTAGTGAACTTCCGGACTGACACTAAATTTTTAATCAATTTAGGAGCATGTAAAGTATTTTCAAGAGAAGGGGTGGATTGGGGGGAGACAACGTTTTCTGACCATAACCCTGAATTTGAATAGAGTTGCTATTACCAACAATTATACCCCGAGGGGTGCTCAAATTGGAATAAGAGGAGAGAGTACTTGATTCAGAAGTCATGTGAGTAGTTGCCCCGGTGTCCATGTACCAATTTGGGTCCGGTTGATTCAACCCCAACGTGTGCATCGCGACCTCGATATCAGTCTGAGTGGGGCATGCTGCATGATGGGCTTGCGGAGGACGGGGCCCAAGAATTCATGTCTGTGCTGGAGCTGGGCCGTAGCCGCTGGAGTTGGTGTTGTTGGGCCAGTGACCAGTGGGCCGCCACTGCTGGGTGTTGGGCCTGGACTGTTGGCCAGCCCACTGGCCACTGGAATTTCCTGCGTTGTAATGACTGTTGGCCCACGGCCCACTGCCCCAGCCCTACTGCCATGGGCCCCACTGCTGGGCCCAGAGGGGTGGTGAGCCACTATTCACTGGATGGGACCCACCGCCTGCTTGCTGACCACCGGAACCGCCACTAGAACCACCGCGTTTGCCCCCGCGGTTTTTGTTATTATTCTTTTGATTATTCTTGCCGCCACCATTGTTATGGTTTTGGCCCGAATTATTAACAAAACCTGAAGGACTGGGAGAGGACGCCACCATGGCGACTTGGCTTGCTCCGGTAGCCGCCTTTTTTGCAAAACCGGCTTCTTCCAACGTAAGCATGGAGCGGGCTTGATAGAAGTCGGGAAGAGGGTTGCTTTGGTGAAGGAGAGTCCCAACCCCATTATAGGCCTCCGAAAGACCGGCAACCAACTGTAGAACTAGACGATTGTTTGTTATTGGTGCGCCAACATTACGGAGTTGATCCGCCAACTCCTTTAGTTTCTTGCAATATGCAGAAACGTTTGGAAATTCATCCATTCAAACGAGAGAGAATTCCTGCTCGAGTGTGACGACACGTGAATGTTGGTTGTCTTGGAATATGTCACGCAATCTATTCCATGCAGCCATAGCCGTGGTGTCCGGCTCAATAATCGTCTGTAGAAGGTCCACTGAAATAGTGGCGTATATCCACCGGAGAACGGTAGCATCAAGTGTAATCCATAACTCAGGATCCTCCGCAAGAAGGGGTCTAGCGGGAGGAATGATGTGATGAAGAACTTGATAAGAGATAGCGTGAATTTTAAACAACTCCGTCCACGTCGCATATTGGACGTTTTCCATCTCAAGGACAATAGGGATACTGCTCTTGATATTGGAAACTGTGAGGGCAGGGTGAAAATTGTTCTTAGACATATTGAAAGAACAAAGAGGAAAGGGAAATTTAAGAGAGGTGTTTGTGAGAGCGGAAGACGAATTTTGGAAGAGAAACCCGAGGAGGGGGGGTCTCGGCCAAAGGGAGGCAAAAGTTTGAGAGAAAAAAAAACTTTTGTTTAGACCTAGTCTCTGATACCATGAAAGAAATAATCCCCTTGATTATTTTCATTGATTGAATAGATATATATATATATATATACAAGTTACAAACCTTCTTCTACCATCATTCTAACTATACAATAAGGTAAGTGTATATCCTAATTATGGTAAGTGTATATCCTATTCTAGGTAACAAATATACTACAATATACACACAATATACTTTCCTTAATATATATTATTTGTTCACTGATTTTCTGCCCTAACTCCCGTGATGAAATTTGGTTGGTCTTCTTTGTTTGCTTCTTATGTTATCTTGAGAGGCCCAAAGAGAGGCTGGGTCGTTCTTTATCTTCTTTGCCTTTGCTAGCCCATACTTGATCCATTGATATATATGTGATATACTCTGCTGTATATTCAGTGTATATCACATGTATATTGCTCTGTTTAATATTCAGTGTTTATCACATGTATATTGCTCTGTTTAACACTCGAAGACTTGGGTGAGATGAGATATTTTCTTGAAATTGAATTCAGCAGATCCAGTAGGGGAATTCTTATGAACCAAATGAAGTACTCACTTGAGCTTATATCAGATTTAGGGCTCAATGCAAGAAAATCTAGTTGGACACCCTTGAATGTAATAAAAAAATATACAACTAAAGAACTGGACAGTGTCATAAAATGCTCAGTTAGTGAACTCATTGATAATTCAGGAGATGAAACAACGGTTAAAGCTGATGATGAGTTGCTCGAAGATAGGGAGCAATACCAGAGATTGATTAGGAAGCTTTTGTACTTGACTCTAACAAGACTAGATATAACCTTTGCAGTTCAGACATTAAACCAATTCTTACAAGCACTCAAAAAGTCACATTGGGAAGCTGCATTGAGGATAGTTAGATATGTAAAGAGAGAACTAGGACTTGGGATCTTGATGAATAGTAAGAAAGGATCCAAGTTGACTATCTATTGTGATGCAGATTGGGCATCATGCCCAGACACAAGAAGGTCAGTAACACGATTTCTTGTAAAGCATAGTGATTCATTCGGAGCTTGCTTAATTTCGTATCTAAACTATGGCATCCACTAAGATTTTTCTACGTACAATAATGCCAAAGCTAATAAAAAAGATTTTTTAAATCTTGTTTCCTTTGACTTACATTTGTCCATTGTTTATCTCAACTAAGCATTGGAGGAAGAAATTTCTGATAACAACTGAAGTAAATATTACTTGTGCAATTTCTTTTGGCTGGTATATATAGTTGTATCCCGTTCATCAAAATATTTTTCCTTTAAATGGACCAATCAATAGCCTTTTCTCATATGTTGTGTTATTCTTCAATTTTTGTTTAACTATTCACTATATGAAGTCCATTGGTTCGACTAACCCGTATTCTTGTCGGGATGGCCCTCTAAGAGAGTAAAACGTTACAACCTAAAAGCTCTCAATTTTCAGAATTTCAACCCAAGATCTCAAATTAAGGTTCGAGGAATCCCAGTCAACTCATCACAACCCTTAATAGTATACACAATGCATATGGAGGTAACCTTTTCAATGACTATTTCCATTGTATTATCAAAAAACTTTGTACTGTTATGGAGATAACCAATTTTTTTCATTTTCCCCCCTAAAAAAACAGGTAGTCACCAACTTACCTTAGCTTCAGTCCATTTAATGAATATATGAAAGCAAAAGAATAAACTTGTTATGATTGACAACTTACAATTTTGTTTACATTATTTGGTCATATATGTGATTCATGAAACGAAAATTATTACGCAAGCAAGTCTGTGATACATTATATTATGCATGCGGCCATCAGAGATTATAAAATTAATACAACATCGTCACTTGGTCTTCTCTTATACTATTCTGGAAGTGATCAATAGCCCTCTTAACTATTTATTGGCATTTGTTAAGCAAAACCGAAGATCAAAGGAAAAATAAGTTCTTCCATATGTTTACTAATGCACAATTACAAGCTCAAACATGTAATTGAATGCACTATTTTTCAACAACTTCCAAAGATTCAAAGGGACATTTTCAACTGAATAAACGACAACTCTCCAACACTAGAATTAGAAATGGCGGAGCTAGAGCCATCAACGACTCATGTTTAGAAGGAAAAAAAGGTAGATACTTGATCAACCTAAAACTGTTTTTAAAACTGAAAATCATAAATTGGGATAATTACTACACTTTTTAAATTTATTTTTGGTTTGAAAAAAAAAACTCTAAGAGTTTACCAAATATCAAAATAAGTGAAAAAGTGCAAAAAAGCTAATCCCAAAAGCCCGTTAAATTGTATTGTTACGGTAAAGTTTTCATTACACAGTCAGTTGATATAAGTCAAATCCTCCTGATAATGAGCTTGCGCAGTATATTATTTATTAAATAGTATTTTCTCCGTCTCAATTTAAATGTCTTAGTTTGATTAGGTACGAAATTTTAAAAAAAAAATTGAATTTTGTGATTTTTAATTAAAGATATGTGGAATTTTCATACCATCAGTAAGAATTGCACATGAGCAGGGGATGGCCTAACTCAGCATTACAAAAATTATGACTCTGCTTCATTACAACTACTCTATTTATTACCTGCATATGCACAATCTTAACTACACAAACAGATGCAGTATGAGAAGCTGGATACACAAACATATGCACAATCTAATCCTGGTGGGAGCATTTTGCTCTCTTCTAAGGTAGGATCTTGTAGGATATCAGTTATCTGTTCTCAAACCCTGGTCATAAAGGCACATCCCGCGATTTACTGGTAGAAGTGCTGAGGGACCAGGACTACTATCTCCAGGAATAGTCTGGCGTAAGCCGAAAGCTGGATATCAAAAAAAGAAAACACTATTAGAGCAGTCCAACACAAATTCAGCATATAAAGTACTCCCTCCGTCCCAATTTATGCAGTGTAATTTGACTCGGCACGGAGTTTAAGAAATAAAGAAAGACTTTTGAATCTTGTGGTCTAAAACAAGCCAAATATATTTGTGTGGTTATAGATCATCTCATTAAGCGTAAAGGTAAAATTTAAAGTTGAATTGTTGCAAAATAAAAAAATATGTCATTTTTTTTAACTGACTAAAAAGAAAAGTGTGTCATATAAATTGGGACAAAGGGAGGAGCATTTATACAAAAATATTATTTCTAGTCAGTAAGGTCCAAAATCTTGTGGTTTGAAACTTGTCAAAACTTACTTAATATAGAAAAATGCATTCTTTTTGGAACATGCCAAAAAAAAAAGTAAGACACTTAAATTAGGACGAAGGGAGTATCTTTTTTTTCTCGATTTATGTGACACTTATATTTTTAGTTTGTTAAAAAAAAGAATGATATTTACTTATATTTAGAAATAATTTACCTTTAAAAGTCTAATTCACCATTAGTAAAATGATTTATGACTACAGAAATTTCTAAAATTTAGTTTAGAGCACAAATTTAAAACTTTTTCAAACTTTCGCCAAATCAAATACTATCATATAAATTTGGTACGGGAGGGAGTACTAATATGATTATTCTGAGATCTTTTGGCTTGGAACTTCTAAACTAAATAACATGTTAGAGTGCGAAATGTACATGTAATTCAACTGTTTCTCCCTTAATTAGAGGTCTTGAGTTCGAGCTCTGGTATGAATTTTTTTTTTAGTTGGGAACGCTTGCCCCAAAAATGAGTCTTATCTAGCGCAAATTTGAATATAATTGGACTCTAATACGGACATCGGATGTAATCCTTAAATGCACGAAGAGTTGATCCTTTCCTCATTTGCTCTTTTAAATGAAGAAAAATAAATTGAAGCTTGGTAAAAATTAAAAAAAAAATAGTTTGTTCCCCTCCTAGTAACTTTTCCCCATGTGTCTGATTTAGCCTAGTGTTTGGTACGAACGAAAATATTTTACATCGAAAATGTTTTCTTGGAAAATAAGTGAATTTCTTACTTATTTTCTAGTGTTTGGTACGTAAGAAAAAAAATTATCCTAAGAACATTTATATATAATCTACCAAAATATTATGGGGGTAAGATAAGTGGGGAGTGGGTGTTCGGGGATGGCGTGTTATTAATCTGTATTCCAAAAAATCAGTAAATAATAATAACTTAAAATAAACAGAATCAGTGTTGAAAATAAGAATAATTTTTCAGAATATAATCGAGTCCACTTAGTTCAAAGTGTGTCCTTAAGGAAATTATTCCCCTCACAGTACTCGAGGTTGATGGAATATCCCCTCCCAGGATAGAACGATTATCTTACCAGAATAGTAGTACTCCAAATTCGTATAGCGAATCACTCAACGGCAAGATATCACACATAATTTATTTGTGCATGTAAGAAGAAGAAGTTTGTGTTTTTTCTAAATTAGTGAGTAAAATTGAGGAAACAAACGAATTTATAGCCATGGAAGTATCAAGTTTCAAGGTTTGCAACCCTTCTCGAACATCCACTAAAATCGGGTGGGAAATTTAAATATGGGAAAGAAACCGGTCGCTGGGTCGGCATAATTACCGGGATCCGGGTCACTAACTGGTAGGATTGGATTAGTTAATTAATTTAATTAAATAATAATTGAAATTAAAGAAAATTTGGTCCAAAAAGATTATCAATCAATCAGATCATTTGATCGAATCTGAATCCCAGATCATTTGACTGAAGCCGAAGCCGAAGCCGAAACCGAGCCAAGCGACGACGATGGCGTGAGGGGAGACTCTCTTCTTAACCCTTTAGCAACAAGAAGGAGTACTTCTACTTATAAGTAGAAGAACTTTTCTTTCCACTATCGATGTGGGACAAATACTTTTTTTATAAAGCAAGAGGGAACTCCCGCTTTTCTTTCCACTACCGATGTGGGACAAGCAAGAGGGAACTCCTTCCATTTCCCATTCAATCTATCATTTAAACCCAACAATCCCCCACATGAATGGGGAATGTCTATAAGATAAGGGAATGCGCTGACAAGTGTGATATACAAGCGAGAATTGACTGCATCTGGATAAGTAGGTTTCCCTTTGAACTTTCCGTAGTGAACTTATATCGTATATACTCGATCAATCGGTAGATTTGATATCTTTGAACCGTCGAACTTTGTTGTATACCTATACAACATAAGTCACACAATCAACCCTCAACCATTTATGGTTCTCACGGTTGTGTTCGTTTCAGCCATGAACACTTCCTGATTTCATGAGTGCGTAGAGAATGGGCATTCACTGTCATTCCCCTTTAAAGCGGCTTACACTTAACACTCACATAGGTGATTTCTAAACATGTGGTCCTATAGCCACATTATCTGGTCATACACTACCAGATTTAGATAATCATTAAAGAACCTTAATGCTTTATTAACTCATTAACAAGCCATAAGGTTTTATCCTTATTTCTGAATATTGTCTTCATCCGAGAATGGGTTGAGTTATTTGACAATGTTGAACCGTCAGTCACAACTTTGTTTGATCTCTTTGAACTTAGCTCTTGGGATCTCCAGTCTGCTAGGTAGAGTTACCGCCATGATGACTTGTCATCGGCCTTAACCCCATTCTCATTAATGATCTAATAACTCCCTCTCTAGATTAGCCTTTTGTAAGCGGATCCGCCACGTTATCTCTTGACTTTACATAGTCAATCGTGATAATGCCACTAGAGAGGAGTTGTCTAACGGTATAGTGTCTTCGTCATATGTGACAAGATTTTCCGTTGTACATTACGCTCTCTGCCCTACCTATTGTTGCTTGACTGTCACAATGTATACATATAGGAGCCAAAGGTTTGGGCCAGAATGGAATATCTTCTAAGAAATTTCGGAGCCATTCATCTTCTTCACCGGCCTTGTCTAAAGCTATAAATTCAGATTCTATTGTAGAGCGGGCGATGCATGTCTGATTTGATGATTTCCAAGACACTGCTCCTCCACCAACGGTGAAAATATATCCACTCGTGGATTTAACTTCAGATGATCCGGTGATCTAGTTTGCATTACTATATCCCTCAATTACTGCGGGATATTTATTATAATGCAAATCATAGGTTTGGGTGTGTTTTAAATACCCCAAGACTCGTTTCATTGCCATCCAATGAGTTTGATTGGGATTACTCGTGAATCGACTCAACTTGCTTATAGCACATGCTATATCTGGTCGTGTACAATTCATAATATACATCAAACTTCCCAAAACTCGTGCATAGTCCAATTGTGAGTCACTTTCACCTTCATTCTTTTGAAGTGCAAAACTTACATCAATTGGAGTCCTTGCAACATTGAAATTTAAATACTTAAACTTGTCAAGTACTCTTTCAATTTAATGAGACTGCGATAATGCTATACCTTGTGGAGTTTTAAGAATTCTGATGCCTAAGATCAAATCAGCAACTCATAAGTCCTTCATATCAAATTTGCTAGTCAGCATACGTTTCGTAGCATTTACATCGGTAATATCTCTACTTATTATCAACATGTCATCAACATATAAACAAATAATGACTTCATGATTTGGAGTATTTTTAATGTAGACACATTTGTCACACTCATTAATCTTAAATCCATTTGCCAATATTGTTTGGTCAAATTTCGCATGTCATTGTTTGGGTGCTTGAGTCCATAAAGTGACTTAACAAGTTTGCACACTTTTCTTTCTTTACCAGGAACCACAAAGCCCTCATGTTGTTCCATGTAAATTTCTTCCTCCAATTCTCCATTTAAGAAAACTGTCTTGACATCCATTTGATGGATTTCAAGACCATATACGGCCGCCAGTGCCACTAACACCCGAATAGATGTTATTCTTGTTACCGGCGAGTATGTGTCAAAGTAATCAAGACCTTCTTTTTGTCTATAACCTTTCACCACAAGTCTTGCCTTATATTTGTCAATAGTGCCATCAGCTTTCCTTTTTCTTTTAAAAATCCATTTTGATCCTAAAGGTTTATTTCCAGGAGGAAGATCAACAAATTCCCATGTATGGTTGTTCAAAATTGATTCAATCTCACTATTGACTGCCTCTTTCCAAAATGCTGAATCAGAAGAAGACATCGCTGCTTTAAATGTTTGTGGCTCATTTTCAAGCAAGAATGTCACAAAATCTGGTCCAAAAGAAGTAGATGTCCTTTGACGTTTGCTACGCCTTGCATCCTTTTTACTTGGTGTAATTTTCTTTGGTTCTTCCCGCGGTCGTTTAGGTTTTTCACTTGACGACTCACATGCGGTTTTATACGGATAAATATTTTCAAAGAATTCAGCATTATCTGATTCAATTACCGTATTAACATGAATTTCGGGATTGTCCGATCTGTGAACCAAAAACCGACAAGCTTTGTTGTTTGTAGCATAGCCAATAAAAACACAATCCACAGTTTTTGGTCTGATTTTTATCCTTTTGGGCAAAGGAACTTGGACCTTTGCTAAACACCCCCACACTTTGAAATATTTCAAGTTGGGTTTTCTTCCTTTCCATAGTTCATATGGAATAGATTGTGTTTTGTCAGGGCACCCTGTTGAGTATTAGGTTAGCTGTAAGGATAGCTTCCCCCCACAAGCTTTGCGGTAAACCGGAACTTATTAGTAAGGCATTCATCATTTTCTTTAATGTTCGGTTTTTCCTTTCCCAATTCCATTTGATTGTGGTGTGTAAGGGGCAGTAGTTTGATGAATAATTCCATATTCTAAACATATCTCTGTAAAAGGAGATCTCGCACTTCCACCCCTATCACTTCTAATCATTTTTATCTTTTATTCAATTGATTTTCTGCTCGTTTTGTATTGCTTAAATGCATCAATTGTTTCATCTTTACTATTAAGCAAATACACATAACAATATCGAGTGCAATCGTCAATAAAAGTTATAAAATACTTTTTTCCACCGCGAGATGGTATTGACTTCATATCACATATATCTGTGTGAATTAAGTCTAAAGGATTCGAATTCCTATCAATAGACTTATATGGATGTTTAACAAACTTAGATTCAACACAGATTTCACATTTAGATTTATTACACTAGAATTTAGGCAATACTTCTAAATTAATCAATTTGCGCAAGGTTTTGTAGTTGACATGTCCTAAACGAACATGCCATAAATCGTTTGACTCCAATAAGTAAGACGGTCGAATTTTCATTAATCATCACAACAACCATTACATTGAGTTTGAAAAGGCCCTCGGTGAGGTAGCTCTTTCCTATGAACAAATCATTCTTACTTATTACAATTTTTTCACTACCCAACACGCACTTAAACCCGTTTTTGATGAGTAGTCCGACTGAAACTAAATTCTTCCGAATTGTTGGAACGTGCATAACATTGTTGAGAGTCGACCTTCAGGCCTAAGTCATCTTCAGAAGTATCTTCCCATATCCTTCAACCTTTGGTCAAGTGCAAGATTTTTTCCATAACGGTACTCTTCGGGTTCAACGGGAGCATAGGTTGCAAATGCTTCTTTTGTAGCGCAAACATGTCGAGTGGCACCAGAATCAAGCCACCACTCATTTGGGTTTCCAACCAAATTGCACTCCGATAGCATTGCACACAGTTCATCCATATCATCATTCTTTTCCACCATATTGGATTCTCCTTTTCCCTTGTTCTTTTTTGGGAGACGACAATCTGGGGCTTTGTGGCCAGCTTTCCCACAATTAAAGCAGTTGTCCTTGAATTTTTTCTTGTTGGAATCCTTCTCCTTTCCAGAAGGCCTCTTCCTTTTCTTGTTCTTATTCAGAGCAACATCTTCAACGATGTTTGCCCCTTCAATTGGGCGAAGTCGCATGCAGACCTCTTCTCGGCCGGTTTTGTTATCTTCCTCGATCTTGAGAGCCGAATCACAAGATCTTCCAACTTCATTTCCTTTCTTTTGTGCTTAAGATAATTCTTTGAAATCTTTCCATGAGGCGGCAACTTCTCAATCATTGCAGCCACTTGGAATGCTTCATTTACTACCATACCTTCAGCAATAAGGTCATGGAAGATAAGTTGAAGCTCTTGAACTTGGGTTCCAACGGGTTTTCCATCCACCATTTTGTAGTCTAGGAATTTAGCAACCACAAACTTCTTCAAGCAAGCATCTTCAGTTTTGTACTTCTTTTCAAGTGCACTATAGTTCTTTGGAAGTCTCTATCGCTGACCGTAGATGTTGTAGAAGTCATCTTCTCACGCAGTCAAATTGAAGCCTTTCCACAAAACACCAGTGTGTTTCCAAGCCTGAGTAACCATGAACTGTTGGTTGTCAAGCATGTCGGCGGCAGGCACGGGAGGGTCCTCACTAGTGAACTTTTGCATACCAAGGGTGGTAAGCCAAAAGAACATTCTTTGCTGCCATTCTTTAAAGTTGGCACCAGTGAACTTCGCAGGTTTCCTCAGCCTGGCACAAATGTGGTACGGTTAGTGAGTAACCGTGCAAGATTCGCAGAGGTAGTTCCATCTCATTGCCATTATTCGCTTGTCACTGTCAAATTGACAAACTGTTTTAGTTAATAAAACCAGAATCGCAATTCAATCACAGACTTAAACGATGAAGATTTTATTTCTTCAAATCGCAGTATAATCATGAAACTTTAGTATTCCAACGAAGTTTTTATATCTTCGAGTCAGAATACTAATATTCATATAGAGTAGAAAACTACACAAGTTTCAATCTCCAAACTAGAATATAGCAACGATGAAGTTTTTATGTTCTTCAAATCGTTGTACAAGCATGAACCTTAATATTCCAATGAAATTTTTATGTCTTCAAGTCAGAATATGAACTTTCATACGGAGTAGAAAACCACACAGGTTTTAGTCTCCAAAACAGAATACAGATTAATCTAAAAATATAATTTCCTTAAGATTGTTATTAATCAGATTCCAAAAATCAAGAAATAATAATAACTGAAAATAAACAGACCTGTTGAAAAAATAAGAATAATTTTTCAGAATATAATCGAGCCCACTTAGTTCAAAGTGTGTCCTTAAGGAAATTATTCCCCTCACGGTACTCGAGGTTGATGGAATATCCCCTCCCAGGATAGAACGATTATCTTACCAGAATAGTAGTACTCCAAATTCAGGTAGCGGCGAACCACTCAACGGCAGTATATCACACATAATTTATTTGTGCAGAAGAAGAAGAAGTTTGTGTTTTTTTCAGAAAATTAGTGAATACAATTTTGAGGAAACAAACGCATTTATAGCCATGGAAGTACTGTTTCTGAAGGCTTGCAACCCTTCTGAACATCCATTAAAAACTGGTGGGAAATTTAAATATGAGAAAGAAACCTGATCGCGGGTCAGACACACGAATCCGGGTCACGGGTCAGACACACGGATCCGGGTCACTAACGGGTAGGATTGAATTAGTTAATTAATTTAATTAAATAATAATTGAAATTAAAGAAAATTTGATCCAAAAAGATTATCAATCAATCAGATCATTTGACCGAATTCGAATCTCAGACCATTTGATCGAAGCTGAAGCCGAAGCCGAAGCCGAGCCGAGCGACGACGACGCGAGGGGAGACCCTCTTCTTACCCTTTAGCAACAAGAAAGAGTACTTCTACTTATAAGTAGAAGAACTTTTCTTTCCACTACCGATGTGAGACAAATGCTTATTTTATAAAGCAAGAGGGAACTCCCACTTTTCTTTCCACTACCGATGTGGGACAAAGCAAGAGGGAACTCCTTCCATTTTCCATTCAATCTATCATTTAAACCCAACATGGCGGAGGGTGAAATGGTGAAGGGGCTGGGGATTGGGGGCTTTCGATGGATGAGAAAGAGACAATAAACTTGAAATATCACTTATAAATTTATTTTTTCTACTTTCATTAGAAAATCATTTTTTTCATTTTTAAAAAAATTATTTTCCTAAAAAAAATATTTACCAATATATTTTGATCAACCAAATATAAGAAATTGAAAAACCTTCGTACCAAACACACTCTTAGTGAACTTCCTTTTGCATCAAGTTTGGACTAGCATGGGTCATGGGGACTTCATTGGATTTTGTGAACAGTATAATTTAAAGGAAGTACAAGAACCAGTAAAGTTAATTATCTAGTATGGTGTAAAGACCGACACTGCACAGATTAGTCAATTCACAAAGCACCTGATAATTTATGGAATCTCTGTAATGACAATGATATAAAATAATAATATGCATTTGTCACTGTTGAAATCCCATATACAGTAGAGTACCAGGATTCCGCGATAAGGGTTTGGCAGACAAATCTTTTCAATTTTCGACGTGCTTTTATGAGTGATCATTTGTTGGGAAAACGAGACATCTCACACAATCTTTGATAGAATTAATACAATATGTTTCCATAAAAATTGAAACATAATATATTTTGTATATGATAGGGGTATATTTAGTTATTTAATATTTAAATTTTAATTTAAAATAACATTTATATTAAATGACTAAATATACACATATCATATATAAAATATACTATGTACTAATAATTATGATAAAACATTCTATTAATTCTATCATCTTGTTAGACTCGACCACCCACCCTAGAATAGTCTTACACCAATTGTTGAGCTAAGACTTTGTACCTCTTAGGGTCGTTTGGTAGGATATATAAGAATAATGATGAATGGAGTGTAGTAATAATGATGGTATTAGTAATATTGATATTATTAATTTTGCTCATATTAATTATGTTGAGATTATTTTTTATTCACTGTTTGATTTAATGTATTAGACATAAGATGCATTGCATGATTCTTTTAAAAAGTTTATTGTTTACAAAAATACCTCCATACTATACTATTTGAGGGACTTTAATGAAAATTATGTCTTTAACCATGATTATGCATGTATTAAAAATATTATATTGCTAATACCATGATTTGTTATGTATTACTAATGCATAGGATAAGTATCAAATAGGATATATAATAAATACTTGTATTAATCATACATAGATTGAAAGTGTACCAAATAAGAAATTAAATAATACATAACGATAATGCATGCATTATTTTATCTAATGAATCATACCAAACGACCCTTATTAGTATTACTAATGCCAGGATTGGATTCTTGGAAAAGTTTTATTATATGCCTGTCTCACAAAACACTAGTTATGTGAGTTTTTTTTTAATCTCACAACAAAAAAGATGTACTCAAAATTTGTGAACTCAAAAATGTAATTTTTTTTTGTGAGAGAAAAAGAAACCTCACACAACATACATGTTATAAAGTTTTTCGGATTTTTGAATGTTGGAAACGTGCCAAGCGTAGAGGAATAATTTCATCTCTTCCATTTTAAAAAGATTGACAAAATTATGACGTAGGAGAATACCATATAAGATTGGAATAATTTTCCTTAGGGAATCCTTTCATTAATCACAATATATATAGTTGTACAGATGTTGATTCCTAATACAATAAGAATCCTAACTTACCTTAAATGATTGATTCCTAATATAATAAGAATTATAAGTTACCTTAAATATACATCTATCATAATTACAAAAATAGACTGTGAATATTCGCTATTATTGACTATTTTCTATAAGAAGAATGTCAACGTATCAAAAATTGTAGTAAAAGAAAAAATATGAAAAAATAATCTAACTCTTTTAATAATAATAATGTGGTAGAAACTAAACTATAAAATATCATCTTAATCGGTAATGTAAAGAAACTACTACTGTATATATTACGATACTAGTTAAATTCATTATCTTTTACTATAATGCCCTCAATGGATATTGTCCAATTGAATAATGAATATTGTTGGCTGAGAAAGACACTGAGTTTTTTAAGTTCTCTTTGTCTTTAATATAGTGTACAAACCAACTTACACGTACATTACATTATGGTTTGTAGCAAAGTTGAACATGAAATTTGTAACTATCTCGTTAGAAGATAAATTGCCTATCTAAATTAATCTAATTTTTACACTTCTGCACATTGAATTTATATATTTGTCTTTTTAGTGTATGCATCTGATTTAGGGACTGTATTTTCATCATACATATAATGTTATCCTACTGATTTTGTTAGGTACTGGTATTATTCTATAATCTTTACAATGTGTTGACTAAGCTAAAGAAAAACCATATTAATATATGCTTTAAAAATTAGAGTGTACCTAGAAATTATTGCCCGCAGAAGATGTCATCAAAATTTTCAGCGACTAGCTAGAGCCATCAATTAGTTATAAGATAGCTTTATTATATTCC
Organism: Anisodus acutangulus; assembly: GCA_029783415.1. Lineage (NCBI taxonomy): Eukaryota > Viridiplantae > Streptophyta > Magnoliopsida > Solanales > Solanaceae > Anisodus > Anisodus acutangulus. Next base: position 54,554,553 of record CM056495.1, read on the forward strand.
AACATATAAAAAAAAATGGGATTCATGAAAAGTTTAAGGTAAACAACAAAACAAACAAAAGTTACATAATTCATAGAACTTCCAACAGCATTAGTATAGGAAGTTGTATGAGCTACTACTTAGTCAGCAAAGTAAGTTAGAAATAGGCTTGTCCATTTTGACTTATATACCCCTCCGTTTAAAAAATACTGTTCTATTTTGACTTGACATTAAATTTAAAAAATAAAAAAAGACTTTTGAATGTGTGATTCAAAACAAACCTTAGATATTTGTGTGTATGTAAATCATCTCATAAAGTTAAATTATTTTTAAATATTGAAATATGTCAATCTTTTTGGGACAAAGTGCTAATAAGGAAAACAAGACAATTTTTTTGAAACGGAAGGAGTAACTCTTAATCTCTCGTCTCAATTTATGTGATATTTTTCGAATTTTGAGAGTCCAATAAATTTTTTGTCTCGTAATTTTTTCATATATCTTTTAAATATTTTAAATTATTAATTATTATAATTTATAGTATTTCTTACCTAATTTTCAAATATAATTTATAGTATTGCAATTATGCATAATTATAAAATTTTGACTCTCGATATTGAAATTATGCATATAAATGGATACAGCATTAATAAAAACTCACTTTTTTCTCACTGTTTAAAACCAAGTCTCTCTATTAATATAACAAGCGGCCTTGTCCACTTTTCTAGAAAGTGAGCAAAGAAAACTTTCTCACAAGTTTTAGAAACCACACTAGAGAGAGAGAAAAAAAGAGAGTTGAAGAAGAAGAGGAAGAAAAAAAATACAAAATGGGGAGAGCTCCTTGTTGTGATAAGGCTAATGTGAAGAGAGGGCCATGGTCACCAGAAGAAGATGCAAAACTCAAAGAATTCATTGAAAAAAGTGGAACTGGTGGAAATTGGATTACTCTTCCTCAAAAAGCTGGTAAACACTTTAAAATAAAACCATCCTTTAATTTTACTTCCCTCTTTGTGATTATTTATTTATTCTTGAGCCCATCGGAAGAAGCATCTCTACCTTCTCAAAGTATGGGAAGATCTGTGTACATTCTATCATTCTCAGACTTCACTTGTGGAATTAAACTAAATTTTTTATTATTGTTGTTTTGTGATTTTTTGTGTGTGAGTAAGTGCAAGATTTAAAATTTAATTTGATGGGTGCAGAGTTTTTTTATACTATATATTTATATTTTGTATGGAAATACTAGGTTCAGTTGAACCCAAATTCGATAAGTTGCATCCCTGTCTGTTGAATACATGCATGTATCTATGCTTTTTTTTAATGTATGTCTGAAGGTGTGTGGTTGTTTTGGATCAGGACTAAAGAGATGTGGGAAGAGCTGCAGATTGAGATGGCTAAATTATCTAAGGCCTAATATAAAGCATGGTGACTTCACTGATGATGAAGATAGAGCTATCTGCAGTTTGTATGCCAATATTGGGAGCAGGTAACAAACTGTACACTACACTTTCTGATTTAATAACTCCATTTTTTCTTGATTTGGGCCATTCCCTATTTAATTTTAATTCATGACTTGAGACTTGAAAATATTCCCACTATGAATGGAAAAGGAGGAAACATCTAATAGGAAAATATATAAATGAGGATCAGAAAGATATGCAATAGATGACAGTTGGATTTTCCAAGAAGATTTTGCCATTTATGTTATGGTGCAATTTTCCTGCATGCATGCCAGGTTTAGATCTTTGATCAAGTCTTCTTTACTCAATCACAGCTGTTATGACAAAGTTCAAAGACTTCATTTTTTCTTTATATAAAATTTGTAAATTAAATCTTCTTCTTGGTCAATTACGTGACATTTTTCGTTTCTTGATATTCAAATTATGTAAATCTTGATTAATATTTTAATTTTTTTTGTTGTTTATGATACGAAAAAATTGCAATTCATAGTACTTTTCGTATAGTTTTTAAATATCTATATTTTAATTTTAAAATAATAAATTTATTCATCCAATTTAGTTTAAAAGATCAATCAAATTCAATACCGAAAAAGAAACTTTACCACGTAAATCAAGACCGGGGGAGTACTAATATAATTGATTTTAACTTTTATATCTAAAAAATTAGATCTCCATAACAAGCTGCATTAATAACCTTAAAATATATATACGATAGGGTTAACTTATTAATATCATGTTTGAAAAACATATAATATAAAAACTTTTTATGTTAATGATCAGTATATAACTATATATAAGTTAAATTCAATTAGTTTTAACATGTGCAAACAGGTGGTCAATTATAGCTGCTCAATTACCAGGAAGGACTGACAATGATATCAAGAACTACTGGAACACAAAGCTAAAGAAGAAACTCATGGGGTTGAATATTCCTTCATCAAATAATCAAAGATTACCATTCTTTCCATCTCTAATAACACCACCCCAACCCCAGACAATTTCAAATCTTTTTAGAGACACATATAATTATACCCCAAATAGGTCTCTCACTGGCCAACAAAATAGCATGTGCAACAATAACATTAACTTCTCCTTGGTTACTAATAATCAATATTCTGATTATTTACAAAGTCAAGAAAGATTGGTGAATTCCTTGAAATATTGCACATTGAGAGATAATTTATTAATGTTTGGAGGGAGTACTGATCAAGCAAGTTGTTCCTCATCTGATGGAAGTTGTAGCCAAATGAGCTATGCAAAAGAAATCAAGAAGGAAGATCAAATAGGTAATTGTAATTTCTCTAATTATGAGGAAACGCAAAAGTTCATTCTTGATTATGGTAACAATAATATTAGCAGTACTTGGGCAGATCAACAAAAGCCAAATCATCAACTCCAGTATGATCTTGATGAAGTTAAGCAGCTGATTGGTAGTGGCAATGGCAGTAGTTGTAATAATAATTGTTTGTTTTTTAATGATGAAAACAAGACAGGTGAGAGGGGGATGTACTATTACCTAGGAAGTGATAACTGACTGTAGGGGGGAAAAAGTGTTTATCAGAAAGATTTGAATTGAGGAGAGATTCAGATTCTAGTGAAAATAACAAGGATTTATTAGTTGTGATGTAATTGAATGAAAATAACTCCTTTGCTTTGGCAGTACAGTACGTGTTAATGCTTTTCTTTTGGGTAACTCTTATTTGTTGGTTTGTTTATCTCTCTGTCCTCCGTTTCCTCGCCTTCTCAACTCTTTATACCTATTCTCTGTCTCAATTAAAAAAAGTTAAAAATTAAAACCTTTTTGTTAACTCGAACTCGCAATTTTCATGTTAAAATTGAAGTACGTTAAAAATTAAAATTTATGATCTAAAGTAAATAGTTATAAATTATTTTATTAAAAATAAATAAATAATTAAAATTAAATTACTAATAAATATAAAAAAAAAGTATCATACATTTTTAGTCTTACTAAAAATTATGTCACATAAATGTATACCGGAGAGGGATTGTAACATTACGAGAAGTTTATCGTTTCTAAGATTGAAGATTAGAAATGAAAGACAAGTAAATCCCCTTCTTTCTTTTTACACTAAAACAAATATTGTCTTAGGGGTGGGCAAAAAACCCCGTTTGAACCAAAAAACCGACGGTTCGATTTGGTTTTTATTCGGTTTTAAAATAAACGGTTCTTTAAGAAACCGAACCGAATCAGTATTAAATATTTTGGTTCAGTTCTTTAAAAATTTTTATGAATCGAACTGAAAACCGAGGAAAATTTATAATTAATTTTATTTTTTATTTTAGGTTATTGCTATCTTTTGAATTATAGTCATTGAAGTCAGTCTATGAAGTTTTTATGAAAGTCGAATGCGACATGAACTTAATTAACATATCACGGAAGCATTGACATAAAATGTAGGGAGAGAAAGTAGTTGTAAATTTGTGTAACTTTAAATGGTCATAAGTCTGCCCTCGGATGTTCGTTTTACCCGATTATTTTTTATTTTGCATATTTTTTGAGACGTGACCGGTCAAACTTATGCAAGGCGGTTTGGCGCCGCCAATTTTTAGGAAAACGTCTCTTTTCCCAATCAATTTGTGTTTCCCCCAAATCGGTTTCTAATTTTACCTTTTCTGTAGTAAAGATCTCACGATATACAATAGATTTCAACGTCCAAATTTCGTTGTAATGTAGGTGTGAATGTCAATTTTAGTGTTGGAAATTCAATTTTTTAAAAAAATCACCCAACCTGTTTATTTTATTTCAGTGTTGGACTTTATATTTGAATTAAAAAAATCGATATAAACCGATACATTCGGCGATATGAACCGATATATCAATTTTTTTTTAAAAAGTTTGATTCAGTTTTTTAAAATAAAATCGAATTTTATTCGGTTCATACTTTTTTGATATAAAATCGAACCGACCAGATATACGACCACCTCTATATTGTCTACATTATATTACTCCCCTATTTTAGTTTATATGACTTTATTTTTTTTAATTCATTAATGACCTTTCATTAAATTTACAAATATTGAACATCTTTTGATTTTATCTAATGAGGTAAAATATGCTTAAAATCACAAATTTAAAATCTTCTCTTCTTTTTTAAACATCGTATCAAATCAAACTCACACAAAATGAAATGAAAAAAAGTATTATTGATAGTTTAATTTCTACACACTGACACTTCAAATTATTTTTACTTGGTCAAATCATTCAAAAAAAGAGAAAATGCATATTTTCACTCCTTAACTTATCTCGAAAATTCACTTTAGTAATTTTACTTTACGGGCATTTAAGTATCTCCTTCTTCTTAGCAATAGTGTATTAAATATTCCCGACAGAGAGTGCAATCACCTTCTTAAAAGCAAGTGAGAAAAGATTTTCTTTTAAAAACAGATAAATAAATACACATGTCATTTTTTTAATGGTCAACATATAATTAATATTTTTAATATTATTTTCTTCTTTGTGGGTCCAATTTTTATTTTTTCTTCTTTTTTTATTTATTATCTTCTTCAATAAACCTTCTTCTCCATTGCCACAACCTCACCTTCTCCATCGCTACAACCTCATCCATTCCATTTACACTTCATTATCATGAGCACCAGTGTAGAACTAAATGTTGGAGAGAAATAAATTGATTAATTAGTTATAGGTCACGTAGAATCACACTTGATTACCCAAACAATCCAGCATTAATACCTATATTCACGAAGCAAGATACAGTTGATTTGAAATAGGATCTTGAAAAAGAAAATTCAACCCATCACACAGCCATGCTTTTTTCCCAGTTCGCATTCTCAGATACCAAAATTAAAGGCCAAATTCAGAAAACATTAACCAGAAACTAGAAACCCCTCACCAAAATTTACATATACATATAAATCAGCAAAGAAGATAGTTCTTCATGAATTTTGTGAAGGAAAAAAATAAACACAAATTGTGTACAAAGAAGCTCAGATCTTCATACCCACCTCAATTTCACTTTCCCTTTTCAATTCTTGGTTACCCATTTTCATTTCGTGGTGATTTACAAATGGAGAATTTTCGCTGGATTTTGAGAGGGGGGGGGGGTGAGGGTTTCGCTGGGTGAATGTTTTGGAGAGCGAGGATTTCGTGGCCGGAGTATTCTCTGGCGAGATTTTACATAACTAGCCGGAATATTTGTTGGAAATTTACTAATGTGAAATTAAGTATATCTACTATGTATGACTCAAATAATTGGGGCCCCGCACGTCGAAAACGTCGTTTCCACACGCGTGCACACGTAGTGTCAAGTATCGCAAATTTTATTAGTGAAAGAGATATTAGTACATATGTAATACGTTTGAGACATAGAATGATAGACGGTTATTGGCCAAATGACGAAGTATTCCACGTTGGTAAACGAAGGAAGAAGTGTAAGATGAAACGTGTCGGAAATCGCCGCGGAGCCCGTTGGAGCCAAGGCGCCAGAGCGTCGCGGCGCTAATTTGGTCTTCAAGCATCGAGTCATGGCGCTAATTCACGCAGTCGCGGCGCTTGAGGCGTAATCTTTGCGGCGAAAAGTTGGAAAGTTCTGATCTTTGGGCTGGTTTTGGAGCATTGAATCTCCATTACTTGGCACATAAATTCAGTCATTATTTGGCTGAATGTAACCCCTCAATTAAGTGTCATTACATGGCTATTGAAGATCATTAGTTGGCTAGTTGAAGGGTCATCTCCTTACACTATAAATTGAGGCATTTGGCTTAATTGTTCAACACTTCGAAAAAATTTCAGAATTTTCTGACTTCATCTTCTTCCTCTCTAGCAAGTTTACTATATTCAAAGTTCTTCAAGAGTAACACTTGAGTTTTCTTTGCTCAATTGTTAAGTTGTTGTATCTTGGGAGACTATTGCCCGACAACGTAAAAGAAGATATACGGGGCAATCTTGTCTTAAAGACAGAGTGTCATCACTCGACTCCGCAAATCACACAAGGAGTTTGTTTCATTCTTGATTTCCAATTTTGTTGTAATCTTTAGATTATCCTTTCTAGCAATTGTAATATTTACTTACTTCCTGTTCCCTGCAATTGTTGTATCCTACAAGTTTAAGACAAGATTAGTTGTAAGTACCTAGAAAGATGACTGGAAGAGAACAACTCGCTTCTGATTCTGCTGCTGCTGCTACCCAAGGCAACCCCTCTGCCTTTCCCACTGCTCAAGGCACTCCCAATGCCTTTCCGGTTGTTCAAGGCTCATCCAACGCCTTTTCTACTGCTCAAGGGAACGCTCCAGTTTCTCCACCCGCTAGATTCCATCATGAACGCCCAGAAAAGTTAATGGGCTCAAACTTCAAGAGATGGCAGCAGAAGATGCTATTTTATCTGATTGTTATGGGAATGGCTCGGTTCCTAACAAAAGATCATCCACAAGCTGGAGATGAAATGGACCATTCACCTATTGAAACGGCTGCAGGGGGCTAGGGTATCCATGTCATTAATGGCATGAAGATGGTTCTTGATGCATGGAGTCATAGTGATTTCATATGTAAGAACTATATTTTGAACTGCTTGTCAGACCCTATCTACACGGTGTATTGCACCGTAGGCACTGCCAAAGAGTTGTGGGAGAAACTGCAGAAGAAGTATAATGCACAAGATGCAGGTACTAAGAAATTCATCGTTGGGAAATTTCTGAAATTTCAAATGGTGGATAGCAAGACAGTGATGTCCCAAGTCCAGGAATTCTAAATGATTTTACATCACATGGATTTGGAAGGTATGAAGCCAAATTAGCAGTTTTTTATTGCATCACTGATTGAAAAGTTACCTCCTTCGTGGAATGAGTTTATGAGTTACTTAAAACTCAAGACAAAGGAGATGACCTTTGAAGAACTTATTATCAAACTCCAAATTCAGAAAGTTAATAAGAAGGTTTTGCCTAGGGGTAAACAACTCGCTGAGGCAAAGACAAATCTAGCTGAGGCCAAAGGGAACCCAAGCAAGAAACGCAAGTTCCAGAAAGACGACAAGACCTAAGCGGCGGAGAAGTTCAAAGAAAATTGTCACCAATGTGGGAAACCTAGTCACATGATCAAGGACTGTCGCAAAGCTCAAGACTGAGCAACAAGAGAAGGACAAGGCCAAAGGCAAGGCTTAGGCTAACGTCGTCAAAGACAGGCTTCTGGACGACATGATTTAGGAGTTCTCAGCGGTGGTGCTTGAAGCAAACCTTGTTGAGAATCTCATGCAGTGGTGGATGGACACAGGTGCTACAAGACACATCTGTTCCAATAGAGATGCCTTCTCCACTTATACACCAGTTACTAACAAGAAGTTGTTCATGGGTAACAACGCTTCCTCTAACGTGCTGGGGTAGGAAAGGTAGTCCTGAAGATGACTTCTGAAAAGGAGCTCACTCTGAAGGAGGTGATTCATGTTCCTGAGATTAGGAGAAATTTAATTTCAGGTCATTTATTGGTTAATGCTGGTTTTAGGCTAGTATTTGAGTCCAATAAGTTTGTAATCACTAAGAATGGAACCTTTGTGGGAAGAGGCTTCGTCTGTGAAGGTCTCTTCAAGGTTAACGACATGTCTGTAATACGTGCAAGCAATAATATTGAAGCTTCTTCTTACTTGCTTGAGTCATCTAATTTATGGCATCATAGATTAAGACATGTTAACTACAAGTCCATCCAAAGGTTGGTCAAGTTGGAGTTATTGTCGTCTATCGACGTAAACCCTCAACATAAGTGTGAGGTGTGCGTAAAGGCAAAACTCACAAATATTCCTTTTCGATCCGTCGAAAGGAATACCGCTCCTCTAGAACTTATTCACACAGATATATGTGATTTGAAGTTTGCACAAACTAGGAGAGAGAACAAGTACTTTGTGACATTCATTGATGATAACACAAGGTATTGTTATATTTACTTGTTGAAAAGTAAAGATGAAGCCTTTGAATCATTCCGACGTTACAAAGCAGAAGTTGAGAACCAACTAAGTATGCAGATTAAATCCATTCGTAGCGATAGAGGGGGAGAATACGTAGCGCCATTTGAGGAATATTGTGCCCGATAAGGCATTGTTCATCAAACGACTGCTCCATACGCACCTCAGTTGAACGATGTGGCGGAATGTAAGAACCATACATTAAAGGAAATGATGAATGCCTTGCTCATCAATTCCGATATTTCCCAAAACATGTGGGGAGAATCCGTCCTTACCGCTAATACGATTCTTAACAGAGTCCCACATAAGGGTATGGACAAAACTCCATATTAATCATAAAAGGGAAAGAAACCCACCTATAAATATTTAAAGGTGTGGGGTTGTTTGACAAAGGTCGAAGTACTCAAGCCAAAATAGGTCAAGATTGGGCCGAAGACTGTAGATTGCACTTTCATCGGATATGCAAATAACAGTAGTGCTTATCGCTTCTTAGTACATAAGTCAGATATTTCAGATATTCACGGGGGTACAATCATAGAATCAATGAATGCTCAATTCTTTGAAGATACCTTTCCTAGAAAGGAAAAAGACATAACATATCGTAAACGAAGTTATGAACAAAGCTCTCAGGAACAGGGAGTCGTTGACTGCCCGAATTTAGATGGTTCAGATCTAGTGGACTTCAAAGTGGCTGAATATTCGGAATCTAGTGTTCCAGATTCTCATAACTTGGAGACTCCAGAGATGGAACCAAAGAGAAGTAAAAGGGCCATGAAGGATAAATCTTTCGGTCATGACTTTGTAGCTTATATGGTTGATGATGAACCAAGGACAACTGCTAAAGCACTGTCAATTCCAGAGGCACCGCTCTGGAAAGAAGCTATTGAGAGTGAAATAGACTTCATCCTGCATAACCATACTTGGGAGTTGGTTGATCTTCCTCCGGAAAATAAACCGTTGGGTTGTAAATGGATACTCAAATGGAAGTATAAAGTAGATGGGTCTATAGATAAGTACAAGGCCAGGTTGTTAGTCAAGGGCTATCGGTAGAAAGAAAGCCTTGACTATTTTGACACGTACTCCCCGGTGTCTAGGATGACATCCATACGAGTATTCATTGCGATCACAGCATTGCGTGACCTTGAGATACATCAAATGGATGTCCAGACAGCCTTCCTAAATGGTGATTTGGAAGAAGAAATTTATATGGAACAACCCGGGGGGTATGTGGTTCCAAGGCAAGAGAAGAAAGTCTGTCGGCTTGTCAAATCTCTGTATGGGCTGAAATAAGCCACGAAGCAATGTCACAAAAATTTTGATAGTACTCTGCTATCGAAGGGTTTCGCCATTAATGTGTGTGACAAATGTGTCTACGTGAAAGGTAACTCTGACTTATTCGTCATGATATACCTGTACGTAGATGACATGTTGATCACAGGGAGCAATCCTAACTTGATCCTAGAGACTAAGAACATGTTGAAACAATGCTTCGACATGAAGGATATGAGTATCGCAGATGTCATCTTAGGAATAAAAATCTCTAAGACATCTGACAGACTGGTCTTATCTCAGTCTCACTACATCGAGGATGTTTTGAGAAAGTTTTAGATGTTTGACAGTTCGCCTATGAAGTCACCAATGGATAGAAATCAAAAGCTTGATAAAAATTGCGGTGCACCCGTATGCCAAGAGTAATATGCATAGGTGATTGGTAGTTTGATGTACATAACAAACTGCACCTGACCTGATATTGCTTATGCAGTCAACAAGTTGGCTAGGTTTACCCGTAATTCGAGTAATGATCATTAAAAGGCGTTGAATCGGGTACTACAATACCTGAAATACACGCTAACTTACGGATTGCATTACTCGAGATATCCAGCTGTACTAGAGGGGTACAGTGATTTAAACTGGATATTTGATATAGAGAACACCAAGTTCACCAATGGGTATGTATTTACAATTAGTGGTGGAGTTGTATCTTGGAAATCCTCTAAGCAAACTTGCATCGCCCGATCCACGATGGAATCAGAGTTTATCGCTTTAGACAAAACATGAGAAGAAGCTGAGTGGCTTCACGACTTCTTAGAGGATGTTCCTTGTTGGAACAAACCTGTACCTTTTGTAATGATCCACTGCGACAGCCAGTCGACTCTAGGAAGGGCACATAATTCTATGTACAACGACAAGTCTCATCATATTCGACGGAGACATAAGAATGTTAGTCAGCTGATCACCACGTGTATAATATCTATTGATTACATAAAATCAAAGGATAACATAGCAGACCCACTGACAAATGGCTTACCCAAGGATCAAATGTTATGCCTGTCTAGGGGAATGGGCTTAAAACCCAAGCTATAAGGACCAATACAGTGGTAACCCAACCTTACTGACTGGAGATCCCAAGAATTAGATTCAATGGGAAAACTAAGCTGTAAAGGTTCAGTTGAGCGCTTCGGTGGAAGTATGAGCACTTCGGATAGTGATTTCTGTAAAGAAACACCAAATCCAAAGTCGTTCCCACGATAGACTATAAGTTCTATCTGCAGTGTGGGTAAATGTTAAGTTTCCAAAACCTTTAATGATCCTTACCGGTTGAGGTTATGTTTAGGAAAACTTTTAATAGTTCATAATACTTGTAAAATGGGGTATAACATGATACATTGTAGGAGACCACCTATTTAAGTGCGAGGACAGACCGCCTCAAATGAACGCACTTAAGAATCCAAGAAGTGTCCACGGCCACAACGGACAAAATATTATGAAGAACAGAGTAAGGGAAGTTGTTGTGTTGGTACCGTTGACTTGGCTTACACTAAACACTAACGGTTCAAGACATCACGTTCACCGCGCAGTAAGTAAGTCTGATGGTATTAAACTATGGAAGGTTCAAAGAGGAAGCTACCTATCCAGATGGAACATCGATCCGCTGAAAGATTGTTGGGAAAGGCACCATGTGCGTGCGCCAAAATCTCTGCAACACAACAAGGGGGTCGTTAGCTAAGTGTTGGTGCCGCTTTCCTTTTTTTAGCTCTTCTTTGGGTTCCCTATCGATGTGTGTATGCTTGTTCGGATATTGACAGGATCCGAGCTTCCCAAGCTCTATGCTGTTGGGGAACTCTGCAAGGGTCTTACCACCACCTAAAGCTAGCTCCTCCTCCTTCCCCATTAGGATAGGATCCTCCTCGGTCCTTTTTACATAACACTCTCGCCCACGTAGCAAAGAAGTTATCCCCTATCAACGTATATAGTTGAGGGCAAACTGAGGGTTTACCCCGCAGCTTCTGTCCACGAATCCTCTTTCGCTGGAGCGAAGAAACTGGGCTTTGCCCCAGCTACCGCTATCCTTGGGCAACCAAAAGAGCTACCGAAGGAAATGGATGCAGTCTCTCCCTTGGCCTTTGGAGAGGAGAGGGCAGAGAAGAAAACGTATTGAAAATAGAAAGAAGTTGCAGGCGATAAAATAAAGAAGCGTTCTACAGCTTCCCAAGAGGGGATTGTTGGAAATTTACTAATGTGGAATTAAGTATATCCCATTATTTATGACTCAAACAATTAGGGGGGGGGCACGTCGGAAACGTCATTTCCACACACGTGCACACGTAGTGCCAAGTATCGCAAATTTCATTAGTGAAAGAGATATTGGTACATATGTAATACGTTTGAGACATAGAATGATGAAAGGTTATTGGCCAAATGACAAAGTATTCCACGTTGGTAAACGAAGGAAGAAGTGTACGAAGTGTAAGATGAAACGTGTCGGAAAGGGCCGCGTTACAGCCCCGTCGGAGCCAAGGCTCCAGAGCGCCGCGACGCTAATTGGGTCTTCAGTTACTGGAGTTGCGACGCTAATTCACAGAGCCACGGCGCTTCGGAGGCAGAATGCTGCGACGGGAAGTTGGAAAGTTCTGACCTTTGGGCTGGTTTTGGAGCATTGAATCTCCATTACTTGGCACATGAATTCAGCCATTATTTGGCTGAATGTAACCCCTCAATTAAGTGCCATTACATGTCTATTGAAGGCCATTAGTTGACTAGTTGAAGGGTCATATCCTTACACTATAAATTGAGGCCTTTTGCTCAATTGTTCAACACTTAGAAAAATACTTCAGAATTTTCTGACTTCATCTTCTTCCTCTCTAGCAAGTTTACTATACTCAAAGTTCTTCAAGAGTAACACTTGAGTTTCCTTTGCTCAATTGTTAAGTTGTTGTTGTATCTTGGGAGTCTATTGCCCGATAACGTAAAATGAGATATCCGGGGCAATCTTGTCTTAAAGACAGAGTGTCATCACTCGATTCAGCAAATCACACAAGGAGTTTGTTTCATTTTTGATTTCCAGTTTTGTTGTAATCTTTAGATTATCCTTTCTAGCAATTGTAATATTTACTTACTTCTCGTTCCCTGCAATTATTGTATCCCACAGTATTCTCCGGCGAACTCCATTAGTACTTGCTCCATCATTTTGTTTGTTTCTTGTCCGGTCCCTATAGTAAATTTTGATATTCAAAATTGGATTTTGCCAAATTTTGAATTTTCAGCCAGTTTGTGGGTGCTGTGTTTGGTCGGAAAGGCTCCGATGAAACTTTCTACGTTGACATCAAGAAGAAGAGGAGATGCTAGTTAATTTTATTTTTTAGTTTAGACTAATTTTCTTTAAAAGAAAATCATTAAACGACGTGGATCAATTCCGAGGCGAGTGGTGGAATAACACCAACTCTCATCTGATTTGGGCAAAGTAAGATTGAACATAATTGACATAAAGTTGTTTAGAATGGGTAAAGAATTACATGTAAAATTTAGTTGATAAAAGTGAGTTTTCAAAACAAGTTTAGAAATAAAAAAAATGTATTTTCTCTTCAAAAAATAAACAAAGTACTTAATTATCTCTAGCAAGTGATATTAATAACTTGAAAAATAAAACATATAACGTATTACAACGGCTTAAAGAAGATCAACTGCTTATACTAGTCGACACTACTCAGCAATTGTTGCTTGAATTCCTCTAGGGAGTGAAAGTCTCTGCACTCTATAATTTTCAAGGTAGTCATAAATGAAAATATAATAGTATATGTTTAGTGTAACAGCAAAGAATCTTGTACTTTTAAAATGAGTCATGCCAGAATAAAAATAGACAATAATTCATGCACAACGATTTTATGGTAGCTCCAGAAATGAAAATGACAAAATCTCAGTCTTGTTTCATGATTAAAGTTCTCAATATATAAATATAAGTAGGATAGTATTATAATACCGTGTGTGGGAGGGGACAGGCATCAACTTCTGTACAATGCATGTGTTGCTATATAATAAAACTAAAGAAAGAGAAAATATGAAGTTAATCCCAAGGGATGAAATAACGCCTATCACGGCAGTGAAGAAGACTTTGGTCTCTCATATTGCTAAATGGTCCCATAATGTTATGATTTGATTGATTGATTACTGACCACCATACGTATGGGATGGGGTCTACATTAATTTGACCCTTGCTTAGCAATATAATCTTAGGTAAGCTAATTTTTTTTTAATTATATTAGTACATTAAGTGAATATATTCCGTTTGATGAAAATTAATTATATTAGTCAAACTTAATAATCTTTTGTTGCAAATAGGCAACCATTTAAGTTACATACATTAAAGGATGGTTTGGTTTGCAAATATAAGTTATATGGAATTATCATGTGGGGATTATACTATGGAAATTAAATTGTCTAGACTCATTTTTATGAGATGTGATTGCCACCTAACGAGTTACGACGCATTAAGCAAGCCATTGCAATTCAATACCATAATACATCCTCGTGAACTCAAACTTCGTTACATGGCATAAACTAAGCATAGAACCCACGAAACAAATATAGTCAAGGAGCATTTAGCAACGTAGAGTCAGAATATAAGAATCTGGGATGCAGTCCGAAAACCATAGAAGAAAGTAGGGGAAAACAAAATCTACCACCACGAAGATATGTCACTGATGTTAGGCATATTTATACGTGTAATCGCCATATTTTACACATATTTTATCTTGTTTAGAGGACGAATTAAGCTAAATACATCTAACTAATCATTAATCTTGCATTACGAACTAATACATGAGTGTTTGTGGCAATTAGGTACTTTACAAGAAAAATGTGGTGATTCGGACGAAAAATGGAGTTGGACGTGATATGTGTTAGCTGTAAAGAGGAAGAAATGTTGAAAACTTTCAGAAAATCATCTAAGTGCAAAATGGACCATAGGCCATGCTGAGCTCAGCCCAAAGCAAGACGTAGTCATGTTATGACCCTCGCTCAGCAAGGTAGGAGGGCCAAAAGTGAATTGAAGAAATTTGTCGAAGTAAAAAAGGGACAGCCCACCTTGCTGAGCACAAGCCAAAGTGAGGTGCAGTTGTGCTTTAAACCTCGCTCAGCGAGGTAGGGTGACCAAACGTGCACTTGTGCCAGTTTTTAGACCCGTTTTTAATGGGCCTTGGAGGGTTATTTCCCAACACTATAAAAAGACCCTTTGCACGACTTTTACCTAATTTTTGAACGAGGGAGAGCTAGGATCCGTCGTGGAGGCCGGAGATTATTGGGTTTTACCTTTTCTTCTCCTTACTACTAGTTTTTTGTATTTTCTTTGGATGATTCGTTGTTTTTCCTCCATGTCTATGTGGAGCTAAACTTCTCGTTCTAAGGTTGTGGTAAACCATGAATATTGATATTTGATGACTATTTCTTATCTTAATACGAGTTATTGATTTTGATTGTTTATTTAATTATGTGCATAATTGCTTGATTGTTTGGCTACAGTTAAGTTCTATCGACTATCTAATATACATACTTGGGGAAAATGGTGTTAGATTAAAGAAGGGTTAGAGAGGGGCTGATCTGATTATCCCTACAGTTGGGCTAGAATTTGTGGCTAGGATAGGAATATACCTAGATGCCGCATTCAATTAAATATCATGGACAAAATGCATTCTTAACAGGTCAATTCCATAGGTATATATGTGGCGAAGTAGTAATTCGGAAGAATACTATGAGATTAATAATCCAGTTAATTAGCAATCGTCAATAATTTGGATTAAGGAGAAATAGCTTGATAGCTCAATAGGATTAGTGAACCAACCGCAACCCTGAAACATTCATCTCATTGATAATATAAAAACTCGATTTTACTTGGTTGAAGTTCATTGTTTGTTTCCTTTTTATTTTAGTAGTTTATAATAAAAACCTTTGTATCTCATCTCTTGTATAGATAATTAAGATAGTTTGATTTAATAAATAGTTAATCACAAGTCCATGTGGGCTCGACATCTGATTTCTGAAATCACTATATTACTTGTACGACCGCGTATATTTGCGTGTGCGTTTGAGAGCAACAAGTTTTTGTGTCATTGTCGGGGTCTTGGAAATTAACTGTTTATCTATATTAGAATTTTCTTGTTGTCTATTAAAAAATTTAATTTAATTTAATTTAATTTAATTTTTATTTAATATTTTGAGTATTCTTCTTGACATTACATCTTGGAATAAAAATTACTCGAATATTGGTTGTTCTTATTTTGGTGATCCTTGTGTGATATGTGGAGGACCCTACTTGTGGTCACATTGTGATAATATTTCCGAGAACGGATTGTGTGCACCTCTCCAATCCTTTGCATAAAATATTTGTAGTATATGTGGTGGTCAAGATAGACATTGGAATGATTGTTCTAATTCTTATTCCCAATCTTCGAACCCCTATTATGATTCTCCCGTTGTTTGTGATGTTGACAGGAGTAATGAAGTGGAGGATGCGGAAAATGTTGCTCGATTCAGCAATTTTGTAAAACAAATGCTTGAGATGAGCACAATAATAAGAGAGCACTCTATAAAATAATGGAAAGCCATAGGGATTCGTGCCAAACTTGCAGAGATACAAGGTCGAATTGAAACTTGAAATGATCTGCAAGTTACAAGCTTAGCCAATACCCAAGACGAACCTCAAACAGAAGAAGAGAGTGAGTTCCCGCAAGAAAATAACTTTAAAAAAAACTGAGATAGTGGGCCAATCTTGGCTAGAGGAACAAGCTCAACAAATAAAACTTCACAGGTTTCTTCGTAAAGGTCTTACAAACATGGCGATACAATAGATATAAGACAGTGCTGAGCTAAGACAAGAGATAGATCAGTTTGGCTCAGATATCCATGACTTGCAGGCTCAATTAAATAAAAAGGTTGAGGTGTCTAATGTCCAACCACTAATTATTATAGAGACGAGCCAATTTGTGGAGCAGAAAGAGGAATACCAACCATTCTACCAGAACTTTATTGATGATGTTGATGTTGAGGAGGTGTACAAAAGTGAAGGTGTCAAAAATAATATAGTTTTAGAGTTGGGGCGCATTGGACCTTGTCCTAAATATTTGTCTACATTTTGTCTGGTTAGAGATATGGAAATAGAGCTTTTCAAGTCGGTGGAGAAGTGTATTGATGAGGAACAAGAGCCTTACATCCTAAAATTTGCCACATCGAAAAGACAAAATGACATTTCTCACTTAAGGGTCAAGAAGTGTAAGATGCGATATCTATTGCTTGAATCCTTTATTTTCACACCACTGCTCAAAAAGCATGATAGAAAATTTCATGCAAAATTGGAGGCACACTTTATATCCTCAAAGTGGAAGGAAAAATGGTGAAAGTGATGTCGTCGTGCTGCGACATTAAATCAAGTGTTATTGGGAGGCAACCCAATGTGTAAAGGCTTTATTTTATAGTGTCACATTTTGTTTTATTTTTGTTTTGCAGATTAGGGGAAGCTTGAGTACCCAAAGTTGAAAGATGAGGAGCATGTTTGAGTTTAAGTGTGGGGTCATGTCGACCCCTGATGTTGAGGATCATGTTGCTCGCTAGGTCCTAAAGAGTCACATGGAGTATTTCTTACCATTGTTTTAATTTTTTCTCTGCTATCCACGCATTGAGGATGACACATAGTTTCAAGTGTGGGGTGGGAGTACTTCCGATATTTTTTGAGTTCGAGGATGATTATTCCATATGATATTTTTTTTAGTTCTTAGCCTGATATATATATCAGAAAAAATTCAAAAAGATTTTACTTTGTTCCTTCTTTTATTTTTCTTTTATAACTTACTTGTCCCTCATTAACGTCATAGATCATCCACCTCTTGATTTTTATTATGGCCTCGGTTCTTTTCTAAAAGGGGGACCTTTGAACCGGATAATGTATTTTTTGGGATTAATTTTTTTTGTTAGAAGTAGTAAAAGAGGAAGAAGGTAGGAGATGAGAGTCCTTAAAACTAATTGAACGCGAGGTGCTCGGGATTAGGTACACTATTGACAACATGAGTAGATCTCGATATTTTAAAAGTAAAATGGTGCTTAAAAATAATAACTTGTGTCGAAACGCCTAAGCTCTTCTACTTGACTATGGGATGAAAATTGTTGGCTTAAAAATATTTGCATTGAATTCGTGTCATTGTTTGCTAAGTAGAGGGTCAATGTGGATCCATCTTGAACCATGAGTGTGCCATGTGTGGTGAGTGTTTGTGTATATATTCCATGTCTCATATTGATGTCTAGAACTTGCCCGGTGTGTCTAGAAAGTGAAACTTGGTATGTTTAGTTAGGAGATGATATAGGTATTTCCTTGTTAGCCATGAATTTTCACTATCTATTTTCCTACCTGTGATATCCTTTGTTAACCCTTTTTGAGCCTTTAGCCTATTTTCTTTGATAGCCGCATCTTTAGTCATTCCCTTTATTAGTATTGTTTGTAATATTTGATCCCGAACTCCTAAAACACTTTAGAAATTTAACACTTAAAAGAAAATGGAAAGTAAATGTAAAGGAAAGTTAAGATGGGAACTCGAGAAAAATAATGTTGAGGGTGCACTTGTTGAATATGTTGTTAGTAGGAAGCGGAAAAAAAAGAAAGAAAATTTGGTCTACTTGAAAAAGAAGAACAAAAAAATTCTCATTGCTAGTGACGGACGAAAAATAAAGAGAGTGCTTAGTGATAAAGGGGACATAAGGTGGAGTGAAATATAATGATTAAAAAATTTGACAAAACAATGGAAAGTGCATAAGGATGATAAAGTGTGTCTTAAAGTACGTAGGGAGGTTAGTCACTATTTACCCAAATAATTCCTACCCGCCCCCTAGCCGACATGACAACCGTTAAAGTCCTATTTGATCTTGTGCTTAATATGCCTTGTTTAATAGAGTATGACCTTAAGGGCAATCTTATGGTACGTCGTATGCTCATGTGAATTTTTCTTGTGAGAGTGAGAGGAATTCTTTCGATTTATTGCCCTTGTTGTTTAAGTGATTTTTTAAAATTCTTTTGAGACAACTCTCTTTGAGGTGAGGGCACATAATTGGTAAGACATTGATGACATGATTGATTCCTTTGTTACGCTGCAGGATAGTTCTTGCCAAATTCATATAAGAGAGTCAGTTTTAGAGGTTAAGAGGTTTTGAAGCAGTTGTTGGCATGTTTGAAATTGATGTTGAACTTGGTATGATTGCTCATATATGTTTAAATTGTTGTGGTGACCTTATTCTGATACAAACCTATTTAGTTTAGTAACGTCTAGCGAATCATAAGTGAAGTTTGGTGTGTGTGTTTGTTCGAGGACGAACAAAGGTTTAAGTGTGGGGTGGTGATGTTAGACGTATTTATACGTCTAATCATCGTATTTTACCCATATTTTATCTTGTTTAGAGTATGAATTAAGTTAAATACACGTAACTAATTATTAATCTTTCATTACGAACTAATACGTGGGTGATTTTGGCAATTAGGCACTTTACGAGGAAAATATGGTGATTCAGACGAAAAATGGAGTTGGACGCGATATGTGTTAGCTATGAATAGGAACAACTATGGAAAACTTTCAGAAAATCATCTAAGTGCAAAATGGACCATAGACCATGTTGAGCTCCGTCCAAAGTAAAACACAGTCATGCTATGACACTCGCTCAGCAAGGTAGGAGTGCCAAAAGTGAATTGAAGAAATTTGTCTAAGTAAAAAAAGGACAGCCCACCTTGTTGAGCACATGACAAAGAGAGGTGTAGTTGTGCTTTGGACCTCGCTCAGCGAGGTAGGCTGACCAAACGTGCACTTGTGCCAATTTTTAGACCCATTTTTGATAGGCCTTGGAGGGTTATTTTCCAACACTATAAAAAGACCCTTTGCATAATTTTTGAACGAGGGAGAGCTATGAGCTACTGTGGAGGCCGACGATTATTGAGTTTTACCTTTTCTTCTCCTTACTACTAGTTTTTTGTATTTTCTTTGGATGATTCATTATTTTTCTTCCATGTCTTTGTGAAGCTAAACTTCTCGTTCTAGGTATTGACACCTAATTTTTACCCTTTAATAATTTTATTTAATTATTAAAGGTTACCGGGTCACAGATGTAGTGAGATATACTTTTCACAAAGCAAATATAATTTTATTAAATTATTCCGGAAGCATTTTGTTATTTAATTTGATAAAATATCACTTGGTATATTGTAGATCATATCCTAATTTTACGTTTGATCATTAATTGTGATTTTATAATTTTAACAGAAAATTCTAAATGTAGTTATCTCAAAATAATTTTCAAAATTAAAGGATTAATGCTCCATTTCGTTAAATTCAGGAAAATATTAATTAAATGTGATAATGGAATTATCTCAATTTTAAATCATGTTTTAGAATTTAAAAAGTCTTTGCATGACTTAAATTTCCTAAATCCTGATCAATGTCAAATTTAGACTCAAAACGAAGCTTTAAATTTACTCAGGTTTTTATGAAATTTTTAGTCAATTGTTAATTTAAAAAGTGGCCACATTTCCAAAGCTTGGTGTCCTATTCTCTTTTAAAATTCGACCAAGCCCAGGCATAGAGGCCGAAACATGGCCCAAGCCCACCATCTGGACGTAAGTTCAGATGAAGCAAAGGCCTTTTGGCCATTTTCCTTTTCTCCAATTGACGAACCCTAGCCGTTGCTTGTCCTCTTCATCTCGACGCCAAAAATGGCACGCTGCAGCTGTACAATGCTTTACGCTCAGTTTGGTTCGCCTATTTCGGGCAAAGGCATTAAATGCTCTTGGATTTATCCCACCATACCCCCTTTCCCGACCCCAGGTGAGGTTGCCGTCTACTTACCTTTTCAGTGAGCATTTATTTCTCCTTTATCTCATTACAATTTCAAATTATGCATTCTTATTGGTTGAGAATCGGATGGGAGAGAAAATTCCCCTCAAATTTGAGTTCTCCCATATCGACCTTATGTGCTCTGTTAGGATTTCTATTCTTCCTATAAATACAGATCCTTTGTCAATAATAGAACGGTTCCAAAAACTTGATTTAGTCATTCACATTGATTGAAAACCAATTTTGAGTTTTGAATCGGTTAATTAATCTAAGTTGCGATCCAATCTCTTTGGTGGAACCCAGAGCTGATTAATTTACCTTCAGTTTCTAAAACCTTTATTTTTGTGTGTGATTTACGAGTTTGAGGTGTGGAGAAGGAAGAACAAGCCACCTTCGACTTTTCGGCTGCGTAAACTTATTTCCTTTTAATTTTTGCCATTCAATTTACACTATGTGGTCTGTATGATATGATTATGTGCTTGTTAAATGTGTTTAGTTTAATTTAGTTGTTATTTAGGTCTGTTAAACTAGTTTAAATCATGTTTAGTTGATATTATTTGTTGTTTGAACCTGTTAGATTAATATGTAGCATATTTAGTTAGATTAAATTAGCTTATGTTCGTCAAAGTTTAGTGTTAAGCATGTTTATGAGAGGTTAATAGCTATTTATGCTAATTGGACTCATTGTTGAGTATGTATAATTAAGAGTTTGTTTAGGATTATTAGGCTAATGCTCAGCTTGTCTTAGTTAAACTATGCGTTTGATGTCTATTACCATGGCTGTTTGTGTTCACTATGGTGATATCCAATGTGTTTTATTGATTATAATCACTGTTAAGATATATTAGGAAGGTTATTTTCATGTTAAGTTATTTATTGTGTTAGATTAAGACAGTTTAAACATGTGAAGATCCTTAAAGTTGTAGAATTTGTAAGTAGGTTGCTCATAGTCTAGTTTATGTGTTTAGGTGGATTTATTCACTATTTGTTGACTGTTGTGTGTGATTAAGTTAATAAAATGATTTTCATGTTAGTTTATGGACCTGTTTGATCACATGTATACTGTTTTAGTTAATCTAATACTCAGTCTTGTTGGTTTTAGGAGATGCTGATTATGTGTGAACTGTTTAGGTGATGTTAGGATGATTTAGATGTTCATTTTAAAGTTTGTTAGGCAGTTTGTGGTAGCTTGGCTCATGTTCTGTTAAAAAATACATCTGTTAGGCTAGGATAAGTCTAGTATAAGAGCTGCATCTATCTTAATATTTCATTACGCTTGCCTGCCTATGCCTTTGTGTCAATTATTAGCCATTTTAAGTTTAGTGTAAGCATGATATGACCTTTTAAAGTTAGCCTAGATGTATTACATGAATCATGTGGTTTGTGTGCATATTTGACATTTATGTTAAGTTTAGAATTTATGTTATGTTCATCTTGAATCATGAAGTGGCTACATACTGAATCTGCTCACCTTATGACCCTAAGTTATTGTTTAAGCTAGTGTAGTCATATGTGTAACATATAAAGCCATTTGTGTGCATTTTATCTCATGTATGCTATTCTAATACTATGAATAATTATGCCATATCTGTACTCATGTTGAATCTGGTAGGACTAAAACACCTAGTGGAATATTGAGTTAAAAGAGAGGCTTTGAAGCTCTGTCTTTGTGTATTATGGTGTTGGATGTCTATTTTATCTTGCATATATTTGGATTGATCACATGATAATCTAGGATTGATATGCCTATCTGCTGATACTTATGCTAAATGCTTTAATGTGTGCCTATTTGCCTATTGAATGTTAAATTACATCATGTCTGTCGATCTAAAAGGGCCTGCTTACTTAGCCTTAGGTCTCATGTTTGGTGTATCCTATTTCATATGTGCCCACTTGAACATCTTTGTATACTTGCTGAAATATAGGCTTGTCATGAGTAGGAAGTGGTTGCTTACACTAGTGGGTTAGTCCTTATGCTATGTATTTTAAGCCAATGTCTGTTGTGTTACCTAGTATGTCACAGGTCCCTGTCTAACATTCCAGTTTAGAACCTCGCATATAGGGTTACCTCTTAGTATTTCTATGTGATCCCAAGGGGTTCACATGACCATACTTGCATATCTGGGATGAAGGATTGGGGTTTGGTTCTCTGGTAGTGTGCTCATCAATCCTCATGTCTGCATTAAGTTGATCTTCTGCTATATATGTGTGAATCCATGTGTACTGGGAGGAGGATAGCTTACATATGCCAGTATTGTGCATAAGATCACAGTTTCTTGTTTAGGATTGATAGAATTGAATAAACATGTTCATGGCATCTAATTATCAAAAGGCATGTATTTTGGTGGTTTTAAGGTCAAAATTGCTAGAATTAGGTAGAAGTGTATAATTCAGATGTGTCTTCATGTTGTGTGGATCCTCTTGATTTGAAGGTCTATCAGGATGTATAGGTGCATACAGGTCTTGCTTGCTCCTATTCACATGTAATACCTTTTCTCCAAGGTATACACATGATCTACATAAGGATATACAGACTATTATGATGTATATCCAGTATATGAGGTGTATATGGCTGGTATATTTTTTGTGTGGTATTTGGATACCTCAGCTTATGTGCTTCTTGGGCCTAGCCCACTGTCTGCTGCTCCTTCTTTGTCTTATTCATTGATTGGTTGGTTGGTTTGGGCCGATTAGAATGTTTATGATTAATTTCATTGTCATGGGCTGTTTATGTGCTTTAATTTTCATTTATACATGATAATGCTGGTTACTTCTAACTTGGGCCTTTGTTTGTTCCTTCCTTCTCCTCTTGTTGCATTACGCTGAGACGAGCCCTTACTGGGCCTATTATCTTCCTTCAACAAAGTCGAGTGCCCAACATATGATTGAGCCGGTTGGGCTGAGGCCCAATCCAATATATTATGATTAAGATGAATACAATGGAACCTAATATTTGCACGAAGGCCCAACTATGGGTAAAACATTGTCAACTGGTGGGCTTCGGTAGGCCCACCAGCCTGAACTCCCTCTTTCATTTCATTTTTTGTATATGTATGTATTCCGTGTAATAAACATACTTCAAGTATTGAAACTTATTTATGGTTGGGATCTAGGATAGACAAACTATGCGTATATCGTTTAGCTTATATCACCTAAAAATCATTTTTAAAACACTTGTGTAAATCTGGAAAATAACTGAAATAGCGGACTGATTCAGAAAATAAAGAAACTGTTTTGGTTAAAAATGGATTATTTTAGACATTTGAAATTGGAAGTGAAGACTGATTTTTGACCAAGTGTAAACTGATTTTAGACTTTAAAGTTCAAATTGGGCTGATGATTTAAAGGACCCAAATGTTGGGCGTGAGTTGTTACACCCCATACTTTTGACATCAATTGCATTGCTAGTTAGCTAACGTAAGCCCGGAGAAGTTAAGATCCCTCTAAAAGGTGAAGAGAGGTTCATTGGATTGTTAAGTAGATCGTAATAGCCCGTACTTTTGGGATAAGGCAAGGAGTGTGTAATATGATAAGAAGATATAGTTAAGAGTTGTATGATAAGCCTTGAGCTCAAAAAAGTTGTAAATCAAAAGTTAGCAAAAGTCACGGCAAGTTAAGCTAAAAAGTTCAGTGAAATTTGGGTTAGATGGCATAGTCTATTTCTCTTAATCTACTAAAAATTATGGGGTGATAAACCCATATAATTTAAGGTCTACTAGTCTAGTTTTCAATGCAACACATCGTTCGTCGATACGACATCGGAGTTGAAAGATATTCGTGTTTTCATCGGACTGTACAACTGCGAGGTGGTATCTCGCCATGGGCTTCACCCAGAGAGCCAAAAGTGAGGCGGTGGACTTTAATTTAAGTCCCTAACTCGACCAACCTCTCATTCTTTCACCAACTTCAACCCTAAGCAACCTCCTAAGCTCTCTCAAGGTTCTCCAATGGTTTGTTAACCATCCAAGCCGATTTCGGAAGTAATCAACGACAATCTTTCATGGGCAAGTTCGTGGTGATAGTCTACCACTTCTCTTCTCTCTTGGTGTTTCCATGGAGTTTATAGTTGTTGGAGTTTAAGGTGTGCTAGAGGATGATTTTTATCTTTAAGGTGAGTCCTACCTTCTCCTTGATTTGTTGAGGTTTCTACAAGTTGTATTAGTGAATTTTGTTAAGATCTTGTAGCTCAATTTTTGAAGGAACTTAGACTTGTGTGTATTGATATAGAGGTGCTCAATTGGAGCTAGTTATTGATGTTGAATTTTTGGATATTGGTATTTATTGCATAAGGTAAATAAGGAAGTCGAGTAGAGTTGAAAAAGTTATCTTATTGATTGAGCCATCTTTGTTAAACACTATGGAATTTCTATGCATGTGAAGTGTTCGACGAAATGTATAAATGAAATGACTTATAGTTTATTGAGTTTCTATTGATCATAATAATTCATATAATGTATATTATCATTTATAGAGCATTTGAGAGATCGCGAGCTATCGACAAAGGTATGTAAGGCTACCCCATTTCTTTCAAAAGCATGAAATTCAAAGAGTTACGCTTTAAAAAAGAAACGTCAAAGCTTTATTCTATTTTATATTGAAATCTCTTGTCGAGAAACATTCATTGATTATCCTTATTTTCATAATCCTTGTTGTTGGTTACTGGTTTATCTTATTGTAATTCTTCGAAAAGAAGCATTCTAACGAGGTAACTTTCAAGTTGACTAAAAGTCGTTCCAAGAGTAAAGTCAAAGAGTTTGTAAGTTTCAAAAGAGGCTAAAGTGTCATTTTTATCATAGTATGTTGTTCACACCATCGATTTCCATTGGTGTTGATATATTTGTCATTGACATTTGATATCATACATACATATACATATATTGGACCGGGTTGCACGTTCCGCAACATATACATATTGGATCGGGTTGCACGTTCCGCAACATATACATATATTAGATCGGGTTGCACATTTTGCAACATTTACATATATTGGATCGGGTTACACGTTACGTAATATATACATATAATGGATCGGGTTGCGCATTTTGCAACACATGCATAAATAGGCGTGTACATTGCATTTCATATCCATACATACACCTTTGAGTATACCTAAGGGAAGTGACATGTTATACACCTCACACTATAAGACAATTGTAGTTTATATAGTAAAGGCCTATCCAGACAGGTTGTATTTGAATTTCAGAGTTTCATTATTCGCCTCATAGGGCATCCAAGTTGTTTATGCTTTCATTTACAGATTCATATTGTTATTCATGCTTTACATGCTCAGTACATTATTTCGTACTGACGCCCTTTTTGTCGGAGGCACTGTGTATTCGTGTCGTAGGTTCTGATAGAGACTCTACTAGGCCACTACTGTAGGAGCTGTCGAGTTCAGCCGTCAGTAAGTAAGCTTCGTCTTTTTCGGAGCTTCCTGGTCATATATGGAGTATATTTCGCAGGGTTATGTGCAGTATAGGTAGGTCGGGGCCCTGTCCTGGCCATATGTCACTTCAGTTACTCGTAGAGGTTCACATGCTTGTTTTAGTATGTATAGTGTTGATGTATAGCCTTGTCGGCTCATTTGTCTTTTCTTGAACCAGGTTGTGACCTTGTTGGTCCTGTTGTGTATATATGTTGGGTTAATCCCTCTTGTTCAGTGTTGTTGCAGTTATTTATTCCGGTACGACCTTATTGGCCAGAAGTTCTACTCTCATAGTGGTATGCTCGGGCCAGTAGGGCATCGAGTGCCGGCCACACCCCCTAGTTTGGGGTGTGACATGAGTGACATTTACAAATTGATTGCTGAACTGAAATTAGGCCTAAAGATGAACATTTTTGTTTAGATTATAGTCCGGACTAAGCCCAATAGGATTAGTATTTCGGAGATAAAAGTTATCTTGGACTTGAGTTTAGTTAAATGTTTTAAAAGTATAATATAGTTTCCCTTGGGCAATATATCATGCTAAAAGAATAAAAAGAAAATCATTTTTACTATCTCCTTTCAAAAACTATACTTGTCTTTTTCAAATGAAACTATACCACTTTTGAAACCTGCAAAAGATTTAAAACAAAAAATGCAAGTGTAATAATGATCAATATAGTTAACCTAAATGTGGAGTCCTACTCGAACTCGCATTTGAGTGTTTTTAGTCCGAAAACTAAATTGATTAAACATCTCGTGCATACTACTTTCGGCGGAAGATTTTCACTTTTTAAAAAAAAAAATAAAACTTTGAGTTTTTGGATACATGTAATGAAAAATTATGTTGCGGATTTTAAACCTTAAGCAATTTTATCACTTTTAAAAATATGCTACAGAACCCGTAGGTCAACCATATTCTGTGGATCCTTAATACTGGGGTGCTAATACCTTTTCCGGGGGTCACCAGAACCCTTACCTTGACTCTAGTTTAGATAGAATTTTTCAAAGGAATTTGAATAAACCCTTTCACAATGGTTTTCCTAATTTACCTATAAATTAGGTGACGACTCTAAAATACATTATCCAATTTAGAGCACCATCCAAACTCTTAGTAGTTCTTTATGCGCTAACCCGTATAAAAAAGCAAACTGTAACACTAAGGTTGTGGTAAACCATGAATATTGATGTTTGATGACTATTTTTTTTTTATCTTAATACGAGTTATTGATTTTGATTGTTTCTTTAATTCTGTGCATAATTTCTTGATTGTTTGGCCAACATTTATGTTCTATCGACTATCTACTATACATACTTAGGAAAATATTGTTAGAATAGAGAAGAGTTAGAGAGGGCGTGATCTGATTATCTCTACAGTTGGGTTATGATTTGTGGCTAGGATAGGAATATACCTAGACGTTGCATTCAATTAAATATCATGAACGAATCATGTTCTTAACAGGTCAATTCCATAAGAATATTGGCGGCGAACTATTCTGAATCGGCGAGTAGTGATTCTGGAGAATACTATGAGATTAATAATCTAGTTAATTAGCAATCGTTGATAATTTGGATTAAGGAGAAATAGTTTGATAGCTCAATAGGATTGGTTAACCAACCACAACCCTATAACATTCATCTCATTGATAATATAAAACCCCATTTTTTTTGGTTGAAGTTCATTGTTTGTTTCCTTTTTATTTTAGTAGTTTATAATTAAAACCTTCGTATCTCATCTCTTGTATAGACAATTAAGATAGTTTGATTTAATAAATAGTTAATCACAAATCCATATGGGTTCGACATTCGATTTCTAAAATCACTATATTTTACTTGTGCGACCGCGTATACTTGCATGTGCGTTTGGGAGTAACAATCACTGCAAAAAATAAAATCTGGAATTAGCTATGAAGTATGTCGCTAACTTATCATTGAGTATTTCATAGCTAATACGATGTTTTGATAAGCCATCATTAAATAGGGTTAGAAATGGTCTTTTACAGTTAGTTTAATTACATAACTTGTTCATTGCTAATCTCTGTTTTCTCTTGTAGTAAGTGGTTGACTCAGGTTGACTAGAATAAGC
The DNA here is from genome assembly GCA_029783415.1 of Anisodus acutangulus. Classification (NCBI taxonomy): domain Eukaryota; kingdom Viridiplantae; phylum Streptophyta; class Magnoliopsida; order Solanales; family Solanaceae; genus Anisodus; species Anisodus acutangulus. The sequence goes on from CM056495.1 coordinate 54,582,557, forward strand.
TAATGCCCTAAACAAGATCAAATTGGTCCAGCTACAATACTAGTATAAGGATTTGGATGGACAATACTAGTATAAGGATTTGCTCCTCGTATTCAAATAGTGAGGGAAGCATTTGACTTGGGTATTCTTCTGCTTTACCTTGTTGTGCAATTTGGTATTTGCTTGTTTCTTCCCAACAAAGTGGTATCAGAGCTTGTAGTTGTATTTGATTGTATTGATTGTCTATTTGAATGATGGAGATAAATATGAGAAAGATGGTTTATTTAAATGGTAGTAATTACCATATTTGGAAAGACAAGATGAAAGATCTTTTATTTTTCAAGAAAATACATTTACCTATGTTTGCTTCTAACAAGCCCGAGTTTATAAATGATGAAGATTGGAAATTTGGACTCCTACATGTTTGTGGTTATATCACAAAATGGGTTGAAGATAATGTACGTAATCATATTGTGAATGAGACACATGCTAGAAATTTATGGGATAAAGTTGAGATACTTTATGCTTTGAAGACTGACAATAACAAGTTGTTCCTGCTTAAACAATTGATGAATATCATATACAAAGAGGGCAATCCTATTTCTGATCATATTAATCATTTTCAGGGTGTCCTTGACTAGCTATCTAGAATGAGTGTCATGTTTGATAAGAAAATACAGGAACTTTGGCTTCTTAATACTCTGCCAGACTATTGGGAAATTCTTCGGGTTTCTTTGACTAATTATGCTCCTAATGGCATTGTAACTATGGAATATACTAAGAGTGGTGTTTTGAATGAAGAGATGAGAAGAAGATCTCAAGTTTCGTCTTCTTCAGCTTCACACTCCGATGTTTTGGTTACTAAAGATAGGGGGAGAAGTAACTTCAGAGGTCAGAATGACAGAGACAAAAGTAGAAGCAAGTCAAGATCCAGGTACAAAAATGTTACATGTCACTATTGTCACAAGGAAGGGCATGCCAAGAAATACTGCTACAGGTTTAAGAGAGATAAGAAACATCAAAAGAAGGGTGATGATAATGAAAATCGTGTTGCTATTGTTGCTGAAAATGATCTTTTTGTTGATTGTGGTAAAAATGATATCAATCTTATTTGTGATGAGTCTACCTAGTTTGTGGATTCAGGTGCCAATTCTCATATCACGCCAAAGAAGGAATTATTTTCTTCTTATACTCCAGGTAATTTTGGAAAGTTAACAAATGGGCAATGATAGTGAGGTTGAGGTATTTGGCATTGGTACAGTTTGCTTAAAAACTAAGAATGGTTCGAAGTTAGTTCTTAACAATGTTAAGCATGCTCTAGATGTTCGTTTGAATTTAATTTCTATAGGAAAGCTTGATGATGAGAGTTAATATCAAACCCTTGGTGGTGTCTAGTGGAAGCTTTTTAGAGGTTCGATGGTTGTGGCTTGAGGTTACAAGATATCTGACTTGTACTTATTTCAGGGCTCCATTTGTAGCGGCTTGGTAAATTTAGTGAAGAATGATACTTCATTAGAGTTATGGCATAGAACGTTGAGTCATATGAGCGAGAAGGGGATTGATAGTTTGACTAAGAAGAATTTAATTTCTGGCGTGAAACAAACAAAGTTAAAGAGATGTGTTCATTTCTTAGTCAGAAAATAGAAAAGAGTCTCTTTTCAGAGTCATTCACCTTCAAGAAAGCTTTATTTGCTGGAGTTGGTACATTCTGATTTGTGTGGTCCTTTAAAAGGAAGGTCTCATGGTGGTGCACTTTACTTTGTCACTTTTATTGATGATCATTCTCACAAACTCTAGGTATTTCCTTTGAAGTCCACAGATCAAGTACTTGATGTGTTCAAGACTTTTCAAGCCTTGGTTGATAGACAGATATGGAAGAAACTAAAATGCATCCGCTGAGACAATGGTTGTGAATATATTGGTCCTTTTGATAATTATTGTAGAGAGCAGGGTATTCGGCATTAGAAAACTCCTTTAAAGACTCCTCATTTAAATGGTTTAGCATAGAGGATGAATAAAATTCTAGTTGAGAGGGTTAGATGTTTGCTTTCAGATGCTAAGTTGCCAGATTCATTTTGGGCAGAAGCACTTAATACTACTGCTTATGTTATCAATTTATCTCCTACTGTTGCTTTGGATGGTGATGTCCCTGACAAAGTTTAGTTCGGTAAGGAATGCCTCTTATGCTCATTTGAGAATTTTCGGGTGTAAGACATTTGTGCATGTTCCTAAGGATGAGAGGTCAAAGCTGGAAGTTAAAACTAGGCAGTGTATCTTCATTGGTTGTGGTCAAGACAAATTTGGTTATCGTTTGTATGATCCAGTTGAGAAGAAAATTGTTAGAAGCCATGATGTTGTGTTCTTTGAAGATCAGAGAATTGAAGATTTTGACAAAGCTGAGAAGGTTGATTCTCAGAGCAGTGATAGCTTAGTTGGTGTTGATCCAGTTCATGTGACTATTGCACCTAAAGAAAATCTTCACAATAATGAATATCAAGTTGATAATGAAGATGGTGATCATGTTCAGAATGACCAACATGTTGTTGTTGATGCTCAAGTGCAAGATGATGTGGTTGGCCAGTCCTAACAAACATGGAAAACTAAACAAGCTGTAAAACACATACAATATATACACGCCAATTGATGCTAAGTTGGCAGCTAGCCTCAACTAGGTCTCAATCTGTCTTTAAGACACTTGCTCACCTAATAGTGATAACATATGCATTAATTTGGTCTAAATCACCTTCTTAATTTTAATTTATAATCGTTAATATATTCAGCTAATAATTAGAAAAAAAATTCTTAAACGACTCTATTATTAATTAATACAGCAACCGAATACATGTACATGCATGGAACTTCACAACCATGGTCTGGTTGTGAAAGGAAACACACAGAAAAATAGACAGAAGCCAATTTTTTTTTTAATTTTCATTTATTGCTTCATTTAATGGCTTTTCACCATACATGAGCTCCAGTTAACACCTTCAACTGATCTTGAATCAGTCCCTTCCACCCATTGTTCTGCCAAGATTCTATCCAATTCACTTGGCCTGCATGGTATTGTAAGTGCACCTTCATGATCAAAACCATATTCTTCAGCAGCTTGTTCTAATAGCCTCAAGAATGAAGGGTGTGTTAAGGAACTCAATGGAACTATAAATCTCTTTAGCTCATCATCGTCCATAGCCAAAACGGCGAAATGTCCTTCCTTCACGTCCTCCGGCACGTTGATCGAGTCATTTTCGAGCTCATCGAGTTCCGTTGCCTGTAACTTCTTCCCTAATAGAAGACTCTTTTGTAGCTTTTTCACCATTATTCTCAAATTTACTATCCCATTCTTCTTCTTGCCAATTGTTCTAGCCTTTGCCATTATCGCAAAAATTTAAACAAAATATACTTTTTTTCTTGGTTTGAAGCTAGGGTTTATTTTGGTTTTTTGTAGGGTTACTTTGGATACCTTTTCTAAGCATGTTACCTAGATTATATATAGTGTGAGGGTAGGAAGCCGCGTGAGAAATAAGTTGGACTGACTTTGGTGTATGTTTGAGCAGACAAAAGCATGTGAATGAAGTTTCAATTCACGTATGAAACGTCCCGTTTAGCTAGTCATATCTGCCTCCCCTCCCTCTTGGTTGAGCCTGTCACACATGACTTGTCAAGTGTGGTTAATCGGCTGACGTGGTTTGCAGGCTATTGCGTCAGTCCGGGGTTTACCCTGTGCACACTCGACAGAATAGCGGCTGCGGATTCCTTCGTCAAAAAAAAAAAATATCTGCCTCCCCTCAAATGAAATACTATAGACATAACTATTTAGCTCTAACAGTTACGTAATTTCTCTGTTAGAAAACATAATTTTGTGACTATCATAATTGCGCGAGCATTTATAAAATTTACCCCTATCTATAATATTCGCATTCACTCAATACCGGCACCAATTAAATTGTTTTGCTAGGCTGTACGTGCGTAAAAAGTTGTTTAAAATATTTTAATATACATGAAATATTCTTGAAATAATTTCTATCGTTAATCCGTAACCAATAGACTAATTACTCATATATTTAATATACCCTTATATAAAAACATAAAAAGTTAAGGCGAGAAAAGACTGTTTTTGAGATAAACATGTTAAATTCTAAGTGATTTAAATCCCTTTTAGAAAAAGGTCACCTGAAGATTGTTTCAATAAAGATGAAAAAAATCATGTATGGGCAAGCCAAGCACAAATGTGATTTACGTTGCAAAGCATAAGAATCACATTTAAACCCCAGATGCAATTCTTAGCATTGTAAATGTGTTTGGAGCAAACGTATCATAAACACATTGACAAACTTTTTATTTAAAACGAATATTATGGAATGAACTCTACCTGCTGTTGCTTAAACTACGGACCTAAATTATATTATATACTATATTGATAGTGTATACTTTTTTGTTATTACCATCCAATGCAATTCAATCAGTTATAGCATGTTATATCGCTATTTTCTAGTTTATCATGTCATTTTACTTGCTATGGAAAAATACATGTGATACATGACTGTTAGTTTAATCTAGATGCATAGAACATTAATATTCGAGAACCATAAATGCGCATGCAGGGCTTGTAATTACAAATTAGTGGCACGCAAAATATTGAACGAGACTATCAAACAACCATGTTTTAATGTCGGAATTTGTGACCTCTCTTTAAATCTTGCCCCACATGTATGAAATGACGTTTCATTGAAATGTACGATCAAAAGCGAAAATAATTAAACTAGCTCAAAAGTTGCTGAGATCTAGAACCCTCTTCTTGAGTTCTAGATAACTCTCCTTTATCCTACTCACATCCTTGCTAAAATTAAATTCCATGTACCCATGTCAGATATTTGTTGGTAGACTACGGGTTTCGTATGTTTTTGAAAGATTAATGGTGATAATGTAACGCTATGTCTTGATGATTTGACAAATATGTACGAGAAACCAGTTTGGTCTTTAGAGGGATCTGTTCCGTTGATGCAAGTCAACTTTACAGTTGTAAACCTACTGACAACAGTGGCAGTGTCGCAACACTGCTGCAGAGTTGCTGCGACCTTTTCAGTGGTCCAAGGTTTAAGATTTTGTCACTTCCTTCACCTCTCATATATATATATATATATATATATATATATATATATATATATATATATATATATATATATATATATATATATATACAATATGTTAAGGAGTGAAAACATAATCTTGCGAATCCAAATTATTCACACTTTCATCTGCACACCGTCGTGTTCATCAGAGCTCCAGTCAAGACCAAAGCTTCAACAAACTGAAGGACTAGTTCTCTCACCAATGAAGATGTCTAAGTCCTAGGTTCGTTGAGTCTTTGTTTCTTTGTTCTTTAACTTGTAAACCTACTCTTCTTATAAGAAGTTGTTTGTAGGTCGTTTGTTTTCTCAAGACTTTGAGCTGTTACTTGGCTAGAGTTAGTCAATGTGTGTCTTTGTAATAGAGGTATTGTAGAGAGCTTGCAATAGAGTTATTGTAAGGGTGATGGATTAAGAGTTTAATTCCTATGTTGCAAGAGGTTGTAATCTAAATATTGCTCAGTTTTAGTTAAGTTTTGGAAAAATTCTACTAGGGTAGGTCGTGGTTTTACTCCCTTGAATAAGGTTGTTTGCATGTTAACATCCTGTGTTATTTACTTATTGCTTTAGCTAAGGGAATAATTAGAGAACCCGGTTCTCTACACTATTTGTTGGACTCGTATAATATATCAATTGGTATCAGAGCATATTCTTTCTATAATGTTAACATCTAGAAAAGATCTTTCTCATGGCTGCTCCACCAAACTTGAAAGAAGGATAATCTACATGAAGACCACCAAGATTCGGTGGAAAATATTATGGATGATGGAAGACAAGAATGCACGATTTTATCATGACAGAGGATTCTGTGTTATGGGACATTGTTTGTGATGGTCCTCATGTTCCCATGAACACAGATCTAGAAGGTGTTCCAATGAATGAAAAGTCAAGAAAGGAGTACAATGATGCTGGTAGAAAGGCAGTGGAGAAGAACTTCAATGCAAAGAAAATCCTTGTCTGTGGAATCAAACTAGATGAGTACAATCATATTTCAGCATGTCTATCTGCAAAAGAGATCTAGGAAGCTCTTCAAATTGCTCATGAAGAAACAAGTCAAGTGAAGCAGTCCAAAATAGACATGCTCACTACCGAATCTGGACTCATTAAGATAAAAGAGGGTGAGTCCATTCTGGACATGCACACCAGGTTCACTTCCATAATCAAAGAACTCCATTCTCTTGGTGAAATCATTAAAATCAAAGGCTCATTCGCAAGCTTCTGAGTGTCCTACCCACTTCCTGAGAAAGTAAAGTAAATGTTATCTCAAAAGCTAAAGACTTGCAAAAGATAATTATTGATGAGCTTATTGGAAATTTCAAAACTTATGAGTTGAAAAGACAAAAGATGATGAAATGAGAGAGCCAAAGAAAAAAAAGAGCCTAATTCTCAAGACTGCTAAGAGTGAATCAAGTGGTGATGAGTCAGACATGGCTTACCTCACTCGAAGATTTCAGAAGATGGTTCAGAAAAATGATGGGTTCCCTAAGGAAATGAAGCACAAGCAAAAATCTCAGAGGAAATGAATATTGTCACAAGTGTGGAAAGCCTAGAAATTTTATCAAAGAATGTCCTCTTCACAAGAAGGACTATTACAAGAACAATTTAGAAAAAGCAGCAAAGAGGAACCAGGTTCATGACAAATTGAAAAGAAGAGATGCAGTTGACAATATGGTGAAGCACGCTCTGGAAGCTTGGGGAGATTCCTCTAGTGAATCTGAAGACGAACATCATCAAAAATACATATCCATGATGGCCATTAATGATGGATCTTCAACATATGATTCAAAATTTGCACTTATGATCAAGTCTGATGTTGAAGATGAAAATGAGAAAGGTGAGGTAAATTTTATTGATGTTCAGAAAAACATGAAAAATTACTCTAAAAAAAGTTGATGTCACTAGCAAATGTGTTAATTGATGCTTATCATAGTCTCATAAAGGAGAATGATGTTCTGACTGAAGAATTTAGTGAAACAGAACAAGAAAAGGATGACATGGCTGATAAGATCATAAAATTGAAGGAACAAATTAAGGATGTGTCTAGAGAAAATTACCTGTTAAAAAGTCAATTTAAAATATGGATGGACACTCCTTCTAAAGGAAAGAATGTAGGCAGTGAAATTCAATTTGAGCTTGAAAGTGAGCTCAAAAAGGTCAAAATAAATCTTACTGATGAACTTGAAAATAGTAGGCAACTTCAAAAAGATCTGAATAGGGTGAAAATGATCTTGACAAGTCAGTTCGCTAGTCCTGGTCCTCTGAGGTGATTACATATGTGTACAAGAGTAACACGAGTGGTCCTCTGAGGTTATTGCATCATGTTGGTTACGTAATCTTTTCTTAGAACTTCATTGCCCCATTCAGAAAGCGACCTTGGTTTATTGTAATAATATTAATGCCGTCTATCTTTCTGGTAATTCTGTTCAACATCGACGCACTAAACATATTGATATGGATATCCACTTCGTTCGAGAAAAGGTAGCTCGTGGACAAGTATGCGTCTCACATTTCCCTTCTAGGTACCAAAATGCAGACATCTTTACTAAGAGTCTTCCCTCAGTTCTGTTTGAAGATTTTAGGGACAGTCTTAGCGTACAATGACCGCCCGCTATGACTGCGGGGGTGTGAAAGTATACTGTGATATACACGGTATATACAATGCCTTGTGTATACCGTGTATATCACGGAAACACAAAACTGTTTGGGCAAAATAGTCCATGATATACATGTCAAGTATATCACGGTTTGGAGCTCTATTTGGTAACATGTTATTTGTATTTAATTAGCATTGTACACTTACCATAATTGTAGAATTCTTGTACAAATAGAATAGGGTTTTGGGAGTAGAATAGTAATAGAATTTTCCATATTATGAAAATTATAAATTGTATATATACTCATTCATTAATGAAAATAATGAATGAATTATTTCTTTTATTCTAAAACTTAAGAATTAAAAAGTGGTAGGAAAGACCTGAATAGTGTGGCGAACTACTAATTTTCATAGTTTATTTTAATTTTTTATTATAAGTCAATGTTTGGATGGAAACATATCATAAAAGAATTTAACAAGTAAATAGTAATAGTGTTGGAAATTTGTCTTTGGTGGGGAGGTGCGTCCACCCGTATTTAATGACTTAAACACTAGGGTTCCGCGTGTTGGAGGCTTTATCTCTTTACACGTGCATAATCTACTAAGTGAGTAGATGACCGTAGGTCCAAGAATTGTCAAATTTTGTTGAGAAATGAAAGAGATATTAGTCCACGAAGTAAGCTGTTTGAGGCATGGAAATACGGTGTGAGACAAATCTACCACATCGGTGGGAAAATGAAGAATTTCTCTCTTTATAAGTCTCAAAATTGGCTAAGTGTTTGGGACCTCAAGGGGTAACCCAAGTGTTTGAAGGAGGGAGGACCTAGATGTGCTTGGGTTCAAGGCTAAGCCCACACGCGCGCCGCCGCCGCCCGCCCGTTCCGTCCTGTCCGGGCTCGGGTCTTGTGCTTCTTCTGATAGACCCCCAAATTGTTTAATATTTACAGTTTGGTTCCTGGAGTTTCTGGAAAGGTGAATTTGGGAACGACGGAAGGCAGAAAGTTTCTACCTACCATTTGGGTTGATTTTTGGAGCATTAACCAGCCATTACTTAGCTGATTAACTCCTCCATAAACATCCCTCCTTCAATGGCCTTAAACTGTCATTACTTGGCTGAATTACTCCCTCCTTCAATGGCCATTAACAACCATTATTTGGCAGTTGAGGAGTCCCTCCCTTATGCTATATATTTGAGCCTTTTGGCTCAATTGAAGTGATACATAAAGTGGATAGAAAAAACGAGACACAATACATACACAGAGACAAAACAGAAGAGAAACTTCAGTCCAAAACGTGAGCAGAAACGTTGGGACAAAAACATAAAACTCTTCCTTCCTTTTCTATTATTCAGCAAGTCGTTTCGTGTTTGTTTTCTTCGTCAGAATCAACCTATTTGTTTTGTAGTGTTGATTAGTTGTTGTTTTATCTTGGGAGACTATTGCCCGTTACGTAAAAACATATATACGGGGCATTCTTGTCTTAAAGACAAAGAGCCATCTCTCGACTCGGCCACAGTTGTAACAATCCAGATTTAGTGTTTCTTGATTTCAGGTTATTAAGATTCAAGACTCAACAACCTTGCGGCAGTTCTGAATATTGGCTATTTGTTTATCCTTTCGAACACTTGTAATATTTATTTACTTTTCGTACTGCTTTACATATCCAACAAATTGTGGCAACATAACGCAGTTGAAGGCGTAAACCTTTGATGCCATTTGTAATAATTTCATTTTGCAATAATCCGAAAGGCAAAAGTGGTGCACAAAAAGTAATAATTATATTTACAGATACACAGCATACACTTATACACAAAAGTGACACATTTTTCTGATTTGTTAAAAGTTCTTACGTATTTTTCACTATAGGACAATAAAAAAAAAAGTTTTTTTTAATCATTTTAAGGTCAAACTAAATTAATTCACTCTAATGTTGTATTATAAAAAAAAAAGGCAGCACGATGAACTAAGCTTTCGCTATGCGCATGATCCGAAGAAGGATCGGACCACAAGGGTCTATTGTACGTAATCTTACCTTACATTTCTGCAAGAAAGAAACTGTTTATTATATGCATCCCATAGTTATCTTCATTGGATTGTTCAAAAGCTCAAAATTATATCAATTTTCAATACAGTTTTACTCTCACAAGCCGCCAAATTTTATTTATGGATATTCTGTGGATGCAAGAAGAATTCTTCATCAACTATGTAGGGGTGGACAAAAAACTCGGAGAATCGAAACAAAATTTGGTTCGGTTTTTTCTCATTTTGTTTTTAAAAAAAAATGATTTTTTGAAAAACCGAATCAGGATTTAGTGATTCGGTACGGTTTTTAAATTTTGGAACCGAAAAAATTGAATTAAATATATAATTATTCTTATTTTTTATTTTAGGCTACTACTATCTCTTGAATCATAGCCATTGAAGTCAATCTATGAAGCTTTTATGGAAGTCGAATGCGGCATGAACATGATTAACATATCACGGAAGCATTGACATAAAATGTAGGGAAAAAAAGTAGTTGTAAATTGGTGAAACTTTAAATGGTCATAACTCTGCGCTCGGATGTCCGTTTTCCCAATCAATTTGTGTTTTCCCCCAAATCGATTTCTAATTTTTCTTTTTCTTTAGTAAACATCTCACGATACACAATAGATTTGAACGTCGAAATTTCATGGTAGTGTAGGTGTGAATGTCAATTTCAGTTTTGGAAATTCAATTTTTTTTTTTAAAATAAAAAATTCCTTGACCCGACCCGGCCCACTAGAAAAATGATATAATCCGATACGTTCGGCGGTATAAACCGAACATATCATTTTTTTTAAAGTTGTATTCAGTTTTTTTTTTTAAAAATGATTTTTATTCGGCTCATATTTTTCGGATACAAAACCGAACCGATATACACCCACCCCTAAACTAGATGAAACTTTATGTAATACACTTACAAATGATGGATACTCTTTCCCAAGAAATTTTAAAAATAATAAAATATAAAAAATAATTTAACTTAATTATTGTAAAGGAGGACATAAAGTTGACACATAAGGGACAAACTTGTCTATTTAAGATTACAAATAGTTCTGTTACACCTTAATATCAAAGAAGGAGGTACATATAATATTTAAAACAATAAAGAAAATATGTGTCACAACATAAAATTTCGGAGAAGGTCTATAAAATTATTCTTAATAGACACGATTATTAGGCTTGATAATTAAAGCAAAATGAAATTGCGTGTGATTAGAGATATTTTGACTGAAATATCAATTTCCTAAACAGATTATTGATTCAAGTTCTGGCACTTTACAATTAAAAAGTGGCAGGCAAGACCTGAATAGTGTGGCCAACTACTAATTCTCATTGTGTTTTTTTTTTTAATTATAAGTCAATGCTTGGATGGGAAATATATCATAAAAGAGTTTAACAAGTGAATGGTAATAGTGACAACATATCGCATTTGAAGGCATACACTTTTTAAGGATTTGATACCATTTGTAATAATTTCATTTCAATAATCCAACAAGCAAAAGTACTGCACAGAAAGTAATAATTGTATTTACTAATTATATATAACTTATAATTTATATACGACCAGACTCTCAATTAATATATAATTATTCATGCGAGACTTAAACCTCAAGAAATTCTTGGAGTATTTCTTAAATATTTTAAATAGCTAAAATGTAAATCATCAATACCATGTAAAACATTTTTGTCATCTTTGAATCTACAAATTTTATTATTTTTCAAGAAAAGAATCATTTTGTAGTTTTATTGGACAAACCGGTCAATATAACTCCTGACAAACCAAAATATGTGAATTTATTGAAGATAGTTCATGAAAAACGACTGTAATTCAGCCATGAACATCACGGAACAATTGAGAGCAAAATGAAGAAGATTTGGAAATGAGAAAGTTGCTCAATGTATGTCATTTGATCGATCAATAAAAGTACATATAGAAGAAGATATTTTGTAACTTCTCATGCTAGCTGGCCACTCATCATTAGTGTACATTGACTGCTAACTAATCATAACAAACTCTAATAACCTATATGACATGTCAGCTGTATACGTGGATATACATACTATTACACATCGACTACATTGCTTGTTTTAACACTCCTCAAACTGTCGGTGAAATATGTCTATCATTCCCATTTTGGATAAGAGAAAATGGTGCGGAGCTACTCCAAGTCCCTTTGTTAACAAGTCTTCAAGCTGAAGCTTTGTACTGAGATGAGTAGGTTGTATCAATCCAAGTTTCAACTTTTCTCTCACAAAATGGCAGTCGATTTCTATGTGCTTGCTAAGTTCATGGAATATGGGATTTCCTGATATTTGTATTGTTGCCTTACTATCACAGAACACCTTGATTGACAGATTAACTTCCACCTTAAGTTCTTGAAGCAATCCTAGCAACCACAAAATTTTTGAGACTGACGAGACCATGCTTCTACATTCAGCTTCTACTGAGCTACGACTCACTGTATGCTGCTTTTTTGACTTTCATGAAATGATCCACCAAGTTGAATGACAAAATCAGTCATTGATCTTCTGGTGTTTGGACATGAGGCCAAATATGAATCACAATACACCTTCATTTTTGTTATATGACTCATCTTTAATAATATTCACAATCCTGATGCCCTTTTCACATATCTTACTATCCTCAAAGTTGCATTCTAATGTGAAATCTTAGGCTGTTGCATAAATTGGCTCAACATCTGCACTACAAAGCAAACTCCTGGCCTGGTAATGGTTAGATATATCAGTTTTCCAACCAGTCTTTGATATGCTCCTATGTTCTCAAATAGAGGATCATCATCTCTTTTATCATCATTTGCATTTTCATGGATGTACTTGTTTTTCCTTTTTTTCTTCGAGGAAACAAATAGTGATGCAAATCTTCATAGTGTGACATCATACTCTACTGATGTTAGTTTGATGTTTGGTTAAGTGGTGTTGAGGAAGGCTTTGCACCACTCAACCCCATATCAACAATCAACTCAAAAGTATACTTCCTTTGGTTCAATAGAATTTCATGTTGTGATCTCAGCACTTTTATCCCTAGGAAATATTTCAGCACTTCTAAGTCTTTCACTTTGAATTGACTTTGTAGATACTCTTTTATCTCAGCTATAAGTTTTGAACTGCTTTCTGTGAGCAGATCATCCACATATATATGAACTACCACCAAGTTTGTTCCATGTATTTTTGTGAATAAGGAATGATCATATGAACTCTGCAAGTATCCTGCATTCATCAATGCAGTAGTCAACTTGATATTTCACTGTCTTGATGCATGTTTTAAACCATACAATTACTTTAGTAACTTGCAGACTCTGATCTCCCCTTGCTTGTGAAAATATTGAGGAAGTGACATATACACCTCTTCATCCAAGTCATCTTGCAGAAATGCATTGTTGACATCCATTTGGTACACTTCCCAATCTTGTGAAGCTGCAATCCTAATCACAGTTCTAACTGTCATCATTTTAGCCACTGGTGAGAAGGTCTCATGATAATCTATACCTTTTTTGTGTGTAACCCTTTGCAACTAACCTGTCCTTGTACTTATCTATCTCTCCATTTACCTTGAGTTTTACCTTGTACACCCATTTTGACCACATGGTTTACTTTCATGGGGTAATTTCACCAGCTTCCATGTCTTATTTTCTTCTAGTGCATCAATTTTCTTTTGCATGGCTTATATCCACAACTTGTCCTTAGAAGCTTCTTTGAAGTTCCTTGGTTCAACCACTGTAGAAAAATAACTCAAGAAAGCTTGATAGTTCAATGAAAGGTGTGAATATGAGAGATATTCTGATATAGGATAGACATAATGACTGGTAGGTTTGTTCATAACATAGTCATTGTGCCAAATTGGTGGCCTGCTGTTTCTGCTAGGTCTTCCATGTTCCCCTTCTTCTAAGATAGACACTTGTATAATGTGCACATGTTTATCCATAACTTTATGATCCTGTTGTTGTTCATTCTGCAGCAAATCATCCTGCTCAACAGCCTCTTCATGCACCAAAACTTCAACAAGTGGTGGCTCTATATCAACTCCTCCTTGCTCATGGACAACCTCTTCTACTGTCGCTCCTACATATGTATCATGAGTTTCTGGATGATGTCCACATGAGGTTCCTCAGCATACAAAGAAATTGATGAACCACTCACCACAATATCTCCCCTTGGTTCATCAAGAACAAGTTGCTGAGGTGATGCCATGATAAACATGTCATCTTCATATGCAGAGTACTCTCCTTTAAAGGGAAAGATGGACTCTCTAAAGGTCACATCCTTACTGACAAACAACACCTTTGTATCCAAATCAAATAATTTGTAGCCTTTTAGCACACATCTTCTAGCTCTTTCAGTGAACTTATCACCTCTTGGGAGCTTACTTGCATAACACAGACAATCAAACACTTTTAAATGATCAATCTTATGTGTTCTCCCAAACAGACATTCATATGAACTCTTTCCTTCTAAGACTGCAGTTGGTAGTTTGTTGATCAAGTATATTGTTGTCCTACCACATTCTCCCAAAAAATGAATGGGAATAACACTTTGAAACTTTAAGACCCTTGCTACCTCCAAGATATGTCTATGATTTATTTCTACTTTACCATTCTTCTGAGGTATATAGGAACAATTACTTTTAACTCAACACAAGCAGAACTAAAACATTCAGAATCATTATCTAATCTAATTGTTTTGATATTGCAGTAAAACTGATTATTTATCATACAAATGAAATCCTTCAACACATCATACATTTCAGTCTTAGATTTTACAAGACATATCCAAGTATACTTGCTAAAATCATGAACTAGAGTCACAAAATAATGATTTCTGTCGTAAGTTAGTTTTCTATAAAGACCCTATAGATGTAAGTGCACAAGCTGAAAGATAGTTGTAGAATTACTTTGACTAATAGAAAACTTGATTCTGTGATGCTTGGCTAGTGGAATAACCTCACAGTTCTCTTGAATTCTATCATCAAGCTGTAAGGATATATGTTTCATTGCTCCCACAGAAGGGTGACCAAGCCTCTGGTGCCATTGTGAGTGTCTTTATTTGTATTGAATGTTGTATTTCCTACTGTTTGGTACTGGTGTAGTGTCATGCAAGATGTTTAAACCTTTCTTTTCTCTACCAATCCCCATCACCTTGCTATTAAAGAGGCCTGAAATGCACAGAAGTCAGGTAGAAAGATAGCTGCACAACATAACACCTTTCTAATTTTTTTATACTAATAACAAATTAAACTTGAAATATGGGACATGCAAGACATTATGAATCTTGTGTCCATCCAAGATTAATGCACTTCCTGCAGTTGTTATTTTGTGATCCATCACCTGTTGGAATCCATACTTTGCTTTCTTGTTGATCACCTATCTAAGAGCAGAAAGAAGTTATTTGCAAGGTGTTATGTGGTGAGATGCACCTGACTCTATAATCCATTCACAAGCAGTGATTTTTGACAAAAATACAGTTATACTTGCCATATTGGACATGCACTTGGATGAGGGAGATCCATCTAGCCTGTTGAGCATCTCACTGTACTACTGTAGAGTAAACAACCCACCACATTGTTGTTGTTGATGTGATCCACTACTCCCTCATATTCCATCTGCAGTAATAGAATTAGCAAAAGATTTCAACTCTATATATCCTCCTTTCTTCTTGCTTTTGAAGTCCGGAGGATATCCTATAATTTTATAGCATTCCTCAGTTTTGTGATTTCTATAACCAAAACAACCACAAGCCTGTCCTGTGACTTGTCATGCTCTCTTCTTGTATTTGTTTTCCTAAGGCCTATACTCTTAAGTTCTTCCTACTAACATAGTCAACACCTCCCTATGTGCTCCCTCTCTTTGTGTATCAATCACTCCCAGTGATCTTTGACTTTTTTCACGTGTAACCGCTACATATGCTTCATTAATGTCCACACTAGAGCCTTTTGCTAGCAATTTGATCCTTATATTACTATAACTTTCATTCAGCCCCATGAAACATCAACATCCTCTAAGATCTGAGGTGTTATATGTAAGGCCTTGACTCAGCACAATTACAATGTGGAAATGGCATCATAACATCCAATTCATCCCAAGACACTTTCATTTTTGAATAGTAAGTAGTTACTGAGTCACTGCCTTATTTTAAACTAGTTATTTTTGTTCAAATATGATACACTCTAGTGAGGTTCGATCTATCAAATCTCTCCTTAAATTCATCCTAAATATGTTTAGTACTCGTAGCATAAACAATGTTAGGGATTAGTTACACTAGAAAATGTGCTACCAATCCAAGACAATACAATTTCATCACATTTTCCCCACAGTTCTTCCATATATCCTGTATAACTATTTTTCATTCGAGTTCTAGTAATGAAACCTAACTTTCATTTACCTCTTAAAGTCAACCTCATCGATCTGCTCCACAAGGTATAGTTTTCTGGTCCTGTCAACTTCACCGGAGTCAATACGAGCCCAGGCACATCCGATGCTTGCAAATACAATGGATGATGATGATCGATCGGCACCAGTGGTCTAACTAATGTTCTATCCATTTCTTCTGTCATTTTGCTGGTTTTTGAGCTTCGATAATGCTTCTCCTATGGAGATTTGCTTAGCAGATTACGATCTTAGGATCACGGCTCTGATACCATGTGAATTTATTGAAGATAGTTCATGAAAGACGACTGTAATTCAGCCATGAACATGGTGGAACAATTGAGAGCAAAATGAAGAAGATTTGGAAATGAGAAAGTTGCTCAATGTATGTCATTTGATCGATCAATACAAGTACATAATGAGAAGATATTTTGTAACTTCTCATGCCAGATGGCCACTCATCATTAGTGTACATTGACTACTAACTAATCATAACAAACTCTTAACAACCTATATGAAATGTCAGTTGTATACGTGGATATACACTGATATACAGACTGTTATACATCGCCTACATTGCTTGTTTTAACAAAAGAGACGTTCAAATTTTGTAAATAAAGAAACATTATTCAGTCGCTATAACAATTTTCTGTTGTAATCAATCAGTCAGCTCAATTATAAAATATCAAATTTTCTTTTATGAAAAGTTAATAATCTGCTCTGGTGCGATGCAAAGCTCATGATGTAGTTGAGAATTTTTTTACTCTAAAGCAATATGTAGTAAAGACTAAATCTCTCTCCAACTACTTTTAGAGTTTAAATTTTGTGTACTGTTAGTACAAAACTTTTTACCCCATCAGATAATCTTAAGAGTTACCACATGAGTTATAGATTCATTTTTGTAAGATATAAAAGAACCGTAAAGTCTGATTTATTTTGTTTAGAGCCTTGAAAGTATCATTTTTATTATAATTAATCCATCTGCCCCATTTCATATTTTCAAAAAATAATGATACTTTTCTCTTTTTGAAATAATTAAATTTAAAAATCCACATTTTACCTTTAATCACATTACTTCACATAAAATGGGACAAAAAGAGTAGTAGTAATTGTTTTGAGAAATACAAAGTGAACGAACAAGTTTAGAGTACAAATTAAAGAGACAAAAATGTTTTATTTACTTACAAAAAAGGATAGATGACAAAGTGCAGATCAGTACATGAACTGCAATAATAGCTAGATTCATGATTGCATGCTCATAGCTATATATGATGAGCTCATATAATATGCAATCAATCATAATTCACTATTATATCAAAAACATAATAATTATAATGATATACATATTTCATCAAACATGTAATGGAGTAGAATTTGGTGGGGTAGCAGCGGAGGAAATTATGTGTTTTCTTCCACGTTCAGATCTACTATTCTCTGCAAATTTAATACTTCCATGGTGAAGACCTTTTTGTTTCTCATTCTCAGTCCATTCTGAACAATAATAATTCTCTTCGTTATACTTTTCATCTTTCGATGCCGGAAGAAACATGCTTCCCCACTGTGGGAAATGAATTAAAGCAATTGGAACAGTACAAGCCACAGACATGAACCCCATCCATGTCAGCCCCATAGATGTAGAAAATGTTGTACTAGAGAAGAAAATCAATTGTGTTAAACCACCTCCAAAGTTGCCTCCTGTAATGGAATCAAAGAAATTAGATAAAGAGAATGAATGAAAACTCTTTATATTGATTCTTGCAATGTTTCTTCATTGAAAATAAAATATTAAAAGAAAATATGTTATTTTCTTTATAGATATTAAACTAAAGGCAAAACATAGATATACACTTAAACTTGACCTTTGTTGTCAGTTGAATGATCTAACTTACAAAATGATCATCTAGACATCTCAACTCAGCTCTACTATGTGATGAATATTTTAACTTACAAAATTATCATCCAGACACCTCCAAATTTATGTGTCACATCGGTGTCGGGTGTCCACGAGACACACCAGGGACACTAGATATGCATTCTCAAAGTTGAAGTGTTTAGTAGTCAGTTAAGGCCAAGTTAAGGGGGCTATATATGTATTATGACTAAACTAAAAAGAAACTAAATATTATGTAATTATTATAGATTCTAGACTTAGAAGGAAATATTCTAGAATATTCCTTAACAAAAAAAGAGAAGAAACTAAATATTCTACCATATATGTAAATCATAAAGTAGAAGGAAAGTAAATTGTACCAGCACCAGTTAGGCCAGAGATTAGGCCTAACGATCTTCGCGAAACGAAAGGGATGACACCATAAGTGGCCCCACATGAAGCTTGAGCTCCAATGGAGAATAAGATCATGGCTAATATGGCTATGGGAAGTGTATCTGCTCTACCAAGCCAAACACAGAAAACTCCACCTAATGTTTGCAGAATCCAAAGGATCCAAAGCCTTCCCCTCATTCCAAATTTTCTTGCTGCTAAATCAGAAGCATATCCACCAAAAGGACGAGCCACAAAGTTTACCATGCCATATACTCCAGCTATAACTCCTGCCGTGTGAAGCTTTAGGCTGAACCTGGTAAAATATTTTTGAATGAGTTAATTAACTTCTTATTAGGACCGGTTATTAGAAAAGTCAAATATAGGGATGCAATTAGGACCGGTGTGCACCACGTATAGTTTAAGAGGATCTGAATAAAAAGCGCCAAGTTTAGGAGGGTCTTTACACCATTAGATTACCACCAAATAAAAAGTAGTAATTATATATGTTAGTGTTCATAATAAGTGAAATTAGTAAACTTTAATAGGAAAAATATATGTTTGTTCTAATTTATGTGACACTTTTCATTTTTCAAGAGTCAATTAGACTAGTTTTTGAAGCTAAATTTGATTAGATCAACTCAATATTTTAAAATTAAAATTTAAATATTAAAAAATTATACGAAAAATGCTATAAGTTGCAATTTTTCCATATCAAGATATTAAAAAATTACATTTAAAAATGTTCATAAAGTTAACATAATCAAAATCCTCAAAAGCGAAAAATACCACATATATTGAGACAGAAAAAAATAACATTGTATTGGAGAAAGAAAACTAATTTATACTTACAATACTTATAAATTAAATCCATTTTGAACCTAGTGATCAGTAGTATTCAGGGAAGTTATAGTTTGTGGAAATATCTAAATAGAATTGGTGACTAGAGAGCATACTTGTCATAAAAATACTCCGTCATTATATTGTTCATGCACAGCTGAACTCCCATGGAAAATCCGTAAACGAGAAAAAAGACCCACGTCCTGTAATTTGTCACTGCAAACCAAAATACCTAACAAAAACGAAATAAAATATAAAAATCAGTCAGCTCATGCTTTTTCTAATGAGTTAATTAATTCCTCTCTCTATGCTTGTGTTTTTTTCTTATTTAGGAATATATAACTAACATTAGAAATTTTATCTTTGTGTACATCACCCTTCTTTTCTAAGAAAATTAATAAATATTAAAAAGTAAGATGATAGTCTGGTGCACACAACATTCCACATTAACAGGGTTGGAGAAGGGCATCACCTCAAGGGGTGTGATGTAGATAACTTAGCCTAATGCAAATATTAGTGATAGTTTTTACGGCTTGAATCCGTAGTCACTCAGAGACAACTTTACTTCGGCTTCAAGACTCTCCTTCAATGGATTTTAAGAAGTAAAAAAAAATTGTTTTAAAAATTGTCAAGTGGAAGGCGAGTGTATCTCATCTCTTTGGATGAAATTGTGCGAGGGGTAAAGAGTAACTAATAGTAGTCAAGTTGGGGGGTGGGGGTAATTAAGACTACTAACAATTTAGGAAAGATCTGGATAAAACAGATCAAATTTAAGGTGAACTTTAGGTATTCTGCCATAATTAATTCCTCTCTCTGTTTGTTTATTTATCTCTTTGGGTAGCTAGGAATATAGAACTAACCTTTGAAAATTTGTCTTTGTGTACATCACCGCTCTTTTGTAAGTCACTAAGATTACCATCAGGCAAGTCTTGGCCAAGAATCAAGACCATAACACCAACAATTATATGTAGCCATCCAGGGATGAAAAAGGCAACACGCCAAGCAGTGAAGGGAGTAGCTCCTGTTAGTTGAATTATGTGAAAAAGGAAAGGCATAAGTAGTTGTGTGACACCACCTCCCATATCTCCCCATCCTGCAGCAACACCATTAACAAGCCCAATTATCTGCCCATTAAACATCGTACTCGTCCAATATTGGCATGACACGAATGTTGCCAATGAAACTCCAATCATGAACCGAACTGCTATGTATCCCTGACGAGACATAGTATAGTTAAGTAATTAAAAAAGATGCCTCAGTAGTCAGTAACATGTTAACCATTTAGACAAGACTAAATATAATACTCCCTCCGTCATAATTTATATAAAGATATTTGACTGATATATGCAGTTTGAGAATGAAAGAATACTTTTTAAATTTGTGATTTAAAATAAGTTATAGATATTTGTGTCGCTATAAATCATCTCATTAAAGATAAAATATGAAATGTAATGTAAATTGTTAGTAGTAAATATAGAAAGAAATCATTCTTTTTGCGACTGATTACAAACGAAAGAGTGTCACATAAATTGTGACCGATGGAGTATGTTTGACCCATAAAAAAGAATCAGGCCCGCACATGAAGTGACATATATATTGAGACATAATAATATAATTAAGTACAAAAAGTATGCTACTCTATAGACAAAGTTAAGCAATTAAGTGAAATGGTCATACACTTAATTAAACAATAATATTACCTGTGGTGTTGAGACAAAAGCAACAGAGAAAACAACAGGGGCTGTTAACAGGTTAACAAAGGCGCAACCATATCTTGGTCCAATTAAGTCACAAAGTACGCCCATCACTAGCCTCGAGAAAATGCTGCCAGAAACAGAAGCAACACCAGCATTACCAATGTCTGATCTTGTTAAATCAAGATTGTCCCGAATGATCGGAACGAGTGGAGCCGCAGCAAAAGTGGAGATCAAGCAAGAGAAGAAAGAGATCCAAGCAAGATGAAAAGATCTCATATGGGGTTGTGCAAATGAGAAGATTTTCAGAGTTTTTGCTTTGTGTTCAGAATCAACTGGTAAAGCGAATTTTGTAGTTGTAGTGTCATTATTGTTATTATCAGAGGATACCGAAAAGGCAAATGTTTGTTCTCTGCCCGTTAATCCATGCACGGAGGTGCCAACGGGGCCTAATTCAGCATTAGCCATTTTTTTCACTACAAATTATAAAAGAATATAATTAAGCAGAACACTTAATGTAATGTGTGGTTATTGGAAGTGAAGGTGAGGCAGATACTTATAGTGTTAGAGCGTTGACATTGTAAAAGTTCACAGATTGTTGGCATGCCATCAACTGGTTCTTTTTTGTCTTTTACGTGTTACATTGTTAACGTGTCATAGTATCTAGATGAAGTTTCGTTGAAAGTTCGTAGCATAATTAATTATATCTATTCAAGGGTTCCAGTCGGACTTGCATTAATTATCAAATGATTAAAGTTGCATACATATTGTTATTTTGTTGAATCAAATGATTATATAATAAAAAGTAAATTGCGTTTGGCGAAGAAACAAACTTTGTTAAGGAAGGAAGGAAGGATCATGTCCTAGCCTCATTACATGTTTTTGCCCCTCTTTTTCTGGGCCTCAAACAACATACAAACTATTGCTAAAGTCCCAAATTAAGGGATTGTGATGCAACAAAAAGATGGCTAAATTGTATCAAAAAATTAATCTAAATCTCAGATAGCAACAACAAAAAAAACTTACCCAAAACATCAAAAAAAGCCTGGAGATAGTTGTTAGCTTGAGCTTCTTCAATAAAATGAACTCATCTCTATCCTCCAAATTCTTATTCAAGTTAAGCAATATGTCACAAGAATGAATACAAATAGAAACAAAAACAAAAGAGAACAAAAAATGAAGCAAGGGAGGCATGAAATTGATCAGTTATCCCAAAAGCAAAGCTTGTTTCGAAGTGAGAATTGGAGGTGTGAATATACTAAATTGCTAATCCTTTAAGGCTGTTGAATATGGGGCTCTTTAGTTGCTGCTCCTATTGTACGTTGCAATTGTTAGAGTAATGGGGATTAAATTACAAAAAAATTGATATGTAGAAATTGGAAGAATAAATGTCTAATTACTTAGAAGGATGGAAAGAACACATAAATGCATATTAAGATATCTAATAAAGAAAACAATTATAATGGGAGGTGAAAAGTTTATTATTTAATTAATTTAAAGTATTTTTGGGCTATTAAAAATAAATTAAATAGATAAAGAAAAGATCAAAAAGGAGAAAAAGGATAAATAGTTTTCTAGGCCATAGAGATGTGTCACATCACCTTGTCTATGCCTAGCTTTATATTATATATAGATTTTATGAAATAACTACCTTTCTAAATTAGTTTACAAGATGTAGTAATACAAAATTACTATTATTTACAACATCTTCTACGGACATATTTCATAAAATGGATAGCATGATGTAGTAGTAAAATATATTGTTTAGAAGATAAGGAAGTTTTTCTTTATCAAGAAAAGAAAATTTAATTACTAATTTCAAATAAATTTATTGGTTTAAATGTTGTGGTTCGTTCTTTTATTTCTAAAGAAATGCTCCAATTATTTTACCACGATCAACTTGATTTTGGTTCTTTTGATTTTTGTAAATCAAATACCTTCATTCTCTGAGCACGAACACGAAAAGAGAACAAGTTACTCTTTAGTAGGAGATATACCCAAATGCACTATCTTACTGTTGGCCAAGTTTTCGGGAAAAAAAAGGTAGTTTTTTTCTTCTTAAAAGCACTTTTAAAATATTGATTAAATAACATTCTTACACTTTTAAAATATTGACCAAAGAACAAACGCTTATTAGATTTATTTTTCCAACACATTAGTAAATATAGCTCTTTATTTAGTACTTATTTCCGCTTTCAAATTGGTTAGGCTTTTTTTTTTCAACTTGTACTAGAATAGGGTAGGGATGGGACGGGACGGGACGGGATTAGAGGGACGGGGATTTAGGGGGATGGTGGAGTGGGTCGGGATCGGGATTAGGGGGATAGGAAGTGGTCACATCCCGTCCCACATCCCACTATCAGAGAGAACATGATTTGGGGGGACGGGATGGAACGGGAAGGAGGATTTGGAGGGACTTTTAATTTTTTTTTCTAGACACTTAATTTTTAAAAATATATATTTAAACACTTAAATAATTGAACAAGATAGTGAAAAAACATCCCAAGGCTAATTGCCTCTATATTATTTAATACAAATATGATTTTTTTCTAATACAATTTCAAAATTGCAACTTTATTTCATAGTTCAAAAGTTGCAAATCACATAGTAAAATTGGCATTAAAAAAATACATATGCAACCATACTTTTTCTAATTTTCTAACAATCTCTTGAGGAACTTCTGTTGGAATTGAAATTTGTTGGTCAAATTATTCAACGTCGCTTCCTACTCCCTCGGATAAGATTTCGTTGTAATTGTAGTCGTATTCTTCATTGATCTCTGGTTGACCGCACCTTCTACGCTCCGCTCTAATCCAATCTCTAAATAAAACTGCAATCTCCAAACTGTCTCCCGCCAATGAGTGTCTGTGCTCTCCTATTTGAAATCTTTCAGCACAAAAAGCGCCTTCAGAAGTTGTAGATGACGCTTGAATATTCAACACATCTCGGGCCATCTTTGATAGAGTCGGAAATGTCTTTTGATTCTCCCTCAAGTATTTCAGCAAGTCTTTACGTCCATTTTCATTAGCAATTGATTCTAACGGTACAACACCCTGCAAAACATAAACATCAAACTTGCTAATTTGTGAAGCACTTGAATCACTATACATTTTATTTCGAAGGCCTTGAATACTTGAAGCAGAAACCACATGTTTTATATAAGGTTGAAGTGAAGTAGAAGAAGATAGTACTGAAGTCGGTTGATTATTTGCACTTTTCTCTTGGTAATACATATACATAATTTTGCATTGTGTTTATATGCTAGAGATAACATGTTCTTTAGTTGGTTCTGTTTCAAGTATTTCTAGGCATTCATAAATCGTTTCAATAAAGGGCATTACAACTATCTACTTTAATAGTAGGATTTAATACAACACCAATAAAATAAATAGTGGGAATAAGAAAAAAATATTTTTAAATTTTTGCAATCATTTTTGTAATAGATGGAGCGTAAGTTGGCTTTTTCTTATATTCATTAAATAACAAAAATATTAGAGCTATATAAAATAACATAAATGAAATAGTAGGATAATAAATACCAGAAAATTCCTTAGTAGCTAGAAAAAATTTCTCTAAGAATACAATAAGTTCCCAAATTTTATCCCAATCATCATCTACAAGCATATCCGAAGGATTTTGATTATGTGCGTTAAATACTAAAGTTAAAGGTCTTTTATACTCGTGAGCAACAACTAATTGTTCATACAAAGAATTTCACATAGTTGCAACTCTTCTGAAATTTTCCTATAAGGTAATTCACAATCATGACATATTTTTTTAAACTCTTTGCGTCTTTGTATTTTATTACCTTTAAAAATAAAGTTGATAGCAAATTATACTTTATCAAGAATAGAGCTAAAAAGTTATAGATCATCGTTTACAACTAAGTTATAAATATGACATGCACATCTAACATGAAAAATATCGGAAAAAGATGGAGTCCATCGAGTTTTTAAAATGTTTACAGCATAATCATTACAAGAAGCATTATCTAATCAAATAGTCATAATTTTATCATTAATTCCATAATATTCACTAATTTCATGAATATTTAAAATTCTAGTTTGCCTTTCATCAATATATCTATATGCTATTATACATTTTTGCATAGATCAATTGTGATCTATCCAATGACATGTAACATTTAAATAATCATTACCATTAGTACTACGGCCTATGTCAGAAGTGATAGCCGCTTTGCCCTTAAAATGATACAATGCATAACGTAAATATTGTTGATATTCATGAGCAAATTTAAAAACATCTCTTCTAATAGTTGATATAGGAAAACCTTTAAAAGCAGGATTATATGTTTTTCGAATGTAATGAATAAAACTAGGAGAGGAAGGAAATGAAAAAGGCAAACCCTCCATAACAACTAATTTTGCTAAATTTTCCCGATCTTTGTGTTTATCATATTTCATAGCTATATCTCCCCGTGCCATCGGGTTAATTCGACCATGTACTTGGTCGGGGACACTATGTGAACCTTGTCCGGACTCAGAAGGCATTTGCACACCCGCTTTTTCAGCCAAGTATTTGTTATACCTTGCTTTGTGATCCTTTTCCACATGTTTCATTAAACCTCATGTCCCACCTTGACCTTTTTCAGTTTTAAATCTATATGTTTTGCGACAAATTTTACAAATAGCTAGTTGATTAGGAATGTCCTTTCAAAAAAATCTTATGCAGGTGATTTTAATTTTCGCTGTTTTTGGCCTCTTCTCATACTAGGGGGAATAAGAGGGATTCCAGTTTCAGCCTGAGACTCAGTCTAAGCTTGAGGTGGAGCTGCACTAGTGGGTGTGTTATCTAAATTATCTTCTAATTCATTTTCTAAATCATAGTTTGGTTTAATAGTTGGAGATGCATAATATAATTCATGATCTAATGATTTCACATTTGCATTAATATCAGCATTAAAAAGTTCAGTTTCATCTACATGAGTGAAATTATCATAATTAGGATTACTAGAAGATGCACCCTGTTACCCCTACTACCTCTACCAGAAAAACGTCCACTTGTAAGGAACGAGTGTACCAAACGCCGACGTAACGTCGACGTTGAAAATTGAAACTTTGCTCGATGATCCTCAAACTAGTTGCCAACTTCACTCCCAATTTTTAAAATTTGATAGAAATTACCAAATAAAATATAATATTTAGTGTGCAATTTAGACTTGTAGAGAGAGAGAGAGATTAGAGAGATTGTAGGAATATTTGTGAGAAGAATGAAGAGGCAAATGAGGTATTTATAGTTGAGAAATAGGGTTAATGTGTAAATATACTAACTTAGGAGTTAAAAATAAATATTAAGGGGGTATGAGGGTTTATTGGGTGCGGGGGGGGGGAGAGCAAAATGGTGATTTGTAGCCGTTGCCGACGGCTAGAATTGCAAATGGACGTTTGTGCAAGGACTACTTTTGGGTCAGGCCGGGGAGGGATCGGGACTGGCCGGGGCGGGATCGGGACTGGGCGGGACCGGGATAGGCGGGACATGCGCTTGTCCCATTCCGATTTCGATAATCGATAATCGATAATCGATAACCGAAATCGGAATGGGATCGGGACGGGCTGAGGCGGGATCGGGTTATCCCAGCCCACTGACCAGCCCTAGAATAGGGTGATGCTATTAGAAT
This sequence comes from Anisodus acutangulus, assembly GCA_029783415.1. Classification (NCBI taxonomy): domain Eukaryota; kingdom Viridiplantae; phylum Streptophyta; class Magnoliopsida; order Solanales; family Solanaceae; genus Anisodus; species Anisodus acutangulus. The sequence continues at coordinate 54,609,091 of CM056495.1, forward strand.
AGGGTGATGCTATTCCTCTACAACTTTTAATATTGACTATCCCAATATATAGCCCTTAGCCTAGGAAGCATAAAGGGAAAAGAGGAGGAATGAAATAGTTATGAGGAAAATTTATTTATATGTGATGTTTACATTAAATTACACTATTTTGAGTAATATATATATATATATATATATATATATATATAATGAATCATTATTAAATAATAAAAGTGTAAGTAAAAAATACATATCTTGTAATTATTAGTTTTGCGCGTATACATTAACTTAACTGGCTATGTTCTTGCTTAGTAATTTTTCAAATTAGTTGAGGTACTAATAGTTAGATTTTTAAAAGTAATAAGTATAATTTAATGCAATAAACACTTAATGGTTATTTTTGGAGAGCGTAAAATGCAAATTTGGCAAATAACAAGAAACTGGCAGTCACCTTGGAATTGGATGTAATATATAGTTTCATGTTTTGTCTGGCCAAGTGTTAACACTCAAAAAATAATTTAAGTGTTTAGCCGAATTGAGTGACAGCCGAACTATTCCAGAGCCGAATTTACTCCTAGCCCTCGACTACAATAACTTCTTCGGCTACTAAGGTATCTTAGCCGAAGTTGTCAGTTAGAGGTACGAATGAGACCCACTTAAATGCAGACGCCCCAACGACCAAGTCAAAAGGGTTTCTGGACCCTAGAAGCGATAACTGCCAACAACAGCTAAAAGAAAGGGCCATTATCCGAGCAAGAGGAGTAGATGGCGGGAAAATCGGCACCACCTCCCCCATAGTCGGCCATTGAACTTAGTGGGTTATTTGATGGCTGACGGGGGGGGGGGCATGTTGTACATTTTTTTCCTTTTTTGTACTATAAATAGGATCGTTCTTTGTATTTACTGACACACTCAATCAAACAACTCAAATTTTATCTATCTTTATCCTTCACTTTATCTATTATTTACTCTACTGTACTGAGCTGCATTCATGTTTCTTACCTCTTAGTTTACTCATACCACCGTCCTAACGCTTTCTGGAGTAGTTAGGGAACCAATTGCTGGAAATTAGAGTTCTGTTTTCAGCCCAAAATCACTTAAGTTAAGGAATGAATTTGTCATCCGATTTCGTCAGCCGATAAACGGCAAACACATCGGACGGTAACAAATTTGGCACACCTGGTGGGATCATAGGTGAATTAATAGCAAAGTTTGATTCTCCAGATCAGGATCATTCTTGGCGTATGAGCCTACGGTCCGGTAAGAAAATGAACCCCGAGTCCAGTCCACATCCTAAATAAAATCCTCCCAGAAGGAACAACGAACCAATATCCTCACCGGGTATGCCGACATCTGTTGATACCCCTCCACTTCCTCCATCAACCCAGGCAGTGGAAGAATCTAGATGATCTGAAGGTCCAACCATAATGACCATGTCTTTTATTAGACAACAAATTGACTTAGGCATCCACGACATTATGTACCAAGTTTCTAAACAGTTGGCTGACATTGTGAAGCCGATGGTACGTAATGAGGTTCAACAAGCGAGGGAGATGGAAACCAACCGAATGCACCCAGGAGAATGTTCGACTAGTTCTGCCATCCCTCTGACGAGCGGTGCAGTTCAGCATGAGACCGTGACTCCCGGTATTGTTCCCCAGCCGCATGTGCATCAACGATTACCTACTCAGGTGCAGCAGATAGTGCACCTAGGAACACAAGCCCAATCACCTAGCAACCAGCACACTATATGGTTGTCGCCGAACCTTGGGGGGCAAAGTATGCCACTTGATCAAGTGAGTATGCAGTATGGGCAGATCAACATGGCTCGGAGACCAGTTCAGGCTCTAGGACACTTTGGATTGCCTCTCGTTATGCCGTACGTTTCTACAAACGGCCCTACAATGCAGGCGAACAATGTTGGCCAGTCGAACTGGCAGCCGATGGCTCCTGGCTATGACTTAGCTTGGCTATTTCGTGATGTTGTTTACAGTGGATTACCATTCCAACAGTCATTTCCAGTACCCAATCCATACCTTCCAGGAAGTGTAAATTTTCTAAGAACGGCCGACGTCCGAGGAGAGTAGCACTGTTCCACCTTATCCTCAGGCTCCGTTAGCCGTTCCAAGAGCTCAGGTTGCAGGCTTTGGTGTCCATACCCAACAACAACCATGGGGAATTACCCCACCTATTGGTAATGTCCAGCAGACCACCTACAACCTTCAAAACCATGTCCAATAAAGTACATAATAGAGACCGCCAGTGCAGAACACCTACCAGCCGAATCCAGTCGAGAATCGACAGGGGACGTCATAATTAATAAACACAGAAATTATTACTAATACCATGCAGAGGTACTTTGCCATCCAACTGAAACCTTTGGACATGCCTGTTTATAAGAAGTCTTACCCCGATTGGGTAGATCGGATAGCACCTTTGCCAAGAGGCTTCAAAACACCGGAGTTTGCCATCTTCTCTGGCGATGACAACAAATCCACTATCGAGCACATCGGTAGATTTACTGCCCAATGTGGCGAGGCTGGCCAGAATGAGTATCACAATTTACAGTTATTCCCTCTCTCTGATGGGAACAACCTTCGCATAGTACTCTCATTTGGCTCCTGATTCCGTACAGAGCTAGGCTGACATGGAGGGTTGCTTCCATGATAGGTTCTATTGGCCCCAACCTCAGGTTATTGTGATTGATCTAACGAATTTCAAGCAATAGGTCGATGAATCGACTGCCTATTTTATAGAGAGATTCAGAAAGAAGGGCGGGAAATGCATCATACACTTCCCCGAGTCTGAGTGTGCCCACATTATAATCAACAATATGCACCCTCAGTTAAAGGAGAAGTTGGTTGGACAATCCTGCTATGACCCGAACCAGTTAGCCGAAAAGGCTAGCCAAATAGAGCAGTATGTCCTGGAGAAGGAGCGGAGAAGAGCCAGTCGAAATCGAGGCTCCCACTTGATATCCATTATTGAAGCGGATGAGTCCGACTTAGAGTCAGCCGACTACGCGGCAGATGCAATGGTGGCTGAGATTGTTAGAGGTAAGAGTTACTCTTGCCTACTCTTGAAAGTCGTAAACGGAAAAGAGACAAGTTCATCCGATGACAGGGTTAGTTACTCATTTGACATCACGATGGCAGATCAGATCATTGATCATTTGCTCAAAGATAAGCAAATTCGACTGTTTGATGGTTATAGGATTTCGCCTGCCGAGGAACTCAAAGATAAGAAGTACTGTAAGTGGCATAATTCATACAGTCACTCTACTTCTAATTGTGTGGTCTTCAGAAAGGCAATCCTAAAGGGCATCAAAGAGGGGAGGTTCAAGCTAGCCGATAAGAGTATGGTTAAAATGTCCATTGATATCGACCCATTTCCCGCGGTACCAATATCTATGGTTTCTTTAGCTAGGCCCGATGAGTTAAGGGACATCATAGGGGGATAGCCGATGAAAAGGGTGTGGGTCCCAAAGAAACCTACCGAAGGGGAGAAGGCCATAAGGACCTCTGTGTTCAACCGGTTAGGAAGCCTAAATGACATTCTCAATGACAGGCAGCTAGGAGCAGTTTTCATGGCCGCCCTAAATACTTGAGGGACGTTGAACGAGAACTTCAGGAACAAACCATGAGGTTCAGAAGGGTCCCTATCAAAGCCAGGCATAGGCCTGGGGGACAAGTACGGATGCCAACCAGTCAGCAGCCGAGCATGCCTCGAATAGATGAAGAACCACTCCTTAAAACCAAACAGAGGGTGGTCGAGTTTAACGTAAACAAGGGGGTTTCGTCCTTACGTATCACTGAGAGGAACGAGAACCAGACGAGACCCTATAGAAGGATTAAACCAACCGCCAACACAGAAGATGGGAAGTGGTCTGTCAATCAGGCACTCGGAAAGAAAGAGGCACCACTGAGAGTCGCATCCAGGACTCAGAAAAGAAGTATGCAACGTGTCAAGGCCTTGTGTAAGATGCAACAGATATTGCATCGAATTTCCAACATCAAGACAGCTAAAAATCAAAAGATTCTTGAGTCTGCCGTAACCGAGGCTATCGAGCAGCATTCGGCTCAGTTTCTTCATGGGCAATATCACTTGAAGGAGAGACGTCGGGTCAACCAGAGCTGGATGAAAAGCCTACCGACAACCCGATCGAGGAACCCTGGCAAAAGAACGTGGCCCCGGATAGACCTCTAACCGAACCCATAGCCGTCATGGAGCAGTATGAAGAAGGATCTTGTTAATCCTATAATCTTACCTCGCGAGGGTTTGAAATAAAACAATTAGCCAAACCACGGCTTACCTTGGAGGATTTAAATGGTTGAGGAAACCCAAATCATGCGTGACCTGTAGAATCAGCTGACCGCCCTAAGTTTTGAGGCAAGGATAGTCGAGGCATCGCATATGGGGAACTACGACAACGAATCAATGATTGCAGCCAATGAAATTGAGCTGCGTTGGAACTCGAATCGCCCATAAGAAGAGATATGCCTAGTTTTGAGTCTCATGATCCTTTGGAAGATATCAACTTGGGAACTGAAGAAATCCCTCGACTGACACATATTAGTGGTTTGCTGAAGGAAGAAGACAAACAAAGCATAACGACCCTTCTACTGTAGTATAAAGACTATTTCGCATGGGATTATCATGAGATGCATGGGCTGGCACGTACTTTGGTAGAACGTAGATTTCCAATCAATGAGGGTTTGAAACCCCACAAACAGTCGCCCAGAAGGTATCACCCTCAGCTGATGCCCCAAATCAAAGCTGAGATCGAATGACTGCTAAAAGTCGAGTTTATCAGAACGGCTAAGTATATGGAATGGTTGGCAAACGTCATACCAGCCAAGAAAAAGAATGGCAAGGTTCGAATATGTATTGATTACAGGAACCTAAATCTAGCCACTTCTAAAGATGAGTACGTTATGCCGATAGCCAATATGCTAGTCGACTCAGCAGCCACTAATGGTGTATTAACCTTCATGGATGGATACTCTGGCTATAATCAAATATCGGTAGTCGAGGACGACATTCACAAAACCATCTTCAGATGTCCAGGAGTGTTGGGCATTTATGAGTGGGTAGTTATGTTGTTTGGTCTAAAGAAAGCTTGTGTCACTTATCAAAGGGCAATGAACACCATCTTGCATGACTTGATCGGCAAAGCTATGGAGGTTTACATCAATGATGTAGTAGTGAAGTCTAAGGACTTCAAGGATCATTTAGCCAATCTTGAACAAGCATTAAAAAGAATGAGGATTCATAATCTCAAAATGAATCCAGCCAAGTGCATGTTCGGAGTATCGGCTGACAACCTCCTTGGCTTTTTGGTACACAAGAAAGGCATCGAGATAGATCATAACAAAGACAAGGCAGTAATGGGATCCACACCACCCAAGACAAAGAAGGAGTTACAAAGTTTATTGAGAAAGATCAATTTCTTAAAGAGGTTCATATCTAACTTGGTTGGCAATATAAAGGCTTTCTCACCTTTGCTCAGACTTAAAGAGTCAGAAGAGCTAGTATGGGGTCCGGAACAGCAAGAGGCCTTTGATCAAATTAAAAAGGCCTTAGCTACTTCCCCCGTATTTGTGCCTCCCATGCGAAGGAAGCCGTTGAAATTATATATTTCGACTGCAGAATTATATATCGGCTGCTTGCTAGCACAAGAGGCCAACGATGGAACTAAAAGAACGGTTTATTATCTTAGCCAAATGCTCAACGATGCTGAAATTAGATATATTCCTTTGGAGAATCTTTGTTCTATGCTTGCACAAAACTTGAATATTATATAATGCCTCACATATATACATTTTGTGCAAAGTTGATATTGTCCGGTACTTACTAAATAGACCCATTTTGCAAGGTCAACTAATGAAATGGGCAATCAAGCTCACTACTTTTTCCCTCGAATATAAGCCACTCAGGGCTGTCAAAGGCCAGGCGGTAGTCCATTTCTTGGCAGACAACCTCTGCGTAGATGTGGAGGAGCCATGCGCTCCCTCTACCGCATGTATGGACGTTATCCCTTGGATGCTGACTTTTGATGGGTCAAAAACCTAGAAGGGAGTCAGAGTTGAGATAACGATAACTGATCCTAGAGATGAAATGTGGAGGTTCTCTTATCGGTTAGATTCCGACTTGACAAATAACCAAGATGAATATGATGCTCTTATCATATGACTCAAACTCCTAGTCTCTATGAAAGTAAAATACATCAAGATTCGCAGAAACTCTTAGTTGGTTATCAAGTAGTTGGCCGGGGAATATGACTGCAAGATTCTGAATTTGTTGGCACTTTACCAAATGGCTAGCAAGTTACTTAGTAGGTTCGTATCATCTACATTAAGTCATGTTCCCAGAGGCATGAATGTTGAGGCTAACGACTTAGCACAAGAAGCTTCAGGTTTTAGAAAGTCTCTACTCACCCTAGAGCATGATGAATTACCAGCCGAAGTGTTAGCCGTTGATTAAATCAACTCATGGAGGCAGTTACTAATTGACTACCTAAAATATCCCTCCAGTTGCAAGGACCTCAAGGTTAAAATAAGAGCATTGAAGTACGTGATCGTTGACGATGACCTCTATAAAAGGAGTGTGAATGGAGTACTATTAAAGTGCATTGCTAAAACAGAGGCCTTAAGGGTCATGGGAGAGGTCCATGAAGGAGTATGTGGATCACACAGAGCGGGGCTAGCAATGAAGTGGTTGATCTACCACCACAGCTATTATTGGCCTACTATCACAGTTGACTTCTTCTAGTATGCAAAAGGATGCGAAGAATGTCAGAAACATGGACCAATCCAATGGGTACCTGTTGACACCCAATTTTGTCCCATCTATTATGATTTTATTCCTAATTTTAATATTTTGACACTTTTAAAACAATTTTTAAATATAGGCATATGTGTGCATATATCTTATTATTATTATCATTATCCGCGTTTCTACTATCATTTGCATTTTTTATCATAATCATAAGTTTTATCCAAAAAATTCTACGCTATTTTATTCTCGCAAAATTGCATTGCATTTACATTTTTTATTTAAGCATTAAACATTTCGCAAATATTATATTTTTATTATTATCACATCGTTACGTTATTTTAAATAATTCACATCTTTTACAAAAATATATATATAAATATGTTTTAATATTAAGCCCCTTTTTATATTTTTAAACCCATAACACATTTTATTTTCCAACCCAAAACAATTTCTACCCAAACTAAAACCCATTTCACCAAAGCCCAACCCATCACCCATTTAATCCTACTCAACCCAAAACAATTCAACTCCCTCTTCCCTTATTTCTCGCCCACCAAAACCCCAAACTCCTAAGCCCAACAAACCCTTATTCCCTTCCCTTTATTTCCTTATACCAAACCCACAAAACAAACCCAACACCCTTAAACCAAAGCCCAAACCAAGCCCAATACCCATTTCCTTTATTTCACCCCCAATTCCTCCACAACCCAACTCCTAAGCCCAACAAACCTTTCCCTTTAATTTTCCAGCCCCGATCGGCCAACCCGAACCGCCCACTCGGCTCCAACCCGACCCATCTCCCTTTATTCAACTCCCAAACCCCAAAACCAAAGAAACAAAATCAAAAAAAGGAAAACCTAACACCCCTAACCCTCCCCAATCGCCACCTACCCCCACATCGCCTACGCCTGACACCACCAATCGCCACACGCTCGACACCACCAATCCACCCCATCACCGCTCTGCAAGAACACATACCCCAAGAAACACGCCTCAAAATCAGATTTTTGTCTCCCCCTTTATTTTTGAAATTTGAATTCATTTTAAGGGGGTATGAGGGGGGGTGAATGTAGAGGTGAGTACCTATAAAAACCCTTCCTTGCTCACTGATTTAGGGGTCGATTCTTAGAATTTTCGGGTCATTTTAGGTCCGAAATTTAAGAAATCCGAAATCTCCTTAAAGGTTTGGCATTATATTTTGTTGGTGTTGTTCTTCACTAAAAAGAGGGGTCGGATTCTGAAATTTTCGGGTCGTTTTAGGTCCGAAATTTAAGAAAATCCGAAATCTTTGTTTGTTCTTGCATGTGTTCTTCAACTTAAAGATTCAATTTTTTTGTGTTGAAGAATCTGGATTTTTAGCTATTTTTCAATGTTTTTCGGTCCAAATCGGTCGGGTCACGCTGGTCGGGTCGGGTCATTCCGGTCGGTTCAAACGTCCGAAAAAAAACAGAGTCCTATTTTTCAGAAAAAATCAGAATTAAAAAATCTACAACAAATCGTAATTCTAACATTTCCAGCGATTCGACGATTCAAAACACGCCTTCTGCTCGCTACCTGGAAAAGGTTAGACTCGTTCCACCTCTTCTATATTTCTTAAAGCTTATTTGATTGTGTTGTTTATGCTTGATTTAGTAGGATATTTTGCTAAGTAATGTAGTCTTGATTAATTAATATGATAATGAGACGATTTTGCTTATATAATTGTATTTATGTTGTTGGGATATTTAGATTTGGAGTTGATACGTGATAGATGATATTGCCTCGATTTTTTGGTTAACTAATTATTGTCATTAGCTTTAGTAAGGTAGCTTAGGTTCATTGTTAAATGCAATACGGATAATGTAAGATTAATAGGTGTTTGGAAGAGCTATGGCTTGAGTAAAGACTCTTAGGACACCTACAATGGATTGTTGATATTCAAATTATTGTATGTTGTGTAAGTTGTTAGTTTGGTGGCTGCCTAATAAATCAAAACGAGCATACTTTAATTGATTAAAATGACGATATTTACATGTTATATTCTAGATTAATATGTGCAATTTTAAAAGGAGTATGTTATCCACGCTAATATAATAGTATGTGCGGTTGGTTTAAGTTTATGAATGTCATGTTTCTTTAAGATTAAGATGAGTTCAATGGAATTTATCATGTATGTTTACATAATTTATACATTGGTCTTCCTTGCCTCTTTTATTCTTGTTTAAATTTAGACCCGGTTGTGTTAGCATGCATTCTTTCTTCTGCCTACTCTAGTATGCCAAATCTGAAAAATAATGTCTTGAGGATATGTAAAATATATGGTCATGAGTATTCATTCCTATGTGTATTTAATGTTGTATATTTGTTGTATATATATGTTAGGAATATACATGTGTTTATATTTTCGCTCCGCCTACTAATCCTTTTCTTTTCTTTACATGAAATGCATCGGAGTAACTAAGAGTCTCATTATGAGACTCATCATGACTTCGCCGAAAATGAAGAACTACATCTATGTTCATTGCATTCCCCGCTCTCGGAACTTCAAAACAAATAGGGTGCCGATGATATCGTCATCCGTCCTAGCCGCTGCTTCTGTTTATTGTTTAATTTGTCTTTCATTATTATTTGGGTTGTAATAATTATTTAATTATGTACTGTCATTAGAATGCTTAGAATCATTAGGCCGCGAATAGATGAATGAATAGGATAGTCTAACTGCCGTTAGTTTATTTCTTAGGATCGTTTGAAATTGGAAACCAACCGCTAGCTTTATTTGTTTAGGACCGTCTTGTGTGTTCCAAACTTAGCTTCTAGTTACTTTGTTCTATTTTTTAGGTTCGTTATGCATGCTTTAATATCTTTCAAAAATAATTTGGCTATCTATTATTCATTTTCTTTAATCCTAAAAAATAAGGTTTGCATTCTATCATATTTGCAACCTTGAAAGATTTTTTTTCATAAAAAATTGCTTCTTTTATTATTCAATTGCCAAATATGTATTTTTCTATAAAATATAACTTCGGGGCAATGATGAGGCTTAAACCTTTTTCCCAAGATCAACATGTTTAGTAGGCGAGGTGACTAAAATAACCAACAAGTTATATATTTGCAGCCACGACGTGATTATAGTGATCTTTTCTATTTCACCCGAGAGACCAACACGTTTAGTAGGCGAGGCAATCAAAATAACCACATAAGTCATATGTTTGCAGCCACGACATGATTGGAATGTTCTTTTCAAAATTTAAGTCTGAGCCCTCCGTGATCAAAACATTCACTGTTTTGAATGCGGATATGGAGTTATTTGTATTTAACTGTTTCTAACCGTTTGTTTTGACAGCTTGCAGAGATTAAAGTAAATAACGACGAATTATTCCTCGGAGTTTATTTATTTTATTTCTTTCTTTAATTCAGCTGTTATCCCGCTTTGTATTGTAATATTATTTATCACCCTTATGTAACTATTGAAATGCTTAGAATAGGCAAACTTAGGATTAATTCATAGGGTAGTTTAAGATTTGAAACTCGTCGCTAGCTTATTTATTTGTAGGTTCGGTTGAATTCAAACTTATAAATCATTCGCTAGATTATTTATTTTAGGCTCGTCACGCGTATTCAAGATTTTCAAAACGACTTTTGTCATCTTTTATTTGCTTTATTAATCATACCGAATAAGTTTATCTTTTGTCAATTTACAATTCATTGATTCCCGAAATTTTACTTCTTTGGCATTATAAATAAATTGTTTCACTATCAATTGTCAAATACATATTTTTTCAACTCTACATGTATTTCTCTTTAAATATCATACAAATGCATATTTTGAAAAAAAATCTCTACATTTATCCATCTTTTAAAATGTATCTTTTTTCATTAATTATTTGCAAACATCTTTTAACTTCATGCTTCAAACATGCATTTTTCTAGTAATAATTAACTCGAAGTTTGACCTGATAACCGCAAGTTAGCGGATCTTAAAGGATGCCTAACCCCTTCCCTTTAGGATAATAAAGAACCCTTACCTAGAATCTCGCTAGTTTCAGAACCTTAAAATTGAGTTTACATTGCAGCACTTAGTTTAATATTTAGGTGTCCTAATTCACCGTAAAAATAATTAGGTGGCGACTCAACCCTTTTTACCCAAGAATCATCAACCCGTCTCAAGGCCCGCTCGACCGGGCGAGCGGGTCGGAAAAATGGGGCGCGACAGTACCAGCCGAGTTACTACACCCAGTCGTAGAACCTTGGCCCTTCAGAGGATGGGCTATGGGCCTCATCGGCAAGATTCAATCGCAATCGGCTAAATGCCACAATTTCATTATCGCGGCTACCAATTACTTCACTAAATGGGTGGAGGCTCAGCCGATGAAGATGGTCAATCAGACAGATGTCATTCAGTTTATCCAACACCAGATCATATACAAATATGGTATTCCTGAAATGATTACCACCGATCAAGGGACGATGTTCACTGGTTCTAAGGTAGCAGCCTTTGCTGAGAAGTTTGGTATCAAAATGATCAAATCTTCACCTTATTACGCACATGCGAATGGGAAAGCCGAGACAGCCAACAAACTTATTATGGATGCAATTAGTAAGAATGTGGAGGATAAACTAGGAATGTGGCATGTCACTCTGGATGAAGCCGTTTGGGCGATCAAGAATTCTAAATCTACAGCTATCGGGACGACACCTTATCGGCTAACCTATGGCCAATATGCAATGTTGCCGTTGGAAATTAATGTCAAATCCTTACGGGTGGTCAAACAGAACTCTCTAAGTTTAGAGGAGTATCAACAGGCCATGCTAATGGAGTTAGACCAGCTAGATGAAGATCGACTGATGGCCCTAGAGAAAATTGAAGTTGGTAAACGTAAAATGGCTAAAGCATACAATAAACATGTTAAGCCTAAGAGGTTTGCCAAAGGAGACTTAGTTTGGAAAACCATTTTGCCGATTAGGATGAAAGATCGTAAATTCGGCAAATGGTCACCAAATTGGGAATGACATTTTGTAGTAAGACAACGGATCGCCGGAAACGCATATCGACTAATAAACATGCATGACAAAGAGATGGACAGGAATGTAAATGGCAAGTATCTACAAAAAGTACTATCCTTCGATTTGGGGCATGCATGAATAAACGACAGCCACAGACCGGCTTCCTGGTCGCACAAAATAAGCTAATTCCCTCCGATAGGAGATGTATGGCTAAATGACAGCCACAGACCGGTTGCCTGGTCACAAAATACAGAGTAAGCCATTTCTTTCACATGCCTGTGTCGTAAGGTTAGTCGCACTGCTCAAGCGAAGAAACGCTATCCTAGATGGTCAAAGATAATGGCCTATCAAATCTGAGCTTGCTCAAGAATGCTGAGAGCAATGCTGAAGTTAAAGGGTGGGATATAGATTCTCACATCCAAGTAAACCAAACACAAAAATAGAGGCGTCACACATACTCGAGCCCTGCGTTAAAGCAGAAATCAAATTCCGACATTGCGGCGGTATCAAAAGGACCCATGCGCCTCCATTCGGCTTCAGTGACCGACTTCACTCAGTCCCACCAACCCAAATAGTGAGCGACCTTAGTCAGCCAAGTATGAAGGTTAGCCAAACAGCGGCCGTCGGTGAACCAGTCACAAGCAGAAAGAAAATCATGGTTTATCGAGCTGAGGTACTGAAACAAGAGAAAATCACCTTGTTCCGGTCCACCGTAAGGAGTCAGAACCAGTTGTTTATCAACGAAGGCCAAGGCAGGGGTCAGGTCACTATCGGCTAGAATAATTTTTCCTAATCTTCGAGATAAAAAAGATGAAGTCATGGTTTTCGACTAAGAAAAGGGCCAAAGATTAGGTGAGATATCTTTCCTTAAAATAACCTTCAGAGGCGCGGCAGGGATTAATTTATTATTTTTAAAAGCACGGACGAAAATCATCAGAGCCAATTCGTGGTAATGGAGACTCCTCGGTTAAAGGGGAAACACATTCAAGAAGTACTCGTCATTGCATGCACTAGAGACGAGATGATTGAACTGATATGCGCGGCTGTCAGACTGAAATGATGGCTACTTTCGGATACATCAACTCAACAGTCACACTCGAGTTAATGTATGGAGGCAATTGTTAACAGTCAAAAAATAATTTAAGTGTTTAGCCGAATTCAGTGACAACTGAACTGTTCCAGAGCCAAATTTATTCCTAGCCCTCGACTACAATAACTTAATCGGCTACTAAGGCATCTTAGCCGAAGTTGTCAGTTAGAGCTATGACTGGACCCACTCAGATGCAGATGCCTCAACGACCAAGTCAAAAGGATTTCCGGATCCCTAGAAGCGATAAAGGCCAATAACAGCTAAAAGAAAGGGTCATTATCCGAGCAAGAGAAGTAGAGGGCGAGAAAATAGGCACCACCTCCCCCATAGTCGGCCATTGAACTTAGTGAGTTATTTGATGGCTGACAAGGGGGGGCACGTTGTACAGCTTTTTCATTTTTTGTACTATAAATAGGATCATTCTTTGTATGTACTGACACAGTCAATCAAACAACTCAAATTTTATCTATCTTTATCCTTTACTCTACTGTACTCAGTTGCATTCATGTTTCTTACCTCTTAGTTTACTCATACCACCGTCCCAATGCTTTCTGGAGTAGTTGGGGAACCTATTGCTGAAAAGTAGAGTTCCGTTTTCAGCCCAAAATTGCTTATGTTAAGGAATCAATTTTTCATCCGATTTCGTCAGCCGATAAAACGGCAAACACATCGGACGGTTGTCGCGCCCTATTTTGACCTCGCTCGGGTCAAAGCAGAGCGCGGACGTGTCCGGTGATTCCTGAGTAAAATGATTGAGGAGTCGCCACCTAATTATTTTTACGGTGAATTAGGACACCTAAATATTAAACTAAATGCTGCCATGTAACTCCAATTTTAAGGTCTGCGAAACTAGCGAGATTCTAGGTAAGAGTTCTTTATTATCCTAAAGGGAAAGTTAGGCATCCTTTAAGATCCAGCTAACTAGGTTATCCAGGTCAAACTTCGGAGTTAATTATTGCTAGAAAAATACATGTTTTACAAATATAATAGATAAAAAGATGTTTGCAAATATGATGCATTTTATACAAGTAAATATGATGCATTTTATACAAATGCGTATTCGGATGACATAAAGAAAGATACATGTAAAGTTTTAGAAAACATGCATTTGTGACAATAAATTTTTATAATGCCAAAGAAGCAAAATTTTGGGAATCACGAAATTGTAAATTGACAAAAGATAAACTTATTAGGTATGATTAATAAAGCAAATAAAGATGACAAAAAGTTATTTTGAAAATCTTGAATTAGCGTGGCGAGCCTAAAATAAATAAACTAGCGAAAGGATTTCTAAGTTTGCGAGCCTACAAATAAATAAGCTAGCGGCGGGTTTCAAATCTTAAACTACCACTGTGAATAAATCCTAAGTTTGCCTATTCTAAGCATTTCAATAATTACATAAGTCACGATAAATAATATTACAATACAAAGCGAAATAAAAATGAATTAAAGAAAGAAATAAATAAACTCAGGAATATTTGTAGATTTATTTACTTTAATCACATGGTGTCAAGAACAAGCGGTTAGAAACATTTAAATACAAATAACTTCATATCGTATTCAAAGCAGTGAATGTTTTTTGATCGCGGAGAACTCAGAACTTAAATTTTGAAAGAACATTCCGATCCGTCGTGGCTGCAAACATCGACTAATGTAGTTTATTTTGATTGCCTACTTCTACTAAACGTGTCGGTCTCTCGGGTGAAATAGAAAAAGATCACTATAATCCGTCGTAGCTGCTGAATATATAACTTGTTGGTTATTTTAGTCACCTCGCCTACTAAACATGTTGATCTTGAAAAAGGTTTAAGCCTCATCATTGCCCGAGAAGTTATATTTTATATAGAAAAATACATAGTTGGCAATTGAATAATAAAGAAGCAATTTTTTATGAAAAAATCTTTCAAGGTTGCAAATATGATAGAATGCAAACCTTATTTTTTAGGATTAAAGAAAATGAATAATAGATAGCCAAATTATTTTTTGAAAGATATTAAAGCATGCATAACGAACCTAAAAAATAGAACAAAGTAACTAGAGGCTAAGTTTGGAACACACAAGACGGTCCTAAACAAATAAAGCTAGCGGTTGGTTTCCAATTTCAAAGCAGTCTAAGAAATAAACTATGACAGTTAGACTATCCTATTCATTCATCTATTAAGCGGCCTAATTATTCTAAGCATTCTAACAATCACACAAGCATTAAAATAATTATTACATGCCCAGAATAGAAATAGCGAAATTAAAGAATAATAATAAAAGAGAAACTAGGGAGGATGATGATGTCATCACTTTATTTATTAATAGAAATTCGAGTAGGAGGAATGCAAAGGAATGTGAATGTGGTTCTTCATTTTGGGACGAAGTCATGATGAGTCTCATATGAGACTCTTCGTTACTCAGATGCATTTCATGTAAATAAAAGAAAAAGAAAAGGATTAGTAGGCCAGGCGAAAATATCAACACATGAATATGCATACATACACAGAAATATACAACATTAAATGTACATAGGAATGAATATTCATGGCCTTCTATTCTACATATACTTAAGACATTATTTTTTCAGATTTTGGCACATTAAAGTAGCCGAAGAAAGACTATATGATAACACAACAGTTCTAAATTTAAACAAAAAAATAAAGAGCAAGGAAGACCAATGTATAAATTATGTATACATACATAATAAATTCCGTTGGACTAATCTTAATTCTTAAGAAGCATAACATTCATAAACTTAAACTAAGCACATACTATTATATTAAACATGGATAATATATTCCTTTTAAAATTGCACATATTAATCTAGAATATAACATGTAAATATCGTCATTTGAATCAATTAAAGTATGCTCATTTGTTTGATTTAAAGGCAGCGACCAAACTACAACATACAATAATTTTGAATATCAACAAATGCGTTAAGTGTCCTAAGAATATTTAATCACGTCGTAGCTCTTCCAACACATATTAATCTTACATTGCTCGTATTGCACTTAATAATGAACCCAAGATGCCTTACTAAAGCTAATGACAATAATTAGCTAACCAACACATTGAGGTAATATCATCTATCACATATCAACATCAAAAATCGAAATCGAAATATACCAATGGCATTATATACAAAGCGTCTCATTATCATATCAATTAATCAAGACTACATTATTTAGCAAAATATCATACTAAATCAAGCATAAACAACACAATCAAATAAGCTTTAAGAAATATGAAAGAATTGGAGCAAGTCTAACCTTTTAGGATTGCTTGAACGAGGCGTGTTTTGAATAAATCGTCGAATCAGCTCGGAAATGTTGGAGACCCGATTTGTTGTAGATTTTGAATTCTGATTTTCTGGAAATGAGACTTTGTTTTTAGATTTTCGGATGTTTGAACCCGACCGTGATGACCGGCGGTGACGGGCCAGGAACAAAAAAAGCTTGTAAAAATAGCTAAAGAAATTGATTCTTCAACACCAAAAACCAATAATTTTAGGCCTATATTTTGGGAATCTTTAAGTTGAAGAACACATGCAAGAACAAAAGTGTTCTTAAGAAGATTTGGATTTTTAGTGAAGAACAACACAAACAAATACAATACAACCAAAACTTAAACCTAACTTTTAAATTAAAATTGACCTTAAGCAAGAAAAAAAACCTTTTCAATCCCAAAAAATCCTCTGCCCGAAAGCGATTGCAAAGGGGGGGTTTATGAGGTCTCAAACTTGAGATTCAACCCATGCCCCTTTCAAGCTTTGAGTTCGAATTTCAAATTAAGAAGCGTTGATGATTTTGGAGAGCGGTTTTAGGGGATAGGTAGGGTCTGAAGTGACAAGTGAGGGGTGTGGGTGTCGGGGGTTGGTGGCGGGAAGTGGGTGGTGGCGGCGAGGTACGGTCGGATGGGGGTATGGGCGGCGTGAGGTTTTCGATTTGGGAGAGGGGTGTTTGAGATTTTGGGGTTTTGTTTTATTTTGGTTTAAAAGGAAAAGGGCATGGGTCAGGTTTTTTTTGGGCGGTTTGGGTTTGGTGAGGGTTTTAATTGGGTTTGGGTTATTGAGGTGTGTTGGGTTAGGCAGTGGTTTTGGGCTGGTGGATGTTTTGAATAAAAAGGGGAAGGGATGTTGGGCAGTAGGTTGGGTTGAAATGAGAGAAGGGGTTTGGGGGTTGGGCCGAATGGGTTAGTGAGTATTGGGCTGGTGGGAATTTAATTTGGGGATTGGGCTTGGACGAAAAAAATGGGTTTTAGTTTAGGTTGGGTAGAAATTGTATTGGGTTGGAAAAAATGAAAATGGGTTATGGATAAAATATAAAAAGGGGTTTTAATATTAAAAGATATTATATATATATATATATATATATTTTGTAAAAGATGTGAATTATTTAAAATAATATAACGACGTGATAATAAAAAATATAATATTTGCAAAATGTTTAATGCTTAATAAAAGGGAAATGCGGTGCAATTTTGCGAGAATAAAATAACATAGAATTTTCGGATAACTTATGATTATTATAAAAATGCAAACGATATAAAATATGCGAATAATAATAATAATAATAATACGAAGATATACACATATATGCCTATATTTTAAAATTATTTTGAAAGTGCCAAAAATATTAAAAATTACGAATAAAATCATAAAAGATGGGACAAAATTGGGTGTCAACAACGGTAACACCAAGTAATTACTTGTTCAACATGAAATTGAGTATAATTGAATGAGTATAATTACATTCTTCAATTTTCAAGGGGGGAGGGGGTGAGAATTATTTGTCACATATTTAAATTCACTTACTTTGTACTTTACTAGCTTTAGTTTCTAGTAATTAGCATAAGTATTTATTACTAAAAAATACTTTCTAATTTCATATAATAAATTTCTTGTATTTACAAGAGTCGGTAAAAAGATTATTGCAATTGGAATTTTTATTTATTAATTTAAGTAACATTGTTATTTATTTGGAAGACATCAATTATTTTTATGACACTATTTACTAATTTATGAGTAATTATTTAATATATTTTTATAAAAAAATATTTATTTAAAATAATTCATAATAAAATTAATATTAGATATTATTATTATTATTATATTGATACCAACTATACTCCTCCTTAGCGGCAGCGGTACACAAATAGCTCATGTGGCGCCTATAGTCACAATTGACTACAAGACAACCTTTTCTTTTCCCAATTTTTTTTGGCATGACCCGGTGTCTGTGACGAAGCTTGCCTCGGAGAGTTAGCTTCCCTAGTGCCGTCCGCTTGATATAAAGGCTTCAGCCGTGTCTTGCTATCATACTCCTGTGGTGCAGTTCATATGCTGGGTCTCGTCTATGCGGGCACCTTGGGTTGTCTACGGACATGGTTTTCCCTCTCCTGAGCGCCGCACTCATGCGCACAGTCTAATTCTCAAGCATAACGCTCGCCTTGTGCCTGCACACTTGGCCTGTGCTTTGACCGAGTGTGTGTGTATATACATGCATATTTCACACAATAAGACTTATTTACATGTTAATCTAGAAAAAAGTTTATTTAACTATGTAATAACATTGTGGCAAACGAATACGACACTACAATTATTATATTATGTAATTATCAGTGTGTGTAATTGATCTCGCCCAAATTACGCCTTAAAATGATATAACACGACCATTGTCAAATATAGTAACCCAAGTAGGTTGGGGTCAAATTCCATAAGGAATACGATGAGAAATTGATCTATTCGTATTTGTATTATGACATTACTAATTAGTTTACTCCTATGGTAACCAAGTTGTTTGTTTGTTTATTTGTTTGTTTGTTTCTTTTAACTACTAAAATTTTCAATTCAAATAATGGTTAAGTTATCAAGTAAAGATTGCCTCAGTTCGTATTGTTCTCTGCAACTCGGGAAAATTAGAAATGTCAGGGTTGTGACTAATTCATGGAAGTGGTGTTGGGTTAATGCTTAAGTGGGTGTATTTAGTGTGGTATGAGTAATGAGAACTATTATCTAGGTGGGGATTTCTTTATTGACCCACCTAATTTCACTTTAGGCTTTCTCAAGCTCTAAAATGTGATATTTATGAACACCCATTAAATACCCTTAGTTGATTCCCTTATAATTAAAGTTGGGATTTATTAAATGAGGTTTAAAACGTCAAGTCTTAATCAACATACCCCTTTCCTAGATTCTAGTCTCCTTTTTCAAGTTTTACTAAGACAATAGGAAAGAAAGATGTTTGCAACCAACTCTTAAACATAAAGAGTGAGGGGTAGTTGAATCCCATATTAATACACTTTTTCATGATTTATAAACTACCCCAACTATCACATTCCATTATTTAATCACAACTCAACCTAAATCTAGCCACTCATGTCTAGTAATAAATGCGTAGCAAAGTAATAAATACAATAAGACTTAATTAACATAAAAAAGGCTTACAATGATTTAACATGAACAATGGCTTGTCTTTACAAAATGGATCAAGAATCTTGTGGAATAATAAACTAGAGATGAATAGTAAATGAGAGAGAATATTCAAAAAGTGACTAGAATGATAGGAATCTAGGTTTTAAATAATGTGTAAAATCACAAAACCCTAGGTGGCTATTTATAGGGACCCAATTTTTGGACTACATGGAATAACAAAAATGCCACCACCTGATCACTCTTTGACCGCAAAATAGGACAGCATAACAGGTCTGCGGCCCGCAAAATGGACCTAGGGTTCGCAGAGTGGTTTCTTGTTTGGACTGTCTGGAACTACGATAGGAATTGCGGTTTGCAGGACTGGACTGCAGTCCGCAAAAGTATCTTGAGTCTTCGCAATCTGAGTTGAACTTGAAGTGATGCAGTGGTTCGCAGGCTGGATTACGATCCGCAGAACGGAAGTGCGGACCGCAGTTTGGGATCGCACTTCGGGGCTCCTGAATTCTTCTTTCACTATGTATTTTTGCGGCATAACTACCATTCTACGGTCCGCAGTCTGGTTATGCGGTCCGCAGAAGTGGTCTTCTCAGCACTTCTTCCCTTTTCAACACTTTTATCCATGTTTCAACACATTTCCTCACATTTGGAGTCCCAATGCAAAAATTCTACAAAAACCAAAATTACATAAAAAATGACTACTACAAATGCATAAAAGATAACAATAATCTATAAAATTGGTATCAAATGTGCCGTACTTTCTAAGCACATCAGTAATTACTAGCCTAGTAATTATAATGCTAGATAATTACACATGGCTTTCCAAATAGACCCTTAGAGTTAATCTTCAAATTAAATGAAGTGCACGATATACTAGGATTGTGACATACCGAATCATCAAATTGTGAGCCAATCCAAAAGAAGGTCAATCAAATTAATGGCTCAGTTAAGTGAGTAGGCCTAGCGTCGAGCCAAGCGAGTAGAGCCCGAATTCATGAGCCTAATCAAGTCGAGTTCAAGCGAATTGAGTCGAGTCGGATCCAAACTCATCCGAGTTTTGCAAAAGTATAATTGAGCTCGAGCCGAGTTCGAGTTGGCTCTTTAATATTTAGTTTCATGAGTGCCACGCTATTACAAAAATACGTTCAAAATAATTGACTGATTCAGATAAATTACAGTGTTAGTGTGTTACTAATTTAAATTTGTAAATGCATTCAAGTGTCGTGATCCAAAATTGTGGTCTATGACTGATGCCCGAAGAGTCACTACCCTAGGTGTACAAAATTAATTGATCAATAAATAGAGGATAAGTTATAATCAACCATAGCATAAATATTAAATACTGTTATAATTAAAGAAAAAGAGTAAAAAATAGCATAGGTCTAAATATGCACCTCAAACCCCATAGTACTGTCCAAGGAACATCTAAAAATATATGAGTACAACCATGGGTACACGAAAACAAGAGAATCATAAGAAGGGGAAAATTGAACAAAAACAAGAGTCAATAGAACGAGAAAATTGAGCAAGTTCTTCGATGATAAAGGCATATTTGAGACCAAATTTAAGGGGAGGAAAAATTATTTTTTTCCTTAGTTGAGGGACAAATTTGGGCCCGTGCACCAATAATAAAGATATATTTAGGATCAAATTCAAATAAAAAATGAAATATTCATTTTCCTAATTGGGCGGTTTTTTTGCCCATTCTCCAAAAATAAAAATCAAACATGATCTTAAATACTTATGCGCGCAAACGAATCGTCTTTAACGAGCCTATAATACTTGATGTTGTACAACACCTCCCAATTACATTGCGGTACACAAATATCTGTCGATGACTATAAGAAATTTCTTATGTTATGTCTCTGTTCATTTTTCATTGACTATTTTAATATGATTATCGAATATTCAAAATATATTGACTTGATTAATTCATATTTGGCTCATTTATTGCCCATATGGGAGAATTTCTTCTTATTTGGAGTTCCTTTATTCTTGAATTTCAAACTTGAAACCTTTATTTAAGAGTGGAGAGATCACATACATCTAACCAATCACTTGATCGTGGTGGTTCCATCTCTCTTGAACCTTCTCTTAAAGTTGACCTCCTTATTTTTGGTAGTTTTAGACATTTTCTATGTAATTAAATCTTTTAAGTTTTCTTTTTTAATTCTAAATTTAATTTATTTTTTCATCTTCTCAATCTCTTTTTATTAGTTCTTTTATTCTCAAATTTCAAACATGAAACATCTATTTAAGAATGGAGAGATCACATCAATCTTACCTAACCTCTTGATCGTGGTGGTTCCATCCCTCTCTTGAACCTTCTCTAAAGTTGACCTTCATGTTTTTGGTAGTTTTGGACATTTTATAAGTAATTAAATCTTTTAAGTTTTCTTTTCTTAATTCTGACTTTCTGTCTCTCCGCTCTAACGTCTATTTCTCAGCATTAACTTCCTCTAGCGTAACTTAGCCGGATTACTATCGATGTTTCCCGTACCATGTAAGTGTTTCTCTCTTCTCTCTCTCCTTCCCGCCCTCTCTATTTCTCCCTTTCTTTCTCTGTTCTTTATTTTTCGGTGAACCTTCCGTCGCATCAACAGGCGAAACTTGCCACTGCCTCCTTTAGGTATACACAACTGATGATTTCCAGCCTTTTCTAAACAGAAACCCTGGTTTCTGACTGAAAAATAACAGAGCAGAATAGTAACCCTAGATCTGACTGAAATCTTGGCTGGAAAAGATTAGGTGGGCTGGAGTAGAAAGTTTTTGGTGACTTCTGCTTACTATCGAACCAGCGGGAACTCTCAACAATGAGTAAGAAAGAGAGAAAGTTGGCAAAGCAAGGTTCAACTTGGCATCCACGATCTCCACCAGACATTGAAGAGAAAAAATGAGGTTCTCTCATCGACGAGGGGGCACACAACAGGCAACAACAACGGGGTGGAGGAGTGTCTACGATCCAGGTTCTATCTTACCAAATTTGGGACGTTTGGCTCTCTTGTTGATCTTTGTCTTCCTTCCTTGTTAGTGCAATTAAGTGCCTTAGTTAAAGTACAATATTTGCTTAATTTCCTATACATGATTAGTGCCTTTAATTTTTGGTTTATTATTCTGTCAATCCTTTCTCTTTGCCTCTATACTAGTAGTGAGTATACCTTAGATTATAGTGGTTGGGGTTAGCGATGGTATACTAAGGTCATGTCTTCAGGTAAGGCAAGGGGTGGGGGCAATGTAGCTTCTAGATTACAAGTAGGGTCATGGAACTTAGGGAGTCTGATAGGGAAGTCTATAGAGCTAGTGAAGATTCTATAGAATATGAGAATCAATGTAGCTTGTGTCCAGGAGAATATATGGGTAAGTCCCAAGGCGCGAGATGTAGACGGGTTTAAGTTATGGTACTCAGGAGGAGTAAGGGGTAAGAATGTAATAGGTATTTGGGTCAATTCAGAGCTCAGAGATCTGGTGATAGAGGTTAGAAGGGTGAGCGATAGGTTGATGGCGATTGAGATAGTTGTTGGCGAGCTTACTTTACATATGGTTAGTGCATACGAAACTCAAACGAGCTTGGACGAGGAGGTCAAAAGGCACTTCTGGGAGGATTTGGATGAGGTTGTGCGTGGTATTCCACACACCGAAAAGCTATTGTTAGGAGGAGATTTCAATGGCCACATAAAAATAACGTCTAAGAGTTATGATGATTTGTATGGGGGCTTCGGTTTTGGAGATAGAAATGAATGGGGTACTTAAATCCGTAGGGAACCTTGACTAAGGATAAGGCCCAAGAGTTGGGGGAGAAGATGTTGGTGATGGGGGCCTGGAGGAGTAAGGGGGACGCGAGTAGTACGGTCCATGATAATGACCTGCATTAGGGAAGCATCTAGAGAGGTGATAGGGTATCGAAGGGTTACTTCGGTGGATGCAAAGGGGACTGGTGGTGTAATGAAGAAGTACAAAGATATGTGGAAGCTTAGAAAGTGGCATATATGAAGCTAGTGGAGATAAAGGATGAAAAGGAGAAGATGGCGAATAGGGAGTGGTATAAGAAGGAGAGGAAGGAGGCAAAATAAGTTGTTATAGCAGCAAAGACTACATAATTTGGATGTATGTATGAAGAATTGGGGAATAAAGGCGGGGATATAAAGTTGTACAAGCTAGCCAAGGTGAGAGAGAGGAAGACTCATGACCTTGACCAAGTGAAGTACACTAAAGACAAGGAAGGAATAGTATTGATGGACGAGGTACATATCAGGCATCGATGGCGTACTTACTTCAATAAAATATTGAATAAAGAGGGGGACATGAATATTGTTC
The DNA here is from genome assembly GCA_029783415.1 of Anisodus acutangulus. NCBI lineage: Eukaryota > Viridiplantae > Streptophyta > Magnoliopsida > Solanales > Solanaceae > Anisodus > Anisodus acutangulus. The sequence continues at coordinate 54,632,649 of CM056495.1, forward strand.
TTGGTTATTTGGAGAATTTTGAGAGTCATCAATATTTTAGGTATTATAGGCGCATAAAAGTTGAGGAAGTGGAGGGGGATATGTGTAAGATGAACAGGGGAAGAACGACCGAACCAGATGAAATCCCTATGAAATCTTGGAAGAACGCGGGGAAGGCAAGCTTGATATGACTTACTGGGTTGTTTAATATTATTTTTAGGAGGATGAAGATGCCTGAAGAATGGAGGTGGAGTACAATAATTCCATTGTAAAAGAACAAGGGTAATTTAGAGATCCAACAATTATAGAGGTATCAAGTTACTAAACCACACTATGAAGGTTTGGAAGAGAGTGTTGGAAGCACGGGTGAGGATGTGTGTGTCTATTTTCAAGAACTAGTTTGGATTCATGCCTGGACAATCAACTACATAAGCCATTCACATTGTAAGGAGATTGGTGGAGCAGTATAGGGAGAAGAAGATAGACTTTCATACGGTGTTCATAGACTTAGAAAAGCATACGATAAAGTCCCAAGGGAGGTTCTATGAATATTTTTACAAAATAAAGGTGTTCATGTATCTTATATTAGGTTGATTAAGGACATGTATGATGGTGCCAAGACCAGAGTCAGGGTTGTGGGAGAAGACTCGAAACACTTCTAGTAGTGATGGGTTTTCACCAAGGATCCGCTCTGAGCCCATTTTTATTTTCTTTGGCGATGGACGTACTGACATAGCATTTTTTTAAGAGGAGGTTCCTTCGTGCATGTTATTTGCAGATGACATAATATTGATCGATGAGGTGTGAGGCTGAGTTAACGCGAGGCTGGAGGTTTGGAGATAGACTGTGGGGTCGAAAAATTCAATTTGAGCCGAACTAAAATCGAATACTTCGAGTGTAATTTCAGTGACGTGACTCTTAAAGAAGACATAGAAGTGAGACTTGACTCACAGGTCATCCCCAAGATAGGTAGTTTCAAGTACCTAGGTTCAGTAATCCAAGGTAATTGAGAGATTGACGAGGATGTCACACATCATATTGGGGCGGATGAAATAGAGGCTCACGTCCGGTGTTATGTGTGATAAGAATGTGCCACCAAGACATAAAGGTAAGTGCTACAGAGTGGTGGTTGGACCGACTATGCTATATGGGGTGGAGTACTGGTCAGTCAAGAACTTCTATATTTAGAAGATGGGAGTCGCAGAGATATGGATGCTACGATGGATGTATGGGTACACCAAGAGAGATGAGATTAGAAATATAGATATCTGAGACACGGTAGGAGTGACCCCCGGGGAGGATAAGATGCGGGAAGTGAGGCTGAGATGGTTCGGACATGTGAGGAGGAGACGTGCAGATTCCTAGGTAAGGAAGTGTGAGAGGTTGGCCATTGTGGGCTTGATAAGGGGTAGATGTATGCCAAATAAGTATTGGGTGATGTGATTAGGCAGGACATGACTCAACTTCAACTCACTAAGGACATGACCCTTGATAGGAGGGTGTGTAGGTCAAAAATTAGGGTAGAAGGATAGTGGGTAATCAGGCGCATTTCTTTTCCTTTCCCAGAGTTTTAGAGTTACTCTTGTATTCTCATATTCTTAGATTTCTAGTATTGTATGTTGTTTCTTTAGCCTCGGTTACCTTATTATCTTGCTATTTTATCTGTTGTTTTCTTAGCCTCATTTACCGTATTATCTTGCTATTATATTTGCTTGTTGCTACTGCCTCTTTTTCTTCTTTCTTTGAGCTGAGGGTTTCTCGAAAACAACTTCTCTGTCTCCTCAAAGGAATAGGTAAGGTCCGCGTATATTCTACCCTCTCTAGACCCCACTTTGTGGGATTACACTGGGTATGTTGTTGTTGTTGATGATGATGATGTTGTTGTATCTTTTGGATCAAGCACTTTGAATCACAAAGATTTCTATTAATAGTCTCACATCGAGGGTAAAAGTTAAGGGACATCTGGTCTTATTATATGGCTTGGCAATTGTCACTTATTAAGTTTATTTTTGGGGTTGAGTTTGACCTGAAATCTATTTTTTAAACACAAATCAATATAACTTATTTTCTTCTTTCAGTTGAATGTCTCCACCAAAAAAGACATATACATGATTTTTGTGACCCAAACTCGATTGTATTGACTCAAATTCTATATTTGTTTCTAAAAATTTACTTAATATTTATAAATAAATTATTAAAAACCCAATAAATTATATTTTCTAAACTTCATAATCCATAAATTCAATTTCTAGCTCCATCTATGTTCATAAAGTAGGAACGACCTCGAAGATCACAAGAATCAAATTAGGTGCCAAAGGTTTGTCATGTTGACATGTGCAGAAATTTACAACTGTTTATAGTACATTTTGCGCCAACCATTAAATATTAGTATAAATAAAAAAATGTTAGAATTTATAATATTCTCAGGAAGTTTGCATATTTTTCATTTAAAAGAAAAGAAAAGCATCATATGTGTTTACTCAATGAATAAAAATAACAATTGAAGTTTGAAGTCAAATAAGGGTACGGTGATTACGGTTCCGTACCTTTTCATAAGATATTGAGCTATGGACAACGGTACCTTTCATGACAACAAATTTTGAAGCCTGCTCTTTGCTCACGTATGTTTCCGCGTCCATTTTTTTCACTTATTAGCTCCTATCTAATTATCAACAAAATTTCTAACTTGTAGAGTAACAATTGTATCTAACTTACATTCATTTGAGTTTCTTATTATTCAATGTGTATTACTATCTCTCTGTTACTTCATTTGTTTTATATCTTGTTATTTTGCTGTTGTAATTTTTTTGCGATCTTGAATCTAAATCTTTTCTTTTGAACTGAGAGTATCAAAAACAAGCTCTCTACCCACAAATATAGGGGTAAGGTCTACATACATTCTATCTCCCTAGATTCCACATGTGAAATTACACTGGGTAAGTTATTGTATTATATTCAAACAATGTACAGTTTAACATTAACATTTAACGTTACTTTAACTAGTCAACAACAATAACAACAAACTTAGTGTAATTCAATAAAGTTGGGTCTAGGGGGAAAGAGTGTACGCAGACCTTACTCCTACCTTGAAGATAGCAAGACTGTTCTAGACCATTGGTATGAGAAACATTAATTTAATAATTCTATTTTTCAGATTACAGTGTTAAATTTATATGAAAAATTACTACTTATTATAGGTCAATTTAACTAGATTATATAAAAACGATATTCAACACAAAGTACTATTTCAGTTAATATATACTTGTAATTTATCGTTTTCAGTATTATATAATAGTTATATACATTGTATCTGGACAGTCTAGCTGTAGCTATTTCACTATTAATAGCATGACCAAAATAAATTAATCACACTCGACAATCTAGCTCGCATGCATACTTATCTTTGACAAAATGGCTGCTCTGGTTTCTAATTTTACTTATTTACCTTTTTTCATGACTCGTCCTTTCCTACCTTTTCTCAAAGCTGATCAGCAATAGGAACAAATTGATAAGTTTGTTATATTTTTTTGTAGATGTGATTTTCAATGGACAATAGGATTATCTCATGATCACACCTATGAATCGGATAATTCTTTTTTTATTAAAAGGATGATATTTATATTATTATACCAAGCGTCATTACAGGATCGATAGACATAGTTAAGTTGTTAGCTAGAGAGCTATTACAATTTGAATACTTAGTATATAACAAAATAGATCTTTGAAAAATAGTTTCTAACATGTCTGTCAAGTAATATCATCAGCAAACAGAGGAGGAATTGCTAGCAAAAACACTTATTGAAAATCTACTTCTTCGATCCTTCTTTAGTTAGTAAATCCACGACGGATGCTTGTTTTCTTAGTCATGAATCCGATCATTTTTAAGCTTAGCTAGTTTATACTTTTATTCTTTCAAGAATATTGCATATTATATGCACAAATTTTAATGTTGATCCATGTGATATTTGATTAAGCATATTAACTAAAATTATTAAAAGATGGATAGTTGATCTTTCGACTTGTGAATTTCTGAAAATTCAATGCATTATTAATCACCAAATGAAGTGATAACAGATGCTAAGTTTTAACTAAAATCCATATTTTTAAGGTAATACATTTCTTATATAAAGGGCGCAAACACACAACTTTTTTTATTAATAGAAGTTTATAAGTGCTTAGTTGCATATCACAAGCATCAATACAACACCTTACCAATAATTAAGGACAAAAAATATACTATTATAAAAAATTAGTGTAGGTTTAACCACCACGCTTGGAACACGGCAAAATAATTCATGAAATTGCGTTCTCTCGTTGTAAATTGAATAATGCGGCAAGCTAATTGGACAGGTTTTTAAACAGCAAATTGCCTTAATTTATATTTTTAACCTACGCAATTTGACACTTCTTTTTTGTAGTGTATGGCTACAAAATTGCAATTAGACTTTAAATAATACAAACTCTCTAAATAAACTACGAAAAATTATATAAGTACGGATGATAATTGGTGGAGATTATCCCAGTCTGTCGGAATGTGCACTGTTTACTTATCCAAACATTTCTTCCCAGCTTTCCTTGTCGGATTTTGTAGTCATATGGAATTCGGTCACATGTTGTGGAGCTCCACTTGCATTATTTTTTATGTTGAATTAGACGTGGTTGGGCTAAGATTTCTTCCATTTCCCTGTCAGATGATAACTCTTGTTTTCTTCTTCTCTCTTTTTTAATATGACAGATTAATATGAAGATATGTATAACGGAGTCAAGATCGGATAAGAACAGTGGGAGGTGACTCAAACACTTTCCGGTCAAGATGGGCTTGCATCAGGGATCAACCCTTAGTCAGTTTCTATTTGTCGTAATGATGGACGAATTGACGCAAAATATTCAAGAAGAGGTGTCATGGTATATGTTATTCGCATATGACATAATATTGATCAATGAGACGCACGGTGGAGTTAACAATAAAGTTTGGAGACAAACCATAGAACTAAATAGAGTATCTGGAATGCAAGTTCAGTGACGTTACGTGTTACACCCCGTAGTTTCGCGTTTCGCCATGCCGCCAATAGATATCGAAGTTCCAGGAAGAGGTATGATCTTACGGAAGGATAATGAAGGTTTACAGCTTGTTTATGGAAGTATTGGAGTGTTTGGGAGTTAAACGGATCGAAAAAAGTATGTTTCGACGAAAACAGGAAACTGGGCAACTTGACGGGAAGGTTGACTGACCGTCAAATTACCCACCCTGAGCCGTTAATTTTCCTGGAAGTTTGACGGGAAGATTGATGGGCCGTCAAAAGTTTAACGGTAGATCAAATGGACCGTCTTTTTACGGCGGTGTAGATCTGGTTACGGGTTTAAATCCATTTTTGGCCATTTTCACTCCATTTTCTACCAAACCTAACCCTAACTCTCTCCCTAAACCTTTGGAAATATTCCTTCAAGGTTCTTAAGGATTACAATTAATAATCCAAGGTAAAGTACGCAAGTTCTACATAAAGAACCCCGTAAACATCACTAGTTTCTCTTCTTGTGCGGCAGTTTCGAAGGAATTTTGATGATAAAGTAAATTGGAAATTGGAGTGCTATTGATGAAATTGAGGTAAGTCTCATACTCTCTAGCTTACTCTTAATCTTGGGAAAGACTTGAGTTAAGATTCATGGAAAATTCTTAAGAAATTATGTGTTTATGAACCTTGAAATTGAGATATATTGTATGGGCTATTTTCACATGAATTGAGCTATTAATTGGAGTTGTGCATATATGGATATCATGTTAGGAAGGAGTATGAATTAAGATGAAGATCATTGGGCCAAAACATGTTGAAATGAAACTAGAAACCACTTTATGAAGTATTTCCTGCAAGTTGTTCGACAAAATATCCATGTAAACTTTCCTTTAAATTATGGATTCAACATTGACGCAAACTATTTGTCTAATGTAGATAACCGTTCGTAGAGCTTTCGAGGCCAAATGGAACTTAAATAGCTTTGACGACAAAGGTATGTAAGGCTATCCCTTGTTTCCAAAAAGCATGAATCCAAAAAATTATCATCTTCGAAGGGAATGTTGAAAACTTCATTCTATTATCTATCAAAGTCTCTTGTTGAGAAGCGTTCATTGCTCATTCATATTCTCATAATCATTGTTGTTGGTTACCGATTTATCTTATCATAAGTCTTCGAAAAGAAGCATTTCAAAGGATTAATCATCAAGTCGACCAACAGTCGTATCAAGGTATAGTTAAAGAGTTTATGAGTTTCAAAAGAGGCCAAAGAGTCATTGGTATCACAGTCTGTTGTCCACAACCCCGATTTCCATTAGTATTGATATATTTTGTTTTATTGGCATTTGACATCATGCATACAATCATGATAATATACATATATATTGGATCGGGTTGCACATTCGGCAATATATATATATATATATATATATATATATATATATATATATATATATATATATTGGATCAGATTGCGCGTTCTGCAACACATACATAAATCATTGTGCACATTGCATTACATTTCCATACATACACCTTAATCGTATACCTAAGAGTAATGACCTATCATACACCTCGCACAATAAGACGAAGGTGGTTTATCTAGTAAAGTCCTAATCAGACAGGTTGTATTTGAGTTTCAAAGTTTCATTATCCACCTCATATGGTGTCCAGGTCGCTTATATTTTTATTTACAGCTTATCGCTTCATGTTGCGTTTATACCTTTCTTACAATTTTCAAATTCATATCGTTATTCATGCTTTACATACTTAGTACATTATTTCGTAATGATGTCCCTTTCCATGGACACTACGTTTCATGCCGCAAGTGCAGATAGAGATGCAGATGTCTTCCTCACAGTAGGACTTGACTGAGGTGTGTCACGTTTCTCTCATTTGGAGCTGTATATTGAGCTGATAGGTATGACAAATGTGCATATGTATATAGTGGGGTATGGCGGGGCCCAGTCCAGACCAGATATTATCATAGTACTCTTTAGAGGCTTATAGACAGTTGTGTTATATGTGACAGTTGTGTGTGGCCTTGTCGGCCTCCCCAGTAGATATATTGTGCTTATGTCGGTCTTGTTGGCGTTGTTATATATATGCATATAGGTTGGGACTTTTCTGAGTGTAGGTGGTTGTATCGTTCTTTAGTTAAACATATGTCATAGGCCTTGTCGGCCATGAGTTGTTGTTTATGTCACATGTATCAGGATCGGTACACTCGGGCCTTAGGGTGCCGGGTGTCGGGTGTCAGGTGTCGGGTGCTGGCCACACCCTCCAAGGGTGGGGTGTAACAAAGTGGTATCAGAGTAGGTCAGTCCTAGGGGTGTCTACAAGCCGTGTTTAGTAGTGTCTTATTTATGGGTGTGTTGCATGACACACTTATAAACAGGAGGTTACTTTTTTGGAAAATCTAGATCGTGCATTAGAAGCATAGTCATAAGTAACTGGACTCCTATCTTTTCATCATAATCTTTCTTTTTAGTAATGTCGAGATCCAAGGTAAGTACTGATAGCAGAAATTGGGTCAGAAATGCGGGATGAGGTACTAGCCAACAACCACCCGCCAGTATGGATCCAAGGAACATAAGAACACCAGAAAGAAATGTAAGTTATTGAATGGAAGAAGATCCGTCCATTGATGAAAATATGTCTATGGTCGTTTCCATTTGGGTTAGGTGTGAATGGTCCAGTGTATGCAACAACACCCCCAGTTATCTTTCCAGAGCAGGGTCATGTTCAAATACCCCACATGATAGACCTATAGTGAGACTGAGAAACACAATATCATGGAAGTCAGTTAATTAAGGTTAGCCCCTGACAAGTAGAAGTGAGGAAGAAGTAACTAGTAGACATACCGAAAGCTTTGGAATGGATGCAGGTGATGATAATTGGTGTTGAGAGAAGCGTCAGATTGAAGCTCTCGAGTGGAAAACAGACAAGCACAAGAAGGTGTTGGAAGTAGTAGACTATGATGTCAGCAATACGGAAGGAGACATGACGGAGAATGCTTATCTAATATTGAGTTATGTTCTGGATGTGGAGCTTTGGACCATATAGCCAGAGAATGTCCCGACCAATTTTTTTTCATTGTGCCATCAGTATGGGCAGGTGCATTATGGGAAATGTCTGAGTGATGCTGAAGAATGTTATTAGTATGGGAGCAGAAGCCACAGAGTGTATAGATGCTCGAGATTGAGTCAGGGAGAATAGTAGGTCCCGATGCTACTTAGAGTTATGCAGTTAATCAGGTATGTTGATAATTTCACTAAGGATAGTTGTGCTTATGCCTATGATTGGTTGGCTACCATTTATATAGACAGCGTGTCATAAAGATAGATATAGACCATGGACAGATAAAGGAAGTAAAAAGTAGTGAGCGAAATGGTAGCTATGTTCAAGGTTTTAAGTAAAGTGATCTAAAAATCAACCATATCTCAATTACATATAGATCCAGTACCTTTAGCTTATATAGCGTGAGTAATACTAGAATTCAAAAAATATATGGACAAATGAGGTGATCTAAAAAGGGATGTTCATGAACTTAAAGAATTTAGGGAAACCCCAGAAGAGTAATAAGAGAAATGGATTTCCAAAAATAAGGTACCTGAAGCTTGTTCAGAAGACCGTTGAAGGAAGAAAAGGACACAAAAAGTTATACGTAAACTAGTAACCCTAATCCCTTCATAAGGGTAAACCATTTAGAAAGAACCGTCGAATGGGATGAGATTTATTAATTAAAGGCAAGCAATATACCTTCTTCACCGTGAAGGACGTCAAAATTTTTGACAATATGTGGAAATAAACATGCGACGAGGAAATGATTAACTGAAAAATAGTGATAATGATAAACACAAGTAAAAGCGTTATGATAAACTTGGTATCATACATCTCACAAAAATATCGACGGAAAGTCTGTAAAAGTAAGAAGATCGACAAAGGAATTGGAGTGAAACCTCCACGAAACAAGGGTACCAATAAAAGGTAGGCGTACTGGTAGAGAAGTGATATTTAAGTTTCTAGAGCTAAAGATTTAGATTACGACATCCATAAGTGACGATGTCGGAAGTACACTAAGACAAGGAATCTTTGAAGGAATTCCAAGCAGTAATATCCAAGTTGATTGAATGAGAAACGGATAGAAAGAATTCTAATACTAATTTAGGGGAGGAAGCCGGAATCAGTAGTAAGGATTGAGTCCAGTTACGATCCAAATTTGAACATGTTAAACCTTAGTCTTGCTGCGGATATCGATAAGACATCTAAGGACATATGAGTGAGAGTAAGGATGAACGAAATCCGATGTGAGTATATAATGAGGTAATGAAGAATGGTCTATGTTAAGCAGTAAGGAAAAGAGCTAAAGAATAAGAACAAGGAAGCAATAAATGAATGAATAAGTGATGGCAAAATTTTGACTGCTGAATGAACTTGAGACCTCACAAGAAGAATAATACTATGATCGTATATTTAAAGACATCAGTACAAAAGAAGACAAATCGAGGAACAAAAACAACAACGTTGATTAAAATACGATAAGTACGAAGGGATTCCAGTGGATCAACACCTTGGAAAAGTAAAACCTTCAGTGAAAAAGGAAAGGGGATGACCCCTAGCATGAATGATGTTGGAGGATAACATGAGTACGTCAAAGTTTTCTTCGAGGAAACAAGTGCATAAATATATCCTTAAGTTAATTGATAAACTATCCACAGTTGAACCCCCAATTGGACAATAATCAAAAACCCCAATTTGAAACCATAGAATTTTCCCCCAATTGAAAATAGGTTTCTACAACCAAATTAAGACTTATAACATGATAATCTAATATAATCCAATCCTTATTCATGATATTAACATAATTTGATTCATAAACCTCCATTAAAATCAATAACTTAACTTTCTTAGTTTCATAAACATTCATAACTCATATTCCCCACCTCATATTCATACTATATCAAATGAAGAACTTAAAAGAATAAACTTAATCCACAAAGGAAGAATCACTTACCCTAAGGGTCAATTTGCTCCTAGGGTTCTAAAAATGCTCTTATGACGGCTCTGGTCTCGAGGTTTCTATTTTGGAGAAAGGATTTCTAACCTAAAAGCATTTATAGTCACCTGATACAGTACATCCGCTCTGGTAGAATCAATTCTGCCAGAGCGGCCCACTGTGGAGGAGCAGACCCTTATTGGAGCGGTATCACTTGACACCTCACCCATCACTACAGCGGACACGACTCCATGGCAGCGGACTCGCCCTGGCGGACAAATCCTCCGCTGAGGAAAAAACCCACCATCACCTAAATTGCCACTTCAGCAAGCCAAACTCTCGCAGAGGTGGACTTTTCGGAGCAAACATTAGTGCCGCTGTAGCGGACACCAGAAACCATCAAAGGAAAAATAACCAAAACTCATAGCTAACAACTGAAACACTCCCGAGACCCCTCGAACACAAACCAAACAAGCTCGTCTAAGGTAAACAGTGATATGAACTCGCTCATACCTTCCGATTTCACAAATAACCGAGCTAAGGCATATTTTTCTAAAGAAATGTCTGGGAAATCAAAGTATTCAAAATTTTCAAATAAGGGCACAAAATACATCTGATTGTCTCGAGAAGTGGACTAATGACTAGACTAAGTCATAAATGACCCTCCGAAACTACCGGAAGCGACGGAACCCAAAAAATGAACCCATCTAGCCAAAGGTCAATTTTGAGTCAAACTAACCAACTCTAAGTTTCTAATTTAGGGGTTTTCATCAAAAACTCATATAAATGGACCTCAGGATCCGTGCCACCCCATCCTCACGCATCACAAACCCCAAACAAAGTCTACAGAAAGGTTCAAATAGTCAATTAAGGCTCTTTAGGTAAAAATGACCGGATGGGTTGTTACACCTTCAGGTTTTGAGGAGTGTGTGTCACCCTCAATTATGTGTTCAACAACTTTTAAATCAACATTAATACAAATTGGTTGATTTTCAAAGGAACAAAGAATACCATACAATCCTTCATCAGATAAATCCATGTAACATCCTAATATCTCTTTTTTAAAATATGATTCAATTGTGTTTGTTTCTATCCTACCGTAAAGCCTTTTTGAGGTACCCTCGCCTTTTTGTCTATTTGTGAACCAACTATTGAATGTAATATTTCTTGGTATTTTTAAAATATGAATTTTTTAATCGAATGAGTAATATAAAAGTATAAGTGTGTCATATAAAGCGGTCAAAAGCGAGCGTAGTGTTGTCAAAATAGTATTTCATTCAGAAACATCATATTTTGCGCATGTAAAAGTTGTGTAATATAAGTGTGTCATATAAAGTAGTCAAAGCGAGCATAGTGTTGTCAAAATAGTATTTCATTCAGAAATATCATATGTTACGCATGTAAAAGTTGCGCAATATAAGTGTGTCATATAAAGCCGTCAAAATGAGCATAGTGTTGTTAAATCAAGGATGTCATTCAGAAATATCATATTTTACGTATGTAAAAGTTGCGCAATATAAGTGTGTCATATAAAAAGGTCATAAACGAGCATAGTATTATCAAATCAAGGATGTCAATCAGAAACATCATATTTTACGCATGTAAAAGTTACGCAATATAAGTATGTCATATAAAGCGGTAAAAATTAGCATAGTGTTGTCAAATCAAGGATGTCATTCAGAAACATCATATTTTGCGTATGTAAAAGTTGCACAATATAAGTATGTCACATAAAGTGGTCAAAAGCGAGCATAGTATTGTTAAATCAAGAATATCATTCAGAAACATCATATTTTGCACATATAAAAATTGCACAATATAAGTGTGTCATATATAGCAGTAAAAACGAGTATAGTATTTTCAAATCAAGGATGTCATTCAGAAATATCATATTTTGTGCATTTAAAGGTTGCATAATATAAGTGTCATATAAAGTGGTCAAAAGCGAACAAAGTGTTGTCAAATCAAGGAGTAGTATATAACATGAATGACGAACAACTTGCATTTACATTAAAATGAATTATTTTGTCATTTTGGATCTAATTTTCTGATATTGATTTTATTACATATTTTACTCCAGCAGACATATTTGAAGCAATGGGTTGGACATGAGAATTTGATGATGATTTTAAATACTCAAATAACCCGAACCACAAATACAATCAACAATACAATAATACAATGACATATGAGTGGAATTGGTGTGTTAGAGAGGTCAAAATGCTAGAACAAAACTTGAGGGTACTCGGACTCAAACGTCCAAAAGGAATCTTGTTGCAAAGGACAGTACTGATAGTTGGAAGGAAGACTAGCAGTATCAAACTATATTATCGGTACATGTTGGATTTTGGTTGTGACTACACTAAAGGATGATGGTGATTATTGTGATAATTGGAGAATCAAGCAGGTACGGATAGAGGTAAGGCTATGATTAAGTTAGGGATTTCGAGTAGAGTCACGTCTTACATTCGAGGATCAGCTGTGAAAGAAATTCCAGTTATAAAGGGTTGTGAAATTTGGGTGTTGAGGTAAGTTATAATAGTTTTTGATTAATTAAGTGAATATGTGGTGCTATCAATTTATTCTTGCCTGTTGGGGCTTTCATGAGGTTATGATGGGAATCCCTTTATTACTCGTCGGTTTTTGTACTTCCCTTCTTCCATTCGAGGATGAACGTTTGTTTAATTGGTATCTAATGTAACGATTCGTCCGATCATTTTACCTAAAGACCCTTAATTGACTATTTAACCCTTCCTATAGACTCCATGTGGGGTTTTTAAATGTGCAAGGATGGGTGGTACGAATTCCGAGGTCTATTTATATGAGTTTCGGATGAAAACACCCCCAAACTAGAAACTTAGAGTTGGTTAGTTTGACTCAAAGTTGACTTTTGGCTAGATGGGTTCGTTTCCGAGTTTCATCTCTTTCGGTAGTTCTGAAGGGTCATTTATGACTTAGTCGAGTTATTGGTCCACTTTACAAGGTAATCGGATATATTTGGTGGCCTTATTTGTAAAGTTTGGATATTTGATTTTCCCATATGTTTCTTTAGAAAAGTGTGCATTAGCTCGGTTATTTATAAAATTTAAGGGTATGAGCGAGTTCTTAGCACTATTTACCTTAGATTAGCATGTTTGGTTTGTGTCCGGAGGGTCCTGGGAGTCTTTTGGTTGTTGGATAGGAGTTTTGGTTGGTTTTCCTTTACTGGTTTCTAGTGTCCGCCGTGGCGACACCAGTGTTTGATCTGGCGAGTCTGCCTTAGCAAGAGTTTGGTTGTCCAAAGCAGATATTTGGGTGATGGTGAGTTTTTGTTTTAGCGGAGGATTTGTCTGCCAGGGCGAGTTTGTTGTGGTGGAGTCGTGTCCGTCGTGACGATGGGTGAGATGTCAAGTGACACCGCCCCAGTGAGGGTCTAGTCTGGCGGAGCGGAAGAACTGTATCATGTGCCTATAAATGGTTTTAGGTCAAAAATTCTTTCTTCAAAATAGAAACCTCGAGACTAGAGCCGTCATAAGAGCATTTTCAGAAACCTAGGAGCAAATTCACCTTTGGGGTAAGTGATTCTTTCTTTGTGGATTTCATGTATGCCTTTAAGTTCTTCATTAATGGTGATATAGTATGAATATGAGTTGAGAAAGATGAGTTATGCATGTTTAAGAAACTAAGAGAGTTAAGTTATTGATTTTAATAGAGGTTTATGGATCAAATTGTGTTAATCTCCTGAATTAGGATTGGATTATGTTAGATTATCATGTTGTAGGTCTTAATTTGGTTGTAGAAACCTATTTTCAATTGGGGGAAAATTTTATGGTTTCAAATTAGGGTTTTTGATTATTGTCCAATTGGGGGTTCAACTGTGGATAGTTTTTCAATTAACGTAAACATATAATTACCTAACATGTATTAATGGTTTTTGAGTATTAAAGTTCGAGTCTTGAAATCTTCGGTTCGGGTTTGGTATTTGTAGTTTTGCCTTGTTAACGGTTATGTTCTTTTTGTTGTGTACGTCTTGTGTTAATGAATAATATATACATGGATAGACTTCGACCATCATGAGGCGCAAAGGAAGGGAAAAGTTGTCACCGAGGCTCGATCGTATAGCTCTCTTGTTCGGCAATGAGGTGGGCTACGTTTTAGTTTTTCGAGACTCTGATAGAAATACCTAATAGTTATAAATGTTGAGGGGTATTGGGCATTTTTATGGGTCCCACTCAGATGGTTGTGATGAAATGTTGAGTGGTACTAGTGTTGAACTGTGTTGATGGATGATTTGGGGAATCAACCTTAAGTTGATTCTGACTGCTGTTATGTGAGCTTGTTGCCATTATGTAGGCTCGTCGCCATATTTGATATTGCCGTGTTTATTTATCACACGTGCCTTGATATGATATCCTGATTATATTTGGATTATTGCGGTTGGACTGTTAAATATGGTATCCTGATTTTATTTGGATTTTTGTCGTGACCTCTGAAAACATGTGGTATTCATCTCCTATACTTGGTTGCATCTCATACATTCTGATTTCTTTCCTTATATTATCATTTGCATTCATACACTCATGGGTCTGATGATATTGATATGAGAGTGGTATGAAATTGTTGTGGGTCCAAGGGACCGGTAATGTAAGGTACTTATGATATTATTGGCAACATTGAGATGATGATGATAATATTATTGATGGCTCAGGTTGCACGCTACAACAAATATTATGATACGTGGGGATCGGAGTTGCACGCCTGCAATATAATACTATTACAGCCAAGAGATGGGCTTCGTGATCTAATGAGTTATCCGGAGTGGAGGGGTATATGTACTTCGCGGGTCCCCCATGGATCACTTTCATATGGCATACCTCTGTGAAGTGTGTATACCGGGTGATGGAAAGGTACCTGGCATATGAATTTACATTCATATCATACATACATCTATATATGTCATTTCATTGATTAGTTGTGGTTTGGTAATGTGAATGCTTGGTTATTGGAACTTGGGTGAAACCCTGATTACTTGGATTGAACTGATAGTATTAGATGGGAATGGTCGCTATGATTGAGCTTGTCTCTGTGAATACTTGGAAATAATAATTATGCTGGTCTTTATGAACACTTGGACAAATGGTTGAGGTTCTTGAATCGATTTGATTGTTGTGTGTAGCTTGCTTTCTCGTGTATGGGTTTTTGGGGTTTAATAATTGCAAGTTTAAGTGTTTGATCTCAACTACTACTGTGGTCGAAAATGTAAATTATGCCATAACTATTGTCTAGGTCCAGGAAATTATGTGCATTTATGTGTTGTCTGGTAATTGATCATGTGAATGGGTAACGAGTCTAGTAAGAAACCTGTGATAAGTGTCACTAGTGGAAATGTATATATGGAACGATCTATATGTGTTAGACCGTAACTTTATAGAGACTTAACTAAGTCTAAATGCTAAGGCTAATAAAGGAGTTAATATCATCATGTTTAGCTTAGGTGTAACACTCTTGGAATCGTTTTAAAATTATTGTTGTTATGTAAGTCTGACTCATTTATTTAATGTGATAAGTTGGGTAAGTGGAGTTAAGCTTGAATATGACTTGAACAAGAGAGTACTAGTCGGTGGGTACTATGATAGTAAGGTCCCTGTATATGTGAATGGATTGATTGTACTTGACTGTGAGTGGAACCTTATGTGAACAATGTGACTTCATGAATCAGTGAATTGATATGTGTACAACGTGACTTATATGAGTTATTGAACTATCTAGTATAGGCTTATTTGGTGTCAACTTAATATTTATCTCTATTACGTATCTTCCATTTTTGTCGTCTTATGATGTCTACGGGGGTATGTGGTGTACTCATGCTACACTTGCTGCATCTTTTCCTGATGCACATACAAATCCCTCTATCAGTTACTATTAGACTTGTATTCCACATTAGTGCTCTTGTATCACATACCAGATTTTGTGGGTTGTATTGACGTTTTGATTATATTTTCGTATTTTTTTCATGTTGTTTCGCTTATATGTGAATTGGTTATCCTACCGGTGGGAATGTGTAGGTGCCACCACAATTCTTGAAAAGGTGTCGTGACAAAAGGAGCTATATTTTAGGATAAAAAGCTTCAATAGGATTAATTATATTCAAAATTATGTGATTATGAAGTATTATGTCGGTGGCATATTTTAGTTGTGCCACAAGCTTTGTCTGCTACATTTCAGACCTCTAAATTCAAGTATGAACCACTGGTTATCCAACACTTGATGAAAGGAATTTTAGAAATGCAGAAAGTACTAGACATGTATCATGTTTTGGACGATCTAAATTTTTGAGAAGCGGATAAAGAAGATCATTGGAAACTGTTAAAAAATAAAAATATACATTGAGACTCTTCTTATCCAGTTTATCCAATAATAATTCAAGAATGTCTGTCTTCTAAAATATTTATCACAAACATTAGATTGTGGAGTGCCATATTGTTGTGTCAACTAAGCAACTACTCCTAATGATGATAGTTGGGATCTAAACTACAACAAGGATGATGGAGAAAGAAATGAAGGTGAAGAAGATGAAGAAGAGAATGCAAGCAAGGAGGATGATGAAAATGATGATGACAACGAGGTGGTTCCAGAAAGAGACAAAGATTAAATTATTTTTAAATTTTTTGTATTTTATGAATTTTTCAATAGAATTTTCTTGATGATAAAATGCTTAATGCAAGATGCTTAATTAAAAATAATAATACATCATTCACGACAAGAAGAAAAATACTTGAGATTCATAATTCAAGACAATTTGAATACATCAAGAAGAATTAGAATACATTCATATAATTATGAGGTTCTTCCACCACGAGAAGTTCTTCCACCACCAGAGGTTCTTCCACCACCAGAGGTACTTGCACCATGACATGTACCTCCATCACGTTCCTGTAGGGTACATAAACGTTTATCATGGCCAAACTCCTTACACATCGAGCACTTTCGAGTATATGTTCTATCCGGAATATCTATTTGATTCGAAATCTAAGTTTGTGTGTTAACACACAATTTACGGATATGTTGTTTATTAGCAATCATAGAAAATGGCTCTTTTGGCCAATAAACTTGAACACCAAGTGGGTAGAAACGACCGGCATACGCCTTAAGATTAATTTGCATGCTGTATTTTGATACTCTTTTTCCAATTGTCTCGAAACACTTGAAGACATGAGAACATGACATGTGGTATGATTTTCACTTACCTCAAGTGCACGTTTTCGCAATCTCATAAATGCTATGAATGTTGCCTCCCTAACATTGGTAAGAACCTGACTTGATTTCAAATACATGTTCAGCATTGTTATAATCTACCATCGTATGTTGCTAACACTTTTCTATGATGCTTGAACATTTTTGCAGGATTTGGCAGCCACTTCCCACCATTTGCTAATATGGCTTTGACCTATTTTGTTCTAGCGACAAACTGCTCAACAACTTGCTTGAAATTCATTTTCACCATTGCAGTAATGGCCAATCACTGTGCAGATTTTAGCAAATCACTGAATAACTCCGAACTATTTGTTGTTAGCATCCCCCATCTTCTGCCTTTCTCTGCATGTAATGTCCATTTGTCAATAGGGATTGTCTTCAACCAATCATATGCTTTCGGCTTCGCTGCCTTGATCATCTCTATCTGCAAACGAAACTTTTTTCCTTGATTCTTTGTTGTAGCCGCCCACATCCATTTGTTTAGTGTTCTGTTTCTAAAGGCATTTGAAAATTTGCCTTTATATGCCTTAATCAATAGCGATGATAAGCAAAGGGAGGCTGCCACCCCTCCAAACGAAATATATTATTCAATATGCCATAATTTCAGTAAGATACCACGCATATTCCCATTCGATCCTTAATAACATATTGCCTCAAATATGTCAAAAACGCCCCTCATGTCTCATTGGTCTCGTTAGTGGCAATGACAAAAACAAGAGGGAATATCAACCTATTGACATCCATTCCTACTGCAATCAGTAGCTTGATATCGTATATCCTGTACACATGTGTGCCATCTATGGATATTACTAGCCGGCAATGAGCAAAACCATCAATGCATAGTTTGAATGTTCAAAATACAAAATTGAAAATATTACCGGGCACACCAGGTTGGGTGTTAAGCTTCCACTCTACAACAGTACCAGGATTAAAGTGTTGTAGAGCTGTCATATACCTCGGCACTATTGGAAAGAGCCCTCTCATGTACCATAAATCATCTCAAAAGCGCGCCTACACCCGAGATATCCCTTTCTCCTGCTTATCATTTTACAATGTACTCTCAAAATTGTTCTAATACATTTTTTGATAGGGAACCTGGACAAATTTAAACAAATAACATTTAGCAATGATAATTTCATTGATGTCAAAATTATAATAAACTTGGTCGAATATGATACCTTGGGGTTTCGACAATGTCAGCAACTAATACTTGAGCAATCATATTGTATCTAAATTAAAATGATCTGCTCGACAGTCATCCATATCACAAGTGTGACGTGAGCGGAATTTTGAGAAAATCCACATACTATGATGGGTCTCCTTACCCCCGAAGCATCCATTGACAACCTTGATACTCACGTCTGTCGCATCCGTTTTTAACCCACCGCCGAGAAGAAGAGGGATCCAACATGGTCGCTATGTATTGGTGACTCCTAAATTAATTAAAGCTTAAAGAGTCGCCACCTAATTAATCTACGGTGAATTAGGGTGAACTCCGATTAATGATCTGCTAACCTATGAGATTCTGGGTAAGGGTTCTTTATTATCCTAAAGGGAAGGGGTTAGGCATCATTTAAGATCCGCTAACACGGTTATCCGGTCAAACATAGGTTAATTATTATGCTAATAAAATGCATGTTTAAAATATAAAGTTAATTAAAAGGATGTTGCAAGTAGTTAATTAAAAGATGCATTTTGACAATGTAAAGATTTTTACCACTTATATTTTGGAGTCTCACAAAGGTAACTGCGGTTCTGAGAAATAAATTTCTGGCATAAAATCCAAAAATAAAAAGTATGCAGGGCATTGTTTATAAAATACTATGTAAAATTGATATTTGGATAAAATTATGCATTTGTATGACATTGTTTATAAATACATGCAAAGTTAATTTTTTTGAATAAAAGCATGCATTTATATGGCATTGTTTATGAAATACATGCAAGGTTAATTTTTTGGATAAACGACATGCATTTGTATGGCATTGTCCATAAAATACCTATTTTTTTGGCAATTGATAGTAAGGAGAAAAACAAATTATTTGTAATGCAAAGAAGTGATTTACATGGAAGTCATTTTAAATCGCAAATCGGATAAAAACAAAACCTTATTTGTATGACTAATAATGCGAATAAAGGATGACCAAATTATTTTGAAAGTTTTAAACATACATGACGAGCCTAAATTAAATGAACTAGCGGCGGATTTCCAATTTTAAACTACCCTATTAATTTGTCCATTCAAGGCATAATTATTCTAAGTGTCCCCATGGTCGCACAAAGTTGAATAATTAAATTACAACCGGAACAATAAAAGGGCGATATTAAAGAATTAAAAGCAACGACTAGGGTGGATGACGATGTCATCCCACCCTATTTGTTTAGAAATCCCGAGTGCAGGAGAATGCAATGAACGTGGATGCGGGTCTTCGCTTGACAATAGTCATGATGAGTCTCATAACGAGACTCTTCGTTGCTCCTGATGCGTTTCATATAAATGAAAGAAAAGAAAAGGATTAGTAGACGGAATATGAAAATATATACATAAGAAAATATAAATAAATAATTCATGAAAAGTAATATGTTGTTGGGCCTCAAATTTGATACACAGCATAGATAACAAGAAGGGAAAAGAGAACAAGAAAAGGGAAAGGCTTGCATATTTGGGTCTAGATGGCACAAAATAGGCTAGGCATAGTCATATAGGGTCATGTTTATGCTATGTATTAGGCATAGGGACATTTCCAAATAAATATAGTAAGGTCAAGAAGGTTGTTAAGAAGATAACAAGTCAAACAATTATCATACCACAACTAGCCAACATCTAAAACCTACTGAACTAAATACAGGGGCTCAACAAGACAGCGTAGTTCAACATTTTTATTATACAGCTAACCCATAAAGATCCAGTCCACACAGACATACACATAGTTTCACATTTACCAACTTAAACTCATGCATACATGTTGTATAGGCATACTACCTGATATTCAAAATTGGTCTACCATACACTATTCCTAAATCATAGAAGACATGTGAATAGATCAAACAAACATGTATCTAAGTCGATGAAGCAACTAAAACTCTGTCACCATTTAACAAGAGATTTCAGACATGCCAAAGACCAAACTATAATCACACATTTAAAACTTAACTATTTTAGAACATGATTCTTGAAGCAGAAATAAACATATTATTTAATGACTTATATCATATATTTACTAAACAAGTATTAAGATAGTATACACAACACATAATGATTAATCACGAATCTAACACAGTATGTTTAGGTAGTAACAATCAATTAGAAAAATTAGCAAAACATCATGAGGTATTCAATTAACCAATAGCTTAATCCTTCTCAACATGTACTAATTAACAACATATCCTCATATAATACAAAGCATGAATTAGATAACATAAGTAAAAATAATTGAAAACATTATTAGCTAACTAAATAAAACTAACAAACTTAACAAGCTTAGAAAATAAACACAACAACTACACTATTACTTAATCAACAATGAGAACACATAAAAACACAGAAAGTACAAAAAAGTACTGAGAAACTTAAATTTATGGACCTTCTCCGGGCAGCGAATCGAGGCGTGTTTCGAATCGTCAAATCCGCTCGGAGAAGTTATTTTGGAATTCTGATATTTGCGATTTCGGAATTCTGATTTTTCTGATTTTGGAATTCTGATTTTCTGATTTTGAACCCGGATTCTGGCCCAATCCGAAACAGACCCGACCCGAAAACGTGCGGAACAAAAGGGGAAATTTTTTTGAGGATTGAAACTAGTATTCAAAAGGAATTTTCGAATTAAAAATTATGAAACAAAGAGGAGTATTTTTGAATTTTTTGACCCGACCCGAAATAAAACAGCCCGGAAACGTGAAGAACAAAAGGGGATTTTTGGATTGAAAATTAGGGACCGAAAAAGAAGTATTTTCTAACCAAGAATTAGGAACAAATCGACCCATTTTTTATTTCTTTTCGGACCCCTTTTTCGGACCTTCGACCGGACGTCCTTGAAATGAAGAACAAAGGGATATTTATAGAAAGTTTTCCTCCAAAAATCGTTCATCCCCTACCCTCCCCCCCCCCCTTCAATTTGTGTTTGAATTTCAAATTAAATGGGCAAAGAGACTATTTTGGAAGCGGATTTTAGGGGTGCAAGTCGCGGAATTTGGGGGATAGGGTATGGGTGAAGTGATGGGTGTGGTGGCAGATGAGGGGCATGGTGGTGTCAGGGGCGAAAGGGTATGGGGTGCGGCGGATTTTTTGTGGGAGAGTGAAAGAGAAGATGGTATGTTTAGGGTTTGTTTGAGGGTTAGGGATAAAAATGTGTGTTGGGTGAAATGGGTTTAGGCTTCTGTTTTTGGGGTGGCCGATTGGGCTGGTCGGGTTTTAAAAAAAAATGGGGGAGTGGGGAGTTGGGCTGTAATTTTTGTGGGTTGGGTAGAATGTTTTGGGTTAAGGAAAAAATAGGTTGTGGGTTAAAATATAAAAGGGGTTTAATATTAAAAAAATACTTTGTAAATTATTTAAAAATAACGATGTGATAATAATAAAACATAATATTTATGAAATGCTTACTGCTTAAAAAAAATGCGATGCCGTTTTGCGAAAATAAAATAACATAGCATATTGGAGTAAAACTATGATTATGATATTAAAAAGCAAATGATAGTAGAAATATATATATATATATATATATATATATATATATATATATATATATATATATATATATATATATGTATTGAATTATTTTGAGGTGTCAAAATATTGTAAAACACAAATAAATAATCGTAAACCAAACGCCACAACTTTCGGGTTGAATCATCAACTCTAAACTCCCTCATTTCTTTGTTGCTATAAATTTTAACGGTCCTTTCCAGTGCCTTTTTTTGAGGAGAATTTGCAAGTTCAACAGTACCGTTTACAAGATCGTCCGATTCTTTCCACATTGCTTGGCGAATATGATCACCATCTCTAGTAAAGACAGAGGCATCAGGACGACCTTGAAGATTATCAAGATATGAAATCACGTCAGAATGCCACCAGATTAGGGATACTTGCGGAATTGATTCTTGTTGGTGAATTGGACTTTCTGTCATCCGTTCTTACTGGTGAATTGGGCTTTCTGCCATCGATTCTTGCTGGTGTGGCCGACTTTGCATCATTTTTAGTAAATGTTGTTCCTACCTATGAGGATGAATATCAACCTCACTGTCAGATATATTTATTTCATCATGATCGGATATCTCTGCATTCAGTAAATCATCGCTTTCACTAAATGATGTTTCTATATGATTTGAATAATCATCACCATCTAATAAAGATCTCTTCCTACACACAAAAAATAGGTAACATGTTTTACTTTTTTTCTTTCTATTAAATTGATAACAAGTAAAATAATGTTATTGCGAATAGGTAATGGATTAATGGGTAATTAATGTTATTACTGTTTCACCAATTGGGATTCTCCAACTTTTTCAATGTGATATGTGATCTGATATTTGGTGAATTTAGAATTTGAAGGATATGAATTTTCAACTATTCTAAATTCAAAAAAATTGATTATATATGTTAAGGGGAATCGAAACCTCATCAAAGAGGGCAACAAAGCTGTAGCGGGTTGTATTATTATCGCTGGACCAAGAACCTACTTTGTTACTGGGTTCTCAATACTTATTTCTTATATATTTAATAAAGTTTTTAATATAAATATAAAATTTGAGTAAAATTACTGGGTTGCCGAGAGCCATCACCCGTAACCCTAGATCCGCCCCTGGATATTTCCTTCATATATAATGTCTCTCTTATTTTTCACTCTAAATATCAATTCTCTAACAGATTATTCAACGTTTAAAATTTAATAACAATAAAAAAAAGAGAGGGGGAGAGGGCAGGAAAGACGTGAATAATGGGGCCAGCTACTGATTTCCAGTGTTTATTATTTTTATTTTTTTTGCAAGGACTCCTTTTTTTATTCAATTTTTAAATAGTAAGTCAATGGTTGGCCAGAAAAATATAGCATAACTAAAAAACTTAACAATTAAGTAGCAAGATAGAACATTTCGGGATACGTGGGAAGTTAGAGAATAAATGGCAAATAATGGCATCACTCGCAGAGGAGACTTTAGCCTATGTTGAAATTGAGACTTATTTTCTGGTAATATTTACATTGCACGTTACATTTGTAATGTATTTTGATTCATAAATTAATGGAATATATAGTGATTCCGAGCATTAAGGCAGAATTAGCTATTTATGGATTAAAATTTAGTTCTCGTCTTAGAAAATGTGATGTGACATTTCCCTTGGATCAAATACATATTTTACTTTTTTTTATCGATTTTTAACTTTGTTTCCTATCTAATAACAAAATTCAACTTCAAGTGTTGGACATAGAATATTTTTACGGAGGAAGCATGTTTTTTCTCTTAAGATCATCCTGGAGCAAATTCATATTAGTCAGCCAAGTGAGACACTTAAGGAAAAAGGATTGGAAAAAAGGCCAAATGTCATTTCCAAATATTCCGTGTGGCTGATGCAACATGAATATACATGTAATACGTTAAAATCTAATAAATATCATACTCTAAATTTATAATTTTAAAATTTTGGTATCCAATTTATTATGAAAAACTTTAAAATATAAACCCATCAATTATGTATTATGAATATGCCTCTGCAAATACTAGGATATTGTTCCTAAATTTTGGTAACCAATCCACACCCATGTGCATCTCGAATCTTCCCATGTATCCATAAAATCTAGTTCCTTTGATGGTGGACTACGCAAAGTCAGTTTCTTACATTATGAGGATAGGTTCCTAGATGTTACATTAATTGAATTGCTTATTTGATGCTAAAAAACAAAATTGTTTGTTTGATGTATATATCTGCTTATTGAAAGTGCAATGCATTTTAAAACTAAAGCTTATATGTTGTTTCTTTTGTAAATCCTTGATAACCAAAGTCCGAATTCTACAACACTTGCCACGATTGCAGAAAGTAGTAGTCAATAACAAATGTTTTAATACATAAAGAGGCTCTCAAATTTAGCCTCAACTGGCAAGTGTTGGATATGTAAAGTAGTACGAAAAGAAAATAAATATTACAAGTGTTCAAAAGGATGAATAAATAATCAATATTCAGAACTGCCTTAAGCTTGTTGAGTCTTGAATCTTGATAACTTGAAATCAAGAAACACTAAATCTGGATTGTTACAACTGTGGCTGAGTCGAGAGATGACTATCTGTCTTTAATACAAGATTGCCCCGTATATATGCTTTTACGTTAGCGGGCAATAGTCTCAGAAGATAAAACAGCAACTAATCAACACTACAAAGCAAATAGGTTGATTCTGACGAAGAAAACAAACACGAAACGACTTGCTGAAGAATGGAAAAGGAAGGAAGAGTTTTCTGTTTTTTTTTGTTGCTCACTTTTGGACAGATTTTCTCTTGGTTTTATTCGTCCTCTCTGTTCTCTATATTCCTTCCTCAAATCTGTTTCAGAAGGTTATATAGTGTTTAGGAGGAGGAGAGGTGATTAAGAGGCCCTTTAAGAGGTGTAATCATGGGTATTCATGACGTTTTGTAGTAAGTGCAAAACGTTTCAGAAGTTTAATGCCAAAACTGTTGGCTTTCTGGCTGCTGTTTGGGGTCCAAAACGATAATATCAGAAGTAGCCCAGAAACCCAAAGCTTTCGACCCGAGACCCGAGCCCGGACCAGACGGGACGGGTGGGCGGCGGCGGCGTGCGTATGGGCTTAGACTCGAACCCAAGCACACCTAGGTCCTCCCTCCTTCAAACACATGGGTTACCCCTTGGGGTCCAAAACCCTTATCCATTTTTTAGGCTTATAAAGGGAACAATTCTTCCTTTTCCAACCGATGTGGTAGATTTGTCCCACACCATATTTTCATGTCTCAAACACCTTACTTCGTGGACCAATATCTCTTTCATTTCTTAACGAAATTTGACGATCCTTGGCCCTACGGTCATCTACTCACTTAGTAGATTATGCACGTGTGAAGAGACAAAGCCTCTAACATGCGGAACCCTAGTGTTAAAGTCATTAAATATGGGTGGACGCAACCTCCCCACCAAAGGAAAATTTTCAACAATCCCCTCTTGAAAGAGATTTTGGTGCACACACAAGGTGCCTACTTTCCGCAATCTTTCAGCGAAAAGATATTGCATCAGGAGAGGTAGCTTCTGCTTTGAACCTTTCCTAGTTGAATACCACCGGACTTACTTACTGCGCCATGAACGTGATATCTTGAACCGTCAGTGTTTAGTGTAAGCCAAGACAATGATACCAACACAATAACTCCCCTTATTCGTATTCATTCTTATTGTTCTATCCGTTGTGGCCATGGACACACTTGGATTCTTAAGTGCGTTCATTTGTGGCGGCCTATCCTCGCACTTAAATAGGTGATCTCCTACAAGGTATCCTGTTATACCCCACTTCACACGTGTTAGGAATCATTAAAAGTTTCCCTAACCTTAACCTCAACCGTTTGAGGATCGTTAAAGGTTTGGAAGCTTAACCTTTACCCACCATGCATGCAGCACTTTAATGTCTATCGTGGGAACAACTTTGGATTCATGTTTCCTTACAGAAATCATTATCTAAAGTGCTCTTCCTTCCACCAAAGCGCTTAACTAAACCTTTTTACAGCTTAGTTTTTTCATTGAACTAAATTCTTGGGATCTCCAGTCACTATGGTTGGGTTACCACCGCAAAGGTTCGTATTGTTTGGATTTTAAGCTCATTCCCATGGACATGCAGAATTCTTGATCTTCGGGTAGTCCCTTAGTTAAAGAGTATGTTATATCATTTGATTAGTAATCAAGGAAGTGTCACCCATGATGATCAACTGCCATACGGTCTTATATCTCCGACATATATGTCCATACGCCGTCATACGTGACCTTCCTGAAGTCGACCTACTAGCCACAATGTCTAACTACCGAAGGCAATGATTTCTCCCAATAAGAGACGTCCTCTAAGGAGTCGTGAAGTTACTCAACTTCTTTCATGCTTTGTTTAAAGCGATAAACTCTGATTCCATCATGAATCGGCCGATGCAAGTTTGCTTAGAGGATTTTCCAAGACCCACCTTACACATTTACTCATGGCTTTGGTGTTCTTCATATCTGATGTCCAGTTTGCATCACTGTGTTCTCCCAGAATCGCTGGACATCCAGAATACCATAATCCGTAGATAAGCGAATATTTCAGATATTGTCATATCCGACTTAATGCCTTCTACCGATCATTTTTAGAATCACGAGTGAACCTTAGTTCAACTGATCTTCTTTGTAGGCCAATACCAGGTCAGTTGTAGTGTGTAACATACACTGAACTACATGTGACCTGCGCATATCGCTCCTTGTATATAGGTGCACCATGATTCCAATCAGTTATAGGATTCATATCCATTGGTGGCTTCAACGAGACTGTCAACTACCTCACAAATGAGTTTGGAATTAGACCAGTCCGTTAGATGTCTTAAAATCTCAATTCCTAAGATGTCATATGTGATACCCATATCTTACATATCAAGACTTTTGTTTCAATATGACTTCCACGTTCAGACTGTTGGTTTTCCAACTGTTGGTTTTCCAACTGTTGGCTTTCTAACTTCAGAGTCAATGTTTCTGTTGTCAGATTTATTATTTCTGTTTTACCTTAGACTTCCAGGGTCAAAATGTAAAAATTTCAGGGACCAAAATGAAAGTTCAGGAAGAAGCCCAACAGTCGAACAAACCAACTCTGATCCTCCATTTCCAACTCGCCGGTTAGGAAGGCTATTTCAACATCCATGTCACGCAAGACTGCAATGGCCCTGGATGTTAAGCTATTCACATGGGAGCACATGTACAAGTAGTCGGGGCCTTATACTCGCCCGTAGATCCATCTACGTTGCACTCAATTTTGAGTATCCACTTTCACAACCCAAAGGTTCTTTTTTCGGAGGAAGGTCAACCATTACACAAGTATGGTTCTCTATGATGGAATCTATTTCTCTCTTTGTAGCTTCTTTCCAAAGCAACGCTTCTAGAGATGACAATTCTTTGTTAATTGTCCATGGTTCATTCTCAACCATACAAGCTAGAAGGCCTGGAACAAGTCTTTGTCCCCTCTTTTCTCCTTCTCGGTTCAACATCTAGAATCCCTGAGTTCTGTAGATCTGGAATATTAAGTTTCGGATAGTCAGCAACTTTCGAATCCTGTAGATATGGAACGTCTAGTTCCGGACAGTCAGGAACTCGTGGGTTCTTCTTAACCTCGAGCAATTACTTCTTTTTCCTCCTCAAGGAAAGTTATCTTTAAAGAATTCAGCATTATTTGACACCAAGAGGCGATAAGCACTACTGTTATTTGTAGATCCAGTGGATATGCAATTTACAGTCTTAGGTCCAACTTGACCTGTTTTGGCATTCCAACCTCGACCAACCACCCCACAACACAACATTTATATGTGGAATCCTTTCCATGTTTCACACGGAAGGTTGTCCTTATCCTTATGCGTAGTTCTGATAGAATCGCATTAGCGGTAAGGATCGCCTTGCCCCACATATTTTTGGGCGTACGACTTTGCACTTGGCTAACACCGTTAGACTGAGGTGAGTAATGAGCAGTCGTTTGATGAACGATGCTTCACATTCTCCCCCTCTATCACTACGAATTCCTCAATCCATAGGCTTAGTTGATTTTTCAACTTCTGCTTTGTAGCGTTTATCGGCTTCAACAGCTTCATATTTGCTTTTCAACAAACAAAGGATGTAATACGTTGTACCATCATCAATGAAGGTCACAATGTACTTGTCTCCCCCTCTATTTTGTATAGACTTCAAATCACACATGTAGGTGTGACTAAGTTCTAGAGGAATGATGTTTCTTTCGTTATTCTCTTGACGGAATGGAAATGTGATTTTGCCTCTTCACCTACCTCACTTTGAGGGTTTATGTCGACAGAAGGCAACAATCTCAACTTTGTTAGCTTTTGAATGACTTTCTATTTAACGTGTCTTAATCTATGATGGCATAGATGCACGGATTACAAATATATCATTCATTTGGCTACAGACATATTGTACCATTCTTAGTTGTTACAGACATGTTGGACTAGTCTCAAGCCAGCTTGATCAACATCGTCCCTTAAACTAAGTTTGGGACATGTATCACCTCCTTTTAGAGTGATCTCATTCCCTGAAGTCCTATTGAGGACAACATCTCCAACACCTTCTACTTTAGAGGTGGCGTTGCTTCACACGAACAACCTCTTGCCCGTGGTTAGGGCGTAACCGGATCATATGTGATCTAGATACTCTGGCCCACTCCAGTTGCTTTGGCAGACTGAGTGTCCAATTTCTTTTCTGCCTTTTCTTTGGCCTTCAGATCATTTAAGACCTGGAAACTCTGGCCCACTCCAGTCGCCCGTAGACTTTGTACGATTGAGTGTCCAATATCATCCTATCAAAGGAATTCTGGCCCACTCCAGTCGCCCGTAGGCTTTGTACGACTAAGTGTCCAATATCATCCTGTCAAATGAACGATCTTCTGTCAAATAATGTGACAGGTTCAACGTCTTAAGATAAGTCATTATCTTTTAGTCTTCTTCCCTTGAGATTGGTGCCCAGACAATAATTGGCACTTGCTTAAGAGTGGTAACAGTTTTCGCACAGTTAGTGGAACTTTTCCCTTCGTATGTGCGAATATACTTTACACACTTTTAATTATTACACTCAAAAGAACGGATCTTTTAAGTTTTATTTACAATAGTCCAATCTTTAAACGGGAGGGAATGTGAGATTAAACTTCTGATTTTAAAGCGTAAGGAAAATATAAATTATTTCGGGAAAACATTTTCATATTCCTCCTTACTTTAAGCCCATTTTAATCATACATCATTTAATCTTATTCTTGACAAGGAAGAAAAATTACTTATCCCAATTTCGAATTTTGGTCCACTTCAGTCACTTCGTCGGACTGAGTGTTCATTTCCTCCTTACCATAATTCGGATCATTTGTCTGTGGCAGATATAGGCCTTCTGCTACAAGATAGAACCACATCTTCAGCCTTCTCCTCTTGTCCCAGTTGACATCCTCGGCCTCTCGTGGGTGCTTGTTCCCACCACTCTCGGGAGCGGTGACACCATGAACACCTTGACCTTCAACAGCATAATCAAAACTCTCTTCTACCAGAAAACCACAGCCATAACCATATTTGGTCACACAACTGTTGACCGACATCTTTCGAACACTATTACAAATCTTGTCTTAAATTGTTGGATATGGGAAGTAAATAAATATTAAAAGTGTTCGAAAAGATGAACAAATAATCAATATTCAGAACTGCCGCAAGCTTGTTGAGTATTGAATCTTGATAACCTGAAATCAAGAAATACTAAATCTGGATTGTTACAACTGTGGTTGAGTCGAGAGATGACTCTTTGTCTTTAACACAAGATTTCCCCATATATATGCTTTTATGTTAGCGGGCAATAGTCTCACAAGATAAAACAACAACTAATCAAAACTACAAAGCAAATAGGTTGATTCTGATGAAGAAAACTAACACGAAACGACTTGCTGAAGAATGAAAAATGAAGAAAGAGTTTTCTGTTTTTTTTGTTGCTCACTTTTGGACAGATTTTCTCTTGGTTTTTTTCGTCCTCTCTGTTCTCTATCTTCCTTCCTCAAATCTGTTTCAGAAGGTTATATAGTGTTTAGGATGAGGAGAGGTGATTAAGAGGCCCTTTAAGAGGTGTAATTATAGGTATTCATGGCGCTTTGTAGTAAGTGCAAAACGTTTCAGAAGTTTAATGCCAAAACTGTTGGCTTTTTGGCTGCTTCCTGAAACACCAAGGACCAAACTATAAATACTAAATAGTTTGGGGTCCAAAAAGATAATATCCAAAGTAGCTCAAAAACCCAAAGCTTTCGACCCACGACCTGAGCCCGGACTAGACGGGACGGACGGGCGGGCGTGTAGGCTTAGCCTCGAACCCAAGCACACATAGGTCATCCCTCCTTCAAACACATGGGTTACCCCTTGGGGTCCCAAACCCTTATCCATTTTTTAGGCTTATAAAGAGAACAATTCTTCCTTTTCCCACCGATGTGGTAGATTTCTCCCACACCATATTTGCATGTCTCAAACACCTTACTTCGTGGACCAATATCTCTTTCATTTCTTAACGAAATTTGACGATCCTTGGCCCTACGGTCATCTACTCACTTAGTAGATTATGCATGTGTGAAGAGACAAAGCCTCCAACATGCGGAACCCTAGTGTTTAAGTCATTAAACATGGGTGGACGCAACCTCCCCACCAAAGGCAAATTTCCAACAGCAAGTAGCTCTCCAACTTTGGGTGTACACAAGTAGACACTTTAACTTGTCACCACTTTATCAATTGAACACTCCAACTCACAAAATAATCATCTAGACACCTCCAAAGTTTATGTACCACATCGACATTTGTGTTTATGTGTTCAACTTTATAGAAGTTGAGGTGCCTATTTGTGCACGTCCAAAATTGAAGGATAGACTTGCCAGCTGAGATCAAATTTAAGGATTTGTTTTTGTATTACCTTCAATTGCAAAGCTGAAAAGAAAAAGTAGGAGCGACCTCTAAGATTATATTTTTTTCTTCCAAAGAGCAACCTCTAAGATCACAAGGATCAAGAAGTAGGTACCAAATGTTCGTCATGTTAGAAATTTATATACCTATTTATAAATTCATTTTGCACCAACTATTAAATATAATTTGAATATAAAACATTAAAACTTATAATATTCTCAAGGAATTGTGACTTTGGAGTCTAGTGGAAGATGAACATGTAGAAAATATGCATATTTATAGGAAAAGCATCAATTTGTGTTTACCTAATGAATTAGAATACAATTTGATGTTTGAAGTCGAAGAGGGTACGGTGATTACGGTTCCGTACCTTTTCATTAGATATTGGGGTATGGACAAAGGTACCTTTCATTACAACTAATTTAGAGGCCTGCTCTTTTGCTCACGTACGTCTGTTCCATCGTCCATTTTTTACTCACTAATTACTAGCTCTAATTTAATTATCAATGACAATTTCTAACTTGTTAGTAATTGTCTTAAAATTATATCTATTCACGGATTCACTATTAGAAATAGAAGTTTTCCCCGTCAACAATCAGTGGGCATTTGTGTTATAAAACATGATTTTTCCACTTCATTCCATCGAATCAGCTAACTGAAAAAACACATGATGGTAGGTTTTCATTGAAACGCTGGAAAACTTTTTAATTTTTTCATTGTGCATCACGACTGTTTTTTCTTTTCTCACTGATTCCGTCACGACCCAAAAATCTATAGTCGTGATGGCACCTATTCCCACCCGTTAGGTAAGCCAACCCAACAAATACTAATTCCATAAATAAATTTAAGCAACAAGAAGTAAAGAATTACACCAAATATCCAAATACCAAGTATTTTATAATAAGAAAGTACGGAATCTTACGACCCAACATAAGCTCTTGACAATGGATTTGGAGATCAAGAGGAAGAAGAAGAAAAGGGTTGCGGGTGACCGGCCTAGGATCAAATAGGGTAGCTTGACTGCGGTTAGTGCACAAGAGTTGGGGAGACGTTGATGGCTATGGGGGCTTGGGGGAGTAGCGGTGATACGAACACTATGTGAGATAGGACTACTAGTTGCATTAGAGAAGCAGCTAGAGAGGTGCTAGGGGTCTCGCGAGGTAGATTTAGTAGGCATCGAGGTGACTGATGGTGGAATGACAAAGGTCAATGGAAGGTGGAGGCGAAAAAGGCGGCGTATGTGAAGTTGGTGGAAAGTAAGAACGATGAGAAAAATGGACGAATAGTGAAGGGTATAAGATGGCGAAGAAGGAGGCAAAGTTAGTAGTTACGGCGGCAAAGGTGCCAGCTTTTAAACGCTAGTATGTGGAATTAGACTGCAAAGGTGGGGATAAGAAGTTGTACAGACTTTTCAAGGATAGAGAGATGAGGGACCGTGACCTGGATTAAGTTAAGTGCATCAAGGACGACGATGGCAAAGTACTGGTGGAAAAAGCGTCCATTAGACAAAGATGACAGTCATACTTTCATAAACTCTTGAACGAAGAGGGGTACAACGACATTGTGCTAGGAGATGTGGAGCACTCGATGAGAAGTGATAATTTTGGGTATTGTAGGTGTATATAGGTAGATGAGGTTAAGGGTGATATTTGCACGATGCACAAAGGATGAGCGACCGGGCCGGATGAGATCCCGGTGGAATTTTGAAAGAGTGTAGGTATGTCAAGCTTAGAGTGGCTGACTAGGCTATTTAAGGTCATTTTTAAGACATCAAATATGCTTGAATGGATGTGGAGTACAATGATTCCGTTCTACAAGAAAAATAGTGACATTCAGAGTTGCAACAACTATAGGGGTATCAAGTTTCTAAGCCACACTATGAAAGTTTGGGAGAGAGTGGTGGAGATGAAGGTGAGGATGGGCGTGACTATTTCAGAGAACCATATTAGTTTTATGTCGGGGTGTTCAACAACAGAAGTCATTCATCTTGTGAGGAGGTTGGTGGACCAATACAAGGAGAATAAGAAGGATATTTACATAGTATTCATTGACCTAGAAAAGGCTTATGATAAAGTCCCTAAAAAGGTTCTATGGAGGTGTTTAGAGGTTAGCGGTGTCCCTATGGTGTACACTAGGGAGATCAAGGACATGTACGAGGGAGCCAATACCCGAGTAAGGACAGTGGGTGGAGATTCCGAACCCTTCCCAGTTTTGATGGGATTGCACCATGGATCATCTCTTAGCCCGTTTCTATTTGCCTTAGTGACGGATGTCTTGACGAGGCATATTCAATGAAAGGTAACATGGTGTATGTTATTTGCGGATGACATTGTGCTAATAGGGAGTTAACGCTAAGTTGGAGGTTTGGAGACAGACTCTAGAGTCTAAAGGTTTTAGGTTAAGCTGGACCAAGATAGAGTACTTGGAGTGTTAGTTCAATGGCATGACGCGGGAGGCAAATGTGGAAGTAAGGCTTGACACACATGGCATTTTAAAGAAAGGAAGTTTCAAGTATCTGGGGTCTGTTATTCAACATAATTGAGAGATTGATGATAATGTCACACATCGTATTGGTCTGGGGTGGATGAAATAGAGGCTCGTATCTGAAGTCTTATGTGATAAGAAAGTTCCACCAAAACTCAAAGGCAAGTTCTACAGAGTGGTGGTAAGACCAATCATGTTGTATGTGGCGGAGTGTTGGCTAGTCAAGAAATCTCATATTTAGAAGATTAAAGATGCAGAAATGAGGATGATGTGGTGGATGTGTGGACATACTAGAACAGATAGGATTAGAAATGAAGATATCTAGGACAAAGTGGGTGTGGCCTCGATGGAGGACAAGATGCGGGAAGCGAGGTTGAGATGGTTCAGGAATGTGAAAAGGAGAGGCGTTGATGCCCCAATGCGGAGGTGTGAGAGGTTGGCTATGGATGGCTTCAAGAGAGGTAGAGGTAGGCCAAAGAAGTATTAAGGAGAGGTGATTAGATAGGACATGACACAGTTGCAACTCACCGAGGACATGACCTTAGATAGGAGGCTGTGGAGGACTAGGATTAGGGTAGTCAGCTAGTAACTAGTAAAACTATCACGACCCTAAATCACTAAGTCGTGAGAGCACCTATCACTTCCCACCTCGGTAGGAGAACCCTTCAATTTATCAACAATACAACCACAGTTAAGTAAAACAAGCGGAATAATAAAAAGTCTAATCATGTCATAAATATGAAAATGCGAAAGATATGAATCCTAAATACAACCCCTAAAGGAACATAGTATGAACAGTACAAGAGCTAATAATAATACAAATCCGAATAGTACATAAGTCTCAAAAATAGTAGTAATGTCTAGGAATCAAGATAAGACAAGTAGATAGTAAAGAGTCTCTGAGCAGCGGATCCATCAGCAATGCTCACCCTAAAGACTCAGCAACAGCCTCGGATCAGTCGCGAGGGGAAGAGGTAGAAGCAGTCACATACTCTGCATTCAGAAAAAATGCAGCAAGGCGGTATCAGTACAAACATTATGTACCGGTAGATATCATAGGCCGACAACAGTTAGCTAACATATGAATAAGAAAGACGTTGAAATATAGACATGCTTACAATCAAGTACAAGTAATATAACAGTCCAAGAATAATCCACCAAGTATAGGAAATTAAGTCAGGATCTAAATATAAGAATGAATGATGAATAAATGTGCAATGCAATGGCGACGTGATCAATCCGTACATACATGCTCCAAGAGGAATATATCATCATCCCAGTAGTCATGAACCATGGGGGACCCACAACGTCCATGTATCAGTCATTCCGTATCACACAACCTAGAATGATTCTTCCACCAAACACCCCGCTAGCCACTCCGTATTACACAACATAGAGATGGCTATGCAAATAGTATGTCATATGAATCATAGATGTTTCCTTCTCATTCTTCACATTCACACCAATCATAAGGCATATCAATATATCATGGAAATGAGGATGACTGCAATACAATACAATGACAATATCAAATGTAATAGATAAATCCCCAATCGTGCCACACAAGGACACTTATTATAATATTATTATCATATCAACTTTTTCCCCTTTTCATGAACATTCCAAGATAAGTGAAATACATCTACATCATAAATGATACATGGCATTACGTACAAGTCCAGTAATCACAAAAAGACAACAAGTCATAATCAGTCAACAGTAACCAACCTAAGTAATCCATCCCCACTTCATACATGAAGGCTTACATGTTTTACCTAACAGAATCTAAACATACATACGCTTCGCTAACTGAAGTCTAACTAGAAGGTAAGTCGTAACCTACCTGGATGCCAAGCCAAGTAGAAGCCATACACGATCATAAAGGATCCTTACCCTTCTGATGATCACGGTCATACTCCAAGTAAGCTTGAATATTTCATTATTGTTGATACAATCGAGTGTGGGAAACTAGGGCTCACACCCAAAAATTGAGGGTTTTGCTTGTAATATGAAATTAGCCTAATCTAGAGTTGTTTTAGCAATTGGTTAGTATTATTGGACTCCTAGAATGCTGAATATCATATTCCACCTTTAAATTGACTGTTTTATGCCCATAATCCTATTTTTTCCTTCTTTTTTTCCGATTGAGATTCTAAGGACTGGTA
This sequence comes from Anisodus acutangulus, assembly GCA_029783415.1. Classification (NCBI taxonomy): domain Eukaryota; kingdom Viridiplantae; phylum Streptophyta; class Magnoliopsida; order Solanales; family Solanaceae; genus Anisodus; species Anisodus acutangulus. The sequence continues at coordinate 54,668,138 of CM056495.1, forward strand.
TGTTGTTATGGGTGTTGTGAATTTCTTGTTCTAACTTAGACTTCACCCATATGAGTGCTAAAACATGGCCTCTTAATCACTCGTTCATCATAATCCTCGCGTCTAATGAACTCGGCCTCTCATACCTCATCAATAATCTACTAGAAGAAAGATCTTGTGGCAGCCATTTGTGCTGCAATCAAACGTTGAGGACATATCAACCCATTTGTGAACCTCATCGCCCTCTTAATCTCATCAGAAAGAATCATCAAGGCATGGAGAGATAATGCATGGAACCGTGTCTCGTAATCTATATTTGTCATACGCCCTTGGCATAACCCCTCAAACTGAGCTCTCCTCCTCTCTATAACACTGCAAGGTACAAATTTCTCCAAGAATGCCTGAATAAATGAAGTCCAAGTAAGAGGAGGACACCCTACTGGTCTGGTCTCAACATATGACCTCTACCACTGCTTGGCAGGTCCAATCATCTAAAAAGTGGTGTAGTACACTCTACGAGACTCCACTAACCCGAGGTTGTACAACCTCTCATGACAGCTAATCAAGAACTCATAAGCATCATCTTCTGGGTCTCCATCATATCTTGGAGGATCTATCTTCCTGAACTGATCAAATATTTTATGCTCCTCCATGGTCATCATGGGCTGAGTTGTTGGGGGTGAAGCAAGATCAGGCACTGACACGCCTAAGAAATAGGGAACCCTAGTAGGTATTGGCTGGACTCCTGGTTTCTGAAATCCGAGCATAGTCATATGATCTGGAGTGTGTCCTCCATCCTAGTCTAGGATCTATCAGAAGTGACTAGTAGTACACCATGTGTTATAGTCTCAAGAAAACTCATCATGTGAACCACAGTGTCTTGAAGCACCGATGTAGCAATAAAACCTGGGGGCGCCTAAGCTGGCTTAGCCACATCAGCCTGAACCTGATCATCTTTTGGGACAACCTCCAGCTCTAGAGACACTGCAATAGCAAGGCCCTGAGTAGTTGTTGGTGCTCGGCCCCGGGCCCTTTGCCACTACCCCACGCAACACCTATAGCAACGAGTGCAGGTGCAGGTGCGGGCTACTGATCTCCACCCGTAATCGAATGAGACCTCACAATCTGTGAGAAACAGTAAAATAAAAGAGATTTAGAATTCAATAAAGTCAGGAATGCACAATAAGAATGAAAGAAGCAAATTTTCCTAAATGTTTCATAGCCTCTCGAAGATAGGTACAAACTTTTCGTACCGATCCGTAAGACTCTACTAGACATCGTTATTGTACTCATGAGACTAATAAACCTAGTTCTTTGAAACTAAATTGTCGACCAAAAATCCCATTTGTATCCTGAGGGAACCTGTCCTAAACCCGTAGGCTAACCCTAAGCATTCATAAGCCGATAAAGGAAGTAAATGCGGAAATAGAAGTAAAACAATTCAAAAGTACTTACATAGTCTTTATAACATAAATAGAAATAAGTATAAGTCAAAATACTCCCCCAAAACCTTGAAGTCATAAGTATAAGAGCTTGCTAATGTGAGTAAAAGTCTTGAAAACTACTAGATAGTTCTGTCTGAAATAAAGGAAGACGGGAAAGTAAAGATAAGAGGAAGTTTAGGGATGCGGAAACGACATCAGGTCATCCAGACTCCAAAGATAGGTCACCTCAATGGTCGGCACGACCTCGAACTCCACTCGTGCCCGGATCTATACCTGCATACAAAAGGTGCGGCAAGTGTAGAGTGAGTACGGAAAACACGTGTACCCAGCAGCGCGTCGATCAACCCTAAAATATAGTGGTGACGAGGGTTGGTACTCTCGATGCTGACTTACTTGCTTTGTTAGCATTAATAGTTATAGTTTATAAGCAATCCAACACTCAAGTAAAAAATCTATAGTCATACAATTCCATTCTTCCCTCGCATGGTAACAAATGTTCCACCGTTACCTCAATTAAGGCACGTTATGTTGCAAAGTTCCAATATTTATATTAATTAGAGCACATATGCACGTAAATATTCAATCTTTCTACATATTAAGGAAAGAAAATTCCTAAAGGCATCAACCTTTACACTGATTAAGGCGTTATACCGATAAATATTTGATCTTTCCACCTCTCGGGACATTAAAAACCATAAATATTCTACCTTTCTACTACTTTAAGCAAATATAGTCGTAAAGATTCCATTTTTTCTTCATTTAGGACACATATGACATGAAATCAAATGAATAAGTATAAAAGGCATGAAATGCAAGTGAAATGTATGTTATGCACTGACCATATGCACCCGATATATACACGCTCCTGCAGTAGATTTCACATGACACGTGGGGGACTCATGAGGTTCATATACCTATCCAGAATTCCAGATATCCAAGATCACATCAGGTACCATCCAATAGGTTATAATATCATCATCATCACTCATGTCCATGTACCATATCCATTTCCAGCCTCTCTAGGCCCCTTTCCTCATATCCAATCATTTAGATGTCAATATTATCATGAATGAATATAATGGATATGCATACACCATGCAAATGCATAATATCGATTCAATCATCGAATGAGTTCCTCGTTCATAAATTAGACGAGATGTAGAGTGATCAATGTAAAATCAATATTCACGAGAAATAAATTAATCGTAGTTAATATAGCCTAAATAAACACCAATCATACCAACCTAGTGGATTTATGCACCACCTCCAAGGTTCGAAGGCTAAACACATAGTCTCTGTCACAAATATAATTATTTTATATTTTAATTATCCTTACAGATACACCGGTACCCACACAAGTACTCGTCACCTCATGAGTATGAAATCCCAATTCCCTATTACTCCCCTTAATTAATTAAACCAACACAAAACACTACATAAAAGGTCTAGCAAGTCTCCACTTGCCTGAATATGAAGTTGAAGAGTCACTCTGCGGCTTTTTCCTTTCTTTGGGCCTCTGAATGAGCCCACTCTGTTCAAATATGGTATCTATATAGGAATATGAAGCTAATGATACCCATATTAGTATATAAGGGTTCCGGGTCCAAATCGAACGTTCTTCTTTTGAGGCAATTGTATGATCTATCGAACTTGAACTCTAGGAGGTCGTTTGGTTGGTGAGATAAAAATAATAATTACAGGATATTTCATGGATTATTTTAACCTGCGTTTGATAGTGGATATTATTTTGTCCGAGAATTATTTTATTCCACCATTTGGTATAAATTGCAATATGTTTCGCATATAGAAAATAGGATAAAATAATTCCATGAAATATCATTATTTATCATATCCCACCAACCAAACTAGCGGATGGTCACATTGCAAACTTTTCAAAAAAGGTACAAATTTTAAAAATTGGCTTCAATACAGTGTTTTTTTTTATAGAATATCAAGGGAAAATTCTCTGAAAGAAAAAATGGAAGCCAATAACAGGTAGAGGAGACACGGTAATCAAGTAAGGTGGCGTTTGGCAATCGATTCCAAATATTTTTTATCGAGTTGTATTTGGTTATAATTTTTTGTAAAGAAGAGAAAAGAGCACTTATATTTAAAATTTACAAAGATAGAGTTGGAAAACAAGTTTGGAGCAATTTCCCAAATTTTTTACTCCAACTCCAAGTTGGATTAGAAAATCTTACTACCAAACACTAATTTTTTTTAAAAAAAAGTGAAGTATCCAAAAAAAAAATGAATAATTCTCATGATCAAACGGTTCCTATGTTTTTCCTCTATTTTTCAAGTGACCGTATTAGGCTTGAAATGCAGTTATATCTTAATATAGATCAACATAACCTAAGCATATGCTTAACAGATTTCAATAACACAGCCAGAATTGCTAATAGGGACGTCACTAACGTTTTTCCATATTACATGTAAACTTTGGCAAATTCTTAAATCTAATAAGGTGCTTAACAGATTTCCACTCATCAACATCGAAGCGCTAGTCAAAAGGCATAATTTAACATAATTGCTAAGCCAAACTAACAGGGACATCACTAACTTTAAGCTATAATACATGTAAACTTTTTAAAACCATCGAACATCTAACTTCAATTATTCAAGTCCAAAGGTACCTGCTACCATATTTTCCTACAACTAGAAGCTGGGAAGAAATAAATATTCTCCACTGCAGAACTTCCTGTGTATTTACGTCTACCGGCATGCTACCTCACCTTCTTGGGACGGGTTTGTAAAGCACGACCGTAACATATTTTGAGCGAAAACGATGTGTTACACCGAGTGCTAGAACTGACCTCGGGACTTCTCTGTTCTCAATATACAGATGGTTTAGTACTTCATGCTGTGGTAATGGGAGGGATGTTGATTGATCTCTTGTTGTTGGGTGGTTTAGCAAGGTGTGATGCAGATGTGGTGGTACCACCGGTGGTTCCTTTCCTACATCATCATGCCCAGGATACACATTGTTGTAACTTGCATCAGGTGATCTTGGAACTTCAAAGCCCATGACAGTGGCTTCCTCCTGTGTGCATAACTTAGATTTATGATCTGTTTGGCCAAAGGCCCAAAAGCATTCTCGAAGGCTAAAAGTGTTTTTTTTCTAAAAAAAATAAGTGTTTCTTTTATCAGGTGTTTGGCCAAGCTTTTAGGAGAAGAAAAAATGTTTTTGAGTAGAAGCGGAAGCTGTTTTGAAAAGCTGAAAAAGTAGCTTCACCCAAAATACTTTTTTGAAAAATACTTTTGAGAAAATACACTTAGAAGCCCTTTTTAGAGGCTTGATCAAACACTAATTGCTTCTCAAAAGTGTTTTCCAAATTAATTAACCAAACATAAACTGCTTCTCACCAAAAGCACTTCTGAAGAAAGTACTTTTCAAAATAAGTTGATTTTAGAAGTTTGGCCAAACAGGCTATTACGCTTAGCGAAAAAGATGGCAGAGCTATCAGTTACAAGAATTTATGACTTACATGATCTTGACCATATGGATGAGGGTGGTTCATGTTGCTTCAAAAACAAACAGCTAAGAAAGTTTTAAGCAGATAAAACTTTCTCAAGTTAACCTGAAAATAAAACATAATTCGATTGTAAGCAAGAAAATAGAACCAATTTTGGGCACATATTCCTCGGGAGGGGGGGGGGGTGACGTAACCATGTCTTTGTAAATCAAAATACTATAAATTCACGAGCTATTTGTATGTCTTCTCTCCAATTATTAATGCAGGTATACTTAGAAATGCTCAAAAAAATCCATGTTGCTCATAAGATAAGCTTACCAAATGAGAAATGCTGTCTGCAAATTAGATCAAACATCAAGATATCAACAATACAGATAACTTAAACAGAACTGATAAGAAAAACAAAAGTTAAGTGAAATATACATGGAACATGAGATGGAAGATAATGGCCTAACTCAGTGACGCTTTCAATTTAAGAGGACAAAAGTTCTGCTTTGAAGTAGTGTCTACCACTTTCTATACCCAAATCGAATCCTAGAAAACCTAGAATCAAAATAAGGTATCCCCCTCACCTTAAAGAAAGAGCTACAAAGAAATGTTCTCCAGAACATGCCAAGCCCGAACAAAAGCATCATCAAGGCAACTATCAACTAATTTGTAGAACTCATTTCATATCACCACCTCTTCCACTGAGAACAAATTCAATGTTTATATGCAGGTGAACATTCCTATAGTATGCGCTTCAATGACATTTTTTTCGACCATATGGCATTACTGAAATTCATTTTTGGTGATCTAAATCATCGTATGTAAGATGGCGCATAGCATTTCACTAAGGACCAAGACTCACGATCTACTAAATGTTATATTGATTCAAATCCAATAGTGACTGACAGAAAATTTTACTACACAACAAGTCGTCGAGTATTACACGCATGTGTTGGGGAAATAGAAAGTTGCAAATCTATGCAGGGCTCAAATTCAATACCTCTTGATACTGACATTTGAATCACATTGACACCAAAGGAAGAATAGCTTTCATTGGAAACAAGATGGCTCTAGTCCCTAATGTATGTGCCAAGATGGCATGGACACACCCAAGAGGGAGAGAGAGAGAGAGAGAAATTGAGTTTGCGTGTGTGCGTGTGTTTCACAAAAGCACCAACAGTAAAAGAACATAGGATTTTCAACGAAAGAAGGAAAAAATGCAAACACTTAACCCCCTTAAATTTGCCATTAAGTTCTTTACATCTAACACTTATCCATTAATTCCTTCAAGGACTCTAAGTCTCCTATGTCAAGCTCTTTTCTTTGAAATGTCATATCCTCCGGCCTAATCTAAATTCGACTTTTCCAGACAATGCACCCAAAGCTAACAAAAAATCTGATCGCCAGCAACTACTAGCGTCTAACTTTGTGATCACACATAAATCTTTGAAAGATCGGGGTTTGTTAATATATAAGGGCATTAACTTAGTGACAAACTAAGACACCCACTACCTACAAACATATTGTTCTCAACCCAAGGTTCTTCTATCAAGGATCTATTCATAAACCCAACGGCTCTAAGAGCAAGCACAACTCTCTCCAATCATTAAGCTTTCTTGTCTGCCTCCGTGTTTTCCCGGGTCTTTATGGGACTACTGATGGCTCAAACTCAAAGGACACTCAATTATTCACTCTAATCGGATAAGATCAAATTAAGAACTAACTTTTGATTACGATTAAGAATTAATAAATTGAAAAAAAATCAGAAAAAATTAATTTCTTTGCCAAAATCCTGGAAGAAATATAAAATAAGAAGTCAAGGTAAATTTCAAATGTGGTTAAAAGAAACAGAAGAAATGAATAGCTAAAAGATAATGGAAAATGAGAATTTCTGTTGAATGACATTAATAATTTGGATTACATTATCTTAAAGTAGACTTAGTTAAAATATGTAGATATTTTAAATACATTACATAAGTTGAAGCATAATTATATTCCCTGTTACACTTTTACAAATTAGTTAATGCTAATAACTTGTGCTCGACTAAGATGTTTCATCGAGCCTAGCTCCCCTATTTTTTATACACCAACTTATACTAAATAAAATACAAACCTCACAATAAGTTTGTTCCAATCCAGCAATTAAATCGATGATTAACACCCATTTGACCTCGTATTGAGATCGGCAATGGCCCCATCTTTTACCATAAGATGGCGACATCTGTTGCTAGAATTAACCGAGTAGATCCTGGAAAACTATACTCAGGCTTGACTCTCTGTTTAGGGGACTAAGCCAGGTGTGACTGAGTTCCCAACCCTATACACTTAGCAGTGAGCAAAGTACTATCACCACCCATGCATACTCTAGCAGGTTTGCTCACAATACTCTTTAAAAAAATCACAACCGAACCATTTTCATTCCTCCTTACCACTAAACAGAGGTGGGAAACCATGTCTACATCTAAACAAAAGTGATCATTGAAGGAGCAGTCTTTTCTTTTTATAACCATGGTATCCGGGCCACCTTGCGTGCACCTCGACTAATTCCACGGGATACACACCAGCAACAAGTACCAGGTAATTTTGTCCACCAAGGCTAGGACAGATGGAAAGAAATCACCTAGTGTTTTTGTCTCGGCTAGGATTTGAACCTGAGACCTCATGGTTCTCAACCCACTTCATTGACCACTAGACCACACCCTAGGGTGTATCATTGAAGGAGTAGTCTTACAACTGGAAATAGTGGGGAAGGAAACTAGAAGTGCAAAAGGAACGCTAGGAACCTCTATTGGAGCATTAGTTATGCATAGACTAGCTAGGTTGAGGTTTTCCTGGCGGTTGGTAGTAGTAGATAATTAAAGCTACAGAATATTATTGGGAAGTAAGTAAGAGATATGACAACTTGAAATCTGAGAATTAGGAATCCTTAACCTAAAAAGAGAAATTCTCATTTTGTCCCTAGGGAGGTGGAATAGATCTTCCAAATCATTTTGGAAGGCACTTTCACCTAGTTAAGGTAGATTAGGTTTAGCCAGAGATACCTGGTACCTGTGTTGGTGGGAGTTAGCAGGTACCCAATAAAATAGTTGAGGTGCACGCAAGTTGGTCTGGACACCATAGTTGAGGTGCATGCAACTTAACATCCACAAGAAATTTTGCACTTAAGACACCAGCCACGTGTCCCCATTCTTCCAACCCATTCCTATCAACCATGGTTTTTGACTCCACAAAATTTTAGACTTCCTTAATGGCATTCTGAAGCTAAAATCCAGAATAAGGTTACATAGAACACTAACTTTATATATACACAGCAATACACATTGACAATACATGTATACAGTTATTTACACACATACATATAAGGTTTTAGAAACTTCTCATTTTCTCTCGCAGACCATATATGTTTATCATGGTTGCATTTAAACTCTTGGTGAAACCAATGAAGACATATTTAATAGCATTTATGAGGAGAATGCTGATATAGAGCCTATGAATTTTTGGTGTTGTATGTTTCAGTGCCTCCTTGGTACTTGCTTTAATAAAATAACCTTATTTTATCAACAGAGAAAAGAATGCATGCATAATTAATATTTCAATTTCCTCTCTTAACTGAAATTGGTAAAGTAATTAACAATGTCACTCCCTTCACCCTATTTCTCTGAATCCATCTCTAGAATCACAAGCTTTAAAGAAAACACCTACAAACACACTAGGTAAAACCATTACCAATTGTTTGCCGAACTACTGTTCAGCATGTTAAGTTGATAATTTTCCTCTATTTAAATAGCATTGTTAACTTGATAGATAACTTTTTCTTTTGGATGACCAAGAAATCCATTCAGGGCCAACCCTTAGGACCAACTGTAGACTTCGAAAGTCGGGGGTAACGGGCCCCCTCTACCCTTCTCAACTTAAACACTAGGTTTAATTCACATGAGGCAGGACTCAAAACTGTGACTTGCCACTTGGATTAAGCCCTGTGGCAACTTGACGGTTACTTTTTGGTGCTCATTCTAAAATCAGAGGTTCAAAGATTATAAATACGTGCAGTGCCAATTTGAAAGTGGACTACATCTGGGAAAAGCCAAAACAAATAACGGAAGGAAAAGGAAAAGGGAGAATAGGAAAAAAAAGGGACACGCGGAGTAGCAACAAAAAAATGACTAGAAGGTGAAGACATCTTTGAGAAATAAACTAGATTTTTTTTTAACAATAGTCCTCAATCTAGATAAGTGCATGAAAGAATTTTATCAGTAATATTAAACTGTATAAAATGAATTTAGCCAAATGTAATAGGTATGTCTGCGGGAAAAAGGAAGCCTTAGAACACAGATGTGGGTCCTTTGATGCACAATCAAGCATGAATAAAAGCAACCAGGTACTGTTTTTCCAAATCACAAATTAGATCCTGATCTACATGATCATGCATACCAGATTAAAGGATCAATGCTTATGTCCAATTGGTGGGAAAACTGCTTTCTATTGCCATGAAATGTTTTATATAATTGACACCTAAGTTGCTCGGACTCCACTTTCAGTGCCGCACCCGTGTCGACTGACATGGATGTGGGTGTGGGTGTGGGTGTGGGTGTGGGTGTGGGTGTGGGTGTGGGTGTGGGTGTGGGTGTGGGTGTGGGTGTGGGTGTGGGTGTGGGTGTGGGTGTGGGTGTGGGTGGGTGTGGGTGTGGGTGTGGGTGTGGGTGTGGGTGTGGGTGTGGGTGTGGGTGTGGGTGTGGGTGTGGGTGTGGGTGTGGGTGTGGTGTGGGTGTGGGTGTGGGTGTGGGTGTGGGTGTGGGTGTGGGTGTGGGTGTGGGTGTGGGTGTGGGTGTGGGTGTGGGTGTGGGTGTGGGTGTGGGTGTGGGTGTGGGTGTGGGTGTGGGTGTGGGTGTGGGTGTGGGTGAGGGATCCGTACTGGATATGGTAAACCGATTTTGGATACTTTGACTAAAATTGACGGAGAAATTCGGGACAAATACAATGATTTTTATAATAAAAACAAAAGCTAAGATGAAATTGAAGAAAATGGAATACCTTGTATATAGAAATTTCTATGTCAGTCCTTTTCCTTATATCTCATTTTGAGATTCTCGTCTTAATCAATATTTTCTCCTCGGAATACCTTGTAAGTTTTCCACATAATTTAGACATACAACTCTATTTTCAGATATTTGATTTATTTTTGGCCAAATCCCCGTACTCATATTTGTACCTAGATCCATACCCCCGAATCTTAAAATTTAGATCATGAAGGATTCGACCTCTAGATCCCCTCCCATTTCGGACACCCGCACCCAAGTCCGAGCAACTTGGACTGACACTAACAAAAATAGGTTTGATTATTATAAAGGCTAAGAAACTGGAGCTTTTATTTTGAGAAAGTCTTTTGACTGCATATTTCTTTACCATGGGAAGGCATAAATGTACAACATCAATACCTACCATACATTAAGCTCAAATGAGAAAACAGCAAAAGACTTGCTTACCAAAAATCTTGAAATCTTGATCTCCTAGAAAACCTTAAACTCACCTCTAAATGACCACTAAGTTGTTTCCTCACTCACCATATCTTGAATATAGAAAAATTGCAAGGCAATCACCCATATTTATATTCAACTGGCTACTGATGCACTCTATCCATGCAAAGTAATATGCGTACACGTCTCAGAAGCCACCGCTCATGAGACACATAGTACCAATATTGACAACTGGTTTTGGAGACATCCGGAAGCATGCAAAAAAATGTTCAAATCCAGACAATGCTAGTAACCACTATGTACTGTTATATTAATTCTGTTCTCCTCTAATTTAAGCATTAAAATAAATTTATCTATCATGCAGAACACCATGTGGCCCATGGATTCCAATAGAGACACTTTTAGCGTAACTGCTGTTTAAGACACGTGGTATCATTCCAAAAGTGTTTCAAACGGATGGTAGACTAACACCAAGCTCACCAGAATATAGAAAACAGTAGGTAGTAACTCCACACCAACTTTAAGAAGTCCAGAAAGAGATTACGTGGCCAAAGAGCTTTATTTGAATTAGAATCTGATCCAACCCAACCTCTGACGAAAAATGATCTAGAATTAAATGCAAGATCCAAAGCCTCGACAAGAGAATTAACATTCACCTACATGAGCCTTGAATAGTTGGCCCGAATCCCCGATAAAAGGAGGATTGAGGTAGGTTGAGGGGGTGAGCATACATTGTACATGTAGTATTTAACCGTAAATACTAGCTTAGGAGACTTACGGGTTTCTCCTTAGTGGAAGCAAATCTGCAGCAATAACAATCACAGGTTGTGTCGCCGGTTGTCGGGAATCCTCACGAAGCGGATAAATTTGTCCAGAGTCTAGATATCCTTAGGAGATGCAGAGCGTATTTTGTGTAAACTCTAACCGTCATATTATTGGTGGAAAATCTTCTCTTTCCAACACCTATAATGGTGTATTTATATCTTATAAATACGGTGAGGAAGAGGACAAGCTAATGGGCTAACTAGCACCTCTTATGAGTGAACCGGACCCAATAGCTACTCCCAACAGTACAGTAAAAAGGGGGATTCATGTTACACATAGTTTAATGCTTAAGCCTTTCAATCATATTTGTTCCAAGATCTGACTCTATCCTACTACAACCAATACAGGAAACAATAACTATTGCTTTCAAAATAAAATATTCTTTGCTATCTATATTTAGCTCTTAAATGACATTTCCTACTCCCTAAGAAGAGTCATTAACTTGTTTGGAGGGTTGTTACCTATTGTATTGTATTGTACTATTGCATTGTTTAAATACAATGTTTATTTTGATTGTTACTTAAAATTTTATTATCTCATATTGTTAAATCCATTGTTATGTAATGACGAAAAGTCTCATTTTATGTAACGACCAATTTAGTGTAGTCGCGTTGTTACCTTTTCTTTTTCTCACATTTTGTATTTGCTTATTATCTAACAATCCTACTTTTTCCTTTATCAGAAGCATCTAACAATCCTATTTTATCCTTTACTTTACTTTTTTATAATAATTGTACCCCGTACCCTACTTTTGTTGTAGCTTTATCCACCAGTTGATGTGTGATATTATGTGACAACGGAAAACGATACAATCTACCCAAACGTTGCACTCATCAAAATCATACAATACAATACAATACAACATTATGAAACAATACAATACATTATGACAATCATCCAAACAAGTTCATACCAATTGCCTAATTTCGGCTACTTCAATTTAAAGGAAACCAAGCTAAGTGCCTATAGTAGGAGAAATTTGGGGACACATTGGAGCTACCCACTTTGATCAACTAGCCAAGAATTTCCTAGATACAAAATTGCTAGTGCTTGATTTAGTAATATTTTTGTGGTAATTCTACTTTCCCCTATAGGAACTTTAATAAATCCTCACGTTTAATGAAATTGCGCATGGAGGGAAATGCTCCTTATATAACCGAAACGAACAGAAATACAGAGGATTTATATAGCAAACCCCAACTAATGAATGATTAATGGATAGGTAATTGATTGATTGATTGAACCACTTGTTCTCTAAGTGATCGTTTGGTATGAGAGATAAGGGATATTAATCCGGGATTAAATTTGAGATGAGTTTATCCCATGTTTGGTTGGAATAAAATCGCGATATAGCTAATCTGGGGATTAGTTATCCCGGGATTGTAGTGTTATTTTGTATCCCTGTGGGAGGGTGGAATAACTAATCCCGGGATAACTAATCTCGGGATATCCCGGGATTGTAGTGTTATTTGTATCCCTATGGGAGGGTGTAATAACTAATCTAGGGATTAACTTGTTCCCAACCAAACGACCCCTAAGGAAATAAGAAACAAGGAATTCGAATAAATTTCTCAAAAACTGAAAGCTCATAACTTACACTATAGATTATGCAATACATGCATCCATGTTAAATATGTAATTCAAGATTCTTCAGTCAATTTATGGCTTAGTCAACAGAACTGAGAATTACAAAATACCATTTTCATTCTTGAATTAATATAAATTCGTCGAGCCGAAGGTCTATGGGAAACAGCCTTTCTTACCTGGGATAAAGTATGTGTGCATTTTATCCTCCAAATCTCACTTTGGCGGGATTATATTAGGTATGTTATTGTTGTTGTAATTAATATAAATTCGAAAGTCTAAAACATACCTAATTTAGCTACCCTTTGGCACTTCAATGAAATTTTTACAACTTTCCCAGAAAGCCCTTGTCTTGGGAAAGAGTGAAACGCACTCACAGAGGAATGAAAAGAACTTTATAAGCTATGGAGGATTGGAATGATAATTTCTTACTTGGAAAATTCCGTCTTAGAATGTAAAGAATCAAATTTTCAAAAATCCTAATGAATTTATGTTTTAAGGAAAGAATATGATGTCTGGTTACTTTAAAAATAAATTGTTCCATGAAGTTGCTAAACTACAACTGGTAATTTTCTCCAATAAATTAAAGGGAAAATAAATAGATTGCACGTGTAAAAAAAACACTTACACACTTAAACTAATTGAGCCACCTAATACCCCTAATCATATCTAAAGTGAATTTTTTCCCCTTCTTAGGCCCAGTAAATGTCCGTTTTGGTCAACATTTTTTGAGCACGTATTTGCCCATATTATAAGCATATAACAAGGAAATAAATGGGAATAACATTTTAAAATTATTAAATATAACCGCCAACAAAAAAAAAATCTCTCGCACCAAATTTAAACCCGATCTTCCTCCATCAGCCAAGACAAAAAACATAATTTAGTCACTCCTAGTTGCTATAGCGGCTACACATCCAACTAGAGGTTGTTCTCAGTAGTAAGGGATGAGGTAGAGTTGATAGTCATATCGAGAAATGTCAAGCCCGTTGCTGTACTTTTCTAGGATGACCTAAGGCAGAGGCGTCAAATTCTATTATTGTATATATTATTTCAATTTGTCATTGGGATGTTTTAATATTATTTGATTTGGGTTATACTTATTTCTATGTGTCATCATATTTTGCATTGAACCTAAATATGCCTTGTGGATCACTTGATGTACTTGTGTAGGTGTCTAAACCTGTCGGGGACTCTATTATTGTTGATAAAGTCTATCGGTCTAGTGTGATATATGTTCATAGGTTTGATATCCTGGTGGATCTAGTTCCCTTGACATTGAGGATTTTGAGGTTATTATGGGTATGAATTGGTTATCTCCATACGTGCGATTTTGGATTGTCAATCCAAGACGATTACATTAGTTATGTCATGGATTCGTAGGGTTGAATAGAGGAGTACACTTAGCTACTCCGCGGGGAAAGTGATATTTTTCATAAAGGCATAATAGAAGGTAGGAAAGTGATGTGTGACTATCTAGCCTTTATTCGGGGTACCCTTGTGGAGACTCCTACTCTTAATTCAGTACTAGTGGTAAGGAGTTCTTGTTTCCTACTGACTTGCTTGTTATTCCACCTAATTTAGATATTGACTTGGTATAGCACGCATCCTATATATATTTCATAGGATGGAACTAGCGAAGTTGAAAGAGAAATTTATAGGATCTACTGAGTAGCAGGTTTATTAGACCGGATGTCTCCCTTTGGGTGCTCATGTACTATTGTGAAAAAGAAGTATGGCTCAATGTCGATGTGCATTTACTAGCGTCAATTGAATAAGGTCACCATAAAAAATAAGTATCCATTGTCACGTATTGATGATTTGTTTGATCAGTTACAAGGTATCACAATCTTCTCTAAGATAAATTTGAAGTTCAGATCAATCAATTGAAGATTATGGCGGGGGACATCTCTAAGACAAATTTTAGGATGCGTTATATATAGGCATTGTGACTTCCTGGTCATGTATTTTGTATTGACTAATGCCCCAATGCTATTTATGAACTTGATGAATCGAGTGGTCGAATCATACATGGATTCCTTCGTCATTGTCTTACCCGTACTAAGGAAGAGCACGAGCAACATTTGAGGATTGTGCTCCAGATTCTACATGAGAAGAAACTTTATGCCAATTTTTTCAAGTGCTAGCTTTGGGTTGAGTCAATTGCATTCTTAGCTCACATTGTGTCTCGTGAGGGTATTAAAGTTGATTCCAAGAAGGTTGAGGTAGTTCAGTGTTGATTCAGACCTACTAAGTGTATCGATATCTAGATTTTCCTAGGTTTGGCAGGTTATTATCGTTGTTTTATGGATGGGTCATCATCTATCACAGTCTCATTGACTCAGTTGACCCAAAAGGGGGTGCAGTTCAGATGGTCTAAGAAGTGTGAAAAGATCTTTCAGAAGCTCAAGACTGCATTGACTACCATGTTAGTTTTGGTATTGCACACAAGTTTGGGGAGTTATATGGTGTATTATGATGCTTCGTGGATTGGGCTTGAGTGTGTTTTGATGATTGATTATGCTTTACGCCGGTTGAAAGTCCTCGAGAATAATTATCCTACCTAGGATTTGGAATTATCAACGATGGTACTTGCACTTAAGATATAAAGGTATGTCCACGAGAATAATTATCCTACCTATAATTTGGAGTTCACGGCTATGGTATTTTCACTTAAGATATGAAGGCACGTATTATCTATATAGGGTGGCTTGTGAGATATATATGGATTATCATAGGCCTAAGGTACATACTAAGTAGAAGGATTTGAATTTGAGGCAGCGCAAATGGACTGAGTTTCTCAAAAATTATGACATATCTATCATATATCATCCGAACAAGGTGAATGTGGTGGTGGATGCCTTGAGTAGAAAATCAGTCAGCATGGGCAATTTGACACTTTTGATAGCTGAGGAGCATCCTTTGTATATAGAAGTTCAGGCCTTGGCCAACAGATTTGTGAGATTAAATATTTCTGAGCCTAGCATGATTCAAGCTTATGTTGTTGCCCAGTCATAGTTGATGGAGCGGATTAAGGCTCATCCGTATGAGGATAATTATTTTCATGATCTTAAGGACATAATGTAGCGTATGATGCTACTACGGTGACTATGGATGTTGAGAGTATTCTGTGGCTTGGGTTTGATTTGTGTACCAAATATTGGGGCTTTGTGACAGTTAATACTTAATGAGGCTCACGGTTTGAGGTATTCTATTCCCCTTGTCCCCTTGAGAATATAAAGATGTATCATGATTTGAAATAACATAATTGATGGCGTAGGATGAAGAATGACATAGTTAATCATGTTTCACGGCGTTTGGATTGCCAACATATCAAGTTAGAGATACCACTAGTACACTTATGCTTTAATCATTACCAATTTATAAGTTAATCAATCATTAACTTTTATTAACAATGCCACTAGAAACATTTACTTTAACTATCACTTTATAAGCTAACCATTCACTTATAACATTTCTTAGAATGTTGCCACTAATATACTTTTACTAAGTATGATAATAAGTACTAAGATTATTTTGGGTAAGTCTAGAAAAGTAATATAATAAAAGTCTGAGAAATGTATAACAATATTACTTTTTCAATAACAAAATGTTGTTGGGGAGGTAAAGCAGTATGAACAATTTCCCATTTGCTAATTTATATTCACTTATAACATTTCTTAGAATGTTGCCACTAATATACTTTTACTAAGTATGATAATAAGTACTAAGATTATTTTGGGTAAGTCTAGAAAAGTAATATAATAAAAGTCTGAGAAATGTATAACAGTATTACTTTTTCAATAACAAAAGGTTGTTGGGGAGGTAAAGCAGTATGAACAATTTCCCTATTTGCTAATTTATATTTACTTATAACATTTCTTAGAATGTTACCACTAATATACTTTTACTAAGTATGATAATAAGTACTAAGATTATTTTGGGTAAAGTCTAGAAAATTAATATAATAAAAGTCTGAGAAGGGAAAAATTATTAAACCTTTAAGCAATTACTAAGGGATCCTCCCGACTGACACCATTGCTATTTTTTCAAAAAAGTATAAAGTAATTATTTGTTAACTATTCAATATTAATGTTTAATTTACCGACAGATATCCTTCGTATTATAATAAAAAAATTAAAATAATTATAGAGACTCCCTCAATATATTTTATTTATTTATTTGTAAATAAATTAATGGTGGCCACTGGTATCGTAAAAGAAAAATTTATAATATTTACATAAGTAGTGCTACTTATAAACGATTTTAACTTATTTATTTAGCATGCTTTTTCTTTCCTTATGTACCAAAAAAGATGGAGGAAAGTTTAGTGTAAATTAAGCAAGGCGAGAAGAGGGGAAAATGGAGTGATTTAGCACCAAATCAGGGTAATAAAATGTATACCCAATGACAGTGATATATACGCAATAAAGTCTTATAATGTTATTGAAAGAGTATAGACACCAAGCATACGGTTTCCTCTCTTCTCTGAACAAACGAAGTAAAGCTTTTTATTCTCCGCTTTCCTTCTCTCCATTTTCTTTCCTTTTCGTCGTCTCCAAATAAACCGTTACATAGATAACCGAAGACAGACCCCACTTGTGGGATTACACTGGGTATAGATAACCAAAGAATCCATCATATACCTTCACAGTTCCTATATCATGGCTTTTACAATACACCGGCAGTTTGCCAGATACACTAAACAAATCGGAACATACACAACTAGATTTTTGATACATTTTGTGAGCTTGGCATATCCCGTATTGTAGCCCTTCTTATTTGGAATACATGACAAGAATATTGTGTCTTCTTCTTCCAAATAACACTTGTATTTCATACCAAATCTCCATTTAAGGAGAATCCAAATTAATTCAAGCTTGCATCTAAGACATGAAAGCTTAACTGTTAAATGGTTGTTGAAGGAAAACGCACCCAAAGGCGCTAATCATTTCCAGCCTGTTTTCTTTTCTGAACAATAATTTAAGCAGCATTTACCTTTATATACTCGTTTTCTACTTCTGAAATGTTCATCATTTCTGAAGAATGAGCATCCTCATCCTGTTTCCCAAGCCATAAACTAATGGTATCAGAGTAAAAGGACGTATCAAAGCTGTTTTCTTTTTCTCTGTGTTTACGAACCAACTTTTCAGAAGCTGAATTTCTTAAACGATCAACCAGCAGAATAGTAGCTAATCTCTGTCTAGACACACCTCTTTTAATTAAAGGCGTTAACCAAGATATTGCCTCTTCAGTCCGATCTAACTTGAGTAACCCATCAATTATCAGCTCATATACAGACATATCTGCTATAAATCCTCTCTTCTCCATCAATGCAACTACGTTAACAGCTTCCTCTATCATTCCCGCCTTGAAGTAACAGTCAATTAAGATGTCAAACATAGTTCCATCCAACTCGACTCCCTGGCCCACCATTTTATCTACGAGCTCTTTCACCGAACTTACCTGTCCAACATCACAAAGACATTTTACCAAAACTGAATATGTATCAACATTCGGGCAGATGTCTTTCTCGATCATCTGCCTGAACAATGAAAGTGCCCTTTCCGTATTTCCAAGCCTGCAATATCCCTTAATCATCAAATTATACAAATGGATATCCACCTTAAACCCCTTGACATACATTTCCAAAATCAATCTCTCTGCATCATCAATCTTCCCACTACTCAAGAAACCATCCACCAAAAATTTGTAAGTCTCGGCATTTAAATCGACATTTTCCCTTTTCATCAACGCCAAAACTTTCTCCATTTCTTCAAAATTCCATCTCTTAGCACAAGAATCCACTAAGGTATTCCATGTAATAATGTTAGGCTTTACCCCTTTAGACAACATTTCCTCCACCAATTCTCTAGCTTTCTTTATCTCCCCATTTTTACACAAACCATCTACCAAAACTGTCAAAGAAAATACTGAAACCTGAATACCTGATTCAACCATTTGATACAAGAAAACAAGCGCTAACGCGATCTGATCGCACTTCAAAAGCTTAATCAAATGAACAGTACAAGTTCTCTCATTAATCTCAATTGCATTTAGTCTCATATACATGAAAATCTCCAAAACCTCTTGGAATTTTCTATTATCAGATAAATCTTTAAGTAGCAGATTGAATATTTTTGAAGAAATCTTTGATGGAACATTGTGATTCTCAAAGAAGGAAGCAACAACAGCAAAGGGGCACCTGAAAATTTAAAAAATAATTACATTCTTGGACTGCTCTAAAACATAATAGCCAGTAAATATATAAAGAGGCAACTCGGTGTACTAAGCTCCCGCTATGTGCGGGGTCCGAGGAAGGGCCGGACCACAAGGGTCTATTATACGCAGTCTTACCCTGCATTTCTGCGAGAGGTTATTTCCACAGCTTGAACCCGTGACCTCCTCGTCACATAGCAGCAACTTTACCAGTTACGCCAAGGCTCTCCTTCAGCCCGTAAATGTATATTAAGTATAAATATACATATAATATGCATATGATATACATACAACAACAACATATCCAGTGTAATCTCACAAGTCGGGTCTGGGGAGGGTAGAGTGTACGCCCCTACCATGAGAGGTAGAGAGGCTGTTTTCAATAGACCCTCGGCTCAAACAAAGTAAACCAAAGCAATACAATATACATATGATATACAAAATTAGTGTATAGGAATGTATATTTTTTGCATATTAAGTATAAATATACATATAATATACATGAAATATACATAATCAGTGTATATGAATGTATATTTTTTGTATAAAAGTATAAATATACATATAATATACATGGTGTTTGTATATATTTTTTTCTAGCACCCGTAATTAATTTTCACCGACGGGCCAAAAATGAAAAATGGCCAAAGTTTAATGCTTTAAGCATCAAAGAAGGAACAAACAATTCTAATTATTAAAAAGGGTACCTGAAAGTTTCAATCTTTGGGACTAAAACCAAAAGATTCTCAGCATCTTCAAAGTATCTTTCTTTAACAAGTCTACAAACAAGATTCAAATGGGTTTCAACACCAATCTTGAAAGTAATTAAAGATTGATTAATTAGAAGGAAATTGAAGAAATCAAGGCATTTAGGTGTGTTGATATGTGGGTCAGATAAAATAAGGTGAACTAAACTGGGATTAAGGTTGGAGAGAACAGTTGTAGTGGGTGTATGTGAGACTAGCAATGTATTGATAATGGTGTCTGCAATTTTTGCTTTAGGATGAAGATGTGGGTTTGGGATTTGCCATTTTTTGAGAGTTTTTAGGTTTTGGAGTACCTTTTGCACTGACATTATTGTTTTAGGAAATTCAGAGTTGGTCATGGTGGGTTATTTCAACTTTCTTTAAATTGGGCTTTACATAAAAGGAAAAATTAAGGGACATGCAATATTTATAATATATTTATGATACATAGCTATAATTTTAAAAAATTATAAAACGTAATTATATTTTGAATTTTATAGCAAATACATAATGTGCGTAACTGTATGTGTTGATACAACTGATACCTGTGATTATGCGCGGATACTGCTCTAAAGTATAGCTACTATATGCGTATTATAGCTACGTTTTATAAATACGCAAAGTTATGTTTCATAGTTACGCTTTAAATTATAAGCTATTATGAAAGATGGGGGTTTGGGATTTTGCCATTTCTTGAGAGTTCTGTGTTTCAACTTTCTTTGGATTGGGCGGAATAATTATCCAATAAAAAAAAGGAGAACGGTAAAAAATATCCTTAAACTATGTGAAATTAAATAAAAATACCCTTCGTTAATAATATGGTCCAAAAATGTACCTATATTACTTAATTGGATCAAATGCCCTTTTTCTAAAAAATATATTATTTCTTTTATTTTTAAATACATTCATTTCCTAATGAAAATAGTATTTTTAAAGAACCCACTCTTGTTTCTTTTCTATTAAAATTTGATCTTTAAAAATAATATTTTATTAGAAAAATAATATATTTAAAAATAAAAAATAATGGAATATTTTTTTAGAAAAATGGTATTTTTATTCAATTAAATAATTATAGGGGCATATTTGAACCAAACTATTAACAAGTGATTTTTTTATATAATTTCACATAGCTTAAGGGCATGTTCGATCTTTTAAAAAAAGGATTTTAGGATGGCTAGGGGCTTTCAACTGAAGTAAGACATGTTGGTGGGCTGTGTTGATAGGTCATTCACATATAGGCCTAGCCCATCTCTTAAATGGGCATTTTTAGGGTAATTTATTAAAAGGAAAAATGACATAACTAACTATTCAGTTGAAACTATTGACATCCAATGACCCAAGAATCTTAAAAGTTATTTTTAGCCTTTTCAAAATAATTTCATTTTATAGCTATTTTTTAAATATTTTCAGCATATGTATAGAAATTGTATAATTATTGTATAGAATATGTACCACTATTGTATATGTATAGAAAATGTATAAAAATTGTATCAATGTGTGTGAACATGTATAAAATGTATCATACTTATAAAAACATATAAAAATTGTATCACTATGTGTATAGAATATGTATCAATCTACTATATGTATAGAAAATGATATCATTATTGTATAATTTATGTATAATAAATGTATAATCAACGTATACTCATAACTAGAAATATATTATACAATCATTATACACATAATTTACATGTTTTGGAGATATTTCTTAAAGGCAACGCTAGAGACTCAACATTCACATATTATCCCAAGTATATGTGTATAAAAGATGTATCCAACCGTATGTCTGAAACCACCACAAAATATAACTCATTTATGTCTCCTTAAAACAAATTTATAGAAATTGTCAAAAAAAAATTAAAGAAAGAAATAAATAAAAGAGAGCCAGCAGGAGTAATGAACCAGAATTGCATGGCTTCACAAGTGCATTTAATATTCGATTCACCTTTTCTGGCCGAAATTAGAATCAGTGGTTAGAAATTTTCATTACTTTGCTCATAAAGTACAATTCGGACATTTGTGCTAATTTCAGGTTAAAATTTATCTTATATTTTTTCTTAAAGCCATATGATGTACTTTTCCCTTTACAAAAATGATTTTGCAAATGAGTGATTTAAATTTTTTTATTCGGTTTGCCATATGGGGATGGTGGAGCAAAGGGTCAACCGTTCAAGATCATTCATTTTCAAGGTTATTGAATGTAATTTCTTGATCATTTTTTTCTTGTATGAAGTGCGTTGGCCTTTGGATATGCATGAAAATGTTTTTTATACAAAATATTCTAAATTAAAAATCAACAACTTTATTTTTCAGTATTTTGGTTGACTATTACATATATCAACATGCTGTTGCTTGTTGTGGACAGTCGAAACTCGATCCTACATGAATCATTTCAAAAGTGTATTCCTACTGTAAGTCCAAATTGTGTACTCAAAGTCTAATTTAGAATAAATTACCCCACTATTTAGTTTCACATAATATCTAAAGCAAATTCAATTAAATCAGAATTGAAAATCAAAACTATTGAGGAATCATTTCAGCTTTCTCTCATTTTACTTACAAACTTTAATCAAATTATTAATTTTATATATTATTCAAATAAATAATTCATGTTTAGCAAAAATAATCTAATACAATAAATTTTAAACTTTGAGTTTATTTAAATTTTAAAATATTGTAAGAATAAGCTTATTTTTAGTTTTCACAGGTTTAAGGGTATTTCAATCATTTTAACAGTTTAGCACTTTTTTTTTTGTCAAGCACGTCAACTATTTAGTTTCAGCTCCTGCACTTTTATCCAAACACATAATTGTTTGTTCATAAATTCAATTCCAATACTTAATGCTTAAAAACTACTTATTCAGTCAATCCGAACAGGTTCTTAATACGTACAGAGGGTACAACTAGCGAGTATAATAACTTGTTGGGTGCTCTATCACAGTCTAAGTTCCAGATTTGGATCTTGATAAGTGATAACCCACCAATTGAATAAAATTGTGTGACTATTAATGTTGTTGATCCTTATGAATTTAAGATGCTTCAACCTAGCGGAGGAAACAAAGTTGCGCTTGGTAAAGAAAAGGGTGAATTTGTTGACAGTCCCAAAAATGTAAAAGGTCACCTAATAGTAACAAAAGATCTCGAGCCCAAACTACTAAAGCTCAAAGTCCAATCGATGGAGAGGGAGAAATTTATTCTTTGAGTTTAATTACTTTTTTGTCATCCTTTTTAGTTTTTATCATGTGGAGATGTGACAAATTAGGCATTGGGTCTAACTCATATCCCAAAAGTTAGCTCAAAAGGAGGAGGATTGTTCAAACATTATAAGGAACCCAGAGTTCTCATCTGTCACCGATGTGGTATATTTTTTTCTTCACCCCCCTCATGCCCAGATTCGGGGTTCCACTGTCAGATCTGGAGCGTGCGTATTCATGGACCGGGGGCATTTTCACCCATCGGTCCCGAACCAGTCAATTGATCCGGGGAGCATTCTGCTCTCTTTTTTTATGGAGGCTGGGCCTAGCTCTGATACCATGTCAGATTAGGTATTAGGTATTTGGTCTAATTCACACCCCAAAAGATAGCTCAAAAGAATGAGGATCGCCCAAGCCTTATAAGCCTTATTTATTCAATACAAACAAAATAATAAAAAGTTCAGAATCTAGGAATGGTGGGTAGGGAAGAGGGAAAGGCGGAAAACCTGTTGGAAAAATAAATTTAAAGGAAATAAAAAATTGATGGTTTCGATAGAGTAATCTTAAGCCTCGTTTGTTTTTATTAAGATTAAGACGTCTGAATCTGAATGCACATCTGAATTATTAAGATGTTGTCTCTAGATCTAAATATTGAATGATTAAAACTGTTTATTTTTCAACATCTGAATATGCATAATATATTTACTTAAACATAAGAAATATACAAACCCTAAAAAATAACCAAAAATTTAAAAAATATAAGCTAAAAAAATTATAATTTGATAAAAAAAATGAAACATTTATGTTCGCTAGTGATTGTGGAGATGTTTCATAGTGGTGGTAGTGATGTTTTTTTATACTAGAAGTGGCTAGTGGTGATGCAGTAAGGATGGTGGGGTAGTTGGATGGGGGTGAAGAGTGGGTGGGTATGTAGGTGGGTGGGGTGGTAAGGGTGGTGGTGAGGGTTGAGAAGATGAAAGTGTAGTGAGGGTTGACAATGATGGTAGTTGTGATGGTAGATGTGGTTAGTGGTGGTGGGGTGGGTGGTGGGATAGGGTTGGAAGGGTGAGAGTAGTGGGGGTTGATAATGTTGATAATTGTAGCAGTAGAGGTGGTTAGTGATGGTGGGATGGGTGGTGGGAGTGGGGTGAGGGTTGGGAGGGTGGAGATGGTGGTTTTGATGGAAAATGTGATTAGTAGTGGTAGGTGAGGGATGGAGAGGGGGTAGGGGTAGGTGATGGAGTAGAGGTGGGGTTGGAGTGGAGCTAGTGGTTGTGATGGCAAAGATGGTTAGTGGTGGTGGGGTGAGGGGTGGAGAGGGGGTTGGAGTGGGTGAGTGGGGATGGTGGTGGTACTTGGGTTGGGTTAGGGTTGTGGACTAAGTGGTGGTAAAATTTATTCATACAAAAATATCTCTTAATGATATTAGGACTTTGTCCAAGATCTTAACGATTAAGACCAATTTAGACCAAATACGTGCTTAGATCTTAATATAAACAAATATACTTAGCGCATGTTTGGCCAAGCGGATAAAAATTGCTTATTTTGAGAAGTGCATTTGAAAAAATTACTTTTGCTTAGAAACAGTTTGTACAACAACAACAACAACATACCCAGTTAAATTCCACAACGTGGGGTCTGGGAAGGGTAGAGTGTACGCATACCTTACCTCCACCTTGTTAGGTATAGCGGTTGTTTCCGGGAGACCCTCGGCTCAAGACAAAACATAATCACAAGCAAAGCAAAGCAAAGCAAAACAAGAGAAACGGTCAGACTCAGACACGAAATTAAAGCAGTATAAACATGCTAATAACAAAATTGAATACGCCATGGTAGCGCATTCTAGCAAAAGGAAGCAGTAGCTAACACAACTAAATAAGATAAACAAAGTACACCAAAGAACACATAACAGCAGAAATCAAACTACAGGAGACTATAAAGCAATACTACGCCTATAAGTGTGATAGGCTAGTCGGGCCTACATTAATAACACTACAACTATCATTTTGTAAGCGTAAGTACGACTACGCTCGACTACCTACTATCCTTCTACCATAATCTGTGTCCTCCACAACCCTCTATTTAAGGTCATGTCCTCAGTAAGTTGCATCTGCGCCATATCCCATCTAATCACATCTCCCCAATACTTCTTTGGCCTACCTCTACCCCTCATGAACCCGTCTATAGCCAACCTCTCACACCTCCGCATTGGGGCACTTCTTTCATCTGCACATGCCCGAACCATCTCAACCTCGCTTCCCGCATCTTATCCTTCACTGAGGCCACTCCCACTTTATCTCGGATATCATCATTTCTAATCATATATCTCCTTGTATGCCCACACATCCATCTCTGCAACTTTCATCTTTTGTATATGCGAAGTCTTGACTGGATAACACTCCGCCCCATACAACATAGTCAGTCTAACCACCACCCTATAGAACTTACCTTTAAGTTTTGGTGGAAATTTTTTGTTGTACAAGACTCCAGATGTGAGCCTTCATTTCATCTACCTTGCCCCGATACAATGCGTGACATCGTCATCAATCTCTCCATTCCCTTGGATAATAGACCCTAGGTACTTGAAGCTTTCTTTCTTTGGAATGACCTGAGTACCAAGCCTCACCTCTACATCTGTCTCAGGGTCGCTCCCATTACTGAACTTGCACTCCAAATATTATGTCTTGGTCCTACTCAACCTGAACCCTTTAGACTTCAGAGTCTATCTCCAAACCTCCAGTTTGGCGTTCACTCCACTGCGAGTCTCATCAATCAGAACTATGTCTTCTGCGAATAACATACACCATGAAACCTCACCTTGGATTTGTCGCACCAGTCCGTCCATCACCAAGGCAAATAGGAATGGGCTAAGAGTTGATCCCTGGTGCAACCTCATCATCACTGAAAAGTGCTCAGAGTCTCCTCATATTGTTCGTACCCTAGCCTTGGCTCCATCATACATATCCTTGATCGTCTTAGTGTACGCCACAAGTACACATCTGACCTCCAAACATCTTCATAGAACCTCCCTAGGAACTTTGTCGTATGCCTTCTCGAGGTCGATGAAAACCATATGTAAGTCTCGTTTCCTCTTCCTATACTGCTCCACCAACCTCCTAATAAGATGAATGGCTTTAGTAGTCGAACGTCCCAGCATGAATCCAAACTGATTCTCGAAAATAGACACGTCTTTCCTCATCCTCATCTCCACGACCCTTTTCCAAAATTTCATAGTGTAGCTCAGCAGCTTGATACCCGTATAGTTGTTGCAACTCTGGATATCACCTTTGTTTTTGTACAAGGGAATCATTGTACTCCACCTCCATTCTTCGGGCATTCTTGTCGTCTTCAAAATGATGTTAAATAACTCAGTCAGCCACTCCAAACATGCCCTGCCTGCGCTCTTCCAAAATTCAACTGGATCTCATCAGGCCCGGTCGCTCGTCCCCAACGCATCCTATGAACAACACCCTTACCCTCCTCAACCTTAATGCTTCTACAATACCCAAAATCCCGATACCTACTAAAATGTTCCAGATCTCCAGCACAATATCTCCATCTCTTTTTTTATTCAAGAGTTTGTGGAAGTAAGACTGCCACCTCCGCCTAATATGTGCTTCCTCCACCATTACATTTCCGTCCTCGTCCTTGATGCACCTCACGTGATCCAAGTTCCGAGCTCTCCTCTCCCTCGCCTTGGCTAGTCTGTACAACTTTTTACCCCGCATTTCTCCTCTAGTTCCACATACATGTGTTCAAAAGCCTCCGTTTTCGCTGCCATAACCTCTAGTTTTGCTTCCTTTCTCGCCATCTTATATAGTTCCCCATTCGTCCACTTCTCCACCTCATCCTTGCTTTCTACTATTTTCACATACGCCACTTTCTTCGCTTCCACATTCTTTTGAACTTTACCATTTCACCACCAGTCCCCTCGATGCCCACCACGGTTACCCCGCGAGGCCCCTAACACTTATCTAGCTACCTCCAGAATACAATTGGCCGTCCTGTCCCACATACCGGTCGCATCCCCACTACTCCCCAAGCCCCCTTGGCCATCAACCTCTCCTGCATATCATTTGCACTAGCCATGGTCAAACTCTCCCATTTGATTTTTAACATATCATCCACAACCTTCTTATTCCTCTCCATATTGAACTCCAAATCCATCACCAAAAGCTTATGTCAGGTTGTAAAATCCTCTTTCGGACTAACCTTGCAGACTTTACAAAGACCTTTGTCACCCTTCCTAAGGAGCAAAAAGTCTATCTGAGTCTTAACCACCGAACTACTAAAAGTCACCAAGTGTTCATCCTTCTTCAGGAACCTCGAATTGGATATCACCATCCCACAAGCTCTATGGAACTCCAAAAGTGAGACGCCTCCCCCATTCCTGTCCCTGTGTCTAAAGCCTCCATGCACGTCATAACCCTCCAGAAGTGACCCGATATGTCCATTGAAATCTCGTCCTACAAATAACTTCTCAGTGGGTGGTATACCTCCTACCACTTCGTCCAAATCCTCCCAAAAGCGTCTCTTCTCCTCCTTATTCAAGCCCGCCTGCGGCGCATAAACACTAATAATGTTCATAGTGAACCCTCCAACTACCAATTTAATCATCATTGACCCTCCTAACCTCTACCACCTGATCCCTTAGCTCGTTGTCTACCAAAATGCCTACTCTACTCCTATACTTTGACCTACCTGAGAACCATAACTTATACTCGTCTACATCCTTAGCCTTAGGTCCTACCCATTTGGTCTCCTAGACACAAGCTATATTAATCTTCCTCTTCTTAAGAATCTTAACTGGCTTTATGGACTTCCCCGTTAAAGTCCCAATGTTCCAAGACCCTATTCTCAGCCTAGCATCTCCCTTACCCCACTTACCTCCCTAACCCTCGCCCATGTCCCCGACCGAGAACATGACCCTAGTGTACCATCATTCACCAAATCCACTAGAGCAAAAAATATTAATCAAAGATTAACGTTAACACACACGGGAACCAATACTAAAGCACAAGTTAGCAAGCATCTAGAGGTAAGTCAGGCTACTACATACCAAAAGCAAAGGACAAGAAGAATAAAGGCAAGAATGTAAAGTCAATATTCAATAAAACGCAACACGCAATAAATCAACTACAAGGATAAGAACAAATATTGAGTACGGGCAACTGAAGGTACCAACTCCAGGATGATAGAACTCGTTCACACGCTGGAAATCATTGTTCACACACGCGAAAAACACTATTCACTTCATAAAATCATTGTTTCCTGCCGAAAACCTTTGTACCCGGATGCTTGGAGGGAGAACGGAGAGATAGAACCTGGATGTACGTCTTGGCAGATCTGGTGGTACCTGCAAAAATAGAGCAAAAAAAAGAGGGACAAGAGGGAATAGTGATGTGTTGTTGTTCACCCGAGCTCGGAGCTCCAGCATTAATTTGGTGGTGGCGGTGGATCGATGTGGTGATTGTTGGCTACTGGGTTTCACCAAAGCTCATAGCTCCGGTGTGGAGGTGGATCAGATCTGGGGGTGAAGGATGATGGCGGGGCTGGTGGGATTGTTTGTCAGCGTTAATGGAGGGAGTAGTGAGGGGAGAGGGGAAAAGGGGAAATGGCGGCGACTTGGTGGCTTCTTGTCGGAGTTTGTTAAAGTATTGGGTAGCGTGTAATCTGAATGAGTGTGAAAATATCATTTTACGACTAACTAGACGAATCATGAGAAGCAGTTTGTGTTTGGTTAATTCATTTGAAAGTGCTTTTGATAAATAAATTGTGTTTGACTAATTTTCTTTAAAAAATGCTTTTGAGTGTCAAATTACAAAAAATAACAAGTATCAATGAACATTTACTTTTAAGATTATTTTATAGAGAGAAAATATTTTATATATGAAAGACTTTAATTATGTTTTTATTTTTACTTAATTGAATTTTTAAAGTACATATTAACATTTTCAATCAGTATAATGTATAGATAAATCAAAAAAATATTAAATATTGATATAATATCAATATGGTGATCTAAATATATTAAAAAAATCAAGCAAAGTAAAATTTAAAATCATTCCACAAATTAAAATTCAACTAAAAAATACAACATAAAATAAAATAAAGGATTACTAATTAGAAATTAATGGATTAATGAGGAATATACTTGGTAAATATGTATTTATACTAGGGGTATTTTTGTCTTGAAAATAATAAATTCATGTTTCTTCTTCTGCTTTTTTCAAGAAGCATAATTTTTATGTTTCTCCTCAACCGCAGAAAAACTACTTCTGATTTTACTTAAAAAAAAGTTTTACTAATTGGTCAAACACCTCAAATAACCAAAAAATGTGTTTTTTCTCAAAAAAATATTTTGGCCTCAAAATCGCTTGCCCAAATAGGCTCTTAATGGCCTAAAGTTTGAACCATTAACAATCAAACCTCGTGCAAACAAATGAGGTCTTAATCATTAATGTAAGCCCCACTAATTCATGAAAAAGAAAATTGAAGCCCCCCCCCACTATTTGCTGCAAGGTTTGCGACAATTTCTTTTGGATTTAAAAAGCTAAAACGAAACCCAAAGTTAAGAAAATCTGGAATTTTCCCAAGAGCATGTTTTTCTTTTTTATTTATATTGGGAAGAGAATAATATATCTAAGTAATTTGCCAAAATAGTATTGTCTGAAAAAATTATTCCTAGAATACTACTCTCCCAAAATTAATTCTCATTTTACTACTCATTTTGCCACATGGATTGCCAAGTGGATTGCCATGCCACATATGCAATCTTATTTGTCTTTCTTTTATTTTTTCAAGTCATAAACACCAAAAACTAAATAAATCCTTCTACCTTCTCAACCCTATTCATATCACCAATCCAAGTCATCGGACGACGACAGAACTACTCTACAGACAACATCATCAATCCAACCCTATTTATACTTTGATTAGGATAGACAACATAACGATATTACGCTATTGAGATGGAAAGATTGTATCGGGTTCTCATGGACTAGCTTATGAAGGTGCTTCACCAAAATCGATCAGAGCTAACAACCGAATTAGTTATGATGATTTGGTGAATAAGATATACAATGTTACGTGGTTCAATCGACTACAATCTTGCATTAAGATTACTTCCATGTATCCAAATAATATACAAGAATATGTAGCTCTACCAGTTGAAGATAATGACACTGTAAGTGTTGTTCTTGATGTAACAAAGCAACCTGGAATTAACTGCCTAGAGTCATATGTGGAAGCGATTCCTCGAGTAATTGATGAATAAATAGAAGTGCCGAATGTGATAACCAGTGGCCCCTTTACTAGGCTACTGACCCAAGAAACTGGAGTATCGGATTTCAATTTTGATTTGAATATTATGGGAGATTGTGACTTTTTTAACAATGCTAGCACGTGTGTCATAGAAGAAATTGTTGCAAATGAAAGGTATCAATTCGTTGCTCATGGAACTCATATCAATAATCATCTACTGGATGATTGTTTAGATGATACAGAAGAAGGAATGAACGAGGTAGATGAAATAGTTTATGAAAATGTTCCAACCCCTGAATTCACTACCATTGATCGAATTAATGTTGTTGTGGATGTTTTGATGCCTGGACAAGAATATACTCAACAAAAGGATGAATAGAAATTATTTGTTGGTCAGAGATTTACCACAAAAGATGAGTTGCAAAGAGTTGTGAAACTATACTCGTTAAATGTACACCAACAGTACCAAGTTGCAAATTCAACACCTCTTTGGGTTCTCAAATGTAAGAAAGCACCAACTTTTCCTTAGAGACTACGGGCTTCTATACCTCGCGGAGCATCCTTTTTTTAAATTAAAAAGTACAGTGGGCCTCATACATGTGTTAACCCAATTATTAATAGAGATCACGTGCAATTGGATTCGAGATTTGTTGCTGGTCAAATAAAGTCACTAGTGAAGGCCGAACTCTCCATCTCACTCACATCCATTCATGCGTTGATTTTAGAGAAATTCAGCTATGAAATTTCTAAAAAGAAAGCTTGAAAAGCAAAGCAAAAGGCAATAGTAGAAATTTTTGGTGATTGGGTTGAATCATATAACTTACTGTCAAGATATATGTATGTGCTAAAGCGAGAAAATTCGGGTACTATTGTACAATGGGATAAAGAACTTGCAGAACGGAACCCGAGGCATAAAATATGTGATTGTGTGTTTTGGTCATTTTCTGCTTCAATTGAAGGGTTCAAACATTGTCGTCCTGTAATTAGTATTGTTGGAACACATCTTTATGGGAAGTACAAGGGAACCATGTTTATCGCTATGTCTTGTGATGCGAATAATCAATTGTTTCCGCTTGCATTTGCAATTGTGGAAGGCGAGAACAGTGATAGTTGGGGTTGGTTTATGGCTAGCATGAGGAGCTATGTAACCCAAAGAAATGGCATTTGTGTAATATTTGATCGGCATAATGGTATTCTAAATGCAATGAACACATACGAATTAGGATGGACCGAGCCATGTGCTTATCATCATTTTTGTATCCGTCATTTAACGGTAACTTCAACAACAAATTCAATGACAAAACACTCAAGAATCTTGTGTGGTTGGTTGCTAATGAGAATCAAGTTCGCAAATTCAATAGAAGGATGGAAACAATTCAAAGAATCAATCCTGAAGGTCGAAAGTGGTTAGAAGAAATACCTTGGAAGATGTGGGCATTAGCACATAATGGTGGTCGTCGATATGGCATAATGACGATAAACTTATCTGGAGTTTTCAATAGTGTGTTAAAAGGTGCTCGTTGCTTACCTATCACAGCTCTTGTCCAACTAACGTTTTATAGAGTAAATAGCTATTTGCTATTAGGCGTCAACTAGGAGCAAACATAGTTGCTAGTGGGCAAAATTCCGCTCCTTTTGTAAATGCGAAAATCAGCTCTAATGGAGTAAAGGTAAGTAGACATTAAGTTGAATTGTTTAACAAGTTAACTGGTATTTTTAGCATAAAGACGAGCAGATCCATCACAAGTAGAGGAAGAGGTAGTAATGTACAGGTTGTGAAACTTAATGAGAAGTTATGTTCTTGTCAAAAGTGGCAAATATTTGGATTTCCTTGTTCTCATGTTATGGATGCATGCCAAAAATATAGTTTGGATTATACAACTTACATTCAGAATTGGTATTCAATTAAGATGTACACAATGACTTGGGCACCTTTGCTGCATCCTATTCCTGACCAAGCATATTGGCCTCCCGTGAGAGGCATGATATTTTTACCATATGATTCCATGAGAAGGACTACTAAAGGTCGTCCCAAATCCATGCGTTTGCATAATAAGATGGATGTTAGAGAAGGCCGAACAACGGTGCGGTGCAGTATTTGCAAGAATGAAGGTCATAACAAAAAAACATGTCCCTACAAGGGAGCTTCATAGGTAATATGCTTTATTTCACTTTTTTTTTCTTTTTCTTAAATCTTACTTTTTGATGTTGATTACTTTATAGGTCTCCAAATTTAGGACCCATATGTCATATAAGAAGGAGAATAGAGAAGTGAGAAAGTGATTCTTTTTGTGGTGTTTTTAGATACTGGAGGAATGCATGCATTGTTTATTCAAGTTTAAGTCACAATATCTTTTGTTGAAATCGCATTATCTTTGTTGAGATTTTTTGTAATGAAACTAAACACCACAAAATAACTCACAAATCAACAATCATTTGGTTTTAACAACTCCCCTAACATTACTAACCTCAGAATTCCAAGTGAACCCATAAACACCATCTTAGGTAAAGAAACGTGATGGTATATTTCATTAAGCTTCATTCATCACAAGTAACATTGCCACACCTGATCTTGAACAGAAATCCATTCCCTGAAAGAACTCACAACCACTAATTCTACTCTGCGATCACAATTATGTTGAATTGAAGCCACTTTAACCTTTTATGACCTGTATGACATCCACCCTCGTACATCTTGCAACATAACCTATCAAACACGTTAGATACCAATACACAAGCTCTTAGCATGTCTTCGAGCGTCTGAATCGTACGATCGGCGTGCCCGTCTGTCTGAGGATGGAAAGTTGTGCTAAGATTAACTTGGGTGCCTAAACCTTTTTGAAATGATTTCCAGAAGTTAGCTGTAAACTATGCACCTCGGTCAGATATAATAGAAATAGACACACCATGAAGGCGAACAATCTCCTTAACATACAACTTCGTGTAGTCCTCGACTGTGTAGGTAGTTTTGACCGGGAGGAAATGTGATGATTTGGTTAATCTGTCAACGATTACCCAAATAGAATCAAACTTACGATAAGAACGAGGTAAACCCGTAACAAAATCCATATTAATCATTTTCCATTTCCACATTGGAATCTCAATATTCTGAGTCAAACCACTGGGCTTTTGGTGCTCTATTTTTACTTGCTGACAATTAGGACACTGAGCTACAAATTCTGTCATGCTCCTCTTCATGTCGTTCCACCAATAGTTACCCTTAAGATCATAATACATCAACCACTGGGCTTTTGGTGCTCTATTTTTACTTGCTGACAATTAGGACACTGAGCTACAAATTCTGCCATGCTCCTCTTCATGTCGTTCCACCAATAGTTACCCTTAAGATCATAATACATCTTAGTAGATACAGAGTGAATAGAATATTGTGAGCAATGGATCTCCGTCATAATTCTATCTCGTAATTCCACTATATTTGGAACACATAAACAGCCCTGGTGCTTGAGAATCCCATATTCGTCAATCTCAAAAGTTGTGGTCTTCTTCTGTTGAATGTCTTCTCTGAATTTTCTCAAATTGGGGTCTTCCCACTGTCGTTCCTTAACTTCCGATATGAGGGATGACTGACATATTATAAATTACAAAACCACCATCCTCTGAATCCATTAGTCGAACTCCCAAACTGGCTAACTGATGGAGCTCCTTTACTAACTCCTTCCTTTTGAACTACACCGGAGTCGAGCTGATTATCGACTTATGACTAAGCGCATTTGCTATAACATTAGCTTTATCGGGATGATATAAGATGTCCATATCATAGTCCTTCAACAATTCAAGCCACCTTCTCTGCCTCAAGTTCAACTCTTTCTGTTTAAATATGTATTGTAGACTCTTATGATCTGTGAAAATGTCTACATGAAAACCATACAAGTAGTGCTGCCGAATCTTCAATGCATAGACCATTGCGGCCAATTCCAAATCGTGTGTCGGATAGTTTTTCTCATGTTTCCTCAATTGCCTTGAAGCATATGCAATCACTTTACCATGTTGCATTAGCATGCATCCCAAACCTGCTCCCAAGATATCACAATATACAACGTAGCCTTCTGGACCCTCTGGGAGAGTAAGGATTGGTGCCGATGTTAGTCTATCCTTTAATTCTTGGAAACTTTGCTCACAAGCATCGGACTACTGGAACTTTATAGCCTTTTGTGTCAACTTTGTTAATGGTGCTGATATGGTAGAAAACCCTTCTATGAACATCCTATAATAGCCGGCTAGGCCTAAAAAGCTACGAACCTCTAATGGAGTCGTGGGTCTCGGCCAATTCTTCACCGCTTCAATCTTCTGAGTGTCAACTCTTATACATTCATCTGAACAATATGACCAAGGAAAGCCACTGAATTCAACCAAAATTCACATTTGGAGAGCTTAGCATACAACTTATGATCCCGGAGCGTATGTAGTACTATCCGTAAATGATTCACATGCTCTGCTTCTGAGTGAGAGTAAACCAGAATATCATCTATAAATACTATCACAAATACATCCAGAAATGGGCGAAACATGTTGTTCATTAGATCCATAAATGCTGTCGGCGCGTTCGTGAGTCCAAATGACATTACTAAGAACTCGAAATGCCCATACCTTGTTCTAAAAGCCATTTTTGGAATGTCCCTCTCTTTGACCCTTAGCTGATGATACCCCGACCTTAGGTGGATCTTTGAGAAATATCTTGCACTTTGTTGCTGGTCAAACAAATCATCAACTCTGGGAAGAGGGTACTTGTTCTTGATAGTGACTTTATTCAGCTGCCGATAGTCGATACACAATCGTAACGAGCCATCTTTCTTTCGTACAAACAATACTGGCGCACCCCAAGGAGATATGATGGGCCTAATAAAGCCTTTCTCTATAAAATCTTTTAATTGCTCATTTAATTCTTTCAATTCGGATGGAGCCATTCTTATAAGGAGGAATAGATATCGGTTGAGTGTATGGCAACACATCTATACCGAATTCAATTTCCCTTTCGGGTGGAAGGCCTGGAAGTTCATTTGGAAATACATCAAGAAACTCATTAACCACCGAAATTGATTGACAAGTAGGTGGTTCGGCATCGATATCTCTAGCCCGAATGAGATGGTATATACAACCTTTGGAAATTTTCTTTCTTGCCTTTGGGTATGAAGTGTATATAATACGTGTGGTCCAGGGTAATACATGAATATAATGTAAGTGCATGGATGAGAATAAAACATTCTGAACTTATCAGATGACATAAGATCCTTGTACCTTAGGCTAACATCATGAACATTAACATATTTCCCATATACCTCAATAAGGGTTTAGGAACATGCTCGGCTACTAAGAGCAGAATAATTTATGGAACAATATTATGTTCACGTTTCGTACATAGAGCATGCCAAAAGAAAGAAATGATTTGCCTTAACATACCTTCGTCGATTGTTGATAAAACAACTCAAGTAGCTCGTACGATACCTAACCTTAAGCACGAATGGACCAGCTCAAAAAATGGAATTCAAGGTGACTTAGGGACCGTTTTTGGTTGCTGCGGCTAACTGGTAAACTTGTGCTATGCATACAATTAATGGGGAAATTTCTCTAATTTGGTTCTAGGTTTTGTGAGACAGAAAGGGCATTTGCTGGGTGTGCTTAGGCATCAATTGATTTCATCCCATTAAATGATAGGAAACGAGATAATGCTTCCTCCCCTAGACACGTGTCATCTCCAAACTTAATGCATGACATCCAAGCCTTATCTATTGACACATAACACCCCCCTAATTTTGCATGCACTTCAGTGGACCTGTTTCCACTTATTCACGCTACACGTAATCATTCCCACTAATAATTCATCAGCTAGCCGATCGTTGTCGTCATTTAGCCAATTTATCAATTTAGCCGACTATTGTTGTCCCACTTAGTAAGTCCTAAATTAGTTTAGGGATCGCATCCTTTATATATTAAGCTATTTATTAGCATACATCTAGATGCTCAAGCCATCACCCGAAAGTACGGGGTGTTACACAAAAAATAATTTGATAGGACTTCTTATAGCAAAAACGTCACATTATCAATCTCTTAATGAATTCAAACCTAACCCAAATTTACGGAGTGTTACATAGTATTTAGTTTAGCTTACCTATCGGTTGGGAACGAGGTGCCATCACAGCTTTTTTAGGGTCGTGACAGTTTCTCATTCTGAAAAATCCTTGAATTCCTTTCTCTCCAAAAAAAAAATTTGCAGCAACCATCATCATCCTGTATATCTCAGCTTTGTCACTTTTTCCTTTTGCATACTTTTCAGCTCAAAGTAGTTCCTCATTATATCCCATAGGAGCCTTGTTAATACCAATTTATAATAAGAGTTTCTGCCACACATGAGTTGATACTGGACAAGCAAAGAATATGTGGTTTATATCCTCATTCTCCAGCTCACAGAGAGGACATTGCTGGTTTGTTGTCACTCCCCACTTAAACAATCTACTTTGTGCTTAGCCTTCCTAGAATAGTCAGTATGAGTATAAAAATCCATCTAGGTAGTCTGATGTTACTGCACACCAACTTTCTCCATGTTACATTTGGAACTGTCCGTTGAGTCTCAAATACTACTTGCTTGAGAATAAGGGCAGTTGCAGTATCTCAGCTGTTTCATATCCAACAGCCACAAAGACCTGCAAGCCTTTAGGATTTTTTGAATAATTTAAAATGCTTGCTTAGGCGCATCAATAAGGATATTCATGCTCCTCCCATAATAACAATGAATCCATTTTACCGATAACTTGTCCTTTTTAGCACATACATTGCATAACATTTTTCCAATTATAGATTTGTTCCAAGTAGCAACATCAAGTATGTTAAGGCCACCAACAACTTTTGGGTAGCAAACCATGTCCCAGGCAACCAAAGTTTTCTTTAAGAGTTCAACATCTCCTGACCAAACAAAAATCCTGCATGTAGCTTTAATGATTTTTGATAACCTTCTTTGGTAATACAAATATCTGAGCCAGAACACTTGAATGGATAATAGAATATACTTGATCAATTGGGCTCTCCCTGCATATGAGAGGAATTTTGTGTTCCGTACTCTGCCTAGCATTTTATCCGGCAATTGTTGGTGTTACACTATAGATACTCTCTTTGTACTTAATGGGACTCCTAGATATCGTATAGGAAGTACACCTTTACGGAAGCCCAGCATATCCACAATATCTTGCTGGATATCATTTGGGACACCCCTACAATACTCTGAGATTTTAGTAATATTGTCCAGAAGATCTTGAGAAACACTGGAATCTATCAAATTGGAGTTGAACAAAAGTAATATATGTTGGAAATTTACTAATGTGGAATTGAGTTTATTCCATTATTTATGACTCGAACAGTTGGGGCCCCGCACGTCGGAAACGTCGTTTCCACACACGTGTACACGTAGTGCCAAGTATCGTAAATTTCATTAGTGAAAGAAATATTGGTACGTAAGTGAAGCGTTTGAGACATAGAATGATGGAAGGTTATTGGCCAAATGACAAAGTATTCCACGTTGGTAAACGAAGGAGGAAGTGTAAGATGAAACGAATCGAAAGTCGCCGCGGAGCCGCGAACGGCCGCGACATAGCCCCGTCGGAGCCGAGGCGCCGGAGCGCTAATTGGGAGTCCAGCCACTGGAGCCGAGGCGCCGCGGCACTAATTCGCAGAGCCGCGACGCTTCGGAGGAAAAATGTTGCGACGGAAAGATGGAAAGTTCTGACTTTTGGGCTGGTTTTGGAGCATTGAATCTCCATTATTTGGCACATGAATTAATAAGTGTCATTACTTGGCTATTGAAGGCTATTAGTTGGCTAGTTGAGGGGTCATCTCCTTACACTATAAATTGAGGCTTTTGGCTCAATTGTTCAACACTTAGAAACACTAAGAAATTTTTCTGAAATCTTCTTCTTCCTCTCTAACAAATTTTTCTATATTCAAAGCTCTTCAAGAGTAACACTTGAGTTTCCTTTGATCAACTATTAAGTTGATATTGTATCTTGGGAGACTATTGCCCGATAACGTAAAGGAGATATAAGGGGCAATCTTGTCTTAAAGACAGAGTGTCATAACTCGACTCAGCAAATCACAAGGAGTTTGTATCGTTCTTGATTCCAGTTTGTTGTAATCTTTAGTTTATCCTTTCTAGCAATTTGTAATATTTACTTACTTTCCGTTTCCTGCAATTATTGTAACCCACAATATAATCTCTACGAAACAATAGCAGGTCATCAACAAATTCTAGTTGTATGAGGTTCAACTTTGCATATATTGGATGGAATTTGAACTGTGGTTGTTTGCCAAGCTGCTTCAAAGGTCTACTAAGATACTCCATTGTAATCACAAAAAAGAAAGAGCAGAGGGGATTCTCTTGCCTCAGCTCTTTTTTTGGCATCAAAAGGTTTAACAGGCTGCCCATTATAATTATGAAATACGAGACTGTTTTGTCACATGTGATAATCCAACCAGTGAAGATAGTAGAAAGTTTAAGGACACTAGCACTTGCTTAAGAAAACATCACTCCATAGAATCATAAGCTTTTTACATGTCTATCTTTAGCATACACCTAAGGGGTGTCTTTTTTTTCTTTTATAACCCTTTACTAGTTCATGACTTTAACATAATATTATCAATAATCCCTCCCCGTACCACAAATACAACTTGCCCATTATCAATTAAACTTTCCACTTGAACCAAACTTAACAAAAGAAATGTTAACTTTTTCTTTCTAAGACTAAAAAATCTATCCATGTTGTCGACTAATGGTACCAAAGTCTTCCTTAGTCATCTGGATCATATTTGCGATTCGCGTTACCGATATGATCTAATGCTCTCCTTCCGTTTTGTGTTACATTATTTTTTACTCAGTCCCAAAGAGAATAATATTTTTTTATATATTAAAAATAATTTAATTTTAATCTTTGCATTTTGATCATAGCCGTACAAAGGTCGTGACATGTATATAAAATCATAAGTTCTTAAGCTTTTCTTTTTTAATTAAACTTCAAATTTAGGGGTGTCAAATGTGCGGGTTAGACTGAATTTGGGCTGGTTAAAATGAGTTGATTTAATAAATACGTGAGTTCTTAACCCATCTAAAGGCTACTTGGGTTGGGTTAAAATGGGATAAATAATAGGTCATAGCCAAACACGTCCGACTCTTACTAAGTTTTAATTATTTTATTTGTTTTCTTGTAATTTATTTTATTATCTAATATTTTTTTCTTTATTATGTTTATACATAACATGTCAAACAAACAAAATATGTTAAAAATATTTTGACAAGGTTCCTGGTGAGTTAACTTATTTATATACCAACCCGATTTTTAGATGGATTGAATTTTGATGAATTAAAATAGACTAAATTAATAAGTAAACGAATTAAACGGTTCATGTTTACGAACTAATTTTGGCATTCCTAACCATATTCAATTAAATACGATGACATAAAAAAGGAGGAAATATCTTCAATTAGGTGATATATCACTTCAATGATTGGATGGAAGAAACTAAAGTAAGCTGCTAGAAGATCGTGACAAAGTCGTTTCCGCTCACATAAATAGTTCACAAATAAGATTTTATGCAGGACTATAGTACTACCGCTGTCAATGTTAAACAATTTACACCAATTAGTATATCATTATTAATTATAACAAGTTATTTGCTTTAATTTTTTATACAAGAATGAGGTTTACAACAAAAAATTACATGTGGCGAGTCAAATATAACCTGATGTATAAAAAAAGCATTTCATTACTATCATTAAACTATTCGGGGATTGTTTGTTTGGTCGCGTAAATATAAATTATTCCAACATTAAATTTTGTATAAGAAATTCAATATTTGATTGGCCATATAACAAAATTAATTTCCATATATAATTTATGAAGTGTTTGATTGACAGTATATATTAAATTTCGTATTGCCAAACTAATTTCAAGTATCCTGAATCTATTATACAAGGAAACATGAAAATTGACAATGACGTGACACATCGTATTGGACTATTGATGCAGGGTGAATGAAATAGAGGCTCGCTTGATAAGAAGGTGCACCAAAACTTAAGAGCAAGTTCTACAAAGTGGTGGTTAGACCGACTATATTGTATAGGGTGGAGTGTTGGTCATTTAAGATCTCTCATTCAAAAGATGAAAGTTGCAGAGATGAGAATGTTGCGATAGATGTGTGGACACACTAGGAGAGATAGGATTATGAATAAAGTTATCCGGGATAAGATGAGAGTGACCTTGGTGGAGGACAACATGAAGGAAGCGACGTTGAGATGATTTGGGCATGTGAAGAGGAGAGACACAAATGCCCAGTGCAGAGGTATAAAAGGTTGGCTATGGACGATTTCAGAAGAGGTAGAGGTAGGCCGAAGAAATATTGAGGAGAGGTGATTAGGCAGGACATGGCGCAGTTCCAGCTTACCGAGGACATGGTCTTACATATGAGGTAATTAAGGACTCAGATTATGGTAGAAGGCTAGTAGGTAGTCTCGCTTATCCTTTCATATTAGTAGTCTCGGTATTTCTCTATAGTTTATTGTCCTTTGATTTCTGTTACTATCTATTATTTCTTATACTTCGATTATCTTATTTTATTTATGGTAGTTATTGCTCCTTTTTCACACTATTTTATCATGGCTTAGTCGCTTTCGTTATTTCATTTTCATATTGTTTTGAATTTATTGTCCTTATCTAATCTTTTTTATGCTTTCTCTTCAGCCGGAGTCTTTCAGAAACAGTCTCTACCTCCCAAGGTAGAGGTAAGGTCTGCGTACATTTTATCCTCCTCAGACCCCACATTATGGGATTTCTCTAGACATGTTATTGTTGTTGTTGTATAGCCAAAGTATATGCATAAGTTATATGAAGAATCGATATGCAGAATAATAATATTTGTATTCGAAGTACATAGATAAGTTAATTAAGGACAAAAATGTCATTAACAATCCCCAATTATTATTTATTCACCGCATAACAATCTCAATGTATGTTATATTTTATGGCATAAATATTCTCTGCATTATAGTCCTTTTACTTGTATGCGAACCAAACAACCCCTTGCCATAAATTTGTTCAAAAGAAAATTAGGGTTTTGTTAGTATGACAAGTAAAACTACGTCATACAGAGGTAGTGAACTCTCAACATTATATATTACCCTTTTCCACTGTTAATATCGCTGTGGTATCATTCTCTCCTCCTCTCTATCTCTCTGTCCCCCTCTCTTCTCTCCTCAGAAATTATTTTAAAACACAAATTGATTTTTTTACTCTTGGCTTAGATCTATATATGCAGGCTTGTTAGATCCTTCTTTTTGTTCTTTTTTTTTCTTACACATGTTTTCCTATTTCTTGATCTATTGAAATGAATGTGCCTCCTATTAATCTTTTACAAGGAAAAGTTTTTGATTTGTTTTTAGTTATTATAGTCTTGATATAGTATAGTAATACATAGAAGAGAATATATAGGACTTTCCATCTCAAGATTTGGAAGAT
Organism: Anisodus acutangulus; assembly: GCA_029783415.1. NCBI lineage: Eukaryota > Viridiplantae > Streptophyta > Magnoliopsida > Solanales > Solanaceae > Anisodus > Anisodus acutangulus. The sequence goes on from CM056495.1 coordinate 54,709,847, forward strand.
CTTGTTTTTGTGGGTCGTTTTAATTATTTCATGTTGGATTAAATCAGCTGATCCATCTGAAATAGTTAACAAACATGACCCGTAAATTAAACCAAGAATTTAAAAGTAATATTGGAATTTTATCTGTTATCTTCTGTTGTATGGAACTGATTTTTTTCTTTTCTTGGAGAACTGTATATGTAACCCCTAGTAGTTTACCGGAAAAATTGATAAGTCGAACATATTCCCGTTTGATAATTGTGTGTCATATTTACAAGTTAAGGCCATTGATACCAAGATGTATTGATTTTGATGAATTCTTGTATGATAGGGTTTATGATACTTTCTCCTCCCTTTGAGCTAACTTTCGGAGTTAGGCTCAATGCTTAATTTGGCCGACCGTAGATCAAGTGATACAGTCGCTGTTTGCAGCTGTAGCATCATCAAGATTCACATGCAAAGGCAAGGTGGTGAGACAATGACACTGGTGGATCTATATAAAACAAATAAATTGACACCAATATAAAGAATTTGATGAGTCTAATAAATCTTGGATTCACTGTTGGATGTTGAAATGAAATGGCCATGGCTTTTTGAAATTGGGAATCTTGATGATGCTGCATCAGCAATAAACGTCTAACTGACCAACCCTAGTTATAAGGGTATACTTGGAAGTACAGTTTGCTCCGTTTTATATCCGTTGAGTAAGATGATGATTTCCTCCATTTTTATCTTACTTCTATTGTTAAGCTTTTGAGTGCACAATTCTTTTTGACAGGTGAGAGCATCTGGTACTTATTGTAAGTCTCAAGCTATTTTATACTGTATCTTTATTTTTTTGTCATGTCATTAACTCACCATATATTTGAAATTATTAGTCCAACTAATTAAGTAGGTGTTGGGATATAGATTTCAAATACTTCCTTTATTCCAATTTATGTGGTATATTTCACTTTTCGAGAGTTAATTTGATTAAATTTAAAGCTAAATTAGATTAGATTAACTCAATATTTTAAGATTAAAATTTATATATTTGAAAACTAAATGAAAAGTACTATGACTTGCAACTTTTATCATATCAATTTGGTGAAAAAAATACATCTTAAAATGTTGATCAAAATTCATGTTATTCATGTTGTTTGAATTTCGGAAGCTAAAAGTATCACATAAATTGGATCAGAGGGAGTATGTTTTATTTTATTCAAAATGTATAAAGTTGGAGTTGAAGATAAGTTGTGTTTGGTTGTATTTTTTGCAAAAGAAAAAGAGAGCACTTTATTTGGATTATGAAGATTGAGCTGAAAAATAGGTTATAAGTTGTTTTTCAAATATGATAATCAGCTTCAAGTTGGATTTGAAATTGTTAAGGCCAAACACAGTGATTTGAAATAAAGTGAAAAATTATTTCAAAATAAAGTGAATAATTTTTATGACTAGTGGTGGAGCCATGATTTTATTAAGGGGTGTCAAAAAATTATAATTATGTCGCAACCTATCGAACTCACGACCTTAGAAAAGGTTTGCAACCCCTTAATCACTCACTGAACCCGCAGCTTGTGTTAGGGGATGTCAATACTAGTATATATCTCTACATAACCATGATTTTACCTATCTAAATAATGTAATTTTTTGGCGAAGGGATATCGCTTGACACCCCTCAGGCAAGGGTTGGTCTACCCCTGCTCATGGTCAAACAGGTCCTAAGTTGGATTCACACAATATATATAGGGATTATTAAGGGGAAATATTTTCATATAAGGAGTTTCTTTCCGGCTTTTTAACTCAAAAAATCTTTAATTAAGAGAGGATGGATTCTATCTATTTTATCATTGTACTATCAAGTTATTAAGTAGGTAGTTGAAAATGATTTAGTTGAAGACAGAAAGAAAGTATTTGGAGTTAAAGTTGAAAAAAGGTATATGAAAGTTAAAGTAGGTTATGTTTGTACATGAATTTCAATTGAAAACAAAAGTTGAATTTTGTGAATAGAAATCATTATTTGACCTGAGATACTACATTATGTTTTCAAACTCTAGGGCTCGGTTGTTAATCAATTGTATTCACATTTTTCGGAATAATATTCCACTTTTTTCAGATTTAGTGTTATGAAATTATCCATTTTTTCAACTCAATTTCGATCAGTTGGATTCCAGGATTTGAAAAATAGTTCAAACCCTGTTTTTCAACTCACTTTTTACTTTTAGAAAAATTAGCTTTTCAAAATTTGCCCCTATATTTTTGTTTTTTATAAAAATAATCCCATCTTTATATTTTAAAGAATAACTAATTACTATTATTATTGATTTTTTGTACTAATGAATCTTTGTAAGAATATTTAAAAATTAAGAAAGTGTAATGTATGTAGTAGCTCGTATATGGGATTCAAATGCAACTCTTGTTTTAATTTGTGTTATTTTGTTAATGCAATCTATGACATTATGTGAGTATCTTATATATGATATTACTTCTTTAGAGCATATTTGATTGTTTGTTTCAGGTATATTACTCAAGTTGGATGATTTTATTAGTTTTTAAGATTATGTGATATAAATCATATTTTATATTTTTTTAATACACATGTTTTTGTTTTATTCAGATACTGGTCGTTGAAACTGATGGAAATGACCCAGCAATTGCTGACGAATGACAACAGCACAGATCTGTGATTATTCTCTAAGCTAATGGTATCTCTCCACCAGGTAGATCAGAAGTTGTCTAAAAGTAGTCTCTTTCTCTCTCTCTACAAGGAGAAAGCCAACAAGTTAAAAGGTGAGTAGCCCCCAGGACACAGATGAATTGATAAATGGCAAGGTAATTGAGGTATAATCATTCCAATGTTGCGGATTTGAATTCATGTGGTGACAGTCTTTGCTGAAATATTGCAAGGGATGTTGCTGGGTTTGTGTCCCGTTGGTCCTCTCCCTTACAGGGTTGTCACTCGCACATATCCCTCGATTTACATCTCACCTGGCCAAGAGGCCTCTGGTACATGTGAGAGGTTTCGCCTTCGGGACTTTCCCCTTCACAAAGTTAAAAAGTGAGTAAATTAAAGCTTGTTTTTTCTTCTTTTATTTTTGGCTTAATATATTAATAACCTCTTAAATAAATTTTTGTCACTAAACAAGATAAATATCCATATTAGATATTTGTATTTAAATTTTGAATTTTTTTCCGCATATTCTCAAACGTCTATTAGGTAGTGAAGTTAAATTCATTTCTTTTAATTATATTCTTCACAAGTTTCAATTGGAACATACCAGAGGTTTTACGGCTCATTGAGGCTAGTGCGAATAATTAAATCAGGTGACATATTTTAAATGATTAATTTATCTACATAATAGACACTTGAGAAAAAAATCAAAATTCGAATCGAAAGTGTCAAATAATAACACTTTATCATGTATTCAAGTTCTCATGAATTGGAACAAGTCATGATTCGAGTGTTTAAATGAAATTTACTGAAAAACTTAAGGGGTTATTGATGTATTAAGCTTTTATTTTTGCATAATACATAAACAAACCCTCAAATTTGGTCTCAGCTAGCAAGTATGTCCTCCAACTTTAGATGTATACAAATAGCACCTCAACTTATCTCCACTTTGTCAGTTGAACACTCCAATTTATAAATTGATCATATGTTTACACGTTCAACTTTATACAAATTAAGATATCTATTTATATACCAGCAAAATTAAAGGATGTACTTGTCAGCTTATGTCAAATTTAAAGATTTGTTTATATATTACTATGTCTTTATATTTCCTCCTTTCATCATAGGGCTTGATGATACACACATATCACTCAATAGCACGCACAAGTTTGAGTTCCATGTTTCTTTGTCTTCCAAGTGGAAGATAAAAGGGTACTTCAAAGTTCAAAAGATTCAAAACAAAATTGATTTTCTCATGGACATTTGTTCCGTCTGATTTTTTGTCTGCTGATAAAAAAAAAATTAACTGGGAACTGCTGCTTTTGGGTTTATGTGATTTTTGAGTGTAAACCTATGGTGCATGTCACGCTGTCATTTGCTTGTTGGGTTTTGCACAAAGTTATTAGGCTTAATACATTGGTAGCTCTTATACTTGCAATTAAATATATTTAGATTTTTGAATTATGATTTGTTTCAATTGAGAATCTGAACACACGATAAAATGTTTTTATTAGACGTTTTCGGTTCAAATTTTAGAATTTTTTTACACGTGTTCTCAAGTGCTTATTACGTAGTTAAATTAATCATTTAAAATGTCATTTCCTTTAATTATACGCATGTGCCTCAATAAGCTGTAAACCTCAGGTTTGGTCCAATTAAGGCTAACGTGTATAATTAAAGAAGATAACATATTTTATGTGGTTAACTTAATTACCTAATAGACGCTTGAGAATAATTTGAAAAGTTTTTCTGAAATTTGAACTGAAAATGTCTAATAGGAATACTTTATCATATGTTCAGATATTCAAATGAAACAAATCGTAATTCGAGTGCTTTAATCAAATCTACCATCGACTATCTATATATTAAGCCAAGTTTTATCGGCCATTGACATCCATGTTAGGTGCAATTACGACTGTAGAATTTTTAGTGAGATTTACTCATTAGATATGTCTTATTTTTTCACACACATATGTCTTAACCGAACTATAGACACAGTGGTTCTGTCAAACTCATTGTGTTTGGTCTAAATTAGGTGGTAATAACAGAGTCTCTTGAGTTAAGAGTCAAATTGGGTCTTGCTCATTATCTAAGTGTCAATGTCTTTTACACATGTTGACATGTGTATATATAGTCCAACAGACTAATTCAGCTATTAGGTGGTAGACAAAGACTTGGAGGCCAGCCGAGGAGTTAGGAACGCAAGGGTGCATTCGAACTTTATTTATCGAAAATTTATTATACATATAAGATTATAATTACTTCTTTTCGTATTGAATTTCTTAAGTGAAAATTATAACTTCACGACTGTTTGAGGCACATTTTGTACTAGCTTTATTGGTTCAATTGAACCCGATATTTTATGCACAAAAAAATAAATTTAAATGTGGAAATTACTAAGATCGAGAAATACTAACTTTTGAACCTGTAATTTCAAATGTACAACTAGTTGAATGTTAATAATTCAGAAGCGGAGTCAGAATTTGAATTTTATGGGTTTTATTTATAAATTTTAAGATAGCAATATCAAGTATTAATAATTGAGTTATGAATTTAATTTTTGTAGATATTATGTAACAAACTTGATATAAATACAGAGTTTGACTAAAGTTACTAAGTTTACCAAATTTGCATGTTGGGTTTTAACTCTGCCTCAGTAAAAACCTAAAGGCTGAATCCATTAAAAATAAATTCTGAATGCGCTTGTGTCTCGTACTGGCCCTTCAGGTGTAGTATCTTTCTCCTCTGCGGTTATATTCAGTGAACCAATTATTCATGTCTTCAACAACAGGACCCAAAAAGCTCGCAATAATGTCTCTATTTTCCACCACATCATGATCATTCATGACAGGGATGGCTCAGAGTATTCTCTACCCTATGGATTTTTGTGAGAGACAAACAGCTCATGGCTTAAAGTTTGAAGTTTCAGATCAAACGTGCAAATTCGATGTTACACTAATGAGTTCGAACTCTTGACTTTATTCTTCAAACTTATTAAACTGACAATAATTTTATCGATCATTTACATTTGTTTCGTCGTGATCTAACTTTAGATAGCTCCATATGCGAATCTAGAATTTCTAGAATATAAGTGCATTAGTAAAAAAAATGAGACAATGTATAAAGTGGAAATTGATCCTTAATCCTCTAGGAAAATAGATCAACATTCAACCAAGTGCACCATTTAACCATTTTGTGACATGAGTGCTAATAGTTAACATTATACCAATTTTAAAAAATATATACACAAAATATTTAGTTTTACGGATAGACCATGAGTTCACGTGCTCTATTTTAATCTATAAATTCTGCCCTGGGTAGCTCCGAGATTGATGTTAGGGTTTAAGATTTAGAATTTAGGGTTGCAAGTCTTTTCCATACAGCAAAGCACAAGATAAATTTGTGTCTAGGGTGAATGTTTTGCTTTAGGCTAGGGTCTGTAAATCTGCCTATTTTCCAGTGTACTTGAATTCTTAATTTGATACAGTAGCAAACTCAACATCGCTAATTTATGACTGAGTAAAATAAGCAGTCGTTTGATCATTTTTTTTTTTATGTATAAGCTTATTTGATTAAGAAGTGGAGCTCGGGGCAAAAATATATATGAGGTGTAACCATACGTGTGCTAGGAGGTGATGAATTTTATAAATTGTTGGAAACAACCATTTAATACAATTAATAAATTCAATATGATCGGACTCTTTTCAAGCCCTGCGTGTACCCAATTAGCCTTTTATAGGCTTACTTGTCTGAGGGTACCAGTTGGCAGTTGATAGATAATATTTTAATATCTACTAATTAAGGGTGTGATCGATAGGAAGAGAAATATTTTAAAGAAAAATAAGTGGAATTTTTATTTATTTTCTTGTGTTAATAAAAATTATTATCCTAAATATATTTGTATATAATCCAAATTATAAATATTATGGGTGGTGGGAGTGGGGTAGGGGTGTGGGGTGGTCGGGATGAGGGCTACATGGGTGGAGTTGAAGATGAGGTGTGTTGTAGAGAGGGAGGACACGATCAATTTCGAATGTCATTTGTGAAACTTGATTTCCCTATTTTCATCACAGAAAACATTTTTCTCATTGTTGAGGAACTTGTTTCTTAAGAAAATATTTTTCAAAAATTTTGACTAACAAAACATGAAAAATTAAAAAATAATATTCTCCTTCATACCGAACACACCCTAAATCTCTCAATACGATGTCTGATGTTTGATTTCATGGAAAATTTCAATAAATTGATGTCTCCTTTTCAGCTTAATGTTCTTTTTGCTTTTGAGTATAAAATGTCACATATGTGAAGTTATTTCATTAGACGTTAAATCTAAAAAAAATTATAATCTTAAATATATCATGAAATTATGCACATAGAAACATGCAATTGAAGGTAAAATAAAATATTTAAGTTAAATGAAAGGTAAAGAATGGATCTTGGGTCTAACTCAACCCCAAAAGCTAGCTTGTAGAGTGAGGATTGTCCAAGTTCATATACGGAGTCCATGTTTCCATTCCATTTCCGATGTGGTACTCTTAACACTCCCCCGCACTGCCAGACCTTGTTAACTGGAGCATGGACAATATAATTTGGGGGCCCAACATCGACAAATGAAGAATTGAAATGGGTCTGACTCTGATATCATGTAAAGAATAGATTAGGGGTGGCCAATGGGTCGGGTTCGAGGCGGGTCCCGGCGGTACAGAACCCGACGGGCCTGGGGAAGGTCGGGACCGGCGGGCCGGGACTGGCGGGACATGCAGATGTCCCGTCCTTCATCCCATCGGAAAAGGGGACCGGTCTTGGCGGGGCACGGCCGACTCGGATCGGGATTTCCGTTTTTTTTTATTTTGGCACTTAATTTAAAAAAATAATATATATATATATATATATAACACTTCAATAATGGAACACGATAATGTAATAAAAACATCTCAATGTTGTTGTTGTGTCTCTTATATTATTTAATAGAAATATTTTTTTTTTGTAATACAAGTTCAAAATTACAACTTTGTGGTGTTAAAAGTTGCAAATCATGTTGTAAAATTGCAATTAAAAAAATTACATATTTATAAATTCCTTTTCTAATTTCTTCATAATGTCTTGTAGTTCTTCGGTTGGAATTGGAATTTGTTGGTCAAATTGGTCAATGTCGCTTCCAGTTCCGTCGAACAAGATTTCGTTGTAGTTTAAATCGTCTTCTTCGTTGATCTCTGATTGATTGCACCTTCTACGCTCCACTCGTATCCAATCTCTGAATAAAACTGCAATTTTCAAGCTGTCTCCCGCTAATGAGTGTATGTGTGACGCTTGAATGTTCAACACATCTCGGGCCATCTTTGCTAGTGTCGAAAATGTCTTCTCATTTTCCCTCCAGTATTTAAGCAAGTATTCACGTCTTTCTTCATTGAGAACTGATTGATACGGTACAACACCCTGCAAAACAAAAACATCAAACTCGCTAACTTGATTAGCAGTGAAATCACTATACATTCTATTTCTAAGGCTTTCAATACTAGCCGCAGAAACAACATGTCTTTTATAAGGTTGTATTGAAGACGAAGAAGATGGTATAGAAGTCGGTTGGTTGCTAGCAATTTCTTGTTGGTAATGCGTATATATTTTTTTACATTCATCGTGTATGCTAGATAAAACTTCTTCTTTAGTTGGTTCCTTAGGTGGTTGTTCATTTGGATTTCTTGGAGTTGGAGGTGGAAGTATTGTTATACAACTATAAATAATTTCAATAAGTGCTTTACAACCGTCTATTTTAATAGTCGGATTTAATACATCACCAATAATATAAATAGTGGGAATAGGAAAAAATATTTTTTAAAATTTGATAAACATTTTTAATAGGTGCCTTATAAGATGGTTTTTCCATATATTCATTAAGTAACAAAAATATTAGAGCTATATAAAATAACATAGTTGAAATAGTAGGATAATATATATCAGAAAATTCTTTAGTTGCTTGAAAAAACTTCTCTAAAAATCCAATAAGTTCTGAATTTTTTTTCCAATAATTATCTATAAGCATATCGGTTGGATTTCGATTATGGGCGTTAAAAAATAAAGTTATAGGTCTTCTATAATCGTAAGCAACAAGTAGTTATTCATATAGAGAATTCCAACTACTTCAGAAATTTTTCTAAAAGGTAATCCACAAGCGTGACAAATTTTTTTTTATTCTTTTTTTTTCTTTGTATTCTATTTCTTCTAAAAATAAGTTTATAGCAAATTGTACTTTATTAGGAATGTCTTCAAAAAGTGATAGACCATCCTTTACAACTAAGTTGTAAATATGGAACGCACATTTTATATATAAAATGATTAGGAAAAGATGGATTTAATAGATCTTTTAAAAGTCTCACCGCATAATTATTAAAAGAAACATTATCTAACGTAACAATCATTATTTTGTCAATTATACCATACTAATCGCAAACTTAATGAATATTTTATGCAATAAAATTTCCAGTGTGCCTATCATCAATATATCTATATGCTAAAATACGTTTTTGCATAAACCAATTATAATCTATCCAATGACTGTTACCGTTAAATAATCATTGACGTTAGTACTACGGCCTATATCAGAAGTGATAGATACTTTGCTAGGAAAATGATATAATGAATAACGTAAATATTGTTGATATTCATTTGCAAATTTAAAACGTGTCTCCTAACAGTTGATCTAGGAAAACCGTTAAAAGTAGGATTATATATTTCTTTAATGTAATGAATAAAACCAGGAGAGGAAGAAAATGAAAAAGGCAAACCCTCCACTGCAACTAATTTTGCTATTGCTTCCCTATCTTTATGTTTATCATATTTAGGACCTACAATTCCCCCCGTCGTCGGGTTAATTTGACCTTGTAATTTGTCCGGGACACTATGTGAACCTTGTCCCGACTGAGAGCGCATTGGCGCAGCCGACTTTGTAGCCTCGTATTCATCCCACCTAGCTTTGTACATGTCTCAATAAACCTCCCGTCCCACCCTGACCTTTTCGTATTTTAAATTTATAAATATTTTTACAATTTTTATATCTAACTACTTGATTCTCTTGGTCCCTGTCAAAAAAATCTCATGCAGTTGATTTTAATTTTTGTTGTGTGGGGCCTCGTCTCATACTAGGGGGAATATAAGGCGTTTCAGTTTCAGTTTGAGGCTGAGACTCAGCCTGAGGTTGAGGTTGTTCAGGTGCACTAGTGGGTGTATCATCTAGATTATTTTCTAAATTAAAGTCTAGTTCAGTTGAAGAATATATCTCATCATCTAATGATATATCATTAAAATATCAGTTTCATCTATATGAGTGTAATCAATCAAATCATTTTGTCTAGGAATAGGATGACTAGAAGAAGTACATATGTCCTTGTTACCCCTACAAGAAGAAGCACCCTTACCCTTAATCATACGTCTTAATCCTTCCATTTTAATTATGTAAATAAATAATTGAAAATAATAAAATAAAGTAACAATAATAATTTAAAGAAGGAACGAATGTATCAAACACCGATGTAATGTCGACTAGTAATCGAGGTTGAAAATTAAAATTTTGCTCGATGGATGATCCTCAAGCTAGTTGCCAACTTCAGTCCCAATTTTTGAACTTTGATACAATTATACAAATGAGCAAATAAAATAAAATATTTAGTAGTCAATGTAATTGTAGACTTGTAGAGAGATAGAACAGAGATTGTAGGAAGATTTGTGAGATAAAATGAGGTATTTATAGTTGGAAAATTGGGCTCAAGTGTAAATATACTAACTTAGGGATTAAAAATAAATATTAACGGGGCAGGGGGGTTTATGGGGTGGGGGGGAAATGGTTGTTGCACAACGGCCAATTTATTTTGGCTGTTGCACAACGGCCAATTTATTTTGGCTGTTGCACAACGGCCAATTTATTTTGGCCGTTGTGCAACGGTCATTTTTGCAAAGGGATATCGGGGGCGGGGGCCGGGTGGGGTCGGGGCAGATCTGGGGCAGGTCTGGGGTATGACAGGCCTGGGCGGGACGAGCCCAGGTCCCGTCCCGATTTCGAGTCCTGACACTATTTTTTAGGGTGTGTCGGGTCGGGTCGGGTCGAGTCGGGACCAGACCTACCCGGCCTACTGGCCAGTCTTATAATGGATTTTGGGCCTAACTTAACCCCAAAAATTAGTCTGAAGGTGAAGATTGTCCAAGTTCATATAAGAAATTCATGTTCCATTCCATTTTCGATGTGAAACTATTAACATAAAACTCAACTAAAAAATGTATCGCACATTAAAAAAGATAGCAACATAAAATGTAACACGGCAAGTGATTAGCTAAGTCATGCTTTGATATTATTCTGGTAATCAGCTTAACTAGTCACCCTTTTCAGAACTTTTTATATTCGCTATCAACTCTTTTCATGCCACTTGTTACCTGACATGTAATTGTCTTTCCTCTTATTGTCACATCACTCTCAATTATATCACCCATGGCATGAAAGTCGAAACTCGAAACTGATTCATTTAATTTCCTAGCTTTCAATTCTCTAGTTGTCTTTCGCTACATAATATAAATTAAGTAGCAGTTTTTGAAATCATATGAAACTATAATAATTTGAACTTAAATTTTTGTTTGGACATTCAATTTGAATTTCTTTAAGTTATATTATTTTATACACAGAAAAATTTCATAAGTTGTGAAAATTATCACAATTTTTCTAATTCTTATACAATTTTACCAAATGAGCTAGTCATAGTTCATAACAAAATTAATACATTATTAGAAGAACTTTCTAAAAAATACAACATTAATTGATCAAATTTTAGTTCAATAAAATGTAAATTTGAACATTAGTTGTAGTATAACTACTCTTTAATATAATCATCACACAATGTTGGTAAGAGTAAATTTATTATAAATATACTACCAACTTATAGATCTTTTGATAAACATACCCAGAGAAATCTCACAACTTGTAGATCTTTTGATATTTGATATAAATGGTTGGTCAACATGATTGGTAAATATATCTACCAACTTATGGATCTATTTTTATAAAATATAAACTTATGAGTCAACTTTTACATTTAAATTTTTTGAACTCGTGATTTGAAATCTCAAATCATGCCTTTTTTTACGATTTGGAATTTCATCTCATGAGATAAAATCACATGTCTATACATTTCATCTCATGAGATGAAATCGCATGTCCAAACGCCTACTTGGGTATAAAATTAATGTTTTTCACTTTATTTAGAATTTTTGAAGTTCAAATTGTAGATGGAGTTGTGTATGATTATAGTTTTTGTAAAAAAAATATATTTAATTATTTGAATATACTGAAAATGAAAAAAATTAAAACAGAATTTTAGATGTTCTTCCAAAAATTGTATTTGAAATTTTTATAACCAAACACTGATTTTTAAATAAATAGGGGAAAATTCGGGAAATGTAAATAATTATCATGACCAAACGATCCTAAATCTTGCTTCTGATATCAAACACAAGTTTTCAAAAGACTTCTCCCTTTCAAAGTTCACTTGCATATTAAATCGATGTTATTCAAGAAATTCTGATTCATTCAATATGCACAACTGATCATGTTCTAATGAAGTTGGCAAAGAGAATTACTAGAAAATGTGATTTTAAACCCTTTTATAATGCTTCAGTTGTTGAGATCGACGAATTGTGAAAATATCTGAAGAAATCGAAATTAAAGTTCGTACTTATAGAGAGAGAAAGAGCGATAAATATAAAGTTATAAACCGCCTTTCTTATTTCATTGATCTGAAATGTACAAATGTCCTCTTTAGGTATTATATAGTTGGGGTAAAAATGTAAAAGCAAAACTAATACAAGCCATCCGGGTACAACCAGGTAATACAGATAAAATAAAGAATTAAGTGGGATGGACCAAGTACAGAAAATGACTATGTAATTCCAACACCCCACCCCCAAGTTGGAGGGTGGGTACACACCCAACTTGCCAAGCAAGAACTGATGTTGAGCACCAGGAAAACACTTTGTAAACAGGTCAGCAGATTGTGAAGAAGTAGGCACATGACTTAAAGAAATCAAGCCCTCAGCCAACTTGGTGCGAATAAAGTGAAAATCGACTTCGATATGCTTCGTCCGTTCATGAAAAATCGAGGTTTTTAGCAATATGAATGGCAGTTTGGCTGTTACAAAGGACAAGAACCCCTTTTTCAACATCTATGCCCAAATCTGATAAGAGTCGAACTAACCAAGATAATTCAGCCACAACTTTACTCATGGCTCTATATCCAGCCTCGGAAGATGACAAAGCCACAACATGCTTCTTTTTAGATTTCCAAATGATGAGACTATTATCCAAAAAAACACCAAAACTAGTAACAACTTGCCTAGAATCAGGTCAATCATCCCAATCACTGTTACAATAACCAACCAGAGAAAAATTGGAAGAGTGCCACATCACCAGCCATCGACCTGTTCAGTGATGAAGAAACCGAAGAGTCGCTTCAGGCCAAGATTCGCAGGATAAATGCGAAGATTGAGTTGGCAAGAGCCAAGATAAAGGAGGTTGACTACAAAACTGGCTTGGCAAATGCCAAAATAAAATAGGCCGATAAGATTTTGGAGTTCGTGGAGAAACTAATGGAAACGTCTCTCAAAGGAAAACCACAATACCAAAGCCTCCCTTAAGAGGTCAAGACAACGGTGGACGACCATCTCCCCCTGAAGCACCTGCCTGAGGATGACCTAATACCGTATGGGAAATGAGCGGGACACCCGAAGAAATCATCCCAATCATCAATGAAGCTGCTAATCACTAAGGGACGCCACAAGGGCTTCCTCGTAGATCATCCCCGATGTGGTGGTTGATCGCCCTCAAAGCCAGTGGATCTTACTTCAGAGTCGCACCAAGGAAAGTGCGGAATATCAAGGGTTCCGATAGGATAAAAGCTGCAATATTGACACACACTAGCTCCCACATCCTCCCGACATGTGCACCTCTCTTCGTTCACAAGAGATGTTTGTATCACAGAAGTCAACCTAGCCACATCACTGATGAATATGTGGCCTTCAAGAGAAGAGTCGACAGAATGATTGATGAGAAATTCATTCGCAACTTGTAGGGACCTCACTCCCTTTTGGTCTATGACTCTATTATGCCTAATTAATGAATCACCATGGACACACGACTCTGGCGCTATGACTTCACTACCTTTGAAGATTCGTACGCCGACATATTCTAACTCTTGTGTTGTACCGGCATGGCTCGTCCACTCAAGACCATCTGGAAAATCTTACAAGCAGTTCTAGGACGAAGATATGTGTGTACCATTCAGGGGATCCCGGATACGACATTGAAGAATGTGAAGCTTTCAAATTCAAACTAGAGCATTTGGTTAACACCTGCCAGATCTAGCCTGTGATACAAGGCCACTGTTAGAAAAGCCGCCAGAAAATGCGCAGTCGTAAGGACGACGACCCACCATGGCTTCAAGAAAAAGTCATCTTTTGGGTAGTTTAAGCGTTCCCTTTTCTAGCTTTCAAACAAAAGATATCACCCTCCCATTTTTTTGTAAACAAAACCATGTCCAACCTGATGTCCCGATGAGGGATACGTGGGAAGCCCATATCGGTCCTGGTCAGGGTAAAGTTAAGACTCGAGTAGAAGAAATTAGGATATAATTTCTATGTAACCTGAACTACAAAAGTGCTTGATTTCCCAATGAGGGATACATAGGTAGTCTATATAAGACTTTACCCCTATAGTATATAAATTATAATCCCCCCTTATTTATAGGATAGTTTCTGGTTTGATGACGACATGGTGGCAAATCAACCACACGCCTTCATACCAAAACTCTAAAAATAAAAAATTGGCCAAAATGACCAAAATACCCCTAAATGGAAAACCAGTCAAGAGTTCTGATCGAATACATGAGTATAGGTGCTTTGTGTGCAACTTATGTGTGATATCTTGTATTATGATTTTCGACTAACGTACTAACGTCATTTGGTTTTGAGTTATGTTTTATTTTTATAGAAAATGGTCGATCCGTTGCGAAACACTGGCATACTTCACCAGATTTAAAGTCATGAAAACATCCCTAAACCAAGAGAATCAAGTAGACATGACTGGTACTCCCGAGGATACTCGCAACAAGATTGCTATGATTGAGGACATTCTACATCAAGACCTCCATAACATCTCGCACTTCGAGGACGTGATCACTATTCTACTAAAAAAAATCATCGACCTCCAAGAATAGGTCGCAAGAAATAAAGCCATTAACGCTGCCAGAGAAAAAGCTGTTGTTGAGGCAAGAAGACCTCCACCACCTTTTCCGTCTCTAAATTCACTCATCACCGAACACTTTCCAAATGCCCATACTGGGGCCTCTTACCAAACACCACCTCCACTAAATGCTACCCACATAGCTGAGACTTATAAATCTGCGCCCACCTTTCAGGTGCCACCAGCTTATGATAATCCTAGCATATATCAAAACACTACTATACATACTATCCAGAGTTGTGGGCACTCCAAAAAGTCGCCATGTGCACCCTATTGTATCCTTCCACAACCTAACCACTCATATTGACTCCTCACTAGAATTGGATCATTATAAAGAGATGGAAAAAACGTGGAGGTCCGAGCAGGACCGAAGAGATAGGGAAATGGAACAGAAAATTATGGATATGTTCGAGAAAGCTAACAAGGGATCCTGTAAAGTGACGGGATTGCGATATGATGACTTGTGCATGCATCCAGATTTGGACTTGCCAGAGGGCTTCAAAGTGTCCAAATTTGAAACTTTCAATGGCACGAGAAACCCCCCAACGATCATCTAAGAGATTACTGCAACCAACTGGTCAAGGCCAAAGGAAATGAGGCATTATTGATAAGGCTCTTCAGCTGAAGTCTCACAGGTGAAGCATCGAAATGGTTCACTGTGCAAGATATTAGCCGTTGGGACTCTTGGGAAGAAATCGAAAAAGCCTTCATGGACAGATTCCACTTAAACATGAAAAATGTACTCAATTGCTATACTTTGGAAAAGATTAAGCAAAAATCAACAAAATTCTACCGTGAGTATGCGAGTAGGTTAAGGGTCGAAGCTGCCCGAGTATAGCCTCTAATGAGTGAGGAAGAACTAGTTTCAGCATTCATCCGATCTCAAGAGTTGGACTGCTATGATCGAATGTTGGCTATGGTCGGGAGGCCATTCGCTGATTTAGTAAAAATGAGATAGGCCATAGAAGATGGTCTTAAGACTGGGAAGATTGTCAGCATTGACAACAAAGCTGGCATAATAAGCTCCGCTGGAGCCGTCACTTCAAAAATTGACATATATGGGACGAGTTAAATGACAAAAGGTCGCATCAAAAGAGAACGTGAGGTATAGGATTTCAAGAAGCCCCAAGCACAAACTATGGCACGAACACTTGCGAGCCTCTGGATGGAGCTCTCCATTCAAGAATAAATAATACGTGGCAAACATCTTTCACACCCCAACCTGAGGAGGCATAGAAAAGAAGGATCACAGTCATCCTTTGGCGTATATCAATCTCGTTCTCCGAGCAACTACATACCATCGCCATACAGCCCTGTGCCAGTATATTACGCACAGCTGAACTACGAAGCTCCACCAACAAATTACCAAACACATATACCTATCTACTAAGCTCTATCTCCAAAATACCATGTTCCTGCACCTGTGTATCTAGCGCATCAAAACCATCAAAATCGTCGTAATCAGTTGCATTCGGCTACATACAATTTGCCATGTCAGAATTTTGAAAAGAAGCCTCCTCGGATATTCACACTGCCTCCAGAGACACGAACTAGTTTGTTCACCAAATTAAGCACCACCGATCTTATCAAAACCGTTCTGCCAAAGCCTACCAACCAAGAGAGTCACTTTTTCTAACCCGGTCAAACTTATGCTTACCATTCCGGGAAGAATGGGCACTCAATAGAAAATTGCATTAATCTAAAGCATAAGTTGCGTGATCTTATTGATAAACGTGAGATTATTTTAGAGGCCGCAGTGCCCAATATGAATACCAACCCTCTCCTGAATCATGGTACCAACCATATCCATATAATAGAACGAGATGAGGATTAGGCGGTATGCCAATCATTGGTCCAAGAGAATATCAAAAGCTTGGAGCGCACGGTTGCCTCTCTCACGCTCAAGAGCATCCCAATTTCAAGTCTTAATCCCAGCTCCAAAGAAGTCATTTGTAATTCAAGTACCGCAAGTAGTCAACACATCTCCTAGAAAGGACCTCACAACCATGGCTCAAGGTATGATGAGATCGAAAATGTGATATGCTCTCGAAGAATTGGTGCAAGATGTGCTATGCAAATAAACCAATCAAAGAAGATTCATCACTGATGGGAAGCTAAGGACTTTTGGCGCATGATGTAGCCAAAAGATTACTCCATTGTTGAAAACCTATAGAAAAAACACCGCAAGAATCTCAATGATGTCATTACTCTTGAGCTCCACACAATATTGTTTGGCCTTAATGAAAGCACTAGACGAAGTCCGACCAGTAGTGAAAGATTGGCCAACATAGTGGGCTACGTCATCAGACCACATCAGATTTCATTCACTACTGATGAATTACCACGAGAAGGAATGGCTCATAACAAAGCCCTTTACATCACCATCAAGTGTCGATGCAATATTATCTCCCTAGTACTTGTTGATAATGGGGTTGGACTCAATATATGCCTCATTTCAACATTGAAGCAATTATGTTATGACGTTGGAAAGATACGCTAGGGTTTCACATATGCGCAAAATTAAGCACATATGCGTACCATTCAAGGCTTTAGGCTTTCGCAGAGGTAGAAAGTATTCCGTGGAAGCAACCTCGCCTCTACGGGTCATTTTTGCAGAAGCAAAACCTGCAGAATTTACGTGAACTAGTAGTTTCACAATTGGTCCCTATTGCATTCGTTCTTCTGGTTTTTCTTCTCTGATAGATGCGTAATGATTAGGTAAGATGGGTATATCGGATTAACTTTTTCTTTGATCTTTTTCAGGTGTTTGAATCATCAAATGGACCATCACGAGGATGAAATTATTGAACAAGGCCAATGAGTTGGAGGAAATGAAGCGGCAGAGAATTATGATGCACACAAGTTTGTCTCCCCAGATTATGAACGTCGATACTACCGGGATTTGGTGAACAAGAAACTTTTTCCCTAAAGGGGTATTGACCTCAAAAAGGTTTCGCAGCTACTACCCGAATTTTATGAACGACTCATGGCCACACGTCAGATTTGTTTTTCTCCCATCCCGTGTAAGGCAAATGAATAGTGGGTGCGCGAATTTTATACTAACCTAAAATGGGCTGATTTTGGTAATCTAGAACTGATGATCAGGGGTAGACGGGTGAGATTTTGGGTTGAACATATTAATAAGCTCTATGGTTTGGAGGATCGCCCCCCCGAGTTGATCCAGGAAAAATATACTTGTTCTGATGACTGGCTAGTGTCCCAGGTGTGTCCTCCGGGTAATGTGGTTTCTTGGGCTAACAAGAAGAAAAAGGTATAGTCTACTGATTTCACGGCTGAGGCTAAGATCTAGCAATAAATTATCAACTCTCGAGTGTCCCCCTCTGGCAATAGGACTGACTACACGCACCACCGTGTGGTAATGATTGCTTGTTTGATTGGCGACATTCCGATGAACTTCGATTACCATGTCGTGTGGGAGTTTTAGGAGTACCTAGCCTAGGATATCCAGAGCTTGATGTTTCCCTCTATGATTATAGAGATGTACAGACGGGCTGAAGTGCTAGATGACCCTATGGATCGTTGGATAGAAACTGTCATACCCGTTCTCTGAAAGTTACCAAACCAGGTAGTGATATGAAGTATAAGAAGAGAAAGATTGAGATGAGTGTAGGAGAGTCTTCTTATCAGTAGAAGGGATGGGTTCTCAGCTACGGACTATTCAGGAGTTGGTGTCTCAGCTTCCCAGGGCCCTGACGATGTTGGTTCAATTAGGCTCACTCAGGAGGATGTGGCTAGGCACATGCGGCCCAGACAAAGCAAGCTCAGACTAACAAGAAGTTTGCCTAGTCTGTGAGTGCATTGGAGGGGTCTACCGCACTATGGCTACGACACATGTTGATCTCTGTCAGGACTTTGAGAATGAGCAGAAAAAGAAAACGTCGTCTCGTAAGGTCTTGGTGAAGGTCTGGAGAGGGGTCAAGGCCATATTTAGTTGGGCCAATCCGAACAAGAAGATTCTTGTCAAGGCTTCGGATGACAAGGAGAAGTATTCATTCCTATTCGAGGGTGATGATGTGGATTCTGACGACTCTAGTGACAAGGATGAGGCGCAGAGTTCATCCCATGGTGCTTGATCTCCTTAAGCTTTCTTGATTTCTTTAGACAATTTACTTGTTTTACTCTTAGGTTGTAATAGTTGAATGATGCTACTCTTTTCTTTTCCTTACTTTGTGTTTTGGATTTGGTTTTATGCCATTGTCGGGCCTTTGGTATGATAGAATTGTGCCTTCGTCGAGCTTTATATTTATGCATGATTTTTTGTTTGAACAAGTGTGTTGAGAATTTGATATGATATTGAAATAGGGAATAAAGCTACTGGTTTCTGCCTAGTTGATCTACAAAGGCAGTCCACCTTCCACAGGTGCGACTCCACTTCTGCGCCATTTAGCTCACATATGCAAGCTTTACTCAAGAGACAGATAACCACGTCTGTAAAATATTACACGCAAACGTGATCTCGCGTTGTCGGACCATACCTGCAGATGCGGCCTCAAAATAGTTCAACCGACAATGCATCTACGACCCACCTTCCGCATGTGCGGCTTCGCAGATGCGGGAAATTCTCATAGAGGAGAAATGCCTGAAACCAGAACAGTCATAAATCTCAAAAATCTATGCAATGCTCGAATTTCACTTGATACCCTTCGAGCATGATTTCAATACACGATCCACTCTCATAAAATGCAAAGAATAGATACCAATTGGGATCGACTAGATACTAATTTGAACGATGTAGCACGAAAGAATGAAAGAAGGGAAGATTTTCTAAATGTCTTATAGCCTCTTTAAAATGGGTACAGACGTCTACGTACCTATCCGCGAGACTCTACTAAATATTGTCATAGTACTCGTGAGACCGTGAACCTAGAACTCTGATACCAATTTTATCATGGACATTGTGGTGGCACCTAGACTATTCCCCCGATAGGTGAACCATCCCAAAATCCTTGTAATACGAACTTAAACATTGCGGAAGTAAATGAAGAAATTACAAAGATAAATAATAATTCTTATTTAAATTACTCAATGCCAAAAACCCTTACAGAACACTTTTCCCAAAACCTGGTCTGACTCGTACAAGGACTACTATGAGTACAAAATAAATAAGGAAATAACAGACCACCGCCTTGAACCATAAGGACAACCTGACTAGGACGAAGACCAAGGTCGTCGATAGGAAGGGTGACATGACGTAACCTTCACGCACTCCGATGCTGCAACCTAAACCAATCATAATACTTCCATCCACGTAAAATATGCATCAAGTGTAGTATGAGTACATAATGTACCCCTCTAAGATTCTTAGGCCGACAACGACAGACAATACGAAACAGGCATAAACATCAAGTTGACTCTCAAATTGCCCTAACCTACTCATCTGTGTTAACACATAAGTCAACCCTTCCGAGTGAAGTAGTTCTACACTTAAGATACAATTTAATCCGTGATAACACAAGAGTTCATAGAAACAGGTTCACTAGTCATTAATCATTTGACAAAGGTCATACTTATCCTAACCCGCATACTTTATTACTCCTATAATATGGCAATCAACACTTAAGGAATGCAACCACATAACAGCCATTCACGAACCACATAGTTGACATACAATAGCATTATTGACCTAATATTATCCCTAACTTGTAGACTTGGTTACTATCCGTACACCTAAGAGTGTGGGTACATATATGTTCATTACATAACCCTATTTTATTCAAGTAAGTGATTATGTCATGAATCTCCTAGCTATGGCAAAGTTGGATGTGTGTGTGTGTGTGTGTATATATATATATATATATATATATATAAAGGCCCAAGACGATAATTTCGATGGCAACACATCAACCCATTATTCTACTAGACGCCCTAACAAGTAACACAAGTATCCACCAAATAATGCACTTATGCACGTAGATCACATTCAATCACATAAAGGTTCAACAGTTAGACAACTCATAAATCATATAAGTTCAATCAACAGAATCCACCTTGTCACGATAATCAAGCCAAATCAAATACAAACCTCAATTAACCAATATGTATGAATGCAGTGCAATGTACCTTTCCGTCAATTGGTATACACACTATGTAGTCTTTGCCTTATAGATATGACTCATGGAGGACCCGTGTCCTACATATACCGCTCATAGCCAGCCGAAATTCAACACACGAATCTGACTAGAGCCCATTACTTATTTGTCGAGCCATATCAATCATTTCCATCATCTCAATATTTTCCAAACCATCTCATAAGAACATCCTTACCATTCTTTTCCGGTCTTATTGGACTCACAACATTTCCATACCTCTCCGCTTTCAGTATTACAATAACCGTGAGTGTATAAATGCAACAATAATAAAGCAAGTAGTCATGATGCATGAGATGAAATAAAATATAGGAGATGAATAACACATGCTTCATAATTCAATAACATGTAATTCCACGTAATTAGTCTTTCATATCAGAAACATATGTGATGAGTAAGCACAATAATTATCAGTCAATGTCGACAAGCTCACATAATAGCAGTCGGAACCAACCCTAAGGATGATTATCTAAATCACCCATCAAGACAGTTTGGGCTAGGTTGGGCCTCTACAAAATGGCCCACCCACATATTTCAAGCCAACACCGGTACCCACCTAAGCGATCATCACAACCACTAAGGTGGGACGCCCAAACACACCCAATATCTCTCAATATTTATAACAACTATGTACTTCTATCAGAGTCTAGAAATAATAAACCGTAGCCTATCTCATTGCCGAGCGGGTGCCACGAACTCCTAATTCACTAAGTACTCTCGAATGCTTATTGGACGATCATAATTCAAACATACGCATAAAGGTCCTATGATGCTATAAATTCAATGATACATAAGGACCAATTCTAAAGTGAAATCACTAGTCGGCCCCGACAACCCGGACCCATAAAGGCGAAAAGGATATTTAATTAGGACATCATTTTCCAAGGTTTAGATAGTAATACATTCGAAGACTTTAGGAAATTCATCCACGATAAACTTTTAGTTTGGTGAATCATTTGAAAATGGCTATTTTTCATTAAAAAAACTCTTAATTACCATAATAAAAAAATATCAATAGTTAGATATTACATCTCTAAAATATAGTCTCCACTTACTATATACTCATTACCATTTAAAAATAGGCATTAAAGATCCCATCTTGGTTACCCATTTTACATAGATTCATTTTGGAAGTTTAGTAGAAACCATAGGCATGATTCTACCAAAAACAAGTTAAAGCTTGAAATAAAAGACATTAATCATTAAATAACATAAAAAGATGGTATAGGATTTTACCTCAAGATATATGATGAATAGACCATTTGGAAAGCTTCCCCAACCCACTCTTAGCTCCCAAAGTTCACTTGCCAAATGGAGGCTTCGGAATGAAAAAAATGAATCTAATAAAAGAATCCGTCTACAATCACCGACGCCTCTGCAGACCATTCTCTGCAGAAGCAACCCGCATCTGCGAAAAGGATATTCGCATGGACGATCTCATTAAACCATACACATCATCGCCAATGAGAAGCAAAGGCTGCATGTGCGGCCTCACACCTGCATAAAAGTCATTGCCGAAACGGATTTACCCACCTCCTATACAATCACATCTGTGAACCAGCCTCCGCAGAAGCGGCTCCGCATGTGCGATTTAAAGCTCTCATGGGCGGGTTCGCCCAGTTCAAAATTCAAAACACCACGGACTTGGATATAAACTCTACATATTTCATACAGATGTTCTTCCTGATCGAACCTACGTGTATCCTTGAATTTCTTGACACAACATTGTTACTACTGCTTAACCATAATTATTCCCAAACAAAAAAATAATTAAAGGTGAAGACTCGTCCTACCCAATAGCATTAGAAGGCAAAATAAGACTCATTGCGCGGTACTAGGGCGTTTCAAGATTAATGACTTTCTTACGGACTGGGAACCACAAATAAGGACCTAAAGTTATTTCCCTCAGTTCCGAACTTATGAAACGTCTATCCTTATGATCATTTCTCTACAATCACGACGAAAAATCATCTTAAAGTGTAAATTATCCATCAGTGATGTTCCCGATGTTGGATTTAGAGTTAAGAATAAAGGGTAATAGGTTGGAATATAGTAAGAATCAAAAAGACCGAGCGGGTTGCAATTTATAACAAATGCAACATTATTTAATAATTATGTAAAATTTTAAAATTTTATAATTATTGTTACAGGTATACCTAATATTATTATATATATAAATATGATGAATTAATGTGATTGATTTGGGGCTCATTTGATCATGTAATTTGTACTTAAAATTTGAAGTTTTGATTTGGAATTTGTGTTTGTTTATGACATTCGAACAAAACTTAAACTTCAATTTGAAATTTTGGTTCCAAATCTCAAATTCAACTAAAAGGTAGAATATCAATTTCCAAGTTTCCGATTTTAATTTTCTTAAAATATAAAACTTGACCCATAAATTTATAGTTTTTAAAAAAAGATAAACTTTAAATTTTTAAAAACACATCCATGTTCGACGAGAAGAAATTGTACGTACCAAGTGGGGGATTATATTAAATAATAACCAGTAGTTACTAAAAAAAAATAAACCTCAGGATATTCCGATATCTTGTTTAGGAATTATAATTTGCTCATTTTAAAAAAAAATGTATAAGAGTTTGAAAAGTTCTAATAGTTTTCATAAATTGTGATAATTTTCATGTTTATAGGAAAAAGTACAATTTTTAAGATTTAAATTGCATTTCCAAAAAAAATTTCAACTTCAGATTTAGGGATGGCAACGGATCGGATCTGGACCGGATCCTACTAGATCTAGATCCATGTCCATTTTTCATACCTGGATCCAGATCCATTGGGTCCATAAAAATCAGATCCAAATCTGGATCAATCGGATCCACTGGGTCCATGGATCAGATCTGGATCTACATGTAAATTATTTTGGCTTGAATAATATTCTCACATGTTGAAACTTTTATGACAAAATGAAACACAATCTGATTGAAAAAAATGATTGAGTTCATTTAATCAACCTACACAAACATGACACCATTCTTCCAAAATACTGAACAAAGTTTTAGCATCACAAGAAAATAAAGACGATTGACTTCATTAGTGATGTTGAACATGTTTCAATTTTGAGCTAATTTTTGGAGGCTTTAGTGATGCTCTACTTGTAGTTCTACTGATTGACTTCATTAAACAACATAAAACAATGTCAGTCATATATCAAAAGTTTCAGTTTTTTTTTGCTGATCAAACAAATGAGAGAAAGATACTTAAAACTTACGGCTTCAAGAAAGGAAAATTTAAAGAAGAGTGATAATTTTTTCTTTTTATAGAAATGAAAATATGGGAAACTGCAGAGAGCATATATGTAAAAGAAATGAAACTTCAAAGATAAATTACATGGCTGTGTGACTTGTGACTTATCCTGATTCAACCCCTTACCCAATACATAAATTATGAAAAAAATTTAAGAAAATACTTATAAAATTACATTCTATGTTATGTATATATTTAATAAAAAATGGATCCACGGATCGGATCTGGACCGGATACAGATCTTAAATACAAGATCCAGATCCAGATCCGATCCTTCAGAAACGGATCCGGGTCTGATCCGGATTCGTCGGATCCAAATTTTGAAGATCCATATCCTATAAAACGGATATGGATCCACCGAATCCGGATCGGGTCCAAGATCCATTGCCATCTCTATTCAGATCTAACTTCTATCCAAATCAATAATTTCAAATCATGATTTATTTATGTCCAAACAAACACATATTTGGTGTAAACATGGATAAATGACTATGTTTAATGGGGGCAAAATTGGAACTAAATGACAACACACACACACACACACAGAGTTCTTATTACCCTTTGCAGCCTTCTTTTGCTATCAACTTAAGGGACTCGTTCGATTTCCAGGAAATCCTTTTGGGGACGACTATAATGTCTCGTTGTTAAATTCGGACTATAAAATTAGGGTTTTTTCCCCAGAACAATTTGATCTGAAACTTTTGTTTGTTTCAGGTAGTGAAGGATTTAGGGTTTTTTGAGGTAATTATTTTCCTCAGTTATTCTGTAACCACTAACAATTTGTTGCTAGTAACCTCATGCATTGTTCTTTAAGTGGTTTTTAGTTATGTTTTTTGTTCTAATTTAAATGTAATGCAAATAATTCGGAAAATTGGGTGTTAATATGATGTATTTTGTGACAAGTTTGAATTTTGCTTCAAATTGAGCTAATTTTAGGTCCCTGGTACAGCCTCCCTACCTCCCATGGTAGGTGTAAGGTCTGCGTACATTCTACACTCTTCAGACCCCACTTTGTAGAATTCCACTGGTCATGTTGTTGTTGTTGTTGTTGTTGATTTTAGGTTTTGTACCAGTTGTTTTATTATAATATGACACATTTTGCACAAATTGAAATTCACATTAAAGTTGTAATGTTTTTTCCCCAGTTATTATGTAAATTGTTAGTGTTAGAGCACTAACAATTTGTTGCTAGTAATCCCATGCATTGTTCTTTAAGTGACTTTTTAGTTATGTGTTTTCTTTTAATTTAAATGTAATGCGAATAATAGGAAAATTGGGTGTTAATATGATGTATTTTGTGACAAGTTGGATTTTTTCTTGAAATTGAGCTAATTATAGACCCATGATTTTAGGTTTTGTTCCAATCATGTTATTATATAATATGACACATTTTGCATATTATAAAGGTAGAGGTAAGGTCTGCATACATGCTACCCTCCCCTTCCCAGACCCCATTTTGTGGGATTACACTGGGTATGTTGTTGCTGTTGTTGTATTTTGCACAAATTGGAATTTGCATTAAAGGTGTAATCTTATTTTGGGTTTTTTTTTGTTTCAGTAGTTACATGCAGAAGTTGTTTTTTGGCTAATATGTGACTTTTCAGTTATGATATTTCTTCTAATCTAAATTTAATGCGAATAATTGTATAAATTGGGTGTTAATATGATGTATTTTGTGACAAGTTTGAATTTTGCTTCAAATTGAGCTAATTATAGACCCCTGATTTTAGGTTTTGTTCCAATCGGTTAGTGTAAGATGACACATTTTGCACAAATTGGAATTTGCATTAAAGGTGTAATTTTTTTGGGTTTTGTTTCAGTCCTTTTCAGTAGTTATATGCAGAAGTTGGTTTTAGATGAAATGTTGATAATTGTTGTTATATTTTCAGCATTGAGACCATAGTTATGATATTTCGTCTAATCTAAATGTAACGCGAATAATTGGAAAATTGGGTGTTGATATGACATATTTTGTTACAAGTTGGAATCTTGCTTGAAGGACCGCAGATGGGTGTTAATATGACATATTTTGTTCTGGTGGTGGAAAGAAAGTGTTTTGTGATGCTGTGTGCTTTGGGTCGTGGTTGATTCGAGGATCTTACGCGGTGGAGCCAACCCTTTTGTGTAATTCTTACATTGTCTGAGTGGAATTGGGTTCTTGAAATTGAGCTAGTTAGCCCGCACATTTTGCACATATTGAAATTTGCATTAAAGGTGTAATTTTTTTTGGGCTTTGTTTAGTCCTTTTTAGTAGTAGATGTTGAATCCCCTACATGTAGGTGAACTGGGGGTGGGTGGGGAAAGCTGTTAAACTGGTCCAACTGAATGAAATGCTTCACAGGGTAACTGTTTTGTTAGACTGTTAAATATGGCATATTTCCGCAGACTTCAGTAATTTGTGTATAGCTGATTAAGGGATGGTGATTGCTATCATGCTCTTCATATTTTATCTTTATTAGTTGTCATCAGGAGATCATTAGTTTCCCATGCCTGTTGTTTATAGTGTGGATAAAGGGTACTACAAGAATAATCTGAATTAATTTATGGTTTGTTGCTCACAGCTGAACGGATGGCTAGTGAGACTCGGTCTGGGAGGAAAAATAAGGAATCTGAGAGCAATAAATCAAAGAACAAACAGTCCGATAAAGGTTCATTGAGTTCTGGCTCTGGGAAGACCGATAGGCCCAGTTTAAGTTCAGGTCGAGAAACAAAGCAAGCGGCTTCAAGCCCATCAAGTACAAGGAAGTCCAAGCGTCTTGAGAAGCAGTTTCCATCCTCCCCAGCTGTTAAGAGGAAAGCTGGAGTAACTGAGAAACAGAATTATCTGAGCCCTTTAAGAAGGTCTGACAGGGGTAAGAAACATACCCCATCTAGCTCATCAAGATCAAGTGTAGGAAGAGGATCCGATTCATCCAGTGTCAAGAAGGAGAAAAAAGAGAAAAGTGTGAAGGAGCTGATAATGGAATCTGAAAGTCATCACACTAGCAGGGAAAAGGGGGAAGCTTCTGTTGGCTTGAAAAGAAAGAGAATGGATGCCCGGAGTTATAGGGCATTGTTCAAAATGCAAAGAAAGAGATTTACGGCACCAGGTAGAGTAATCTCTCTTGTAGTTCTCATCCTCTTATAACAAGGGCTACCCTTTGTTGTTAATGTTTTCCTTGTAATAACAAATAGTCTGGGAAGAGTAAAAAGACTTACTGGATTGTCTATAGCTTTATGGGGGGCTTCCAGAAAGAGTACGGGATAAACAACAAGATAAACATAGGATTTGAACCCCTGACCTCACTTAGAGAGGTGTACCCAATAACCATGTCTCTTTGAGGTTGGGTGCACACATGTATGTTTAAAGTATTTTTGAAAATATATAGCGTTACTATACATGATCTGGGGAGGGGGGAGCATGGGTGCACGTGAACCCAAGCTCCCACCTAGATACGCCACTGCCTTCCCTCATCCTTTCTTCTTCGCTCATCTTAGTCTGGGTCCTTCCAAAAATGCTTTCCCTTGCCAGTTTCTGTTGTGTAGTGGTGCAGTGCATATTCATATTGGTTATGGGGGGCTGCGAGTGTCGTTTAGTGGTGGTACTAGGAGGGGTTTTATCAAGAAAAATGGAGCAGGCATGTTCTTTTAGGTGAATGGGGCGTGCATGTGTTTTATGTACTATATGGTCTGTGGCAGGATGGTGTTTTGGATTTGTATGCTCAGAGTTTCTAATGGTGAAGTGTTGGTTTCAAGAAGGCGCAGTGGAGGCAAGTCTTTATTGTCCCGTCTCACCATACAACAACAACAATATACCCCGTGAAATCCCACAGCGTGGGGTCTAGTGAGGGTAGAATGTACACAGACCTTACCTCTACCTTGGTAAGTAGAGCGGCTGTTTTCGAGAGACCCTCGGCTCAGGACAAGCAAAGCAAAAACAGTTAAACTCGGTCAAAAACTTAAAGCAGTAAGCAATAAGAAAATACTGATAGCAAACGCGAATACGCCATGATATCGCATCCCGAAAGAGAAGCAGTAACTAACGCAGATAAATGAGATAAATCAAGTACATTAAAGAACGCATGGCAGAAGAAATAAAACTAGAGAAGACTATAAAGCAATACTATGCCTATTCATATGATATGCTAAACATGCCTACCGTAATAACACCCCAACAACCAGTTTGTAAGTGTAAGTAGGACTATGCCCGACTACCTACTATCCTTCTACCCTAATCTGTGTTCTCCACACCCTTATCGAAGGCCATGTCCTCAGTAAGTTGCGCCTGCTCCATATCCTGTCTAATCACCTCTCCCCAATATTTCTTCGGCCTACCTCTACCCCTCTTGAACCCGTCCATAGCCAACCTCTCACACCTCCGCACTGGGGCATTTGTGTCTCTCCTCCGCACATGTCAAACCATCTCAACCTCGCTTCCGCATCTTGTCTTCCACCGAGGCCACTCCCACTCTGCCCGTATATTATCATTTCTAATCATGTTCCTCCTCGTATGCCCACACATCCATCTGAGCATCCTCATCTCCGCCACTCTCATCCTTTGGGTGTGCGACGTCTTGACTGACCAACACTCCGCCCCATACAACATAGTCGGTCTAACCACCACCCTATAAAACTTGTCTTTTAGTTTTGGTTGCACCTTTTTGTCGCACAAGATTCCAGATGCAAGCCTCCATTTCATCCACCATGCTTCAATACGATGTGTGACATCATCATCAATCTCTCTCCATTCCCTTGGATGATAGATCCGATGACTTGAGCCTCAAGCCTCACCTCCATGCTGTCTCACGGTCGCTCCCGTCGCTGAACTTGCACTCCAAATATTCTGTCTTGTGAAGAAATTATAAAGATGAGTCTTTGGTGTATGTGGGTGTTACTATGAGAGAAAGGTGAGTGTCGTGGTTGAGGGGTTTTAGCAGTGAGGATTTTTAGAAGATATGATGGTTTGTGGTGTTTATTTTTGATTGGAGTATGAACAGTGATGAAATTTTCTGGTGGTGGAAAGAAAGTGTTTTGTGCTGCTGTGTGCTTCGGGTCGTTGAGTGAGGATGACTTCTCGTCTCTGCTAAAAAAATGATGATAGTAATGAAGCTGGAAAAGCCTCAAGTTGGCTTCTTATGCCAGTGCAAAAAGGGTGAATCTTTTAGTTTATTTTTTATTGGTTCTTTTAGGGTTTTTTAGGAGATGGAGTCAAACATTGAGAGAGAAGAAGCTTGAGAAAAGCAAAAAACAAAAGTCAAATAGTTATATATTTTTCTTGTATTGACATGTTTCCTTGGACATGTATCTGCATAATTTGATGTCAGTTATTTTACCATGTCATTAGTGTGGGAGACATTTTGGACTTAGCATTAGGTTTTCCATAGGTCACTCCCTCAGATAACGTGTCTAAATGAAAAATTCGGACAACTTTGAGGGGCTATCTATGTATTCTTTATAATTTCAATGCTAAGATTGAAGTTTTAAAACTAACTGAATTGGTCTTGTTTTACTTTGGTGTTTTGGAATTGCTGAAATTTCTATACTGATGTAGATGTTTGTTTCTCCTGAATAGAAATTAATGACAAATTGGAAAGACCAAAGAAGCAATCAAAAGTTGATAACATTGCCAGTGATGAGATAGACGGCAAGCTAATCGATGGGGATAATGAATCTCATGAAAGAGTTGTAAAAGACCTAAGAGAAGATCATCCTGATGTGGTTGCTTCTGCGAGGTCCATTTGTAGCTTAGAAGCTTCTGTTGCCGATGCTTCGGTATATGATGTAGAGGAATTGGCAAATACAGAAAATTCTGGTGCTCTTCCTGCAGAAAATGGTTCGGAAGTATCTAAAAATGGTTGCACAGAGGGAGAAATTTCTGGTGATTCCAAAAGGGTAACAGAGGGCTGCTCTGTCCTCGAGGATAATATGCATATCGCTGAGTTGGCATGTTCCACTTCTACAAGTGGTGATATAATTCAGAAAAGTGGTGAACTAGGCATTGGTAATTGTCCTGAGACGCATAATAATACATGTGACTTGGCTGAAGTGTCTCCTCCACCACTAGGCGATCTTGAAAAGCTTGGTTACGGTGGGACTTGTGCTTCATGCTCCAGACGGATAAGGTGACTGTTCTGCTTTTTCTATTTACATTTTGTTTCTACCAATACTGCGTTGCCGTATTAACTTGACTTTAGCATAGTGAATCATCACATTTAAAACTTAAGAGCACATTGTCCTTCAAATATTTTAGGTGTCACTTGTGCTAAAGACTCAAACGTATTACATGCAGGTCGATGTTGCACTTGACTTATAAAGTATTCTGGAGATACCCAAAATTTCTCTCTTCTTAGTGCTCTAGTGTTATAGGTAATGTGAGAATATTATTGATGTAAACCAGCGCTAGGAGAAGAGTACATCCAAAAAATAACGTTACAATGTGTGTAAAGAACTGAGGAAGTCAACCAAGGCATCCTGCTCTAACACATTAACTACATTGTCCTTCTGTTCCAAAAACTCGAGCATTTCTTGCTCTTCATATGACCCACCAAATCATAAAGTTCGTGATGCCCCTAGAGGATTTAATCATATCCATCTTATGTTGATAAGTGAGGAAATCCACCACATCTCGTTCTCTTCTTAGTGTTCATTCCAGTGGGCGTCTTTATCTCCTTATTGTTCTTGCAAATGTTTAAATATGCGCAGATCCTGCAAGTGTATTGACCTTAGTTGTGTTGAGATGTTTTCAAGTATTTTGTCAATACTAAACTTACTTGGTGTGAGAATGTTTAAGGATTAGTGGATTAGTTTCTCTTTGTGTGTCTTTAAGGGGATATTGTTTTTGTTCATCTAGGCTGCTAGTTTCTTATTAAAGCATCAGTTCAGAAACGATATAAATCAATATGCTTCTTACGATCAAGATGAAGTAGCCCAATTGGCCCTTCTTGCCTTTTTGGGATAAACCAAATAATTATTAGGTTCGAACTTTGGCAAAACTGTGTCCTATACAACAAGAACAACAACGACAATGGCTCAATGCCACGCTATTTGAGGTTGGCTATATGGGTCCTCTAATTATATTACACTCTAATTTGGACTACTTCTATCTCAATATGCAATAATTCAGTCTTTGAACACAAATTAGGGGTTCTTAAACCAAATACTTCCTAAATCTCACACTTATCCCTACTTATTAGAAAGAAACTCTCTCTTAGCCCTATACTGACATACAAATCTCTGATCAAATGAACAAAAGAAAAGACTCATGGCAAACACAGACCTAATGTAAGTGTAGTTTACCAAAAACGATTATACCTGAATTCCAATTAGTGTGTATCACCTATTTTTCGCCAAGTCCTTGTGAATTCCAAGAGATTGTAGATCTTTTGAAACCATCTCTCAACATGATTTTATCTTTTAAAGCCTTCAACATTATAGTGCCACACCTTTGGACCTGTGCAATAAGAGATCTAGAGGTCCACTTAGGATATGACAAAAACATTTCAAGCGACATTATCTTGTTTTATCCGTTGTGTACCATTTGAACCTTAAGTCAGATGTTGTCATTTCTGCTGAAGACTTAATTAAGTAAATATAAGTGTGTTAACAACTTGAGCTTTACACACTTCAAACATGGTATCAGAGCAAACAGAGGTAAAAAAATAATTTCAACATGCTTGGCCATTAGAAAGAATCAGGCCGCATGTGAGTGGGTCTGTTAAAAACATAATTAAGTAAATAAAAGTGAGCTCTCTAGCAACTTAAGCTTTTAAATGAGATGTTTACATACCTCAACAATTCCTAATATTGTCTAATTTTGTATGACACATCCATCTTAACATTGCCATTTCACGACACACTTGTGGATATGTTGGGTTGTAGAGGTCCAATATTCACTTGCATGACACTTTGCGCACTTTCATTTCAGTCGTCCTATTTATGTTCTGTGTTACATCTTCATGTATCATGCATCTTAGCTTAAATATTTGAATTGAATGCATTGAGAAACTGTAATCCGTCTAATATTTGCATCAACTTCAAGTTGATGAGGTGTGTTAACCTTCTTTAGTCTGATAAGGCTGTATACCTCCTTGCAAGGAAATTTGCTCCTCGTTTTTGTGTATCATTGTTCTTGGATTTCTAAGCACTTCCAAATCGTCTTATGGCCTTTTATTCATCATATTGTTGATGTATTATTACTTTTGATTTTCTTTTAATCCCTCCCCAGTCCCTACTCCCTAGGAGCTCCCCACTTTGCTCCTGTGGTGACTCAAACCCACAACCTTAGGGTTGGAGATGGGGGGTGCTTACCACTTGAGCAATCCTTTCTTGTCTTATTGATGTATTTTTAACAGTATGTACTTCCATCTGTCATAGAGAAAATTATGGTTTAAAGTTTCTATCTTTTACTTCTGCAGTTGTTTACTATTTTTCATTCATAACTTGCAGGTTAAATCATGACTCTCCAGAGGAGGAGCTGTGCTCATGTGCTGGAATGTCAGGCAGGGATTACAGTAACCTTTCTAGTCTCAAGGTTCGTGCCTTTAGACGTGGAGAAGTAGAAGCAGCTTATATTCATAGTAGAAGCGGTGGTCGTAAAGACCCAATAGACTATCTAAAATTACTTTAGGATCCATATAAAATGTATGTAACAGTTTTTCGGTGACTGCAAAAGAAAGCAGCTAATGGTTAATTAGTTACAAGATTTGGAGATTATTGGTCAATAAGAAAAGAGAAAGATTTGGAGATTATAATACCAATTATACATGTATCGTACATGATACAACATATGACAAAAATATAGAAGCAGCTGAATACAACACATTTTATATGGTAGTCAACTCGAGAAACTTTTCAGTTTGTCAAAAAACGGGGAAGCCCTAAATCGCCAACTAGTTGTCAGTTTATTGCTATTATTCTCTTCTTCTTTGTAGTATGAGCATCATGATGTCCTTGCAACTTTGTCTTAACAGGTAATGGGAAATGTTAGTTCTATTATCAGTTATTCTTATTGTTTATGCTCATTTCTTTTAACAAAAAGGGGATTCATATGTCAAAATAAAGAAATTTTCTGTTATGTGGTTAGCAGCTGTGCATGTCCTTTTCGACATGGTATTTCAGAGTATTATTTTTGTTATGAATTTACTTTATTTAATAACTTTTTTGTGCTCAAATGCATCCCATTTTAGGATAAAGTTGGCTCTGAAGCTGCAATTCTTTTGGATTCTGGAGAAGGATGCAATATGCAATTGAATGAGGCACTTTCAGTTTCTCAAAGGGGTAGTGATGAGAAAATGTGCGCCATATGCAAGCAAGGTGGAAAGATACTGTGGGTACCATTTGCAATTATGGACAATTAATGTGATGGTCAATAAAGATCTTTCATGTCATAACTGAGAAAAAATCGGCTCTACCTAAACGCATTTGCTTTTTCTGTTTTTATTTTGTTCCAAAGACTTTTTCTAGTTACTGGATTGTGGATGCACCCAGTAATTATTTTTCCATTTGGGTAATGCATAAATAATTGTGAAGTAGTACTATAGCCTGACTTAGAATATCCATGTGTATGTCTTGATTTTTATAATTTGTACTCAACATGCTTTACAGGATCTGCGATGGAAGAAGTTGCAAGAGATGCTATCATCTCTCTTGCTTAGATCCACCGTTAGATGACTTCCCACCAGGAGCTTGGCATTGTACCTGGTGTGTCAAGAAAAAGATTGAATCTGGTGTACATTCAGTGACGGAAGGAGTAGAATCAATTTTGGATGTTAGAGAAGTGGAAGTAGCAGGTGCCAAAGGTTTGATGTAAAGTATATTACATGCATAAGACATTTCTACTGGAGCTGGATGAATATGTGAAATGATTAGTCATTGACCGGTGTCATTATCTCTTAATATTGCTTGCCTTCTGTTGATTCTTGTTTACTATTTTGTTTTCTTCTTTGCTTTAATGTTAGGAATGCATAGGCAGAAGCAGTATCTTGTTAAATACCAAGGTCTTGCTCATGCACACAATCATTGGGTTGCAGAGGCACAGTTGCTTATTGATACACCATTGCTTATTGCAAACTATAATCATAAGAATCAGGTCAGAACTATTTCTTTGAAGACTTTAATGTGTTTTCTGTTTTCGTCTTGTCATATTTTCTGCCAACTTGAGTAAATGGATCATTATTTGCACAAGCACATGCAAAGAATGATATGCATTTATCATAACAAATACTTTTTGGAATTTTCACAAGTAGCAACTTTTCCATCATTTTAGGATGTGAGGTGGATTTCAGACTGGACAGTGCCACATCGTCTCTTGAAGAAAAGATCACTGTTGTTCTCCAAGCTGCATGGTCAAGATGCAGATGATAATAACAAATGCCTGTTTGAATGGCTTGTGAAATGGAAGGGCCTTGGTTATGAGTATGCTACATGGGAATTGGGGAATGCTAATTTTCTGAACTCACGGCATGGTGAAACCCTCATCAAGAATTTCAATATTCGTCGCGAAAAGGCAAAATGGAGAATTGGCAAGGTGCTTATTTTCGTGATATTGCTTGAAAATTATGCCATTGATTT
Source organism: Anisodus acutangulus (assembly GCA_029783415.1). NCBI lineage: Eukaryota > Viridiplantae > Streptophyta > Magnoliopsida > Solanales > Solanaceae > Anisodus > Anisodus acutangulus. The sequence goes on from CM056495.1 coordinate 54,744,669, forward strand.
CACTTCTTTATTCTGATAAGTGATAACTGATAAGTATCTTGATGTTGCTAAAGTACTTTAAAGTGCCTTGTACTAGTTGGTTTTGTAACTTATAATCCCACAATTTTGCTCTAATTTATTGCAACCTCAGTGTCCTGCGTGTCGACTTAAACGGTAGGCCTGCACTAAACATAAAATTTTGGCAGTTTGAGGATATTTTGAATGATCAATCCAGAAGAAATTTGTTGTGTGTTTGTGTGCTTCAAGTCATATATTGGTAGTCGTCATCAATTCTTCAATATTAATTGTATGTCTTCTGCCGCTGCAGAATCATAGGGGGCCACTTGTCAAACTATCAGAACTTTCTGCAGGAGGTTCACTTATAACGGATTCTAATCTGCTGAACAATGTGAACAAGCTGCGCGAGTGTTGGTTGAAGTGCCAAAACACTGCTGTCTTTGAGGACCAGGTGAGTTCATTTTACAGGGAATGCTCTTCTAGGTGGGAAAAAGATACTGCTAAGCATTCTATATAATGCGAGTAAATTATGGATGGCAGATGGCTGTATAATATATACACTTTAAAGCAGTTGAAAAAAATTTGAATGTCGAGTTTGATTGATAATTTTGAAGTTCTCATTTAATGCTTGCATTGGCTATTCTTTGGAAAAACTTTGTATTCCTGTCCTTGCTTGAGCCACAGCACCCTGGATCTTTACCTCCAGGCCATTTCTTCCCTTTTATAGCATACTCTTTAAATTCCATAAAGAGGTGCTTTTTAAATCATCTCCTCCTCATTCAGTCACCTTCGTTGTTGAATAACATCCATTATGAACAAATATTTTCCTCGTCCCCAGGTTGCCGTACTCGGAAACAGCCGCTCTACCTACCAAGGTAGAGGTAAGGTCTGCGTACACTCTACCCTCCCCAGACCCCACGTTGTGGGATTTCACTGGGTATGTTGTTGTTGTTGTTGTCCCCAGGTTGCCGTATTTATTTAAGCTTTCTTTCAATTTCCCTTTTGAGAGCTTTGAGTTTGCCTGCAAGAATGTAATCTGGTCTTCCTTCTATAATAAAGGATGAAGTATGATTTATGTTGTTCCCAGCTACCACACTGTAAAACTAATGGAGTATGGTCAGAACAAGAACAAATTCTGGGCATGATTTCTTGCTTGATGTTCCTGAAACAGTCATTCCATTCCACTGAAATAAGGAACCTATCAATTCTGGATGATGTCTCCTGTCTGTTCCGCCCAATGGTTCATGTGTAATTTCTCCCTTCCAGCTGAAGATCAACTAGCTCCATCTCTTCAACGGCTCATAAATCTGGTATTTTTAGTGCAGTTCCTCTTTTCAGAGGGGAATCTGACTATGTTGAAATTTCCGCCTACCACCCAAGGTACTGTGAAAAAACCCTTTAAACCCCAATTTCCCGCCAAACTTCTTGTCTTTCTCTGTTGCAATTTGGAGCATAAATCCCCGTGATATACCAATTGAACACCTAAGTTTGAGACTTAAATCTGCATGTCAAAGAATAAGAACCAGTTGTGACCACCTCCCCCTTATTTTACTATTCCAGATCATTAGATTACCCCACATCATCTGTGTTTTCTTCCCAAAAAGAAGATTACACCCCTAGTTCCAATAGCTCCCAAATGCCCATACTCTATTCCCCTGAGTCCCCATATACTGCTTGGGAGTCACCATGACTAAAGGTTTTCTCTTGTCTCTTTGCTTGCCTACATCTATCTGTTTTCATAAATAGAGTCAGTGCGTGAGGTGCATCAAGGACGAAGACGGCAAAGTACTGGTGGAGGACGCGCATATTAAGCGGAGGTGGTAGTCTTACTTCCGTAAACTCTTGAACGAAAAAGGAGATAAAGACATTGTGTTGGGAGATCTGGAACAATCTGGTTGGTATCGGAGTTTTGGGTATTGTAGAAGCATTAAGGTTGAAGTTAAGAGTGCTGTTCGCAGGATGTGCAGGGGACGAGCGGCCGAGCCTGATGAGATTCCAGTTGAATTTTGGAAGAGCGCATGCAGGGCAGGTTTGGAGTGGCTGACTGAGTTGTTTAACGTCATTTTTAAGACGGCGAGAATGCTCGAAGAATGGAGGTGGAGTACAATGATTCATTTGTACAAGAACAAATGTGATATCCAGAGTTGCAACAATTAAAGGGGTATTAAGCTGCTAAGCCACACTATGAAAGTTTGAGAAAAGGTCGTGGAGATGAGTGTGAGAAGATGCATGTCTATTTCCGAGAACTAGTTTGGATTCATGCCGGAGCATTCGACTACAGAAGCCATTCATCTTATTAGGAGGTTGGAGCAGTAGTATAGGGAGAGGAAAAGAGACTTACATATGGTTTTCATCGACCTCGAGAAGGCATACGACAAAGTTCCTAGGGAGGTTCTATGGAGATGTTTGGAGGTTAGAGGTGTACATGTGGCATACACTAGGGCGATCAAGGATATGTATGATGGAGCCAAGACCAGGGTACGCACAGTAGGAGGAGACTCGGAGCACTTTCCAGTGATGATGGGGTTACACCAGGGATCAGCTCTTAGCTCATTCTTATTTGACTTGGTGATGGATGGACTGACGCGGCAAATTCAAGGGGAGGTGCCATGTTGTATGTTATTCGCAGACGACATAGTCCTGATTGATGAGACTCGCAGCGGAGTGAACGCTAAGCTGGAGGTGTGGAGACAGACTCTGGAGTCTAAAGGGTTCAGTCTGAGTACGACCAACACAGAATACTTGGAGTCCAAGTTCAGTATCGGGAGCGACCTTGAGACAGACGTGGAGGTGAAACTTGGTACTTAGGTCATTCCAAAGAGAGGAAGCTTTAAGTACCTCAGGTCTATTAACCAAGGGAATGAAGAGACTGATGACGATGTCACACATCGTATTGGGGCAGGGTGGATGAAATGGAGACTCGCATATGGAGTCTTGTGCGATAAAAATGTGCCACCAAAACTTAAAGACAAGTTCTATATGGGGGTGGTTAGACCGACTATGTTGTATGGGGTGGAGTGTTGGTCGGTCAAGACTTCGCACACCCAAAAAATGAAAGTTGCGGAGATGAGGATGCTGAGATAGATGTGTGGGCATACAAAGAGGGATACAATTAGAAATGATGATATCTGGGACAGAGTGGAGTGGCCTCGGTGGAGGATAAGATACAGGAAGCGAGGTTGAGATGGTTCGGGCACGTGCAGAGTGAGACACAAATGGCCCAGTGCGGAGGTGTGAGAGGTTGGCTATGGAAGGGGTAGAGGTAGGGCGAAGAAGTATTGGGGAGAGGTGATTAGACGGAATATGACGCAGGTACAACTTACCGAGGACATGACCTTAGATAAGGGGTTATGGAGGACACATATTAGGTTAGAATGTTAGTAGGTAGTCCAGCGTAGTCCTACTTACGCTTACAAACTGATAGTTGTAGTGTTATTATTGTAGGCCCGCTTGGCCCATCATACTTGTAGGCGCAGTATTGCTTTATAGTTTCCTGTCGTTTGATGTTTGCTGCTATGTGTTCTCTAGTGTACTTTGTTTATCTTAGTTACCTGTGTTATTTACTGTTTTTTTTCCAGAATGCGCTATCATGTCTTATTAGCTTTTGATACCAGCATTTTCATTATGCTTTAAATTTTTTGTCTGGGTATGACCGTTTCTCTTGCGTTGCTTGTGCTTGTGCTTTGTCTTGAGCCGAGGGTCTCTCGGAAACAGTCGCTCTACCTACCAAGGTAGAGGTAAGGTCTGCGTACACTCTACCCTCCCAGACCCCACGTTGTGGGATTTCACTAGGTATGTTGTTGTTGTAGTCAGTGCGTCCTTTTCACATCCATGAAAATCAACTTGCTTACTTAATTATATTACATTCTGATGAACCCATAAAGATGCGTCCATTTCTCCCTCTATCTCCTCCTGCACCTATATGTTCAATGGTTCTGGTTCCTCAACTTACCAGATGTCTGCCTCTACCTCTGTAGACTCAAGCATCTGCATGTCTCCTTTGCCTGCTATAATGTCAATTTGTGCAGCCTCTCCTTCGATGTTAGTCATGGCATCTTCATAATCATCAGCTTCTTCTTAAATCACCATCTGCTTTGGTTCCTGAAATTGAATAGATGGAGAATCTTCTCTTTTTTTGTTCTCCATCTTTCCAGAACTTCGTAGGGAGTTCACAAGAGCGGACTTGTTTGCCTCAATTTCAACGAGCACTGTGTCCATTCTATTAGAGATGGAAGTGGAGACTGATTTTTAAAGTTGGGCTTCAGTAAATCAAACTGAGCCTGATGTGAAACCTTTGTTCCACCACCGCTTTGGGCACTTGGGCTGTTGAGTTGGCGCAAAACCCGTCTCCTTTAAATGTTTGGCCCTCTGTTTACTGCCATATATCCTCCCCTTTACTTAGCTTAAATTTTAAGTTAGGCACATGTTCACGTGGCCCCCACCCCAATCCATAATCCTCCCTACCCTCCTCAATATAGGGCTCTATTGCCCGGCGGTCTTTCATAGGCTCTGCTTCTTCTTCTTCTTCTTCTCTGGAGAACACCCTCGACGATGATTCACACCAAATGGGTGTAATGAAAAGTAGGCCCTTATCTGCAATGATCACCTCGTCCGGGACTTTCCCACCATCTCCCTTGATTTTAATTCCCACCATTTTAGATGATTCTTCATAAAAGTTTCCTCCACTGTTTCCACCCATATGCTACAGTGATATCTGATGGCTTTGGAGACCTTTTCTGTCCAGAGATGAAGCGGTAGACCCGTAGCTCAGATCCATGTCCACATCCCTTAAATCCTTTATCTTCGATTAAACATGAGAAACTAGAGTTAGCCCATTCTCCCTTTTTTTTTTGGGACGAGCTGCTAGCATTCTCCTCTTTCTCCATTGCTTTCTAATGTTCCTCTTTTGATGTTTTGACCTACCATCAACATCAAGATCAAATGGCCTTAAAGTCTAAGTTGCTCGGACTCGGGTGCGGGTATCTGATACGGATCCGAGTGTCAGATTCGGCAAAATCTAAATTTTATGATTCGGGGGTGCGTATCCAGGTATTGATACGGGTGCGGGGATACGGCTAAAAAATTCAAGTATTTCGAATGCTATCAATTCAATTCATTCTCAAATTACATATTTGAAAATTATGTAAAAAATATTATAAGTTACAATAAGTAATAATTTAAATTACTTAAAAGGCACATGAAATAATTACGTTCCAAGAATAATCCATTTGACAAAGGGGTCAATTTTATTATATAGAACTAGTAAATTTGTCCGCAGTTTTGCGTGATTAAAAATATAAATTAATTTCCAAAAAGTCAACATGCTAATAATTAATTTAGAAATTATCCCTATATTGTATGAAAAGAAACATTTATAAATAATATAATAAGGTGCCTTTCAATTACATGTCACAAGAGTATATAATGGAAAATAAAGAGGACTAAGTAGCATATATTGAAGAATAAAGAGGTCATTTTGTTATATTATTAAAAATTACAATTAAGAGTCCTTTAGGTCGTCTTCTTCCTTCGCTGCTACAGTGCTACTGTATATCGCTGCTTGCTGCTACTGGTTCTAGGTCGTCTTCTCTGAAACACGAAGCAGAAAAAGTGAGTCAAAAGTACTATAATATTGAAGGTATGTCATTTCTCTCATCTTAAATTCGTTGTATCTTTAATTTTGAGAAATCAAAATATCTCAATTTTCCCCCCTTTGTCGATTTTCTTCGGTCGAAGTATCCGGTGCGTATAAAGCACCTGCACCCGTATCCCACCCGTATCCGGACGGGTACGACACCCAAAATGGAGAGTCCGTAACTTAGCTTAAAGTCGTGTGTAAACCTATCATTGTAGTCAGACTTTGCAAATATGTTATTAATCTCTCTCTTCGTTGTGATTCTACAAGTCCTTTCTGATAGTGCTGCTAGCTTGTATTTGTTGATAATAAGAGGTGATTTTGTTTGAGGTATAAGCCAAGTTAATCTTGGTATATAAGTCTCTCTTGCTTTATTCCATGTTTGATTTCCTGTAATAAAATCCCTATAAGTTATGAGGGATTTAATACCGGAACCAGACATTGTCTAACTAATAAGGGTATAAGTTATACCGGGATTTATGTATTATTTTATACGGGATAGAAGGTTGAATAAGTAATGTGTATTAGTAGTATGTGGATTAGAGTATCGAAAGATGAAAATACCCTTACAATACGTAGTCCTTAAAAAAAACAATTTCTGTATTATTATTTACTGTTTAACAATCCTTGTATTATTTATTCTCCGCATAATAATCCCCGTAAAAGTAATCCCTGTTCAAACAATCCATGTGTTACAATCCCTGTATAATTAATACATCAAACCAAACCATCCCTAAGCTGAAAAGATCATTTATGGACGCATAAGATATGGTTTGACTAATATGACAATTGTTTTTGCAGGATCGTATAATGAAGATGGTTTTGTTTGTTCTATCTTTATCTGATGTCCGCTGTCCAGTGCTTATTGTCACAACTTCAAGTTCACTTCCCCAGTGGGAAGCTGAATTTACACGATGGGCACCAAGTATTGATGTTGTAGTGTACAGTGGAAGCAGAGATTCTAGAAGGAGAATCAAGTCATTGGAGTTCTATGATGAAGGTGGTGTCATGATGCTTCAAGTTCTTTTATCATCTCTGGAAGCCGTCATTGAGGTATGTCTTAAAATCGATTATTTTAGATATCAGGACCTCGACAGATGATCAGGGCCAAGATTCCTAAGTAAGTAGCTTTCGATGATGCTTTCATCAGGGCTATTGGACATCCCTCTAAAGGTGTATCATTTTGGTGGACTGTTCTCTGTTTTACTTTTCTATCATATCCTATTTAGTTGGTCATTATTTTTAGTTCCCACTTTCTTGAGGATTCATGTTTCTCAGAGGATGAAATCCGGAATCTATTGGAAATTGACCTATATTCATGCAGACATGCTTCTCCTCAAGAAGTTTAAACAATCCCCAAGAAACTTGCGCACTTGCATGATTCATGTGACTGAAAACAAAAATTTCCTCCTTTGCCTATTTTTACCATTAAATTGCAGCTGGAAGCAACTTTTAAATCCGAAGTAGAGTAATAAAATTTCATTAACATTTGTATATGGTGCTTTATGGATAATACATGACTTTGTTTTCAAAGTAGAGGAATTCACCTAATATTTTGGGGTTAGTTTGTGATGATGTAAATGAAAGGGAAACAATGTGTACTTCATCAGAGAAAAAAACAAGAAAGGGAAACAACTAGTAAGTATATGTTAACTAAGAAATACACTCTTTTTGAAACTAGTAAATTGAAATACATTTTCTATCCTACATATTCCTTATTTTTCCTTTACTACCTATTCCTACCAACATGTCTTAATGTAAATGTGGTACTTCTAGAGAGCTACCTCTATAATCCTTGGGATTAAGATTAAGATTTTAACTGTATAAAAATATAATTAAAAGAATGTGTATTAACTTCGATAATGCGAATGGAGCTTTGGTGTTTCTAGTGTCTTTCTTGGTTTCTTTCTCGTGCAATTTTTCTTGTACTTTTTGGCATTGGGGATTTTAATGAAAATTTGTTGCCTTTGAACTCAAAGGTCCCTAGCTCCTTTTCAGGTTAAGCAACTTTTTTTAAACAAATAATTTGTTTGGAGTTTGTTACGTTTTTGGTTGATAGTTCGGTTAAAGTTATTATTTTGGATCAAGTAAACGTATTTTTATTCATAAACATGGCCAAAGACTTGATACAAGGGTATACCAAATGGTAAAGAATCTATAAAAAGAAATGATTCTCTACAAACTCCACCCAATCTTCTATTCAATTGGGAACTCTATGGGTGCATCAAAAGAAAATAAGGGATCAGAGTTACTCCTCAATTGAGAAAAACTTGACTCTACCCCCTCAAAAGCTCTCTTATTTCTCTCTCCACACCACCCGCATTAACGCTAGTGGAACCACGCTCCATGGTCTACGTCTTCTGCTCCTTCTCCCGCTCATCCAACTTAACATTAACTCTTTCAAAATTATTGGTATAGTCCAAGAAGTAGCAAACCACCTAAACACATTCCACCATAACCTCATGGAAAGACCATAATGAAGAAGAAGATGACCCACGTCCTCACTCGCATCCTTCTGCTTTCTAAGATTTTCTGCCGTCAAGCTCACCCCTTTAGTAGCTAGCCAAGTGAAAAAACACACCATCCTCGACACTTAAGGTATCCAAATTGTGTTACAAGGGAAAACTTCCTCTTCTCTAACCAAAAGTTTCTCATAAAAAGACATAACGGAGAATATACGATTCTCCCCAAACCCCATCGTAGAGCATCAGGATTATCAACCGCTATGACTTGCTTATGGAGTATAGCCAACAATCTTTGAAACTCAGTCACCTCCGTCTTGGAAGTCCCTCATAAATCTCAAGTCTCAAAAAGTCTCTACACCTTGTGACGTCCTAATTTCTTGTATCGTCAAATCCCTTTGGCGAGATATTCTGTGTAAGCTCGGGAAATCATCTTTCAAAAAGTATCCCACACCACTTAAGTCCCCAAAAGTTAACCCTCCTCACGTCTCCTACCTTGAATGAGATATTTATTCCGTAATCATCCCTATCACTTCATGATTTTGTTTTTCATACCACACTCAAAAGGCATAGTCACATCTCTAGTTCTCCAATCTGATGCCCCATATTTATCAACTATCACCCCTCTCCAAAAAGCATTTACCTCCACCCCGAATCTCCACAGCCATTTACCAAGCAAGGCTTTATTAAATACCTTTAAATCTTTAATACCAAGCCCTTCCCATTTTTTTGAGATGTGACAGTCTCCCACCAAACCAAGTGAAATTTCCTTGCCCTATCTGCCGCGTCCCAATTTTTTTTTGGGATCTTTTTCAACTATCCTATGATCAAAGCTGGAGATTGAAACAAAGACAAGAAGTGAGAATACTCGATAAAGTGCTCTTGATAAGCATTCCCTTTCCTCATTTGGACAAATATTTCTCTGCTAGTCTCTTCTCGACCCTATCAAGAATCGAATTCCACGCCCTTTAATCCTTGTTCGAAGCACCAAACGGTAATCCAAGATAGGTAGTCGTGTTAGCCCCAATCATGCAATTCAGAACCTGAGCGAGCAAACCAATGTCATCCACCTTCCCAATTGGTATAATCTCAGACTTTCTAAAATTTGATTTCAAGGCCTGACACCACCTGGAACCAAGTGAGCACTTGGCCTAAATAATCCAGTTGGGACATATCTGCATCAAAGAGGGTTTGACCTGAACTAGTCTACGAGTTCTTATTCTGGTAGACATCACCCGAAGGTCGCATCCTAGATTGATGACACTTGCTCAATCTCTAAAGCGAATTCGGAAACTTTGGAAGAACCAATCTCGCTACGGGTTCTTATTCTAGTAGACATCACCCGAAGGCCGCATCTTAGACGGATGGCACTTGCTCAATCTCTAAAGCGAATTCGAAAACTTTGGAAGAACCAATCTCGAGAGGTTGCATTGGGCGGGCGACAGAGACTCTGGATTTCTTTATGCTGGCAAGGCATCTATACCGTAGATATCAAAAAACTAAAGTATCACCCGCAAACAAGTGAGAAATCGAGATTGTCCCAACACCCCCAGTCACTGCATTAAAACCCTTTAAGAACCCTCCCATGACATCTCTATCTATCATCCTGCTCAGTGCTTCCATAACTAAAATGAACGTCGGAGATAGAGGGTCCCTTTATCTCAGACCCCTCGAACTCCCAAAGAAGCCGCATAGATTGCTATTCACCAACATTGAATATCTCACTGAAGAGATGCAAAATCTTATCCATTTTCTCCATTTTACCCAAATTCCGTCTGTAGCATGGAGTCTAGGAAGCTCCAATTCATATGATCATAGGCCTTCTCAATATCTAGCTTGCACAACACGCCTGCCGCTTCTTGCTTTCTCCTATCCACTTCATTTGCCACCATAGTTACATCCAAAAGTTGTCTACCCTCCACAACATCATTTTGCGAAGTAGAAACAGTCTCGTCCAGCACCTCCTTAAAGTCTAGAGGAAAGCACCTCAGAGATGATCTTATATATGCTTCCCACTAGACTAATAGTTCTGTAGTCCTTCATGCTCGAGGCTCCCTCCCGCTTAGGAATAATGACAATAAACAAAGCATTCAAACTCTTTTCAAATTCACCTTTCTTGAAACTCAGCAATGGCATCTATCACATCCATTTTAACTGTGTTCCAACAATGTTGTAAAAAAGCTAAAGAGAGACCATCAAGACCCTAAACAACTCTCCACTACCCTTTTCATCACCTCCTCTTCGAATGCCCTCTCTAGCCACTCACCATCCAACCTTCCGATATGAGTTAACCCTAAACCCTCCAAATTAGGCCTCCACTCCACTCCACTTCTACTCCCCCCACACACACACACATGTATCACCCCATTTACCTCCACTGACTATGAAATTCCATATCCTATTTGCGACTGTTACCCTAGGAAAGAATTTTGTATTAGAACCCCTGTCCTCCAACCATAATGCCCTCGATTTTTGTCTCCAACTAATCTCTTGGGCCAAAGCTAAATCAGCTAGCTCCCTATTAAATCCCTCTTTACTTTCCTTTCTCCCTCATTTCTAAATCCCTCCCCTCTTCTACTCTTTCCAACTGCCCCACTAATCTCTCTCATTTTCACCTCTACCCTACCAAACACCTCTTTGTTCTACACTCTTTAAGTCTTTCTTAAGCAGTTTCAGCTTTTTGGCAAGCCTATAAGAAGGCCTCCCCTCCACCACATAATTACTCCACCATCCTGCCACTCTATTCGGGAATCAGACACTTGTACCCATATGTTCTCAAATCCAGAAGGAGCTCTCGTTTGTCTACCTCTGCTACTATCTAACATGATAGGTGAAGGATCCGACACCAAGCACGGGACTTGGATCACATTAGGTGTCAGCTCCTCCCAAGACGTAGACACTAGAAATCTGTCTCGCCTTGATCTAGAAGATGAATCCTCTGACTTGGACCAAGTGAAAGAGGCACATGTCAATGGAAAATCAATAAGAAAGTAGTTACCAATAAACTCTGAGAACTCCTCCATGCCCCGAACACCACCCAATCCTCTCCTCTGGGAATCTAATGGTGTTAAAATATCCCCCACCCCCAAGGTATGTCCCACCTCCCCATTCCAGCTCCTAACTCTTCCCAAAGTCTCCTTTGACCCCTCCCCTACCAGATCCCCTGAAACCCCTCTCAATTCCATTGCCAATGTTTCTAAACCGCACCCCTATCATGAACTCCCCTTTTTTAACCTCCACACACTCCAGCTTTCTATCATCCCAAAGAATAAGAATTCCCCCCACACTACCCCTAGCCGGAATATAGTCATACTTCACCCACAATCCCCTCACACACTTCTAATAATGTTATCTATCAATATTCCATTTTCGTTTCTTGAATACATATCATATCTGCTCCTATTCTCTAAAACCTTCTTTGATGGTGGCCTTCTTATTAGGGTCAATCATCTCCCTCACATTCCATGATATGATCATAACATTCATTGACAACATTTATGGCTTTACTCCCCGTCTCCCTATCAACAACTCGCCTCTCCCTCTACTTTTAGATCTTCTCTCATAAACCACTATTTTCCCTCCTCTTTCCCGGTCTTCCCCCGCTCTCCTGCTTCTCCCTCCTACTCCCTTCCTCCGCTAAGATACCCTCTTTTTTATCTCTTTCAATATCATTCAGAAGCAGTGACACTCTATCCTCCTTCCCTTCAAAGGATACACCCAAGAATTTCCCAAAATCTAGATACCTCTTGCCCACCCAATCTGTCAATAGTTTTTCCGACTCCGCAATTGCCAGGGGAAATACATTCTCCACCACTGTTGCATTTACAGTGGCAGCAGAAGCTGGAAACGGGGTCAGATAAATTTCTACCGCCTTTGTTCCTGAATTGCAACCTCCTGCAATTGATGGGAACTCATTACTTGAAACTTCCGCTGCAGAATCAGAAAGTCCAGGCTTCAAAAGCCCCCTTTTCGGCACCATTGGGCTCGGTGGAAAATTCCAGCAGGGCTGGGTAGGTTTCCACCCACATTGTTCTGATAAATTGGAGCTTTTCCAGGCCTGGTCGAGGTATTTCGACCGCAAACCAGGCTGTTTCCAGCCAAATTGGGGTCGCTGGAAGGAGATACATGACCATCACCCCTGTTGCCCTTCACCGAATCAGCCAAAAGAACTCCCACACCCACATCTTTATCGCTGACTCCAAGGTAGTGTGAAGTCTTGGAGGTCGAAGCCATTCTTGAAAACTTGTTTCTCGCCTTATTCTGCCCTGAAAGTACCGTCGCTGGAATTTTACACTAAACAGTCCTCAGAAGCTTTGATGAGCTTTGATCTGTCCATCTATGGTGGTTTCTGTTCTCTCTATCACTACAGACTTGTCTGCCTTCGACTTGGGAGGAAGATGCGTCAAACTGGGTCAACTCGACCACTTCCCGACCGAGTTTCCACCGGCATCACGAAGTGATAAAAGGGACGACGGGGAATTTGAATTAGTGAGAAGGAGAAAATAAGCCAGTAAGGTGAAACGACAATTTACCCCTAACTGGCATGGAGGAGTAGATTGGGCCGGTTGTCCCCTCTCTTCTACTCCCCTTCTTCTTCCTTCGACACCGAAGTTGGGTGAAATTCATGGCTCAGCCAAACCCTAAAATCTCGCTCACCATCGAGATAGGAACCCTTCCCCCTTCCTAACCACAATTCTCACCCTCGTCATATCGTGAAGGCTACATACAACGTCCACGAAGCCCTCGCAGATCTCCCAAACCTTTTGAAAAGATCCAGGCACACAAATATGCTGGTAAACTCAAACACATTGACCACCATTGTCTCACCGGAAAATCTAGGATCTACACAATCCTCTTGTTCCACATACCTTTCTAGCTTCATAAAGTTGCCATCAAGCCACCTTTTACCATAATGGAGGACTTTTGAACCCTGCTTCTCGTATGCGAACTGAAAAAGGAAAATCGAATCGCGTAGTTGCTTGATTCAGGCCATCTTCAACTCCCAAACCTCTGTTTCCCAGTTCTTGATGGTTGCCGGCGAGCCCAACCATCTAGAAAAGGACCAAATCAAACAGGATTTCAAGAAAGCCTTTCGCCTCTGCGTGTGTGTTCTTCTGACAGAGAGAAAGGAGGGTCCAAATCTGAAGTTACCCTTCTGCACCTTCCTCCTAGTTTTAGAGTGTGACCTCTTTGTAAGACTTGGTACTCAACTTCTAAGTTGCGTGGACTCTTCGTTTTGGGTGCCGTTACCATACCGGATACGGGGATACGGGTGCGGGATACGTCCCGAATACGGTCAACCAACTTCGGATACTTTGATCGGAGTACATCGAAAATATGGGGGGAAAATTGAGATTTGGTTTCTCAAAATTAAAGATAAAACTGATTTAAGAGAAGGAAAATGACACACCTTCAATATTATAGTATTTTTGTCTCATTTTTGCTGCTTCGTGTTTCAATGAAATCAAGAATTCAAGGCCGTGTTCTGAGTTTGTATGGTAGACAGTAGCAGCGATATATTTTTTATAGCTCTATTTTTTATAATTTTGAATTTTCCTAGCCGAATCCTCGCACCCGTATCCATACCTAGACACACACCCCGAATCTTAAAATTTAGATTTTGCCGAATCCGACACTCCGATACGTACCCGTATCGGATACCCGCACCCCAGTCCGAGCAACTTAGCTCAGCTTCCTTGATTTTAGAGATAAGTAGGAGTTTCTCTTTCTGGAATCCATTTTCATTTCGTTTTTGGTTAAAGTTATGTAGGAATTACTTTGAAAAGCCAGCCCTCACGGGCCGTACATCAAGGTGGCAGATGTTACTCCCAGAGTTCGATATTGTGTACGTCATCCAGAAGCCCTAAATGAGTAAGACAAGGGGTAGGCTAGCCGATACAGTTTTGGGATGTCTCTTAGTTGCGAAATCCTTGTTTTGTGCAACCTAAACACTTTTTCTTTTTGTGATAATTAGTTAATGCTTCTTTTTGTAAAGGTTTTCTACCATACTACCCTTGTATTGCATTGAATTACTTTGGTGCCTAACATTGCAATTTGTCTTCTGTATGTAACTCTGTAACTCTGTAACTCTGTAGTAAGAAGGGAAGCCTTGGCATAATTGGTAAAGTTGTCATGTGACCAGGAGGTACATGTTCGAGCTGTGGAAACAACCTCTTGCAGAAATGCAGGGTAAGGCTGCGTACAATAGACCCTTGTGGTCTGACCCTTCCCCAGACCCGCGCATAGCGGGAGCTTAGTGCAATGGGCTGCTCGGTTTTTTAAATTTAATGCTGTAGTAAAAAAAGCCTTGGGATGTTGTCATTCCGTCCTTTGGTGTGTGGCTTTAGAGTTTATAAATAGCTTCTATAAGTCGTCTTTCGCCTATTTCCTTGTAATATTGTATCCAGAAAGCTTTTAATGCTATTATTCAAATGGTTTCCAGTGAGTTGTTGACTTAGTTGAGAGGCCAAACATTACTCGCTGATATGATTTTATGATGAGGAAAATGTTTTGAGCACAAGCACCCTTAGGTAACAGTTCTTTCTCTTATTCACCTAGACTAGTCCTTTCTTCTGTATTTTGGCCTCCTTAGCCTGTTCTCATATTTAATATATTCCAAGATCCTAATTCAAGTGTTGTTCTATGCTTCATGCTGTGAACTTATTGACAATAAAGTCTTGATAGATCTTTTTAGAACCTTTTGGTGTGGATTTTCATTTGTTTAACAAGAGAAGTCGTCATTCTCATCCATTGTAAGTTGCATTTTCTGGTTGTCCCTGAAGCATGTCGATGGATATGGTGATATAGACACAACCTGTAATTTAGGGATTAGAGATTCTGACATTGACATACATCATACAGACAGTGATTGAAGAGTTGGTTAAAATATTGTGTTAGGAGCAGAGGTGAAACTTCTAAAATGCTGTTTAGTTTTTCTCAGTTGTGCCGCAAAACATTTTGTGTTTTGAGTTTCATCTAATTATTTGGTTGTAACTGTAGTTCGGATGGCCTTATTTTAAAGAGAAAAGGAAACTATATTTCCTGATGGCTGAACTTCCTAGGTCGGGACCAGAAAATGAAACTTGCAGAAGTCACTCACACGTGATGTTTCAAATTCTGCCCTAAAGTTTCTCATTTCTGATTTGGATTCAGATTGTGTTTCTTTTTGTCGAATGAATTTTTCATTTGATTCCCCAGAGAATGGGAAGTTGTTAATTCTTCTGTTTCCCTCAAAATTGGAAAGTTCTTACTGCTTCAAAGTCCTGTAGCCGTGTTTTTTATTCTTTCTTATTTCTGCAGGATGTAGAAATATTGAGCGGCTTGAGTTGGGAAGTGACTATTATTGATGACTGCCAAAATTTAGGAATTTCTGCTCGTGTGGAGCAAATTAAAATGCTTACTACTGGTGTAAGGGTGCTTCTTTTTAATGGTCCTATGAAGGTATCTTCCATATCTTGCCTTTTTCCTTAGTAGAACTGCTTTCATTCAAGACGTCATCCTTACTAGACCCTCTAATTTTAACAGATCACCTCATCTGAGTACATTAATCTACTCTCGTTGCTCCAATGTAAATTTGGTTTGGACAAGACTGGTGGTGTGGAATCTGACTTCAATGACCATCTTGGAAAACTGAAGAGACTCACAAAGGTCACTGCACCTTCCAGCAAGCCTGAATCATCCAAGTTTGTGGAGTATTGGGTTCCTGTTCAGATTTCTGACTTGCAGCTTGAGCAGTATTGTGCTACATTACTCACAAATTCTAGTGCTCTTCAGACCTTCTCTAAAAGTGATCCTGTTGGGGCTCTCCGCGATATTCTTCTCTCTGTGCGAAAGGTTAGGTGTGTCAGTTCATTTGACATTTCGCAGTTTTGGATGATGATAGTGTTGTTAACGTTTTTCTTTGTTCTGTTTTCTCTTGGAGGTGGACAAAGGTGATTGGTTCTTGGGGCATTGAACATTGAGAAAAAGGGAGCTTCTAAACAAAAACATTTGTCTTGATGATAATTAACTAACTAGCTTAGTGGCAGCCAAGGGTGAGGCGTAGTGGTCAATGAAATGGGAGGAGAATCATGAGGTCTTAGGTTCAAATCCCAGTGGAGGAGGAAGAAAATACTAGGAAACAAAATAGTTGGTGATTTTTTTTGTGTTGGTGGAAGGTAGCAGGTATCTGCCGGAATAGTTGAGGTGCACGTAAGCATGCTCGGACACTAATGTAAAAAAAAACTAGCTTAGTGGCACAATGAAAGACGGTTGATGTTCCATTGCCATAGACAATATTAAGTTTTAATGGTCATTCTCCTCATCAGAAGTCAATGAAAGCCACTGCTATATTGATAGTTCTCTGAATTATATATGCTTGCTTTTGTTTGTAGTGTTGCGATCATCCATACATTCTGGATCCATTGCTGCAACCCTTCAATAAAGGGCTTTCTCCTGCTGAAATTCTGGAAGTAGGAATAAAAGTAAGTGGAAAACTACAATTCCTTGACAAGATGCTCGCGGAGATGAGACTCCGACAGCATAGAGTGGTTGTCCTTTTTCAGGTATATATTTCCAGTACTTTGTCTTAGAACTAACTGTTTATTCTTGGAGTCATATTTGAGTCCCTATATAGAATGGATCAAGTAAGATAGACTCATCTCATCTGTAGCATCTCACAATCATTTAAAGACTGTTGCTTGAATATATTGAGAGACGAAATTGAAGGGATAGGAATAATCAAATAAAATTGGAACAAGAACTAAATAGACTAGGCTAATGTGAATTATACATAATCCGGACAACTAGGTCACGACCAAGCCCATTTATTTTTTGAACCGCGGGTCATGGGCTGGTCCTGTTAACTTCCTTTAGGGACAGTTGTGGGTTCGTCCTGCTAATAAATTTAATGGGCCCAGTACGGAAGTCGAACCACAGAGCCATGTTAAGCGGGCTGATTTGGGCCTGGTAACTAAAGGGGATTTCTTTTTTAAAATCTCATATAGCTTACCTTTTGTGTTAAGTTATGTTTACTAAATCATGTTATCATGAGTAAATTGTTGAAACCATTCATAAGTAATATGGGCACATCTAGAGATAATTTTTGTTGAAACTGGTAATGTTGTATTCCTCAGCATGTGGACATGCTGGGAATCTTCAAAAAGGGCCATTCAGAAACAAAACGAAATACTTGCAACGATTCTAATAAATCTACAAGTTGATCTATATCCTCTAAACCTGTCTCTTTACACCAAAAGTAAAAAGATACAATGGAATTCCATTTGACCTACCTTCAAAACATCTCCCATTCCTTTCCCTCCAAACAGTCCAAATGCACCTTCAAAACATCTCCCATTACTTTCCCTCCAAACAGTCCACCAAATGCTATGTGGGATTGTCTTCCACCACTTCTTCTGGCTCTTGCTACCTCCTCTTCTGATCCAGCAGCTTAGCAAATCTGCAGTGTGCTCAGGCATGGTCCACTTATCTCCGTGAGGCTAAGAAATAATGCCCAGATTCGTGCTGTGAATTTGCAATGAAGGAATAAATGACAGTTGGTCTGTTCTGTTTCTTTGCATAGAAAACATCTGGATACTATGATAGCTCCCTTTCTCTTCAAAACTAAATGTGTCAAACAACTTACCCTCTTGGTCACCAGCCATGTGAAGCATTTTACTTTAGTTGGTGCTAGATTTTTGCTAATTCATCTTATCCGTCCTTTATTTTATAAATGGGATTTGACCAATTTAATTTCTATTATACCTTGAATAGAACCTAAACTCCGTTCTACCTTTCCAACGATTAGATTTTTCTTTTTTACCATATGGCGATCTAGTGTTCCCCTTCCTCCCTCACCGGCTCCCTGTTTTATGTGTAGTTTTGCCTATTTTACATACTATCCTCTATCTTTATGGGGAATTGGATCGAGATATGCTCATACCTTTAACCTTAGATGTTCTCTTATAACTATGTTTTTGACTAGTAGTACCATTTCCACATGCACCTAAATCCTTAAGTTCTGTGTCGTCATAATCAGCATCGTCTAGTGTATGATCTAAATCTATATTTTGTGTAATTTCAATATTCGTATTTTCTCCTCCATAACATGACTTTTTCCTTCTCTCCCAGTATTAGATTGAGAAGATACCATTGGAATAAGAAAAAAAACAAATAACACAATTATTATTTTGATAACAAGAGATGGAACAAATGTATCAAAATTCAAAAACTGAAATAATTGAATTAGGTTTGAATTGACTCGTTTCCAAGTTGCTCCCTCGAACTTTAATCCCAAATTGCCAATAAATGATCGTAGTATCAAAAAAATATGAAAAATATTAGAAGCTAAGAGCCTTGAGAAATATTGAGATTGACAGAAATAATAGAATGATAGCGGTGGTGTGATCTATGAATTTAGAAGGCGGGTATTTATAAAAAAAATGAGCAGCCTATTTGCAATTATTGAAATTTAAAAAATAAAAAGGGGGGAGAGGAGGAAAATGGTATGAGGATCGTGTGGGAGAAGGGGAAGGGGGATCAAAGTAGTCAAAAGTCAGAAGCGCAAAAAAGCAGCGAAGCCGATTGAAGCTTTAGGCATAAAACGCAACTGGAGTGTGGATTTTATCAAAGAAAGGCGCCCATGAAGAAAAAAAATAAAAAATAGAAATGTAATGCAAGAAAATGAAACTATCAACCCAAACAATAATTATTTTGGACAAATGGAAAAACTATAATTGAGTTATATGTATGCTGTTGTCCCTTAAAAATTGAATCCATCGGTGAAGGTGCACACACCTTAGCATCTTCATGCCTACACTAAAACACCAATTGAATGGGATGAAGCGCACAACTTGCGCTTCAGGGTTTAAGCGCGCTGTACTCGAGCATTTTAACAACACTGATTGGGATTTTTGTGTAACTGGTATGGTCCGAGTTTGGTTCTTGTTTCACATAACTGGTGCCAGGTCCAGTTCACGGTTCAGAAAATTGGGACTAGTTTAGGCCCCTTCTTTTAGGAATCTGTCCGGTTAAAGTATCCATTTTTAGGGATTAGAGGGGCCGGATTATGGGTCGACCCTGCCCCCTTGAAAGGTTTATAAATAGCAAAAAGACAAGGAAAACAATTTTGTTCAAATTCATAGGAACAGTGAAGCATTATGTGATAGTAATCCATACAGGATTCATACTAGATCCAGTCAAAGGCTGGCTGGTCCTTTGACAGACAATGGAGAGAAGATGAAGATAAGACTTTGCTCAACTATAAGATGGAACTGATTACCTATCAACTGCAACTCTTTTCGATTTTGTTGTAAGGTCTACTTTGAAAGTTTTCTTCTTCTTAGTCTAACTTACATTGTGAGGGACACGATCCTTTCCTAGGGTTTGATTGTGGCTTTGTCTGCATTTGTTGTTGCCCCTGTAGCTGCGGCTTCTCTGTGTTCTTCTGTTAAAATGAAAATAAGAGAATTCACATATATCATGTTGGGTTTGGGCTACCAACTCTGTTTTTCTTTCGGTTTCTTAATGCTTAGTTTCTTCTGTTAATTGGGATGAGACCCAAATTCTTTTAGAATGTAGTTGACTTGTCTGACCCTTTCTCTAATTAAGGCCTACCATTGGGTTATTGGGTCTCTTCTCTTTCTTATATGGGTGGCATCCCACTTGAATGCTAATATCAGACAACTACCTTAAGCAGTTCTAGGAGTGCTTCCTGGGGTTGTCTTTAGAAGCTAAAACATAATTATTAACTTACTAATTGATAGTTAGATCACCTATGAAAAAAAAAGTAGACTCCTAGCTTTTGTCCGATTTCATGAATCATCATGTTCTCCTAGATATTTGTCTGTTAGATTCTTTTGAATCCATTTATGACTTATCCTATCTTTTATTATGACCTTTTTACTTGCCTATAAGCTTAGATGTTCCATCTTGAAAATCTCTATGTCCTAAATAAGAACAAGTCCACTTTGTTAGGATGTCCTACATTGATCGAGGGAATTGGATTTTGTTTCCTTTGTGATCTTGGGAATCTTTTGACGCAGTTGTCAAGGCCTAGGCGTATGGGGTGTTAGAGTGTCCCACATTAGTTTAGGGAATGTGTTGTTGTTTCCTTTTGTGGTCTTGGTCAATTCTCTCCTAATGAGTTAGCTTTTGGGGTTGAGTTAGACCTAAAATTCATTTTCTTATCATACTTAAACAGGCATGTTAGTGGGCTGATCCCATGTGTACCATCAAGCATAGTGGTTGATTTATTGCACTAGTGTTTTTTTTGGGTTGGGGGGAGGGTGGTGGTGGTGTTTGGGCTAGTTTGCCTCACCTCTAACCCCCACCAACTCAAGTAAAGTGGACCAGTCCTTAATATATATGTGTATACATATACACACACACCGATAAACATATATCAGGACACCAGCATCCTTTGTGTGTGTGTGCACTGTGATAAACATGCATTAGGACACCAGCATCCTGATGTCTTCTGTGGAAGTGTTTTGTCACTTTCTCTTCAGTTTCTTCGCCTAATTGTCAAAATCGTCCTTCTTGAATGCAGTCTATTGTTGGCTCCGGGGCATCGATTGGTGATATTCTGGATGATTTTCTGTGTCAAAGATTTGGTGAAGATTCTTATGAAAGAGTTGAAACAGGTGTTCTTCAGTCCAGGAAACAAGCTTCGTTTCACAGGTTTAACAACAAGGAAAGTGGGCGCTTTGTTCTTTTACTAGAGAATCGTGTTTCCCATCCGAGCATTAAACTGTCGTCAATTGATAGTGTTATTATATATGATAGTGAGAATCCTGTAAATGATTTGAGACAACTCCAGAGGATATCAATAGATTCACAGTCTAAATATATCAGTGTTTTCCGGCTGTATTCATGTTTTACTATAGAAGAAAGAGCCCTTGTCCTTGCTAAACAGGACCTGAATCTTGATAGTAACTTGCATAGCATAAGTCGGGGCCCCAATAACACCCTTATGTGGGGAGCCTCAAATTTGTTCAGTAGATTGGATGAGTACTACTCTGGAGGCATTCCAACCTCAATTTCAAATAACTCGTCAGGGCCGTTGCTTTTAAATGATGTTATTAGCGAGTTTTCTGCAATAATTTCTAATAGCTCTGACGACAAGGACATATGTCATTCCGTTATTTCAAAAGTTCAAATGAGCATGGGAACTTACAGTGCTAATATCCCGCTGCTGGGTGAGAAAAAAATGGAGTTGAAAATCGGAGAAGAACCTCATGTTTTTTGGAAAACGCTGTTGGATGGAAGAAATCCACAGTGGAGAAATTTAAGCAGAGCTACAACCCCAAGGAACAGAAAGAGAGTTCAATACTTTGATGAATCCCCAGATCCACCTAATGGAAATGATGAAATAGGAAAGAAACGCAGGAAGGTGGTAAACCATAGTGTGGATGCAATCCCCATTCACCCCTCACCTGGAAGAGGTGAAGTTGCAGCCTCCAATAAAAAAAAAGGAGGTATCTCTTCAATAAGCTATTTTCAATAAATTTCCTGTTAAGAGTTTGTTTGTTGTTTCATAGTATTAATATGTCAAGAAATATTAGCTGCTAATTCTTAGTTGGGTCCAGGTGCTCATGAAAATGATGATATTGGTGGGGAGCATGTTTCTAGATCGCCATCTCATCTATTGAATGAGGCAAAAGTTGTTAGGCCTGAAGAAAGACGAATATTGTACAATGAGCAGAAAAGCCTTCATATCCATCTGAAAGCTGAGTTTGCAAAACTGTTTGAAGTGCTAAAACTTTCGGTATTCATTTCCTGCCTGCCTTTTCTCAGAATTTTTAAATGTTTTTGTTATTTGTCTTTGGAGAGTGTACAGGTTCTTTGATGAACAGTGAAGGTAAATTAGCAATCTTCGCTTGTCCAGATTAATTATAATGAGTGGGTTTTGGGAGGGCCATGTTCTGAATCTATGAACATTTGTTATGTTTAAAAGATAAAGCTCTTCATGTTAGGAAATTTTACCTTTCATATTCATGGTGAAAGAGTTGTATGCATTTTGTTGATAGCTTCTAATGAATACATATGATATTAACCTGTCAAAGGTTCAATCTTTTTATGTATGAGTCCCTCGTCTTGTGATTGCCTTTGAATTAACATCTTTTCTTTGATTAAACTCTCTTCGAGTGGATATATAATTCTGCAGTTTTTGGCACAACTGTAAGCACCACAACATCCTTTCTGCAGAACCCATATGTCCAAACCTGGCCAAGTTTGGGAAACCTAGTATGGTTGATAAGACCTCCATCCCTCTGCCTTGACGAGGGTGAAATGCCCTTGTTAATTCGCCAAAAAAAAAAGAGTCCTACATTCACATTGTCAAATGGTATTCAAATCTCAGGTGACGGTCGGAACTGCCCTAGAGAAGTATCAATAGAAAAAGTTGGCATGAAGTTTTCTATTCCGATATGGGTAGAACAAAAAGTTCATGTTGAATTAGTCTCGTCGGAGACTGATTCCGGTGCGCCAAAAGCTTTTGAGGCCACGGAAGAAACCAGTGGTACGAGGTTGACTTGACTTTAGACCTTTAGGTAAAAGACTCGATCCAATCAGAGAAAGGACAGAATAGCATGCAATCTTATGATAGGGCACAGAGAGACCACGTGGGATGCGTACATCCAGCTGGAAGGTTTTTAAAAAAAGATTAGTTGGCACGTGACAGGGAGATGGACTCTCTTAACACCTATCACTTGGACCGGAACAACTTCAGGCCCAAATAAAAAAAGTGTGTTGGGCTTGATGGTGCTGCCCAGGTCATTTTTAATGATCTAAATGGCCCAGATGGAATTTAGCTTTGACCCATTAGCTGATATTTCTATATGCAACAAGGCTCGGAAATTAGAGAATTCGACACTTGCTGTACTGCCGACCTTCGAAGGTGCAGGAAACTCTGGGGAAAAGCTTCTGCCATAAGCAACGAAGACATGCAGGAAAGCACCGGTAATTCTGAGAGCGAAGCACAAAGCACCGGTAATTCTGAGAGCAAAGCACAAAGCACCGGTAATTCTGAGAGCGAAGCACAAGCAAGGAAAAATCAACTTATCACAACGATTACGCAATGTGACACAAAGATTGAAGAGTGGGTGCTAGAAGACGCAGAACCACTTCAACAAGACATGAGTGTAACTCTGCAAAAGGAAGAGAAGACAACTACATGGGTGAAACAACACATGATTAAAATAGGGAAAATTTTTGGGGTGGATTTTAAGGGTCATGAGGAGGAAGCGTTGGAATTACTGATGCAAGTTGATAGTTGTCAGGAAATTGGAATTGGAGAGTGTTTCAAAGAGGCCCAGATTCAAAGGCATCCAGGAGCTTAAGGGTCTCACCACTTTTGATGTAAAATTTAAGAGTGATGGGAAGGTAGGGGGAATGATGGGAACCCTTTGTAATGAAGTTAAAATTGGTGTCCTGGAATGTGAGGGGTTTGAATAGTGGGGATAAGAGAAGATTAGTCAAGAGCCTTATTTCCAATTGGAATCCTGATGTTATTTGTCTTCAAGAAACTAAGTTGGAAGGGGAGGTTGAAGAGATTATCAAAGATTTTTTTTTGGGGGGGGGGGGATGGTTGAAGTTTGCATGCCTGCAAGCTAGTGGTACCAGATGGAGAATTTTGATGATGTGGGATAGTAGAGTGTGGAAAGGGGAGATTTTGGAGATTGGTGCATATACCTTATCTTGCAAGTTTGTGGCACTCCTTCAACTTTTTGAGTGCCATATAACTGGAGTATATGCACCAAACTGCAGAACAGAGAGGGAACAAATGGGATGAATTAGGGACAGTCAGGGATTTGATAGATGGCCCTTGGGTTGTCTGTGGAGACTTCAATGTTACTAGATTTCCCTCTGAGAAAATGAACTGCAGAAGAAGGAGCCTTGCCATGGAGGAATTCTCAGACTTCATGGAATTGGTAGACCCTCAGCTTAAGGGAGGATGTTTTACTTGGTGTAAGGGTGTTAACTCTAGAACAACATCCAGAATTGATAGGATACTCTTCTCACATGATTGGGATGATAAGTTCATAAATATCAAGCAATCTCTGTTGCAAAGACTAGAATCAGATCACTTCCCAATTGAGTTGCAGTGTGGAATGTGGGAGCACAACAAGTCCTATTTTAAATATGAAAACTGGTGGCGAAATACTGATGGGTTTGTAGAAAGAATCAGGGACTGGTGGAGCTCATTTGTCTTTACAGACAAACCTGACTTCATTCTAGCCTGTAAACTCAAAGCTTTAAAAGACAAGTTGAAAGAATGGAGTAGAACTAGCCAAGGAAACCTGGGAGCTCAAAAGACTCATATTCTGAGTCAATTGGCTTCAATAGATGCCGTGGTAGTGAATAGAGTACTTACAGAGGGAGAATCAGTGTTGAGGGCTTCTCTTTTAATGGAATATGAAGAACATCTCAAAAATGAAGAAATTGCATGGAGACAAAGATCTAGGGCTCTTTGGCTTAAATAAGGGGATAGAGACACCAGTTTCTTTCATAAGATGGCCAATTCACACAAGAGAAACAACATTGATCAACTTAAGATAGAAGGAGAAACATTGGAAGATCCAACAAGGATAAAAGGGGAGATTATTGATTTTTATCAGAGTTTGTACGCTGAGTCTACATATTGGAGGCCTTCATGCAACCTAATTAGTTGTCCAATGATTAGTGAAGAAGAAAAAGCAGCTATACAGAGGGATTTTGAAGAACAAGAGGTGCTCTCATGTTTGAAGATGTGTGCCATGGACAAAGCTCCAGGTCCTGATGGCTACACAATGGGTTTTCTTATCAAATGTTGGGATGTGTTGAAGCTAGATATCATGGCCACTTTTCAAAATTTCCACTCTAATGGAAGTTTTGAGAAAAGTCTCAATGCTACTTACATTGCTTTAATCCCAAAGAAAACAGGTGCCAATGAGTTGAGAGATTTCAGACCCATTAGCCTTATAGGCGGTGCTCACAGAGAGGCTAAAAAGAGTTATTGGCAAGCTGGTAGATGTGCAACAAATGACATTTATTAAAGATAGGCAAATTATGGATGCCATCCTAATTGCCAATGAAGCAGTGGATTCTAGAATTAAACAAAGCAAGCCAGGAGTTTTGTGCAAGTTGGACATTGAGAAGGCACCGGGTATTTTTGCTGAAAGTACTTTCTTGTATGGGTTTTGGAAGGAAATGGATTAAGTGGATGAAATATTGTATTTCTACTGTCAGGTTCTCAGTCCTTATTAATGGATCACCTGAAGGGTTTTTTCCAGCACATAGAGGGTTAAGGCAAGGTGACCCTTTATCTCCTTTCTTGTTCATTTTAGCCATGGAGGGTCTGAATAATATGATCAAAGTGGCAAGAACCAACAACTGGATCAGAGGTTTTGAAATTGCCACAAGCTTTAACACAAATGCCAACATGGAAATCACATATTTACAGTATGCAGATGACACCTTAATTTTATGTGATGCTGATGTAGATCATCTAAAGATTTTGAGAACTATTTTGGTACTGTTTGAAGGGATTTCTGGTTTACATGTTAACTGGGGAAAGAGTCATATGTATCCTATCAATGAAGTGAATAAAATGGAAGAGTTGTCCAGGATTCTGGGCGGAGAAGTAGGGTCATTGCCAACTACTTATCTGGGAATGCCTCTGGGTGCCAAATCAAAGTCAATGAACATTTGGAATTAGTGATTGAAAAATGTGAGAAGAAATTGTCTAGGTGGAAGTCACAATATATATCATTAACTTTGTACTGGATGCACTCCCAACCTGTATGATGTTCATCTTCCCCATTCCAGATGGGTTATCCAAAGACTTGATAAAATCAGAAGGGATTTTCTTTGGAAGGGTAATCAAGACAAGAAGGTATTCCATCTAGTTAAGTGGTGTGATGTGCTATTGGGAAAGAAGCATGGTGGTTTAGGAATCAGGAACTTAAAGTTGCAGAGTAAAGCCCTAAGACTTAAATGGCTACGGAGGTATTCACTAACACCTCAATCTTTCTGGGGAAGAATCATCTAAACAAAATATGGGGAAGATAACAAGTGGATGACCAAGGAGGTGAACACCCCTTATGGAGTCAGTTTGTGGAGATCCATAAGAAAACTTTTGACCTTTCCCGAGGATCCACTCCACTATTAAAGTGAATAATGGTGAAAGCACTTCTTTCTGGGAAGACAAATGGTTGGGTAACACTCCTCTAAAGGAGCTCCTTCCCAGCATTCATGGACTAGCAGAACATCAACACAAGAAGGTAGCAGAGATCTGGTCTGCTCAAGGGTGGGACATTCAATTTAAAAGAAACTTCAATGATTGGGAAATTAACACATTGACAGAATTCTTCAAGAAACTGGAAGAATTTAAAGGCAGAAAGGAAGGAGCAGACAAACTATGGTGGTAAGAAGACAGTAAAGGCATTTACAAAGTGAGCTCAGCTTACAAATTTTTGATCCAGGGAATCAACAAGTGAAAGTGCCTCGCAAAGTTACATGCTTTACTTGGTTGTTGGCAAGGGAAGCTGTTTTGACTCAAGAAAACCTCAAGAAAAGAAAGTTCTCTCTATGTTCCAGATGCTATTTGTGTGGTGAAGAGGTTTAGACAGTCAGGATCTTTATTAATCTAAGAGACATTGTCTGGGTGATGCCAAAAAGGATAACCCATTTACTTTATAGCTAGGAGGAGGCAAGAGTAGGAGCCTCAGACAGTGACAGATGGAGGATTGTCCCAGCCTACATTTGGTGGACATTATGGAAGGAGAGAAACACTAGGTGTTTTGAAGACACCAACAGTGAAGTTCAGAAGATTAAATTGAATTGCATTAAACTTTTTTGTTTTTGGTGCAAACAGATCTACCTTTGAGGATACCGAGTCCATAATAGAAATCCTAGGTTCTTGTTAGAATTTCTCTTTATCGATCAGTTCCTCTGCTATGATGCAAATATGGTTTTCAGTACAACCTATGTACTGATTTAGTCAAATACATACAACAGTTACTTTCTCAAAAAAAGAAGGTATAGAACATGTTTTGGATAAGATAAATAAATTTCATTAAAATGGGTAGAGCTACATCCAATCTTCTATACAATAAGGAACCTCGTGAGAGATGGTTTTCTATGATTGACATCAAAAGCTCTCATATTTCTTTCCCTCCAAACAACCAACATCAGTGCAAGTGGGGCAACACTACAAGCCCTTCTTCTCCCCATTTCCAGCTAAACATCCAATCTTTCATAATGCCTGACATCACACAATAAACTACAAACCATGTTAGAATTTCCCTCCATAACCTCGAAGCAACCCGACAATGAATCAGGAGGTGGTCTACATTTAATTACACATAAAACACCAACAAAATATCACTCCTCTTTTGCCAAGTGAAGAAACACACTTTACTTGGTAGGATGCACACCGAGTTATGTGGAAAAGCAACATCTCCCTAGTCAATAGCTTTTCATAAGAAGTCTTGACAGAGAAGATAACATTGTTCCCACCCCCACCTCCATATGTCATGGCTACCTTGTGGGGCACTTTATTTGTGAAGAAATCAATCAAGCTCCCAAAAAACTTCTCCATCTTGTAGCTTTTGAACGCTTTGGACTGTTGATTCCTTTTGGCAAGAAATTCTGAATATATCTGGGAACGATACCTTTGAAGTATTGTCCCACCACATTTGCTCTAAAAAAATTACCCACCTCCCATCCCCTACCCTAAAAGATACATTGTCACTAAACTCCTCCCATCCCTTCAAAATGTTCCTCCATAATCCTCATCGATAGGGCATAGTGACGTTTTTAGTTCTCCAACCCCCTTCCAAGACCCCATATTTTTCTGCTAAGACCTCTCTCCAAAAAGCATCTTCCTTAGTCCCAACTCTCCATAACCATTTCCCTAATAATGCCTTATTGAAAACCTTCAAATCCTTACCTCCTAATCCACCCAAACGCTTACGTCGTAACCGTTCCCCAGCTCACCAAATGGTATAGAGCATGCATAAAAGGCATCGTCCTGGCTGTTAAATAGCTTTTATACCTTTGTTTTAGTAGCATTAAGTTAAATAACAAGAATCAGGAATACATGAGCGGTATGCATCTTGCATTTTCATCTTTGAATTCTACAGATGACTGGACAGTGTGTTGCTATAGCTCTTTCTTCTAACACTTGAAGCATCTGTTTTTTTGAAGCCTATTAAGAGTCCCACGTCGGATAAGGGTGGGTAATTGGTCTCCTTATATGGACTTAGACAATCCTCCCCTCATGAGCTAGCTTTTGGAGTTGAGTTAGGCCTAAGATCCATTTCTTTACATCCAGTTGACAAGGTCTGGGTGTGCGGAGGAGTTTTAGGAGTCCCACATCGAATAAGGGATGGGTAATTGGTCTCCTTATATGGACTTGGGCAATCCTCCCCTCATGAGCTAGCTTTTGGGGTTGTTAGGCCCAAGATCCATTTCTTTACAAAGCCATTTTTCAAAATTAGCCGGTAAACTAGTTCATCTTCCCATAAAAGGGGTAAAATTGTTTCGACAAAAGTAATCAAGGGCACTAATTTTGCTATTTGAACTTCTTGTATTGCCGTCTTTGTGATAAAGGACAACAACTTTTATGCTTGTGCTTTATTACTCAAATTTGTGAACTGTATAGATCTCCAACAGTTTAGCAACATTGAGGTTTTATATTCCTGTTCTTCTATTATCCGAAGAGTTTTACTGCTAATTTTACAAAGTGTGTTTGATTTCTTGTTGTTCTATTGAAGGCCCTTTCCACCTGGTTCTTTTCTTAGTGTATGCTATTGATTTCTAATGGTTCTTTTTAATAATGTGCCATCTTGTTTGTTTTTAGCTACCATCTCATCCTGTAATTCAATTGTTACAACAGTGGTTTATTGGTCCTTGTTTTAGTAGCTACAAATTTTAATAATAAGAACCAGGTTCTGATCCCCTACCAAATTTCTTACTGCTAATTGTTTGTATCAACCAGGCTTCAACCCAGAACTACTTGGTACTCTCTATGTAAATGAATAAAAATGATTTTTCTGGATGATTGACATAATTGTTGCATTTCCTGCTTGCGAGCACTCCCTACTATAATATACCTAAAGAGTAGTTTAGCCAAGTTGTTATGTCCCAGTCTTGACTTACTGGCCAATTTGACCAAACTTTAAATGCAGGACGCTGTCAAACATACAGTGGGAAAGTTTCTGGAATATGTCATGGAGAATCATCGTGTTAGTAGGGAACCTGCAACAATTTTAGAGGCTTTCCAGTTATCTCTGGTTAGTATCTTACTGCTTCCACTACCAATCCTATCTGCTTGCATCCTTCTAAAATATTTTATTTTTGTCAGTGGGATCTATGATCTATCCTTCTCTTCATTGACTATCTTAAAAGTTCAGGTAAAAAACTATCAAGTCATAATAATTAGGAATCCAAAAATTGAGGATCTTTTAAAATTTCATGTAGCTCAAAATTCCTATATTTAGGAGCCTGTTATTAGTATAAAGGCGATAAGAAGTTCTGTGTCTTATTTCTTCTAGTTTCACTCTGTGTTTTAGTTTCTATGATCTTGGTAGAAATCTATGTAGCTTCTTGGAGGCTGCTCAACCAAAGTTTTCCTTTACTTTTTTAGTTTTACAATTTTTGTATGTTTGATGTTTGTTTTAGTGACACCGCCTCTTTATGTGTCTGTCTTCTGTGTTCTTTATTCCACCCAAATCTGTTCTCGTCAAGAAGAATACAACAGTGAAAATCTCATCTTCAAAATCCGCACTTGCGGCTTGTGCTTCTATTGCCTCATTCGGACATATCAGTCCAGTTTAGCTGACCTGCCAAATTGGCATCCCACAGTTGTGTAGTTATCACTCTACATCATCTAACCTGTCAAATTAGAAGTATATATTAATTGACTTATCAAGTTACCTTTTCCTATTGCCAATGTCATCGCCCATTCAACACCATGTTTATCAGACTCCGATTAATCTGGGAATATGCATGTTCTCGAATTCAATCATGTCTTGTAGATCCATGGTAGCACCGCAGAACTTTATCTGATGGCAAGGTCAAGTCTTATTTGATTAGGTTGAAGTAGTATTAAGTTATTCATTAACTTACCATTCAACTTTTATCTTATACATTTAGGGGACGTTATAAACCTGCTTAAAATTCCACATTAGTAATACAATGTTTGATTACCCTTTGAAACTTGCATTAAATTCAGCATTATATAATACATTGTTTGGGTACCCAAGGTTGTGGCCAAGTGGTCAAATGAAATGGGTTAAGAACAATGAGGTCCCAAGTTAAAATCCTGGGGCAAAAACACTAGGCGGTTTCTTCCCATCTATCCAAGCTTTGACATGATACCTTTGCAGGTGGGAGGTAGCGAGTAACCCGTGGAATTAGTCGAGGTGGCACAAGCTGGCCGGGTCACCGCGATTATAAAAAATAAATAATTTATAGTGCACTGTTTGGTTGGCGTTTTTGTTTCCTGCATAGCTATTATGCATAAGTTTATGTAGGAATCTATTTATTATTTTATGCGGAAAGGGGAATAGGAATACGGGGATTAGTAATACACAGATTAAAACAGCTAAAATGACCAAAATAACCCACGTGGTATTAAACATTTTTTTTCTAGAAGTAAACAATACACATCTTAATCCCTGCACACTAGTTCCTCAATTATAATCCCTGCAACTTGTCGCTACACCAAACGACCCCTTAGTGTGCGGAGAACATCTTTACTGTCGCTGTGATTCTTCTTATTTGATGTTTATTGTGAATTTTCAGTGTTGGGTTGCAGCTTCAATCTTAAAGCAAAAGATTGACAAAGATGAGACTTTCTTGCTAGCAAAGCAGCACTTACAGTTTGGATGCACCGAGGAAGAGACAAACAATGTTTGTCTGAAGATCCGTTCTTTGAAAAAGTTGTTCCTACAGCGGTTGGATCAACATGATAATGCTTCAAGTTCTTCTAAGTGTTCTTTATCTGCTGCAAGATCTGTTGCAGAAGTGCCATCAACAGGAAGCATGTCCCAAGCTGTAGAATCTCCCCAGCTGAATGTGCAAAAAGAAATGGAAGAAACATTGCAAGTTAAAAAGTTATCCGGGGAATGCATTGTGACGCCTAAAGAAGAACTTGTGGATATTGAAAGGGAAAATTTCATTAAGGAGGTCCAGTATAGATGTGAGAGGCGAATGTCAAAGCTGGTACAAAATCTAAAGGAGGAAATGGAAGAGCTCCAGAAAATATGGGAAAAGGAGGAGGAAGAGCTTGAGGAGGATTACAGACTGCAGTTTGCTGTTCTTCGGTCTATATATGGTCAGAATGCTGCAATAAAGGATAGACAAAAAACATTAAGAGCTGAATTTTCAAGAAAAATGCAAGATCTCAACTGCTACAAGGATCAGCACCTTAAAGAGCTTGAGGTAGAACACTCTGCTATGAAGAACAAAGAAATGCAAAAGGCTGCTTCTTGGTTGGCCAAAGCAAATTCCTTTGGGGGTGTTGGATCTTATCCGATAGATGGCGCAAGGTGCTCTCAGGAAAATGTAAATGTCTCTCACAATTCTCCCAAGACTGTTTGCCCTGTATCTGGACATCATGCTGTGGAACTGAATGCAGGTAATATTTTGGATAGCACGCGGTCTGATGTACCTGCATCTACTTATGATGAGTCAGATATTCTTCCTATTGAATCTACAATTGTTTTAACAACTCCAGCAACAGAAGACCTAGCTGGGGTCAAGTCTGTCCATGGAGGATTGGTTGCTATATCCAAGCGGTCGAATGAAGTAGGTGATCCAGATGTACCTGCATCTACTTCTGATGAATCAAATATTCTTCCTATTGAAACTACAAATGTTTTAGCAATGCCAGCTATGAAGGAGCAAGTTGAGATTGTGTCCACAGCTGGAGAGTTAGTTGCTAGATCCAATCAGCTAGAGCCTAATGAAGGTGGTGATTTAGGTGGTAGTTCAGTGGGAACTGGGGCATTGGATGCTAGATCCAACCAGCCTAATGAAGTAGGTGATCCAGATCTACCTGCATCTACTTCCAATGTGTCAAATATTCTTCCTGTTGAACCTTCAAATGCTTTAACAACACCAGCAACAGAGGAGCAACTTGAGATTGCCTCCACGTTTGGAGCATTGATTGCTAGATCCAAGCAGCCTAATGAAGTGGGTGATTCAGGTGCCAGTTCAGAGGAAATTATTTCTGTGTTTCCTCTGCCTCCTGAAGAACAAACTGAAGTTCTATTACATGATCCAGCTAGAGAGCATTTGTTGGAGCTATCTGGAATGGGTTTTGATGTAGTTGTGGGGAATGATCATTCAGAAGTAAATAATGTTATTGAAGAATTGAATACAGAACATGGTAGTCTTGAAAATAATTCCCATTTGCAAAATGATGAAGATAATCCGAGAGATGCAGTTAGATCCACTAATAAAAACCAAATTTCTCCCGAGGAATTGGTAGTTGATGCGCCTTCGGTAGCAGCAGTTCTTTGTTCTGATGATGGTGGTTCTTTACCTCAAAATCAAGTAAGTGGTCTTTGTCTTCCAAATTTATATGGTGTATGTATTGTGTTATTGTGTAGAACATCTGGATTCAGAATCTGGCACAGGTATATAGACTCCCTAGGAAAGTAAAAATGTCTCGAATTGCAAAGACATGCTCTGTTTAGATCGTTTTGAGTGAGTAATTGGCAAGTTACCTCCTATTTTTATTCCAAGCTGCCAAACAGGTAAATTGGACCATTTTGTCTGGTGACTTGCAGTTCTAGCCTCCAAAAATTTTATGACCTTTTTCTCGATATATTGTGGAAAATTCTAGGTTGTTCCGTTATTGATGGTTTTGCACTTAAACTGGATCAGCTAAATCAGTATTAATGTTTCCAGTCTTCAGGACATAATGAAACACTCACTCATGAAATGCCGCTCCCAGAAAATCAGAGAGGAACACAAGTTGAAGTTGATGCAGGACAGTATGGATCCAACACTTCTGAAGCTGTGTTAATTAATTGTTCTGAGCAACAGCAGTCAGCTTCTGATGGTTTTCCGCTTGCTGCTCACGAGCCACTGAGCGACATTACGCATCATACCCATAATGATGAAAGGAACTTAACCCCAAACCTTGGGTCCTCTCGTCATTTGGATGGGGAGACAATGGAATCCTTACAGGCAAGTGGTAATTCGGAAGAGAGTCCATCTGTCGATGTTGAGATGTCACCTCTGAGCTGTGATCAGCCTAATTTCTCAGAAGTCAGTAGAGTGGATCCTCGACTCAGTTCAGAACGGGATGCATCTTCCCATAATGTTACTCCAGTTCAAGTGCCACGTTCCGCTGAGCTTCCTAGTCAAGCAGTCCTGCAACATAACACTAATGTTGCCGTCGTTCAAGGACCCAGGAATGTACCAGTTCATCCTGACCATCATATGGCAACTTGCAATTCAACTCTTCCTCCCAATGCTGATCCTCTGCTTAAATATTGGGAAAGGATACATAAAGAAAGAGAACAAGCCACCAAGATTCTTGACAACATGGTTAATTCCAATTTCATTCTCTGTGATTCTTTGCTCCTAGTCCTTCTTTATTTCCTCAAGTTCTTTTCTCTTTTTCAACAGAAATTGCGTCTAAAATCTGATTGCGAGAAGGAGATAGAGGAAATGATTGCACAAATCCGTAAGAAATATGATGATAAACTTCAGGAGGTTGAGGCAGGATTTCTTCGGAAGAAGAAAGAACTTGATGTGAATCAGAACAAAGTTCTCATGAATAAGCTTTTGGCAGACGCTTTCAGATGCAAGTGCATGAATCTCAAACCTTCGGGGCTTCCAGGCATGCGTCAAGGTATGTAATCATTGTTGGTTATGCATTTCCAAAGACTGGTTACCTTTTCTTTCCATAATTTTGAACTGACACTCGCGTCCAGATTTTATTTAGAATACATTTTTAATTCCCTTATAGGGTCTTCCATTGCATATATTATCAGGGTGAAAGAAAGATGGTACTAGTTTTTACAACTTGTTAAGAATCCCATATCGGAAATTGAATGGGAATATGGACTCCTTATATGGACTTGGACAATTCTCACCCTACAAGCT
The DNA here is from genome assembly GCA_029783415.1 of Anisodus acutangulus. Taxonomy (NCBI): domain Eukaryota; kingdom Viridiplantae; phylum Streptophyta; class Magnoliopsida; order Solanales; family Solanaceae; genus Anisodus; species Anisodus acutangulus. The sequence continues at coordinate 54,778,848 of CM056495.1, forward strand.
AGCTTTTGGGGTTGAGTTAGGCCCAAGATCCATTCTTTACATGGTATCAGAGCCAGGCCCATTCCGATTCTTTGTTCACTGATGTTGGGCTCCCAAATTATATTGTCTACACTCTAGTTAACGAGGTCTGTGTGTGGGGAGTGTTAGGAATCCCACATCGGAAATTGAATGGGAACATGGACTCCTTATATGGAGTTGGACAATCCTCACCCTACAAGCTAGCTTTTGAGATTGAGTTAGGCTCAAGATCCATTCTTTACACAACTTTTGCTAGGTTATAGATGTCATGCTGGTAATTTCTCAAGTAAAAGTTGTCTTTTCTTGTGTACTGAAGTATTGTTCTTTGTAGTTGTGCCTTCTAGTTATATGCAGCATCTACATCAGGCATCACAGCAGCCTAATTTGAGGTCTTCTCCTGTGACTGGTTCGTCTTCAGCTAGCCAGCAAAGTTTGAGAGCTTCCCCTGTCACCGGTTTTTCCTCAGCTGGCCAAGCACAGGTTAGACAGGAGACTTCTGTCCCCTCTAATCGTTCAGTACATTCTGGTGGGATTTCTCAGCCTACAGTTAGATGTGCACCTGTTACTGGGTTGTCTTTAGCTGGCCAACCTGCACCTACTCAGCAGCCAGCTGCTGTTAGTCGTTCAACAGCATATTCTGCAGGCAGGCCACCTCTCATCAGTACAATTACCCCTTCCACTGGTAATTTTAGGGTAGGTGGTGAGATCCGGGCTCCAGCCCCCCATCTTCAGCCTTTCAGACCTCCTACATCCATGTCTACTAGCATCAGCTCCTCAACTTTGTGCTCCACTAACATGGCTGCATCATTAGACTCACTTCCCCACCTTGCTTCTCTACAAACATCATCCCCATCCCAACCTCCGCAACATCAGATACCTACGCCGTTGGTTCCACAGGTAGCTGTAGATTTTTCTAGTTCTCGGAACTTGATTCTGCAGCATGACATTGGCGGATTGCCTGCTGCACAAAATCCGTCCATCTCTGCACAGGAACTGCTTTTTAATGTGGAGAATCTACCTCGTGCAAATAGGCCGAACATTATGCCACCTTTACCAGATGTGGGCTCTGACTTTGATATGTTGGACCTATCTGAATTTCAAACACTCGATGGTGTACAGGGAGGTTCTACCTCTTCATCCTTAGCTACTAATGTAAGTGATGTTGTCTGTGTGTCTGACGATGACTGACCTGTTGACAATGAAGTGTATTTTGTTGTCCGTGGGTAAGCTTTATCATGTGTTTGTAAAAATGGATTGAAAAAAAGATCTGAAAGGAAGAGAAAGGTAAGAGGAAACTGGACAAGATTATTTGGATTGAGTTCCGAGGATAAGTTAGCGAATTATCAAATGAATCTGAGAGCATTATAGAGTTGATATAAAAAAGGATTCAGCAAGTCATTTCTCGTTTGACATATTTACAACTTACATAGGGAATAAGGTAAACTGCTCTTGTAATCTTGGCTCAAGGCATTTCTTTTTTATGCAACTACATTTGGCATATTGAAACGTGTACTTCCCATTACTTTTTTGGTCATTTTTGTCAATGTAATTGCTTTTATGAGGAAAATAAGGTTCATCCTCCCATTCTTAGTATTTTTTGTGTAGAACTATCAAATCACAATGAATAGATGAATCGGAACCACAAATGTAAACGAGGATGCCGTCGAATTTTTCTCGTTTCAATGAAAAGTTTCAGGCTAATTATGTTTTAATATATAATGTTTTTGTTTTTTGAAAAAAGATTAAAAAGTAAAGAGTGCCATATAAAATGAAACATATAGAACCATTATCTTTGGGGGTAATTACACATAAGTACAATTCACTCAAATACATTGCAATTAGATGGCCCAGTTATAACTTCGCAAATCTGTAGCCTAAAAGATAATAGCCCAAGGTCCTAGAAAGTATCTTTGTCACACAACCAACTACTACAGTTGTTCTCTTTTTAAAATATAAGTAACTTCTTCTATTTGTAATCCAACTGAATTTACAAATTAAGCGTTTTATAAAAATGTAGATCAGTCACAATACAACTTCAAAATTCTAAACTTTATCCTATCCCAATCTCCAAATAGCAGAAATCACAAATAAAAATTAAAATCTTTTGCTGCAAGTTCATGATTTAAGCAGAGAAATAAATAAAGAAATTGATTATGCATAGATTGTTCAAGAATTTTTTTTTTTAAAAAATAAAATTTAAATTTCTGTTTTAACTTTTAACTACATATGTATATAATAATAATATACAACTTTGTATAAATTTGTATTAAATATATACTAATGCATATAAGAAAAAAGAAGAAAAGAAAAGGCTAAACTTCAACGGAGGTCTCTTATACATTGATATATACACCTTTATATACTGACAAAATAATCATTATACAACATTATACATAAGTATACACACTTATACACACATTTACGTTGTTATACAAAATTATACAACTTTATACAAAAACTGAATTTTGTACCATCAACTCACGGAATTTCATTTCAAATGGGGCTAAAACATCACATAATGGATCTCAAACTTTAGGACGAGCATCATCCAAATAATTTTATCAATATTAATCAATGCCCATTCGATTGTTTTACCAAATCTCAGCTAAACGATACCCAAAGCTTCAATCTTGTAGAAACTTCAACAAAATTCAAGAATTCAGTTCGTCTTCTCCTGATTTCACCTCACCAAATTCATTCTCAAGTTGCAAACTAGTCTCGAATGAACCAAATTTTCAAATTAAAATTTCAATATGATGCTCTATATATAATATGTCTACATTAGGTTAGCAATAGAAGAAGATTCGAATATTTTTAGTTTGACCATTTTCTTTTTTTGAAGAAGAATGAGGAGGAGAAAGAAAAAAGAAGAAAGAAGAAGGAAAAAGACGAAGATTGAGCGATGAGGCTGCAAGGATTCAGAAGTGGGTGAAAAAAAACAGGAGTTGACAGCATCACTTTTGTTGGGCTAAGGGAAGAAAAAGATTTTTTAGGTTACATATAAAGTGGGTCGAACAATGTAAGAAGGTAAAACATATGCTAAATTTGATAGCATTATTATCCCAATTAATATACCGTCATAATTATTCCTTATCTTTGCCCTCATCATGTAATGTACTCCTTTCTCGTAGATCCACAGTTGAAAATTTTGGTTTCGAAAATAAAGCACTATGGGTAAGATGTAGCTTCTTCCCGACCATAGCCTAGTGTTGTTGGTTGCATTTTAGTTTTAAAAGTTCGAAACATTCATTTTATTGCTCTTCATTCTCATAAGTACATGATATCGTGTTGTTTGCCCCCTACCTCTGCTGATTGTTGCTACATGGTAATTGCTTTTGGTCCTTGTTCCTTTGAAGTTTTTGCGCGAATTGTCTTTCAAATGCACTGGTCCTTAATTTATTTTTTTTGATATCCAGCTTTCCCGCTTACGCCAGACTATTCCTAGAGATAGTAGTCCCGGTCCCTCTCGTGGTAATGAATATGCCTCGGTTAAAGGGGAAACACATCTCAAGAAGTAATCATCATTGCATGCACTGGAGACGAGACGATTGAAGTAACATGCGCGACTGTCAGACTGAAAACGACTGCTACTTTCGGATACATCAACTCAACAGTAACACTCGAGTTAATATAGGGGGGCAATTGTTAACACTAAAAAATAATTTAAGTGTTTAGCCGAATTCAATGACATCCGAACTATTCCGGAGTCGAATTTACTCCTAGCCCTCGACTACAAGAATTTCATTGGCGACTAAGGCATCTTAGCCGAAGTTGTTGGTTAGAGGTACGACTGGGACCCACTCAGATGCAGACGCCTCAACGACCAAGTTAAAAGGGTTGCCAGACCCCTATAAGCGATAACGACCAACAACAGCTAAAAGAAAAGGCCATTATCCGAACAAGAGGAGTAGAGGGCGAGAAAATCGGTACCACCTCCTCCATAGTCGGCTATTGAACTTAGTGGGTTACTTGATGACTGACATGGGGGGGTACGTTTGTACATTTTTTTTCTTTTTTGTACTATAAATACTCATTCTTTGTATATACGAAACACACACAATCAATCAAACAAACCAAAATTTATCTATCTTTATCTTTATCTTTATCTTTTATCCTTTACTTTACTCGACTGTATTCATGTTTCTTACCTCTTAGTTTACTCATAACCACCGTCCTAACGCTTTTTGGAGTAGTTGGGGAACCCATTGCTGGAGATTAGAGTTCCGTTTTCAGCCCAAATCGCTTAAGTTAAGGAATCAATTTGTCTCCCGATTTCATCAGTCAATACAACGGCAGATAGCGAAATTGGGGCCGAGAACAAATTTGGCACGCCCAATGGGACCATAGGTGAATTAATTGCAAAGTTTGATTCTCCATGTCAAGATCATTCTTGGCTTATGCGTCTAAGGTCCGGTAAGAAAATGAACCTCGAGTCCAGTCCATATCCTAAACAAAATCCTCCCAAAAGGAACAACGAACCAACATCCTCCGCGGGTATGCCTACATCGGTGGATACCCCTCCACTTCCTCCATCAACCCAAGCCATGGAAGAATCTAGCCAATCTGAAGGTCCAACCATAATGACCACGTCTTTTATTAGACAATAGATCTACTTGGGCATCCACGACATTATGTACCATGTTTCTAAACAGTTGGCTGACATTCTGAAGCCAATGGTACATAATGAGGTTCAGCAAGCGAGGGAGATGGGAACCAACCGAATACACCCAGGAGAATGTTCGGCTAGTTCTGCCATCCCTCTGACTCCCGGTGTTGTTCAGCATGAGACCGTGACTCCCGGTGTTATTCCTCAGCCGCATGTGCATCAGCCAGTGCCCACTCAGGAACAACCGATAGCTCCCACACGTGGATAGCAACTTTTACATACCTTAATCTCTCCAATACTTGTATTGAAAATCTAAACTTTGAAGAACAAACCCAAAGATTGATTCTTGAACCTTGATATGGGTTTTCTTGAAACCGCTAGGTTAGGAAGAATGAATTTTCACTTAGAATTCATGTTTTGATGTTAGAATCACTTGGAATTGCATTAAATAGGCTTACCTTAATGTAGGAGAAGTTTGAGAAGAGAAAATTTCATTCTAGGGATTAGAAAAATAAGAAAATTGATTTTTAGAACTAAGTCTGCGTATTTATACTGGTTGGTCCATCGGGGGATTTTACGGTCGATTTGTAAGGTCCGTAACTTTTTATAACGGTCCGGATATGGACCGTATAATTTTGTACAGTCTGTATAAATGGACAATCACCAAGTGAAACTTTCTAGTGACTTTCCTAAGTTGAGGAAATTTTTACGGTAAAAAAGGACATACCGTTTAATAATATATGGTCCGTATAATTTACTGTTCATCATCAATTTCAATAACAAATTGTACGGTACATTTTGACGGTCCGTAACACTTTTACGGTCCGTCAATCTTGGGTGTAAACTTGGGTCTGCAGAACTGAAATTGGTTTTTCAACTTTAACTCCCCGTCTTGGTTTTCTACACTCCTTAATCATGATCATGGATTAGTTGAAAAGTATGATGTGTTACATATGTACTATGTGGTACTTATTCTTAGACGTACTCTACTCATATCTTACGTACCTATATCATGCCCTTGTTAGAGCTTTACACTTCACATTTAAGATTAAAAAATTAAGTCTCTATACGATAGTAAGTTATGAAAAAGAAATGTTCTTTCATGTTTCTCACATCAGGTTGTGTACATGTCTAAAGTTAAGAAATGTACTCATGTCCCACGTATCTGTCGTGCTTTTATACTCATGTCCATGTTCTAGCTTCTAAGTTCTTTCCAAATAGGATGTTGATTTTGATAATGATCGAGGAGAAGGTAATGTAAGTGTTTTAAAAAAACTAAAAAAGATCATATGGAATGCACATCTATTCCTTGGATAAGAAGAGAATGCCTAAGTTAAATGACTTATTTTGACTCCAATGTTATGCTATCTATGTTTTCACGTACTGTTCCCACAATCCATTTCTTCAAGCATCCCTTTATAGCGATATCATAATAATAATGTTGATAGAGAATGATGAAAGTAAGCCAAGATGGATGTCCTACCCATGATTCTGTGTAATTCATGCTTATGTTCCTCTAAATAATGTTTTATGATCATGATGACAATAATCAATTATGATGGTAGGTTATGAGTAAAGGAGATGTTGGACTAATGTTGAGTTCCTCTCCAAGAGAACTTTTAAAACTATCTCGTAACTTGGCACAAAGGATGCCCTTTTATTTCACTAAGTACATATGCCCTGTTTATGTTCAAAGTGACTTTCTACTCATGTCTTAGGTGCTTGATAAATGAAGTATTCATGCCTATGGTTATTTCATTTATGAGCTTTATTTTATGAAGATGGTGTCGACTTACAGTGATAAGAGTAAGCTATGTTGAGCCATGTCCCATTCTTTCAGTATGTCCAAGTTCTAAAGGTAATGCTTATTTTATACCCTACGTCCCCTAGTACCCAAGAGTGAAGCCTACAATTTTACTCTATGCAAGTCACACTTATGCCTTATTCCCACTTAAATACTCATGAACTCATGTTCGATCGCCAGGGTATATAGCTTCGATGTACCCATGCAAATGTCATGTTGCTCATGTCCCCATGCCCTATGTCATGCTATTCACATATTCTCATTTTATGCTATATTAATCACGTTTCTATGTATGCATGTTCCATGTTATGTCCTTCATGTTCAATGTATCTATGTCACGTCTATATTCTAAAATGAAGTGTCTTATATGATTCGTACCTATGATTTCTTTTCTCTCAATCCTTTATGATCCGCTCACAATAACGGAGTTGATGAATCAAAAGCAAGATAATCTAAGATATTCACATCTAAGTTTCAGAGTGAACAAAATAAGGTTCAAATAATGTACGTTCCAATTTAAAAAGGGGTTCCTTTCATTTACCATGTGGTACTTATTTCAGAAGTATTCTACTCAGATTTGACGTATTCATGTCATGCCTATGCTCGAGCTTCATGCTATATGTTAGGATCATATTCCTGTTCTATGACTCATGTTTGTCTCATTCATACCGAGTTGCACTTTCATTCAAGACCTAAGTCGTACTCTTATCTCATATGTCTACCGTGGTGATATACGAACATCTATGATCAAGTCTCTAAGTGTTCAGATTTCATCTCCGCTCAGCATTCAGATCTCCTATTGTAATGTTAATATTTTCTGCATTCAGATCTTATGTTATGATATTCATATTTTCACGTATGCAGATCTCATGTTAGTTTAGCACTAATATATCCATGTCGGCCAATATTCATGTATTCATGTTCCATCTCATGCTTCTCACGTCCATGCAATCATGTCATGCTCTAGTACTCATGTCATTCGTGCCTATGAATTCTTTCTCAAATATTATGTATAATATTCATGTATTCAGTCATTTTAATATTTGTGTGTTCATGTCAAACCGAGATCCATGATAGTTAGTGTTCACGTATTCGTGTCAGCTTCATGTTAGCCACATTCATGTTTCAGTTACCCTATTATATCATGTCATGCGTATTATGATGCCCCGTGGGGCTTGTGTTGTCCTCTGGTTAGCTGATAGGTGTTTGAGAAATGTTGGGATAGTCCTATCCACAAAAGAAACTCTGTCGAAATTTCTGTATAATTCCAGAGTTAGTCCCACTTCTAGCCACGACCATCATCCGAGGACAAATGATTTATGTCTCATAATTCACGTTCATGTATTCACTACTCATGTCTCATGTCCCCATGTTCATGTAATCATGTCATTTTAGTCTCCATGATCTAAGTCACGTTTCTTCACGCTCATGTATTCATGCCATGTCCCTAAGTTCTTGAATCAATCGCATTCCTAACCATGACCCATCATTCGAGGACGAATGATCCCAATGAGGAGATTTTGTAACACCATGTACCTTCAAACTAAGTTTTGTTCATGATTCAGGAGTTTAGAAAATCGATACGGGAATTATGAAGTTAAATCCACTTTCAGTTCAGTGACTCATGTTGTACGCCAGGAATCTACGGACCGTAGAATGTTTTACGAGCCGTAGAATTGCACCATACAAAGTCCCGTTGAAAACCAATGAAATATGATAGACTTTGACGGACCGTAGAAAATTATACGACCCATACTTTTGTACCGTAGGATGACCCCCATGTATTGATGCTCACTAGAATTGACAACCCAATGACAACCATTTTATACGGATGGTACAAGTTATATGGCCCGTACTCCCCACGTAAAATTTGTATGGACCGTACAATCCCGCAGTAGAACCCCCAATGGGAGAACAATATATATTCATAATTTTCAGTCTTTTTAATTCTTTTTCAATTCTTCCAAGCCCTAGCATGAAGTTCCTCTCCTCCCAACATTCTCCTACATCAAGGTAAGTTTATTTGATTAAAGTCCAAGTGATTCTAACATCATTCTCATAAATTCTATGTTATATATAAAATATGTATATTATTTACATTAATTTTAATATACAAAAAATATATTTACTAGCTATTATTTTGACCGGTGGTTATACAATGTAATTTTTTTTTAAAAATTCGCACAAATACAATTAGTATAACTTAATTCCTACATAATTTATGCCAAGCGACACACAAGTTTAGTTTCTAAAGATAAAAATATTACAAAATTATGCCTTGCGAAGCAGATCTGAATATTTTTATTAAATAAATAGAAGGGTAAAAAATTTAAAGACCATAAATATGAGGGGTAAAAATTAAAGACAAAGTGCGTTTGAAGGAAATCCGTGCAAAAAAATGAAGAAAAAAAAGAGAAAAAGAACACAAAAACAGTGTGGGCCTTTAGACATGTAAAAGGGAAAGCCCTAACATAAAAGCCCATAACCAAAACCTTTTTTTTAGCCTACCAACTCTCCCTCCACGCACTTCCTTTGGGCGTTACACTTATTCACTTACAGAGCATTTTGTCCGATGGCCGGAAAAACAGGGTCGATGCCGGCGACATATTCACCGTCTCCGGCAACGCGAAAGAAGAAGAGAATATCCATTGCTAATGGTGCTGATTGGGTTCGCCCCGATAATCGTAGCTTCTATCAGTGTCGTCCTGCTTGTAATCCTCTACACAACTCTTACATATTTGTGAAATTATTACTTTTTTTTCGTTGGTTTCTGATATGGATGATTTTTAAGTGGACTGTTAAATTTCTGTAGCATCAATTAATTAATTTGACTTGGACACAAAGTTTAAGAAATAAAAGACGTTAGATATTTGTGTAGCTGTAAATAATAACGTTATGGGAATGTTGTGATGGCATTTTTGATGCTTATGAAGACTAATTAGTGTTGTTAGGTTTAAATCATAGTAGACAAAAAAAATTAGTAGTTGATTTCTTCCCATTTGTCCTAGCCTTGGTGGACGGAGTTACCTGTGCAGCTGGTCGGACACCACGGTTATAAGAAAAAGGAAAATGGAAGATGGAGTATTGTATTTTGTAGCACCAATTAATTTTCTCTCAAAAGGTTGCAATTTTTTTTTTGAAGATGGAGTATTGTATTTTGTAGTTAGGTTAAACATATGTTGCACTCGTGTAAACAAATTGCATAGTGTAAATGTGTAATGTTTTTGGGAATGATGTGATGTCATTTTTGGTGCTTTTGAAGATTAATTCTTTACTCAGATAATTAGTGTTATTCTACTGAAATTTTTGATAAGGTTAAAATGAATAACAAATCAATTGTGAACTTGAATGTTAATAATGAAGCTCTAGTTGAAATGTCTAATGATGAAGTGTGCACTTTTCTCCTGGTGGACAGAGTTACTTGGTACCTTGGTGGGAGGTATCCCGTGGAATTAGTCGAGGTGTGAGCAAACTGACCCGGACACCATGGTTATAAAAAAAGTTTCTTTTCCATGTGTAACTTTTATTTATACATTAAGAATTATACTCCATAGATTTTTCAAAATATGGATCAACACGGTTTCATGTGTAAAGGGGGAAAAGAAACCAGGTTGTAAGGAGAGAGAGTTTTGCTAGGTTTTGGTGGAGGGAGAGGGGTGGGGGTGGGGGTGGGGGTGGGGTATGTGCAGCTGTAAAATCATAGAAAGAGAAGAGTGATGAATGATCACGCTCTTCTTACTCACATCTTCTGTGGAAGGATTTAGTGGAAGCGTAAAACGTTGTTACAATAGTCAGTGATATAGAGAACAGTGGGTTGTTCATGCAAGTAATTTGCTGGTCCTGTTTGAATTTAATGAAACATGGATAACGAGACACACTAATGAATATATGAAGTTTAATACATGTGCATGGTGGTGGAGATGGAGAAGCCAAGGGTCTTGTGTGCTTATTTGGATTGAGGCGATGAGATACATATAATTCCACTTATTTTAGTTCTCCTGAAATGCTAAACTTTGGATAACGGAGTTGATATTTTCCATTCAATCAGGTGATTTGCTTTGTGGAGCAGAGTTATGTGCTTGTAATATTTCAGTTTTCTCCGATTCCTGGATACTAGCTGTGGAGAAAAATCTGAACCGTCTCTATAGGCATGAGATATATTTGAGTCTATCTTTTGTTTCGTGAACCTTGCTAAACTTGCACTTCTCGTCTCTTATTGAAGAATAATAACATGACAAGAACTAGACCTCTATCCCAGATTAGTTGGGTCGGCTGTGTCATATTTTTGTTTGATAAAAATAATTCTTTCCAGATCAAACTCTTTCCATTTGGATGAGACAGTTTTGAGAACTGGTGCTCGACCAGTTCACCTGGATGCTATGGTCGGTTATGTTATTAAAGAAAATTTTTTAACAGTTAAAATGAAATATTTCTGCATGCATCAAATTTTCTTCTCATAGGTGGACTCCTCAGTATCTTAGTCGAAGTTGATAAATGGTTGCCTTGTGACAGTACTTATATCAACAAGTGCCTAGTGGTTGTGTATCAGATTGTTACTATCTGGTAAGGTCCCTTCAATAGGAGGCTACGGGAGGTTTTCTGCTCTCTGAAAGCCCATCAAACTCTTCCAATACTTACCTTTTACTCCTTTCTACCCCTTGCATGTCATCCTGCCCTTCCTCAACATGTCTACTCTTCCCAACCGGACAGCTAGTTAAGTATTATGAAACAACCTGCACTTTGATGCTAGGTTCACTGAAAGTTGTATATTTTCGTTTGGATGAAGTATAGAAGTTGTATATCTGGAAATCACTTCTTCCATTCTTATGCAAAACAATCCATAGCACAACTTATTCTTATAAAAGTATAATGATGCGTTTTTATTTTGAGAATTTAGTTTTCTTTCTCAGTTTGTAGGCGTGGAAGATTATTTCACTTGTTTTACTAATACTTGTTTTAGTATCTTGTGTTATTTTTCCCGATCAAAAAGATTATTTCACTTGTTGTGGATGATAAAACAAATAAAAGGAAAAATCAATTCTACATGTTATCTCAAGTGTTATGCATCTTGCAGGATTTTTTTCCAGTACCAGAAGCATTAGCTCCTTTAGTAACATGCCTATGGTCAAAACTACTGTTAAATGATGAACACATATGTAGGCATACCTTTTTCTTTTCTTGTTTTGGGTTAAAATATGTTTGAAATCTGCGTCTGCATAAGCTTACTGCCTCAAACCATTCAGCCTATTGTATCTCTTTTTTGATGATTAGGATAATCCAGGAACTTCTCTGGGATTGCAGGTCTATCTTTTCAAACAAATCTTATGATGGTGTGCTTTGGTGTTGACTTGTTTTGCTTACACTTTTTTGACACCGCTCTTGCATTCTGGGCAGTTTCCATGAAAGTAGATCTAACATACCCTGTGGGGATCATTTAAAATGTTTGCTTTCGTGTGAGATAAAGTTTCAAGAATGAGCTTATTATGCTACAAGTGAATTTCCCTTCAGGGACATCTGACAAAATGGGAATGAATACTATTAAGTGAATAAGGCTGTCCATATTAGTTGGAGTCCATGTGTGCTAACTCTAGTATTTTTACATGATCGCATTCTTCTGCTCTATCTCAAGTTATTGCTTGCTTTTCAATTTGTGCTGGCTTACATGCATTTCGACTAGTTAACTGCTTAGTCCATCCAGCCCAAACACAAGTTGTCAAGATGACTCTGCCCACCAAGATTGGAGAAGACAGGCTAACACTAAGTGTTATAGTTGGGATGCGAACTTGTGATCTCCTGGTTGTTGCTCCTAAACTACGAGCTATCCCCTTTCTACATATTCGCTTGTATTATATGATCCAGTTAGTTTTTTTGGAGTATGAAATTTTCTGACGAATAGTCAATTAGTTAGGATTTCCAAAAGGTCTTAATGCTGTAGATGTGCTCTGTTCCAAAACTCTTGTTTGTACTGCCTTCCATTTCTATGAATTTTAAGTTCTTTTGCATATCTATTGTCATTTACATATTCCGTCCTCTTTCTACTCCTCCCGAGTTTTGTGGTGTAATATGATCGATTATTATTAGGCCACTCATAAGCATGCAATATGATCTAATTTTGCAGATCTGAGGACTAGTGCTGTCAGTACAGCTGCAGGATCAGCATATGCAGAGTTTGGAAACACCAAGGTCATCGTATCTGTGTGAGTTTATGATCTATCTACACTTTTCTTCAAACTTGAAACTTGAGAGCAGGTGAAAGAATCAGTCTCTGGTGGAAATTCTGCGGGAGATGTGCTTTGCTATTGTTTTCTTCACTTCTGTGGAATATAGCTTTGTTCTGCTTCTAATTATAGATTTTAAGTTTTGGAAAAAAAAGGAAAAAGAACCTCCTGCTTTTCTTGTATGTAGAAAATCAGTGAAATCCCCACAATATAGACTTTTATCCTCCGGTATGGAGGGGGAGAAAAGGAGCTCAACATAAATTTGAGTGTTTGGTGTTAACATTGTTGTCTGATTCTACAACAACACGTTCAAGAAGGTCTGTTAATTGCATCGTTGTATATGCTTACCAATTTTGTAAAGTGGAGATTGTCTAACCATCTTATCTCTCTTCCTTTTAGGTTTGGGCCAAGGGAAAGTAAGAAAGCAATGATGTACAGTGATACAGGACGCTTAAATTGTAATGTCAGTTACACAACTTTTTCCACCTCTGCTCGTGGGCAGGTATATTAAGGATGGAACAGGGTTCTCCTTTTATGATTCTATCCCCTTTCCATTGATGTTCTTTGGTTAACTTTCATGTCTTTAACTGAAGTTTCACTTGCATTAGGGGTCAGACAACAAGGAACTTTCCTCAATGTTACACAAAGCTTTAGAGGGTGCTATAGTTCTTGAATCCTTCCCAAAGACTACTGTGGATGTTTTTGCTTTGGTATTGGAATCTGGTGGAAGTACGTTTCTGAATCCAAGTTTGTACTTCACATTTGTAGTTTATTTCCTATCCTATATAGTACATGTCTTTGTCTTGAAACTAGAAGAAGATTATTCTTGAATATTTTAAGAAATGCGAAAGGACCTCGTATTATAAAAGATTAGAGGAAGCACCGGGAAATCGTCAACTCCATTTTTGTTCATGCATCAAAGAAGTACATTTAGGGTTGTGAAGGGCATAATTTTTATCCTAATCAACTGCCTTTGTTCAGAATCGGCACTTTTTTCTTAATGAAGAATCAGTACCCTTTTCAGAATGAGTACCTTTTCATAGGCCCAGAGGTTAGAGCAAGATTCTGAATTTTGACTGACTTACTAGTCTTATGATATATTTATATATTGAGGGTGGATACAAGCCTTCAATTAGTTGAATTGGATTGTGATCTCAGTTTGCTCTACTGTATATTTTTCCTTCTGGAAAGTATGCTTGCATTTTGCTTCCTATTTTGTGCGTTTTTCAGGAATAGGCTATTTGTGTTACTTTGACACTGAGATCGCTTCGGGGTACTGATTACTTTTGAACTAATGTCAAAAATGCTTTGCCATTATAACTCTATGTTTTGCTTGCAGGTGATCTCCCTGTGATCATATCATGTGCTAGTCTAGCTTTAGCAGATGCAGGAATTTTGTTGTATGACTTGGTTGCCTCAGTTTCTGTGGTATGCATCAAGACTACTTGCTTGTCCTTTCTTATCTGAGTTTACTTATTAGGAAATAGGAATAGAAGCCCAGAGTATTGCTGTTTTTTTATTTAATTTTGCTAGACGCTCCACTCTGATGTGATAAATTTGAAGGAAAAAAAACTATGTTTCTTTGCCTTAAGCTACAAGCTTTCCTTACTTGGTGGTGTACTCCCAAAGTGTGACTATTCCTGTGAAATATGTACTTGTGCAGGCCTAGAAAACTTGTCTGTTGAGGAATAGTCCAAAGTGTGAAAGTTTTGATGAATGCCATATTGTATCTGGTGTTCCTTATGTCCCAAATTGAATGGAAGGTTTCCCTTCGGGCCAATGCCTAATTCATGTCCAATTCCTAATGATATACTTTTATGCCCTACTTTTATTGACAAAATAAAGATACATTTACAAAGAATTCCTGATGATATACTTTATCCCTTAATTTGTAGGTCAATTTTTTTTATAGGTTGTACTTCAGAGTTCTTAGAATTGTATCAAAACAATTCATTAACAGACATTTGGGGCTCACTAGTCATAAAATAATAATGTCAATAAACTATTTTAAGTTAATGTTTCTCTTTTAAGTATTAAGTAAAGTTGAGCTACACCTTTCAATTTGAAAAGAGGAGGGGGCGTACTACACAGAGGCTTAATATCTTCTGGGGATGTGAAGAAAGTATACAAACCCTTTAACATTCACTCTGCTTTTAGCAAATAATCTTTTGCTTTGTGTCCACTAGGTTTTTATTTTCCTTTTCCTATTATTTTTTTGGGGGGTAGGATGGGGGTTTGGGGCGAAAGGAGGAGATAAAGATAAGAATCAGCTTAAAAACATTGGTTATGATGACGAATGCTGTGTGGTTATTCCTTATTAACGACATCGCTCTTAAGGCATAAAATCATGCGATTTTTATTTCAATATAGCGTGGCAACTTTCAAACATTGGGGGGTGGGGGGTGGTGGTGGCATGTAAATTGTTTTCATATGGTACCATAGGTTTTTCCTTATCAAAAAAGATGGTACCACATGCTTTTCCAGATTCTCAATATCCAAGGTCTTGTTATTCAGACATCTAATTTGCGCTGTTTTTTACTTTTTAACTTTCCGGTATTCTAGTCTTGTCTTGGAAAGAACCTTGTCATTGATCCCGTTTCTGAGGAAGAAAGCTACCAAGATGGAAGCTTAATGATTACTTGTATGCCTTCACGTAATGAGGTCACTCAACTGACTGTAACTGGAGAGTGGTCAACACCAAAGATTCACGAGGTATGCTATTTGTAATACATCCCATGCTACCCCTCTTCCTTTCAAGATTTCACTAAACGTTTGTCTCTGAACTCTGTTCTTCTCCTCAGTTGCAAACTAATCTTTATTTTGATCTTTTAAACATAGGCGATGGAGCTATGCCTTGGTGCTTGTTCCAAACTGGGAGAGGTTATGAGATCATGTTTAAAAGATGTTGTTACTGATTCAAAAGAATAGAGCAATTTACTTTGTGCTTCTTTAGTCAAGATTACAGAATCAGCTGTTAGTTTTCTCCTACAGAGCCTGTAAATTTGGCCATTCCAGATTGATTTTTTTCACACGGCCTGATTTTACGCTGTGAATTCTGTCAAATCAAAGGTCTTAGTTCGCCATTAGGTATTCAGTTAAATGTACAATTGCAATGAAGCATTGTTTAGATTAATCAGCAAGAATATTGAAAATTAGTTTATCCCTTAAGAGGGCGTTACAAAGAAAAACTACTTGAATTGTCTGATTCTAACACCAACACCTCTACAACTCAGCGAAATTGGATCTAGCATGGTGTTGTGGTTTAATTGAATTCATTATTCTCTGGATCGAACCTGAATTATGTGTTACGTATTAAAAAAATAATATATATATATATACATTATAAGATTACATTCATTCTTAATTTTCTGACTTTAGAATTTGGATTTACTTTTGCCACCTACAATGGAAAAAATAAGAAGAAAAAAATCAAATAAAAGTGTACTATCTTATAAAATACTCCTCCATTCACTTTTAGTCACGTTTCGCTTCTCTAGTCAATCTGATTAATTTTTGACACTAAATTGAATTATATCAATTCAATATTTTAAAATTAATTAGAGAAGAAATGCTAGGACTGGAAACCTCTTGCATAGCGAACCGTTCGGTGATTTTCTTTAGAGGATAACAACCTCTTGCATACAACCTCTTCGGTGATTTTCTAGAGGATAACAACCTCTTGCATACAACCTCTTGATTTAGTTCGCTATATAGCCTTCTTTTGCGTATACTCTTTCATGATTTTCGAGTCAGTCTCAGTGTACGAGAACCCCCGCTTTAACTGCGGGGGTATGATGGAATATTTGATAGAATATTCTTGTGTATCTTTTATATTTGTTACTTAATATTCTAATTGTAATTAATCAAATTAGTTATCTAGTTTGTAGCCTAACTTAGAGCTTTGTAATTAAGCATGTACTACTATATATTATACATAAGAATGAATGAAAAGGTAGGGAACATATTCCTTTAATTTGTATCATACAATTTGTTAGAATATTGTGTAAATCATATTATTATTATGTATTAATGTAGTATCATTTTATATATGGTATGTAGTAAAATATTAATTAGAAATATTATATTAATTAGGTAGAAGATTATTAGGGATTGATTAGGAAGATTAGACATGATTTACTCTTCTACCTTAAATGTATATGGTGTATATATTGTTCCCTTTAAGGATGAATACATTGAGGAAAATACTTTCAAAGTCTTAGATGGTATCAAGAGCTTAAGGAAAGATCCAAAATAATTTTATTTTCTTCCAAATTTTCGGTCCTCTTCCTCTCTAGAACCCTAGTTGGCCGAAAATTTCTTCATTTTTTTTCTTACTCCATTATTGATTATCCTTCATCACAACCAATTATGTCTGAAAACAAATCATCCTTTCACTTTGCACTTGCTGTCTCAAACATCAAAACACATGTTTCCATCAAACTAGAAATGGAAACCCTTCGTTATGCGACTTGGGCAGAATTATTCAAAATATGTTGTCGTGCTCACAAAGTTCTTCATCATATAATTCCTCCGAAAGATGAAAAATGGAAAGACGTAACAAACGATACTGCCTCTGGTGGGGCTTGAAGAACCTAAGGCAAGTAAATCAATTTGATGAGAAGTTTCATATATTCAGTACTTAACAGCAAAGCATATATTTCTTTTCTGAGCAGAGGTTGGAAATTTTCTTCATTCATCCAAGAAATCAGCATTGCTGATTTTCGACGCGCGAACTCAACTTCAGTATCGTTTTGGTTGATATGCAGTGCTCTAGGACAAGATCTTTCTACCAGCACTCATATTAGAGAAATAAGTTTTGCCATCATAGTTGCGACTCTCGGCCTAGTTCTTTTTGCCTTGCTCATTGGCAATATGCAAGTAAGTCATGCTCATTAACACTTACTCTGCTGCTGTATTATAGGCTATTTGGCCACCACTTATACATGCAATTGATTTTACTGAAAAGAATCCAAATATGCAATTAAAGTATTCCAAATTAAGCAGATATTCCCTTCGTTACTAGTTTAGCTCACATATGCACTTACTACTCAATAGTTGGTCCAAATGTGTTCTTAATTTAATTGGAGCCCCCAATTAAACTAATTAGCTGATAAATCAGCGAAAAAGAGCCAAATATGCCCTTAAAGTATGTGAAATTGAGCAGATATATCCTTCATTAATAAGGTACAATATCTTGTTAGTCCAATGCACTAATTCACTTTGACAAGCAGACATACCTCCAGTCGACAACAATTAGATTAGAGGAGTGGAGAATCAGGAGAATGGATTCAGAACAATGGATGCACCACAGGCAGTTACCTCAAGAATTAAGGCAGTCGGTAAGGAAATAATATTAGGGGTGAGCGGGTCCGGGTACCCTAACATTTTTGAACTATCCGGACCCTACCCGGTAAAAGATCGGTTCCTAAATTTACTATCCGGAACCTACCCGTAGCAATCATTACCCGGAACCTACCCGGACCCGCAGGGTCCGGGTAGGTTCCCGGGTACCCTGTAAATAAAAAACACAAATTAAACAACAATTTTTAAGCCTATGAAAATAAAAAAGAGTTCTAAAATAATTTCATCAAGTAGTTTTTTAGCCTGCAATCGGAGTTTTTAGTACCCTTATAAGAAGTTTTAGAAAACTTATTCATTGTAGAAAAGCTAATTCTGTAACCAAAACCTAAAATTGCAAGCCAAATTTGACACTCAATTAATTGAACGTGTTGATTTCAAAATAAATTTGAAAATATCTGAATTAAACTTATTTTCGTGTTCATAAGCTCTTCGATACAAAAGAAAAGCTTTATTATACTAGTAAATCCCTAAATTTCATCTTCACAACTACAAAGATATATACAAATTTTAAAAATAGATTTACATTTCAAATAAAAAAGTAATACAAATTGAAGATGAGTATCGCCTGAAATAGAACAGAAGCATATAATATTAAAAAGAAATTGAAGAGTTAGATATGAACTCATATGCATTTTAGGAATGACGTGAACAGTTAACACAACCAAGGGAGAGAAAGAGGCAAATGTGAAGCTTCAATGACGACAACGATGAAAGTACCTGAGAGAAAGCTTCAACGACGACGACGATGAAGCTCGGTGGTGTAGCTAAAACGCCATTGTTATTGAGAGAGTTTTGGGTCTCTTAGGGCACAAAGAGCATTCTAGAATAAAGGGGTGAAAAAGCTATAATATTTACGTCTTGGGGTGGGGAAAATCAATGTGCAGGCGTGCAACAAACAATTTTGGAGAAAGTTAAAAGTGGTCCAAATGTTTCTAAAAAAAGTAAAAATATTTAATATTTTATAGGTTCCGGGTCCGGGTACCCTGTATCTATTTGCCGGAACCGGACCCGACATTGATCGGTTCCTAATTTTACTACCCGGATCCTACCCGTTATTATAATATATCTACCTGAAACCTACCTGTTAGTGTCGGTTCCGATCGGATATCTGGGTACCCTGTACCCGTGCTCACCCCTAGGAAATATGATCAATACAAATGGGTTGCTACAAGAGGAGTTGATGAGGAAGGACTTCACAGAGATATCAAGCGCCACCTCTGCTATGATTTAGTTAGAAAAGTAAGTTCTACAAGTCTTTACTCTTCTTTGTCTCAATTTATACGATACTACTTCCTTTTTAGTCAGTTTTAAAAAGAATGACACATTTTTATATTTCGTAATAATTTAATTTTTAAATACTCATTTTACCCTTAATGATATGATTTATAGCAACACAAATATACGTGACTTATTTTAGACTACAAGTTTCAAAAGTTCATTTCTTTCTTAAACTATGTGCCTAGTCAAACAACTTCACATAAATTGGGACAGAGGGAATAGATCAGATTCCTATGTTATTTCATTAACTGACAGGCGGGAGAGGACTCTGGAAATCACAATTTCTTCTAGTTCTCATTGATTATCAACTCAATGGGTATCTTGGATGGGACTTTTCATTGGATCCAATAGAAGTATAAAAATGTTCTATTTATTTGTATGAAAATGTAATACACTTCATTCGCGTATGCTAGAAGTTCCACGGGGCGGAAAAAGATTATATGTAAATGATTGTATACTTTTTTGATCTGTCTTTGAAAATTTGGTAGGTACCAGTGTTTGAAAAGATTATATGAAAGAATGATATATGCAATATGCGAGAGGCTGAAGCCTGTGTTATGCACTCAACGCACTTGTGTTGTGCGCGAGGGTGATCCTGTCAACGAAATGCTCTTCATAATTCGAGGGAATCTTGATTCTTACACCACGAATGGTGGCCGTACTGGTTTCTTCAACACTTTCCGTATTGGTCCAGGTCAGTGGCGGAGCCACAGTGCTAAATACGAGTTCAGCAGAACCAGTAACTTTGACTTAGACCTTATATATCTGTTTAAAAAATTATTTAATGTGTAAATAATCTATTCAGAACACAGTAACAAAAAAGAATTGTGATCCATAACCCATAAACTAAATACTCTGGCTCCATCTCTGGTCCAGGTGATTTCTGTGGTGAGGAACTGCTTACATGGGCCCTCAACCCATGTCCAAGTGTGATTCTACCATCATCCACTCGAACAGTGAAAGCAGTTTCTGAAGTAGAGTCGTTCGCGCTTGTAACGGAAGACATAAAGTTCGTGGAAGCACAGTTTTGGAGGCTGCATAGCAAACATTTAAGGCACAAATTCAGGTTCTACTCGCACCAGTGGCGTACTTGGGCTGCATGCTTCATTCAAGCAGCATACCGGAGATATAAAAACGAAAGAGTGTAGCTGAATTTAAGGCTCTAGAGAACTTTGTGAATGAAACAGAGTCGTGTAGTGGCAAATTGGACATGACTAGTGCACCATCACCTGGATCAGGCGTCGCAGAATATGCTGCAAGATGGGCAGCAAGTAGAAGGGGCCATCACAAGCACACTGATTCAGATTCCATTGCAGTTAGTTCATTACAAAAGCCAGAAGAACCTGATTTCTCTGTTGATGTCTGAGAAGTGATACAGCTGTAAGATAAGGTGGATATGTACATTGGTTTGCATATTCCTTACTAAGATTTTGCTATATAGCTAGGAACTCTTACTGCAAGCTGTTTTACCATTAACATATATATACATTGTAAAGTTCAAGGAAAAGAACTATCTGAAACTTAGAAGCCTCTAACACGGAATCTGGTACAGTTTACACATAAAAAGATTTCAATTTGTTTAAATAGGAGTCTTCAAATCAATTTTCTAAGCATGTTTTCTTTATACTCCTACATATCATTTGCAAAAGGCCGAATGCACCGATAGCCCTTAACTTGTCAGTAAATTTCATTTAGACATTTGAATTATGACATCTTTCGATTGAGCACCTAGACACTTCCGTTTAAAATTTTTAAAAAGTTTATGTGTGTGTTTTGAAGCGACCATTACGTAGATAAGTTTGTTAGACAACACAACACCTGAAAAACGTAATTACTTTATTATTGTAAAAGTAATTACACCAAGACTTGAACATTATAACTTGACCACAATATACACCAAGTTCTTACTCTTTTATTTTTACCAGCACGACACTCACACTTAAGCTTACTCAAATATTTACACACAATTTTCTTGATTCCACTTGTTAGACACTTTTTGGATGCACACTTGAGACTTGCATCCTTAAGAACCCAAGGTCCCTATTATATATGAACCAACTTTACATTGATAGAAGATTCTAGCTATAACATCATAATGAGCTTGGCCCAACATGGTAAACAACTAGGACATTGACTCTAGAATTTTCTAGCAATTATTTTCTTATGTATTTCTTGAATCTTTTCCACATTTATAGATAATATATAACTTAATCTAGAATGTTCTACTAATGAATGAGGCGCTGGTGATTTTAACACTCCCCCTCAACACAGACTCTTCATACTGAGTCGTTCTCTGAGTCTCTAAACTTTTCTTCTTCAGCTACATCAGCATTGGCGTACTTGGGATTTGGCTTTTGGAGTCTTGTCGATCTCTTAGGCTGTGGGCTTACTTCTTCTGGTTGACGGTCTTCTACTCTTTGATGCATGCCTGTTTGCCACGGATTCTGTGTTTCCTCGTCCTCGGTATTTTCTTCCTCACTTTGATCTTTATGTTCCTTTTCTGGACTTGGATGTACTTCAACAATTTGCTCTCCCATCTTCTTTTGCAAATTGTCTTCTATTTCCTTGGAATCTGGTAACTCTTTCTTTTGAGGTGACCACCATGATGCTGCCTCATCGAATACCACATTTCTTGATGTATAACACTTTCCAGTTGTTGGGTCGCAGCATTTCCACCCTTTCCTTTGGCTGTCGTATCCCACAAAGATACACCGTATCACCTTTTTATCAAATTTGCTACGTAGATGACTTGGCACAAACACGTAGCACACACAACCAAATACTCGAAAGTGACTTACTGCAGGTTTACTACCCCACAATTTTTCAAAGGGTGAAACGAACCCTAACTTCGCTTGAGGAAGTCTATTGCTGACATGAGCTGTTGTTTTCATACCTTCTGCCCAAAATCTTCCTGGAACATTCTTCGAATGTAGCATGCTTCGACATATCTCTGCACGGTGCCGATTCTTCCTCTCAGCTACTCCATTCTGTTGTGGCGTATTTGCACATGTGAATTGATGGAGTATGCGACATTCTCGTAGGTACTAGGAGAACTCATCTGATGTATATTCACCGTCGTTGTCTGTTCGGAGGCATTAGCTTTTCTTGACGAGTTCTCCTTCCGCTATTTCCTTGAACTCTTTAAATTTTGAAAAAAGTTTCAGATTTTTCTTTTAGAAAGAAAACCCATACGTACCGTGAGAAGTCGTCAATGAATGTAACCATGTATTGCATGCCACTGATTGATGATTGCTTGACTTGCTCGAATACGTCAGAATGGACTAGCACCAATGGTGCTTTGGCTTTGAACTTTGAGTCTTCATACGATAACTGATGCGCCTTACCGTATTGGCAGCCTGCACAAACGGTCTGTTCTGTCCTCGAGTTGAGGAAGACCCTTCAACATATATTTCTTCATCATCACCTTGAGTTTATGATAGCTTACATGTCCAAGTCTTGCATGCCACAAATCAGTTGTTTCATTCTTTCGAGTCTTGTTTACATAAGTCGACTCTGCTGACATTACATAGACAAACTCTAAGTGTCGTCCTCTCATCATCGGTGTTCCAGAGATTTCAAGATCTTGATATATCTTGACATCTTGAGGTCCGAATATGACATGGTGGCCTGATGTCGTAAGTTGCACTACTGATAGTAAGTTTTTCTTCATCCCAAGTACATGGTAGACATCCTGGAGTGAAACCTCTTTTGGACTGAATCTCGGCATGATGTTTTTCTGACGTGAGCGATTGGTAGTCTAGAGTTGTTGGTTGTCACCACCACACGACCACCTTTGTACTCGATCATGTTTTGTAGCTTCTCTTTATCTTCTGTCATATGATTTGAGCAGCCAGAGTCAATTATCCAATCATTATTGCAGTCGATCGTTCCAGGAATGATAACTGCCAGAGCTAATTCTTCTTCCTCCACGGCGAAAGATGCTTCAGCGTCCCACTCTTCATCGCTTGTCTTTCCTGCATTTGATATGGATGCATTGCTTTCTGCAATGTTCTTTTTGAACCAATAATTTTTAGCCATGTGGCCCTTCTTCCCATAATTATAGCATTTTCATCAAACTTATTGTTAATCTTTTACTGCCACCCCGATTGTCTTTCTTTTGAGCTCCCCCTATTTGAGAGCTTTCATGATGATTATCCTTGTCATCATGCTTTCTAGAATTTCTACTAGTATTTGGTCGGGATCGACCTTTCTTATCACCGCTATAGAGTGTTTCTTCGTTACTCTTTAATGAGACTCCAGATATTTGCTTAGCCAACGCTTCTTGGTGAGCTATCAAGTTTTCTAATTCAACCAGAGTCTAATGCAGAAATTTCGCGACAAAGAGATTTTACCTTGGTAAAGTATTAGTTGATCGTCATATCGTGTTGTCTGATAGAGAGAAGCTCGTTCTCTAGAAGCTGCAGTCTCGTATCATTCTTCTCGGTGAACAATGTTGCGAAAGTATCTCACGCTTCCTTCGGTGTCTTAGCCGGCTTGATGTGCTCCAACATTTCATCTTCAACTGTGGTCCGAATCGCGTACATGGATTTGCCAGCTCTAATCTTCCATTTTTTCAGAGCGGCTGCGTCTTCTGGTTGTGTGACCTCATTGCCACCAACGATCCCCCACAAGTCTTGGCCTTAGAGATATGCCTCCATATGCATCGACCACGTGCTGTAATTCTGATTGTTAAGTTTCTTGATTCCACGGACCATTTGAAGGTCACCCATCGTGTCTTGGCTAAAATTCTATTTTTACTAAGAAAGCTTAATTTCGACAACAAGCTCTGTAGTACTAAACCACACACGAACACTCTAAGAAACTCACAAACGACTCTTTGATATGAACCGACCTGGCTCTGATACCACTTGTTAGACAACACAACACGTGAAAAACGTAATTACTTTATTTTGTAAAAGTAATTACACCAAGACTTGAACACTATAACTTGACCACAATATACACCAAGTTCTTACTCTTTTTATTTTTACCAACACTTGACACTCACACTTAAACTTACTTAAGTATTTACACATATTTTTCTTGATTCCACTTGTTTGACACTTTTTTATGCACATTTGGGACTTGCATCCTTAAGGATCCAAGATCCCTATATATACATGATCAATGTTGGTTCATCAACCAACTTTACATTGCTAGAAGCTAGCTATAACATCATAATGGGCTTGGCCCAACATTGTAAACAACTAGGGCATTGACTCTATAATTTTCTAGCAATTATTTAGCTATGTATTTCTTGAATCTTTTCCACATTTCTAGATAATTATATAACTTAATCTAGAATGTTCTACTAATGAGAGAGGCGGTGGTGATTTCAACAAAGTTAACCACTTAAAATTTGTAACCTCCTTTAATTATACGCGTTAGCCTCAACAAGCCATAAAACCCCAGGTATGTTCCAATTGATGCTTATGTATATACTTAAAGGAATTGACATATTTTAATAGACTACGTAATAAGCACTTGAGAACACACACATAGTTTTACCAGAATTTGAGGAGAAAATGTCTCATAGGAGCACTTTATCATATGCTCAGGTATTCTATTAGAACAAGTCATAGTTCGAGTGTCTAAATGAAATTTATTGACAAGTTTAAGGAACTGTCGATGTATTCAACCTTTGTGAAACACTCTAAATTATGGAATTTGGGATATTTAACCCTTGAAGGATTCATTCAATCACAAACCACACTTGTAACGTGGTCTTCTTACCAAATGGAAGCCATCCGAATATGCAATAGAAACGCTAGTTGGAGCAAAATAGCAGCCCTTATAATTCTGTTTTTGTATGTCCATAAGATTATATTTGTAGTTGTTATCCTATATCTGCATTATAATGGTAAAGGGAAAGTATCCCGTTACTTAGCTTACTGCATATCTGCTTCAGAGTAACGATTTTGTAGGGAAGTGATACCAATTTGTCGTATCAGGACCAAACAAGTAGCAAAAATAGGAGAAGAAGAGAGGTAGGATCAAGAAAAAAGAAAATTAAGAAGAAGTTATTTGCCCCTAACTACCATAACCACCTTTCCCGCCAAAACTGTGTAACAACCTAACTGGAATTGGGACCCTATTCGGCTAAGCTGGCTGCCACGCCAGGACCATTGGAAATGTGTATCAGGAAGATAGATTAATTTCTGTTGGGTGTTGAGTCTGGATCATGGGTCGCTCAATGTGGGCAGACCCAACCCATTTTGAAAGAGATCAGATGAAATTACTTATGAGGAGAAGTTATTACATGTTTAAGTGTAGTGGGAGCCGTTTTTTGATAACTGCTATTTTACTTCTTTTCAAATACATAGGTTCTTGGTCTTTGGCTCAAATACGAGGAAAAAAAGACGGAAACAAGAAGTTCTCCTCTTTTTTTTCATATTAATACACAAAAACGACATTTAGTTTGTGGTAATTTTTGCTTTATGTCCAAGAGATTCAAAGTGCACTTTAGAGCAATTTGATGGGCTGTGATTTCTACTCCGTTGTATTAACAAGTACATAATCTTATTATTGTTCTTGATATAATCCTTAAAATGATATCAGAGCATGTGTTGTTTGTTTCCAAGTCTAACACTGATTCTCTTGAAATATATTGCCGTTTAAACTATTGATGTTTGCCTCTGTTGAATTTTTGTTTTTGACAAGATATAACAAATTCTTATTATAACAGAAGTCTTGATTCGGTAAAACGAAATAGAATATGCACCTATTGATTGTCATGGTTGAGTGTGGATTCTTGTCAAGAAATAATTTTTTTTGGATATATGGTTCATCTCTTTGAATTTTTATTTGATGTGAATCTTGTTTCCCTATGAAACCCATAAATAAAAAATAAGAACTTATTATGTGATTTTTCACAAATTTGACTCACTTTCTTCTTTTTTGCTTTGCCTTTTGAGAAGAGATGTAACTCTTTTTGAGTTTAGAATTGTAGAGATGGAGAAGAGGCTGCATTATTTCTTAATTTATGAGAAAGAAATGAATACATAGTATTAAGTCAAAGGTTCTTATGGCTATAAATAGCGCCGCAATCTCTATGGCAATTAAAGTTGTGACTTCTATTTAGTGTAGTCATGTGTCAGTTTGCTTTCATTGTAAAAGATAATATATAAAAATAACATATGAGTTGTATTCACTTGTCAAAATTATTTGATACAATTGTGAATTTTGTCGGATGATTCTGACGTGAAGCCTCAAGCTTTATGTATATTTTTATGAAAAAACTTATATATACATGAGTCAAAAACTAAGTCTTGTTTGTCATTATATGCTATGAGAATTGATTATTCTCAGAGAATACATTGAGAATGTAAATAATTGCTTGATTTACTACTTTGCCCTTTAAAAGTTCTATCCTGTTAATCAATTTTTTTGTGATATCAGAGCATAGATGAAACACCTTTTTGCTCCGCAATTTAATTCTTATATAAACAAGATCTTTTTAATTGACTTTGTACACTATTACCCTTGGACTCGTGTGAACTGGGCCATCGTGTGAAATGGGCCAGTGTTAACAACAAAATGCCACGTGATATAAGTTGACACGTGTATGGCACGTGAAATATACTTATTAGTTCAGCTCACTTCAGAGGGATTTTAAATACTGAATATTGTAACTCGGAAAACGCGTTCACTCCATAGTTTAAGTATGAAATTTGCAAAATAAGTACTATAGTTTAGGGGGATTTGATTGTATTTTCCCTAATATTTATGTGGCATGAAGTTCCATGATGCAATTAGAAATTTACGTACTTTTAGTTTCAAAGGTTTAACATTTCAAAAGACCAATATATCGTCTATATACCGATCTCATCCGAAACATTCAGTGGAAAATTCACCTGTAAGTTTATCAATACACTTTTCTTCATCTAACGATTAAATTGGGATCTTTTTAATCTACCTAGTTTTGCATGCTCTTCTTCATCTAACGATTAAATTGGGATCTTTTTAATCTACCTAGTTTTGCATGCTCTCTACATTTCACTTTGTTATACTTTTCCCAGCTTTTTAAATGATATTGAATTCAATTTATGGTTTTCTCGGATTTGCTGTATTTTTCCCTTACAACCCTGTATTTGATTACGTTTCTTTTGAGCCGGAAACAGCTTCTACCCCACAAAGGTAAAGTAAAGTACGCGTAAATCCTATCATCTCCACACCCCTTGTAGAATAAATTGGGTATGTTGTTGTTGTTGTTTTCTCGGATTTACTGTCTTTTTGGGACCAGAAAGACGTAAATTAAAGCATTTTAAAACAGTCAATTTTCATATTGAATCCGAGCAGTGTAGTTGATGTTCAAAATACTGTATAATTAATCATTTCCTTGGAATTTAGAATAGAGGGTTCTTTTCTGATTGTTTTTCAGATTTTCTGACGAATTACGAATGAATTTGTTCATTTTTTTTTTGAGAATTTGGAAAACAAGAAGCATATGTTACTTTGTTTACCAAATTAATCCTTATTGCTTCAATTAGTGGAGTGTCAATCAAGTGAGATCTTTAAGAGAGATATAGGGTATTAGTTTAGTAGACAAGTGGTTTAATGATTAAGGCTGTCAAGGAGCCGTTTGGATATAGATTTTTTTTTCATTTTTGTCAAAAAGAAAACTCGATATATTGTTTGGTTATACATTGGATTAATTTTTGAAGGTGAGTTTTTCAAATTAGAAAATCAGTAGAAAGGATATATACTTACGTAACTTCAACTTTTTTCGACTGAAATGCATGGTCAAACACAACTTCTATTCCCAAATACCATTTTTCAACTTCGACTCCAAAAACTCTTTTTTTCAAGATTCAATTCAATTTATGTCCAAACGCCTACTAAATGTTCTCTTCGGGGGGTGCAAAGATATTAAAAGAAAAATAATAAGGACTGCAGGTAGTAATTATTTTTTATCCGTGTGTCTATAAATTAGGATGAAAATCCTAACTTGAAGTTACATTATGTCTTCTGTTCACTAGAGGTCTGTTTAGTATGGTTAATTAGATACTTGTATGGTAATGTAGTGTGACATTTAGAGAGCCCGAGTTCTTAAAAATACTAGCATTGGCATGAAATGAGCCCAAATAGAGCGAAATGATTGGTTGAAATGATACATATACCCGACCTCAACTAGTTTCGGATTGAGAAGTAGAATTAGTTGATTTGAACGATCCATTGTAACTTGAACTTAAATAATTCTGATTGGCTCACATTTTAATTTCAACGTCATTTCGATCTTAGAAAGTTTGGCTCACCTAGCGATAAGACTTCCTTCCTTATTTCCTCCCAAATTTTTCTCTAATGGAGCTTAAGAATTGATTAAATGGTTCCTCTTGGAGGCCTTCTTCAGTGAATTGGATTCCGAGACTTAATATTTAGACTTTTTTTTTTCATTCTAATACTCAATAATTTGGATTCTCTAACACTATACGTTCTCTATATTTTTTTGCCAACATACAAGTCTCTAAACACACTAAAAAGGCTCATAGCAAATCCGGGACATAATGTAAATATTAATCTCAACTGGTTGGCATTGCATACATGGATCTATCGCCTTGATTTTGCTCTATCGATTAGTATGTAGAGATAAAGATTCAGTGAAGATGAAGTTATGCAGGTTATTGTGAACATCTCACATTCCCCAATGATAGGATTGCTTTTTCTAGAAAGTGGAGGATGCTGAGGATGCTTAAGGAATTTGTTTATGATTAGTTCTAACCTTTGGATTGAGCAACTTTTATCACAATGAGAACCTTGTACCGCAGGTTTGTGGACAATATTTATATTGGAATCAATTTCACTATATTTTTTGTTCTGAATTAAAGCTTGTGGTCGATGCAAATATCTTAGAGTTACCTTGTTTTTTTCTTTATTCTGATTCAGCGGGGCTTTCAGAAGATCGAACGATAGAGCCAGACTTGTTATAACGACAATGATGGGAATGGTTCTTGGATATTTTATTGGCATTTCATCTCCATATGTTTCTCTAACAAAGGTAAGGTTGCCTAATCTTTCCATATCTGCTCTGATGTTGATTAACAAACTTTTATCATTCCCAGTAACTTTTTTTTTTGTGTGTCTCTTGCAGATTCGTTTACCTTCAAATCTTATATCATCTCTTGATGTAGCCTTTGGTGATGACCATCGTAGACCTTCTATCGAACGCTTTTTTCCAGAGAATCTTGTAACTCCACAGGTATTTATTTCACTTTATTGATTTACTTGTATAATCATCCGGTGGAGTCTTGTTACGTCTTGTCTAGCATATGAACTTTGGGGACTCCAGTAACAAACAAACGGTGTTAATTTGACCAGTAAAATCATGCAAAACTCTTTGAATCTGCATCTTTCTTCCTTGTGGTGTTGAAAATTACACTTGTAAATTCCAATTTAACAAAATTAGAAAACCAAATGGATCACTTGTGCTATTAGTACTTCTTAAGTGTATGTCTTAGCATTATGTCGATAAATATCTACTTTTGGAAATTAACAGCTCTTGTACATTTTCATTTTAAATGTAATGGAAGTCATTATTTCCTGCATTTGTCGAATGTCCCTTATCTGGTGTCTAGACAAAATGTTGTATTTTGTGCTTTTGTCATGCTAGTCCTGGACCTGGTATCTACATAGGCTTCTTAGAAGAACTCTTTGAAGTTAACCTGCACTACTAAACAAAAAGGAAGTAGCGATGGACAAATTATGTAGCTAAACAACAACATCCGTCGCTAATCCTATTAAGAGATGGATTAGCGACATATTATCAAAAAATTCTGTTAGCTGCGAGTGATTTAGCGACGAAGTTCATAGCTGATTCCAGTTTTTTATCTAATATTATTTCGATAAATATCTACTTTTGAAAATTAACGGCGCTTGTACCTTTTCATTTTCATCCATGTTCTTGTGTCTTAAGTATAATGGAAGTCATTATGTCCTGCATTTGCAGAATGCCCTTTATCTGGTGTCTAGACAAAATGTTGTATTTTGAGCTTTAGTCGTGCCTAGAAGACGCACAGATATATTTTCTTGGGTCACTGAAACAATTTATGCGTTTCTTGCAAATTGGCTATTTTCAGCTAGGCCATTCTGCTCCTGTTTTGTAATTATAGTTTGCGATAGTGAATGTTGCATTCGTTGTCTGTAATCAAAGTTGGGACGTTTTGAGACAAATCTTGGTAAAATGAATGCAAGGGTAGGTACATTAAACCTTTCTGGATTATTTATTCTAAAGAAAAGATGTGATGTTAGGGGTGCTGCAAAAACTTATTATAGAACATATCCTCAACAATATAAAATATAACAAACTTATCTACTATTGAGTATTCATATGCTTACCGATAAGGTCTTAACATAGCAGTTAAGTTACGCCCTGTCTGGCTTAATCTTTTTATTGAAGTTCCTGAGGGAACCACAGGTTTCACATAACTTTTATTTCCAATATGATTACTTTGGAGGTTGAAACTATTTCCCAGAGAAGGCTTTCCTTGACTAACTTCCTAGCTTGAGTAGTAGGCAAATAAAAAGCGAGAAACATTCCCATTATCAAAGCCCAATCAGTTTTGTAGTCTAAACTTTTTGTATAGCATTTGAGTAGTATCTGCTTTTAGCTTGTCCTTCACTTTTGAGTGAAGAACCGCGCTAATGCCTTAGATGTTGCCATTTGTTGTAACTTCCTTTACTACAATAGTTTCAATGTTCACAGATATAAATGCAAGAGAATTCTGTATTGTAAAAGAAAAATTATAAGAGAATGAGCATTTTAAATGGTTAAAGCCTGCTTTTATGGAAACTGATGGATCTGAAAAGTTGAGTTTCTTATAGTTATTCAGTCTCCATTTTCCTGCGGTCTAGATGGTATCCATATAGAGTTTTAAAAGTTCATTAGGGAGTATAGGGTAGTATGACTAATGAATCGTTTTAATGTTATATTAAGGAGTGGAAATATGTCAAATGAGTGAAGAAAAATTATCTTGGTGTCGACATATAAGAAGGATATATTAAAAGTTATGGGAGCCACCGTTGTTTAGCATGATGAGTCATATGATGAAACTTTTGGAAGAGTGATAAGATTATAGTTGTGGAGACATTACAAGGTGATAGAGAATCAATTTGAATTCATGCCTGGTAAATAGTAAAGGAGGTTATATCTTTGTTAAAAAGATTGATGTAATTTATAAGGAGAGGAAGAAGATTCTCAACATGATATTCATTGAACTAGATAAATCATATGATAGAGTTAACAAATTTATAAATTCCATAAAATATATGTACGAAGAAGCGATCACAACGTTGAAAGTAATACAGAGTTCCCTATAATAGTCAGTTTACTCCTTGGAGCTGCCTGCGGGTTTTGGGTTTTTTCTACCAATTTGTGCTCTCAACTCGTACTTATTTTTCTTTAATTATATATAAGCTAACCAATAATATATAAAATGTGGTTCCATGGTTCATGTTAGTTGCAGATGATATTATTTTAAATTAATGAGACTAGTTGGTGAGTCAAGTAAAAGCCGGAACTATGGAGAACACTCGAGAGAGTTAGAATTTAGGAGAAACGGAAGTAGACAGATTACATACATTGTAAGTTTAGCCTCATAAAATAATGAAGGTGATATGAGATTAGTTGGATTATGGTGGATAAATACATACATTTCAAATATCTAGATTAGTTTTTCAAGAGAATGGCATGACTTATGAAAATATAATATAGAATTAAAGAAAGATGGCTGAAATGAAGGAGTGCTATACTAAGAAGATACTAGCAAAACCAAGTTCCTAAGAGAAACTTGAGGGAACACATGCTGGTTACATAATTATTTTGCGTATGTAAGGATATTATGATAAATGTTTCGAATGTCATGATACACTTGAGATCAGAGCATCTCTAAATGTCTGTTTCATTTTCTAGATATACGTTCCAACAAATCCTCGCGGTGCAGAGACATTACCACCAAGGATTGTGGTCCCTGAATCAGATTTTTACTTGAGAAGGTTGTGGGGTGATCCAAGTAAGGTATGATGCAGATATATCAATAATCATTGGTTAACTCCAATTTTGAAAGAAAAAAAAAAGACAGAAAAAAACGAAAAGGATTGTCTGCTCATTGGATAGTGTATGATACCTGCAGTTTGACACCTCTGAAAAAATAAAATGGATACTTCCAAGTTCCAACGTCCCGCCTTTCATGAGATTCCATTGCATGTCTATGTTGTTAATATTTGGACTAAGCATCACTGATATTGATCTCACGCTATGAGGTTCATAAGATGCTTTAAAATTGTTATTGTTTCTTCTGAGTAAGCTTTGGCTTCATTTGCTTTCTTATTACTCCCTCAATCCCATTTTATGTGGCACACCTTCCTTATTAGTCTGTCTCGAAAAGAATGTCACCTTTCTAGTCAATAGTGCCACATAAATTGGGATGGAGGGACTATATATTTAGCAGGTAAGGCTGAAGGCAAGGACTTAAGTAGTAAATCTAGGCTGGCATTCAAGTTTTTACTCTAATGAACAACATGTGCTTCCAGCTTTGCATTATTAATAACCTATTCTATATGCAATGTTTTTGAAGAATTATGGCATGCATCATTAGGACAAGCATGTGAGTTGCCATAAAATTTCAACATTCATTTTTGTGTTTTGTTTCCTAGTGCTTTATTTAGGTGCAGTTATCTCTCATAAATTTTGTGAAATTATCAGGATCTAACAAAAAAGCCAAAGTACTTGGTGACATTTACTGTTGGTTTGAACCAAAAGGACAACATTGATGCAGCTGTTAAAAAGGTAATAACAATGAAGCCATTCCATTAAAAGGATATATCATTACTACTTTAGCTGTTTCACTTAACAATGCAATTCCATGTAGTCTTATTTTCCATGCCTTAATTAGTTTTCAGAGGATTTTCAAATTTTGCTTTTCCATTATGATGGTCGAACGAGTGAGTGGGATGAGTTTCAGTGGTCCAGGCATGCAATTCACATCAGTGTTAGAAAGCAGACTAAATGGTAAGACTTTAAATTTACCTATCAGTTTTGGGATTTCTCTATCTTATCTTCTGATGAAACAATCAAACAATAACGTGCTTAGAGAACTTTGTTCTATTCAAGCAGCAGCCTCTTTTAACTAGTAGCATATTTGGCTCAATATATTTTGTCCCACTAAGCTGATAAATTGAAGGGGAATTAAGGACGTTGTTGGATATAAAAACTTGTGTTCATCTAGATTAGGAGTGTCAAACGTGCGGGTCGGATCAGATATGGGCGGGTCGAAAACGGTTAACAAAAAAGCGGATAAAAATCCGACCTGCTCATATTTAACACGGATAAACAATGGGTTAACCGACGGATATTATCCATGGTTTCAGGAATATTTTGATGAGAACACAAGTTAAAAGCCAAAATAAGCGTAGATTCGAGAAAATAAAAACTCATGAAAAATAACAAGCAGACAAATCGGTATTGGTAATATGAGTATCCATACTATCCATCTAGATATCCATTTTTTGTGGATAATATGGATAATAGCCATATTTGAAAAATCAGTTATCCAACCCATGTCTAATGGTCGGATTGGATGGTTACTTGTTTTTGTTAACCATTTTGTGAGCCCTAATCTAGATTTAGTCTAATATCGGTCTTTCTCTTGCCTTTATCAGGTGGTATGCAAAGAGATTTTTACATCCTGATGTAGTTGCTGCCTATGATTACATATTTATATGGGATGAAGATCTTGGAGTTGAGAACTTCAATGGAGAGAAGTAAGCTATTCCCTGGATGTTTTAGTTGGTTTCTCATTTTCAAAAGTGAACGTATCTGTGTTGTCTCATAAATATGTTGTTTCGGACTAATCTTGGCTATGTGAGTATGCCAGGTATATTAGACTAGTTAAACGACACGGTCTTGAGATTTCTCAGCCTGGTCTTGAACCCAACAGTGGACTGACATGGCAGATGACTAAGAGGAGGGATGATAGAGAAGTTCATAAGTAAGTTCATTCCATTGATCCTTCCTCTGTCTCAAATCTTACTTTATGTTCACTTAATTTGGATGGGAGTCTATAAATTAGCTTATGTTCATCCACGAGTAAAATTCTTGAGATAATTACAGTCCAATACCTTTTGGTGATCTAATTGACAAAATAACCAGCAAATGTATAGGTTTTGTATCTTTAAGTATAAATATACATAATCAATGTATATGTTTTGTATATTTTGGCTAGCGCTAGTAATTAATTACGGCTGAGGGGTCAAAAATGAAAAAAAGGCCTAAATTTTTTGTGTGGATTTATTAACAGGAATACTGATGAGAAACCAGGCTGGTGCAGTAATCCACGCTTGCCTCCTTGTGCAGCGTATTCTCTCTCTCTCTCTCTCCCTCTGTATCTTTCCCTCTTACTCATGTACAAACTGAGCATGAGTTATACTCACCTACCTCCACATGTATGCACACTATTGTTTACAAACAGTTAGCTTGTTCTGTCAACTTTGCCAACTGCACTCAGTTACTCCGTCCGTCCCAATTTATGTGGCCCGAAAAGAATGTCATACTTCTTTATTAAAAACAATTTAACTTTAATCTTTCTATGCTACCCTTAATGATATGATTTATAGCGACACAAATATCTCTGTCTTGTTTTAGACCTTAAGTTTGAGAAGTCTTTCTTTCTTTCTTAAAACCCCGTGCCCACTCAAAAACCTCTATATAAATTCGGAGGAAGGGAGTAATCTTTTTTTGAGTGAATAAATTCTATTTTATGAAAATCACACATGTTTAAAAGAGACCATCTTGATCAAACTCAACAAATGACCTCATAGAGCCCTTGCATGTTCTTTATTCGATTATCATACATTTAATCTGATTTCTTGTTCAGTTTTGTTGAAATAATGGCTCCTGTGTTCTCTCGAGAAGCATGGCGATGTGTTTGGCATATGATTCAGGTAGTTCCTACTCTTGGGATCAGATGTTTCAACTGGCAATACCTTTATTATTCATTAGTCATTATAATCCGTTTAAGATGAAATTGCCCTGATCATGAGTGTCTTCTACTATTTCATATGCTATTTATACTAATATTTGTACTTAATTTGATTATAGAATGATTTGGTGCATGGATGGGGATTGGATTTCGCGTTGCGAAGATGTGTAGAGGTTATTATTTCCTAGTTCCTCCAGATACCTTTTTAAATTGTAATAGATACAGTTGGGAACTTGAAAAAATATATTCTCAGCTTAGACTTATTTGATACATGTTTTTCTATTTGGCAAAGTCAAATTTGTTTTTTCCATGGTTTGTGCAGCCTGCTCATGAAAAAATTGGCGTTGTTGATTCACAGTGGATTGAGCATCAATTTGTTCCTTCTCTTGGGAGTCAGGTCAGTCAATGTCCTACATTATTTATACAGCTTTAATTTTGTCTCTGACTGTTTCTCTTGCTTTGTAATGCTTGCTTGATTGTGATTATGCTTTGTCTTGAGCCGAGGGTTTCCCGGAAACAGCCGTTCTACCTATCAAGGTAGATAAAAGAAATAATCTCTTGATTATTTTCATTAATGAATGAGTATATATACAATTTACAATATCCATAATATGGAAAATCCTATTCCTATTCTACTCTCAAAACCCTATTCTATTTGTACAAGAATTCTATAATTATGATAAGTGTACAATGATAATTATATATAAATAATATGTTACCAAAAATAGAGATATACACGGCTGTGTATACCGTGTATATCACGGTCTCCCACTTGTCATGGGTTTCCGTGATATACACGGTATACACAAGACATTGGATATGACGTATGCAGTGTTTACCGTGTATATTATTGTATACTTTCACACCCCCGCAATCATAATGGGCAGTCGTCGTACGCTGAGACTGTCCCTGAAATCTTCAAAGAGAACTGAGGAAAGACACTTAGTAAAGATGTCTGCGGTTTGGTACCTAGAAGGGACATGATAGACGCGTACTTGTCCACGAGCTACCTTTTCGCAAACAAAATGGATATCCATCTCGATGTGTTTAGTGCGTTGATATTGAACCGGATTACCAGAAAGATAGACTTCTCTAATATTATCACAATAAACCAATGTAGCTTTTTGAATGAGACAATGAAGTTCTAAGAGAAGATTACGTAACCAACATGATTCAGATACCACATTGGCTACGCCTCGATACTCGGCCTTTACACTGGAGCGTGATAATGTAGATTGTCGCTTTGCAGACCATGAGACCAAATTATTACCAAAAAATATACAATAACCAGACATGGAGTGTCTGGTATCTGGACAGCTACCCCAATCAGCATCTGTATACGAGACAAGTGTAGAGGTCGACGATGGATATAGATGCAAGCCATAGTCAAGTGTTCCCTGGATGTAGCGGATAATGCGTTTGAGCGCATTCATGTGCTAAACCCTATGATCATGCATAAAAAACACACTTGTTGTACGACATACGTAATATCCGATCTCGTGAAAGTAAGATACTGAAGAGCCCCTGCAAGACTGCGATAGTGGGTGGGATCCGCGTAAGGGGAGCCAGCCGCAACACCCAACTTGGGTTTATCCGACATGAGACCGTATGTCAGTTGATCATCACGGGTGTCACTTCCTTGATTACTTATCAAAGGATATAGCGGACCCTTAACTAAGGGACTACCCGAAGATCAAGAGTTCTACATGTATCAACGGGAGTGGAAGTAGACTTACACGAGGACATACCAGCTGGCTCAATGATCTCCGCGGCATACTTCATTTGTGATAAGAATAACCCATCTGTATGACGAGTGACAGTAATCCCTAAGAAATAACTCAAGGGCCCCAAGTCTTTCATAACAAACTCATAACTGAGTAGTGTCATGATCGACTTGTATAAATCATCAGAAGAAGCAGTCAATATAATATCATCCACATATAATAGAATATATACCAGGGAAGTACCACGATGATATATGAACAGAGAATTATTAAACCTGCTGTGAGAAAACCCAATAGTAGATACATAGTCTGCAAATCTCTTATACCAAGCCCGTGGGGCTTGCTTAAACCCATACAAGGACTTCTTCAATAAACAGACATGATTAGGATATTGGGGGTCTCGAAAACCCAAGGGCTAATGCATGTAAACTGTCTCCTTAAGATCACCATGTAAGAAAACATTCTTCACATCTAGCTGATGAATGGACCATGCCTTTGAAAGAGCCAAACTGAGAACAGTGCGAAGGGTAGCCGGTTTGACCACCGGACTAAACGTATCACCACAATCTACGCCAACCTGTTGAGTTTTACCATCATCTACAAGACGAGCTTTATGTCTCGCAAAAGAACCATCATAATTATCTTTATGAGTAAAAATCCACATAGATCGAATAATATTAACACCAGAAGGATGGGGTACTAACTCCCACGTATTATTTTCAATAAGAGCATTATATTCGTCGTTCATTGTCAATTTTCAATTCGGGTCATTTAATGCAGACACTGGGTTACGGGGTAGTAGGATTTAAGAACATTAGAATTTAGATTAAAATGTTTTTTTGGTCTAAAAATACTCCACTGACTATAAGTAACAGGTCTATGACTCGGGGGAGAATTGACTGGATTTTGGGGAAAATTCGGATGGGCGATGGACTGGCCAGCAAGCAGTGGGCCTGCTGGCCTAACACTGGAAACTGAAACTGAAACTGGGGCGGAAGCATTCTTAGCAGTGGGGTGGGCGATTGTCCCAGTAACTGGACTTGGGACGGGGAAGGGATGGGCAGTGGGTATTTGCGGGCCATTAGGAAGTGGGCCTTCTAGCGTTTTGGGGTCACCGAATTGGCCCATTAAGTGGTGCATAATGTACGGTGAGATTTTGTCATCTAAAAAACTATACGAACCAGGCACATGACTACTGACTTTTGCAAACGGAAATTGGGTTTCATAAAAAATTACATGTAGACTAATGATGATTTTATTAGACGATAAATTAAAATATTTATAAGCACGATGATTAGAGGGATAACCAAAAAACACACAAGCGATAGAACAAGCTTTAAGTTTGTTAATTGTATGTGACTGAAAAAGTGAATAGCATAAACATCCAAAGACCTTAAGATGTGAATACGAAAGATTCTTATTATAGAGAATTTTAAGGGAAGAATCATATGTTAACCCTTTGGTAGGAAATATGTTAAGGATGTGAGTAACCATTTGTAGAGCATGATGCCAAAAAGAAGGAGGTACGGAAGCATGAGCCAATAAAGTTCAGACAATATTATTAATGCTACGAATTTTTCTTTCGGCTTTCCCATTTTGTGAGGACGTATGAGGACACGAGAAACGAAAAACTATGCTATTAGCATCACAAAATTCCCGAAATAACCCATTATCATATTCTTTGCCATTATCACATTGAATATTTTTTATTTCCGTTCGAATTAGTACGGATGAATGCTCTAAATTTTAAGAATGTGGAAAACAGTTGAGATTTTTCGCTAATGGAAAGGTCCATAAAAAATTAGAATAATCATTCAAAAATAAAACATAATAACGATGGCCCAAAGAACTTAGAACGGGAGATGTCCATAAATCGCTATGAATAATGTCAAAAGGCATCAAAGTACGAGAAGTAGAGGCTACAAATGGTAATCTAACATGTTTTCCTAACGGACATGAATGACAAATTAGAGTACTATGCGTACCCTTATAAGAAATACAATTATTTTTATGCAAAGAAGAAATAATTAATGACCCAGGTTGACCCAAACGTGCATGCCACAAGGAAGGACCTAGAGCTGCAAATGTCGATGGCATGGCTTGACTCGAGAAACTAGTGGCGGTTGTGAGTGGATAAAGATCTCCCCTACTATTGCATCTCATGAGAGGTATCCCCGTTTTGAAATCCTTCACAGAAAATCCAAAATGATCAAAATTAACAGAAACCCAATTATCAGTGGTGAATTTTCGAACAAACACCAAATTTTAAATTAAGTTAGGGGCATGAAGGGTATTTTTCAAGACAAGAGGTGGATGTGGGGAGATAAAGTTGTATGACCGTAACCACAAATTGAAATTGAGTTGTCATTACCAATAATAATGCCACTATTTTTGCTCAAATTGAAATAAGACGAGAGAGTACCTTGGTCGGACGTCATGTGAGAAGTGGCACCGGTGTCCATGTACCAATTCGGGTCTGGAGGATTCAATCCAAGTGTATGCATGGCAACCTCAATATCGGTGGGTGTCGGTATTAGATTCAGGCCCGCAGCAGTGAAGGCCTGCAGGGGCCGAGGCCCAAGTAGACCGACCTGCTAACCCGACCCGAAACGCTACTGATTGGTGTCGTAAGTGTCGCGCCCGTTTTTCGACCTTGCTCGGGTCAAAGCGGAGCGCGGACGTGTTCGGTGATTCCTGGGTAAAAAGGGTTGAGGAGTCGCCACCTAATTATCTTTTACGGTGAATTAGGACACCTAAATATTAAACTAAATGCTGCAATGTAAACTCCAATTTTAAGGTTTGCGAAACTAGCGAGATTCTAGGTAAGGGTTCTTTATTATCCTAAAGGGAAGGGGTTAGGCATCCTTTAAGATCCGCTAACTTGCGGTTATCCGGTCAAACTCAGGTTAATTATTGCTAGAAAAATGCATGTTTGATGTATGAAGTTAAAGATGTTTGCAAATAATTAGTAAATGATGCATTTTTTAAAAGAAAGATACATGTAGAGAAAAAATATGCATTTGTATGGTATTTAAAGAGGAATACATGTAGAGTTGAAAAAAATATGCATTTGTCAATTGAGAGTAGAAACAAAATTATTTATAACGCCAAAGAAGCGAATCTTTAGGAAATCATCGAGTTGCAAAAATAATAATAAAAAGATAAAACTTATTCGGTATGATTTAATAAAGCAAATAAAAGATGACAAAAGTTGTTTTGAAAATCTTGAATACGCGTGACGAGCCTAAAATAAATAAACTAGCGAAGGATTTCTAAGTTTGAAACTAACCTATGAATTAATCCTAAGTTTGCCTATTCTAAGCATTTCAATAATTACATAAGTGCGATAAATAATATTACAATACAAAGCGGGATAAAAGCTGAATTAAAGAAAGAAATAAAATAAATAAACTTCGAGGAATAATTCGTCGTTATTTACTTTAATCCCTGCAAGCTATCAAAAGCAAACGGTTAGAAACAGTTAAATACAAATAACTTCATATCCGTATTCAAAACAGTGAATGTTTTGATCACGGAGGGCTCAGACTTAAATTTTGAAAAGAACATTCCAATCACGTCGTGACTGCAAACATATGACTAATGTGGTTTATTTTGATTGCCTCGCCTACTAAACGTGTTGGTCTCTCGGGTGAAATAGAAAAGATCACTATAATCACGTCGTGGCTGCGAATATATAACTTGTTGGTTATTTTAGTCACCTCGCCTACTAAACATGTTGATCTTGGAAAAAGGTTTAAGCCTCATCATTGCCCGAAGTTATATTTCCGTCTTTGCAACCTGTGGAGGCCTCAAAATCGACGGATATTTTTCATCGGCCAGTAGTATCGTGTTCAAATCAGTAAAATTAAAATGAAACAGAAATGTGATGGCGACAAGCGAAAACAGAGGCAGAGAGAAAAAAAAGTTTCCGAAAATGACGCGGTGTTTAGTTTAAAACAGGAAAACACGAGAACAATAATTTGGAACCGAGCAGTGGAGTGAAATAGAAAGGAGTACCCGAAAAGACTCGATATTTATTCAAAACAAGTAAAACAGTAAAAGCTGAGATATCCGCGTCTTGATACTTAAAACAGTGCTAAAAAAATAGAGAAACGAAACGAAAGAAAAGCGCGGCTTCGAAGTTAATTTCATCGGCCTTAATGCAATATTAATAAAACAATAAAACAGTAAAAGAAACGAGCAGTGAGCAATTAAAGTATCCGACCCAAATTCTGAAATGTTGGAACCGAAACAGGATTAAGAAGTAATTATGGAAAAATCCGACCCGGATCATGAACAGTGACCCGAATGAAATCAGAAATTCAGACTTTTTCAGATAACCAGCAACAGATATGAAAAAATGCCATAACTGAATATATACCAAGACCGGGTCGACCGACCGAAGTCGATGACCCGACCGAATCGGAGGCCGAATCAGATTTTCATTTTTTCAGATAACCAATATACAAGATATGAAATGCAAGAAATTTGGGAATTCAAACTGTCGACCCGACCAAGAATCTGACCGAATCATGTGTTCAACCCTAATCAACTGATTTCATCAATTTCAGATAACCAATAATAACAACAAAGAATAATGCAAGAAATTTGGAAATTCAAACCGTCGACCGACCGGTCAAGAATCTGACCGAATTGGAGATTCAACCCGACATCAAATAATTCCATCAATTCCGGATAACCAACATACAAAAATATGAAATGCAAGAATTTCAAAATATTACCCAAAGTCGATTCGACGGGTCGATGACCTGACCGAATCGATGGTCCAAACCCGAATCGATTTTAACACCAAATTCAGATAACCAACATACATAAATATGAAAATGCAAGAATTCGAAAATATTACTCAAACCGGTCGACTGACCGTCGATGTTTGACCGAATCGATGGTCCAAACCCGAATCAGATTTTAACATCAAATTCAGATAACCAACATACATAAATATGAAAATGCAAGAATTTTTGAAAATAATACCCAAACTGGTCGACCGACCCGGATCGATGTTCGACCGAATCGATGGTCCAAACCCGAATCGATTTTAACACCAAATTCGGATAACCAACATACATAAATATGAAAATGCAAGAATTTGAAAATAATACCCAAACCTGGTCGACCGACCAAACAAATGAAGAACAACAAGAAATGCAAAACAGATTTTCGGACTCGGTTTTTCAGAAACCGAATAGAGGCATTTAAAACCCAAGTTCAAGAACGAAACTCACCTCCTTTCTTTCGAATCTTGGGCCTATTTCGGACTTGTATCTTGAACAACAAAGAAAGCGAATGTTTTAAAATCAAGAACACAACAAATATTTTATGTATATATGGAATAATCTTCCGAAAAATCCTTCAAAAAAATCTGTTTCAATCCCGAAAAATCTCCTCGAAAATCTCCTTCCCAAAATGAAGAACGACATGGGGTATTTATAGGTGGATTCCCCCCCCCCCAAGAACGAGTTTGAAATTTGAATTAAAGGTAAAGATTTCGCGGATTTGAGGGGCATGGGTCGAGGATTCTATGGTGTCAGCGCAACAGAGGGGGGTCAGTGAAGGTAGAGGGTTGGTGGTGGCAGGGGCGAGGTGACCGACGACGTGGGGTCGCCGGTATGAGGGTGTGGGGTCGGCGGCTTTGAGTGAAGGAGAGATATAGGGTTTGTATTTTTGTTTTTGGTTTTGGTTTGGGGAATTAAAAGGGGAGGTCGACCGGGTCGGTTTTTGGGTCATGGGTGGGCCGGTTCGGGTGTGGGATTGGGCTCGAATTTGGGGAGAATGGGGTGGTGGGTATTTTATTTGTGGGTTATTTTTGGTTAGGGAAAAGGTATGGGCTTTGGTTGGGTATTGGGAAATTTATTGGGGAGTTAAGGTCAGGTTGGGCTTGGGAATTGGGGGAAATAAAGGGGAAGGGAATAAGGAAATGGGTTTGGGCTTGGTGAATTTTGTTTGGGTAGAATTTGTATTGGGTTGGGAAAATGAAATGGGTTAGAAATTCTTTTTGGGTTAGGAAAATAAAAAAATGGGTTATGGGTTTAAAAATATAAAAGGGGTTTAACATTAAAATATTATTTTTGTTTTGTAAAAGATTGTGAATTATTTAAAATAACGTAACGACGTGATAATAATAAAATATAATATTTGTGAAATGTTTAATGCTTAATAAAAGGAAAATGCGATGCAATTTTGCGAGAATAAAATAACATAGAATTTTCGGATAAAACTTATGATTATGATAAAAATGCAAATGATAGTAAAAAATGCGAATGTTAATAATAATAAGATATATACACATATATGCCTATATTTTAAAATTGTTTTAAAAGTGTCAAAAATATTAAAAATTACGAATAAAAATCATAAAGGATGGGACAAAATTGGGTGTCAACAGATGCCCCTCTTTGGACGGAGACGATGAAAGAGTTTTACCAAAGAAGTTGACCGAGTAGCCAATTTTGTCACGATCATCTGGA
This sequence comes from Anisodus acutangulus, assembly GCA_029783415.1. Lineage (NCBI taxonomy): Eukaryota > Viridiplantae > Streptophyta > Magnoliopsida > Solanales > Solanaceae > Anisodus > Anisodus acutangulus. Next base: position 54,822,316 of record CM056495.1, read on the forward strand.
CTGCATGGTAAGAAATAGAATCCCGAGGGGTATAGAAGTTGCAAAAGATAGTGCACATTCAAGAAACAATGCCCCAAAGGTCGACTTAGGATGACACCGTCGCAGCGAGAACTAATGGGAAAAGCGGATCGACGTTCGAAGTAGGTCGTTGACCAATTTGCCTCGGTTCGCCGTAAGAGATAGTTCCACGCTGTGATGAAATTCCTGCAAATTAAAAAACTCCTGCAAACTAAAGCTTAAGATATTATTAGTGTATAACTGCTGAGAAAAATTATAGAGAAAATAACTTGGAAATACCCGCATTAGGAGGTGGGTGCCTGACTGAAATTAAAATACCCTCATTATAAGGTGGGCGCCTGACTGAAATTAAAATACCCTCATTATAAGGTGGGCGCCTGACTGAAATTAAAATACCCGCATTATGAGGTGGGCGCCTGACTGAAATTAAAATACCCTCATTATAAGGTGGGCGCCTGACTGAAATTAAAATACCCGCATTATAAGGTGGGCGCCTGAAATGACGTCGTTGGATTGACGTGTTGTGTTGAAGACGTCGTTGTAATATTGTTGACGTCGTTGTAATGATGTAAAAGACAGTTGTTGTGCTGCATGTAACGTCGAGGACGTTGTTGTAATCTTGTTTTCTTTGTAAAGATAATTGTTGTCAAGACGTCGTTGTAATGTTGTTGACGTCATTGTAATACTGTAAAAATAAATGTTGTGCAGAAGACGCCGTTGCGTAGGCGTGTTGTTGATGACGCCGTTGTATGGGCGCGTTGCTGATGACATCATTGTAATGTTGTTGATGTCGTTGTAAGAATGTAAAAGATAGTTGATTTGCAGAAGACGCCGTTGCATAGGCGTGTTGTTCATGACACCGTTGTATGGGCGCGTTGCTGACGACATCATTGTAATGTTGTTGATGTCGTTGTTGTAAGAATGTAACGCTGGGGTCGTCGTTGTATCGACGTGTTGTGTTGAAGACGTCATTGTGATGACGTTGTTGCAAGAATGTAATGCTGTTTGTTGTAAGAGATAGGCGTTGCGCTGAAGACGTCGTTGAAATGTTGTTGACGTCGTTGTAATGTTGTAAAAAAGCTGGCGTGCTGCCGTAACGTCGTGGACGCGTTGTTGTAATGTAGTTTCTTTGTAGAAGGTAGATGTTGAGTGAAGGCGTCATTGTAATGTTGTTGACGCGTCATTGTAATCTTTGTAAAAATAGATGTCGTGTTGCCGTAACGTCGTGGGACGTTGTTGTAATCTTTGTTGAAGATAGTTGATGTCTTTGCGAACGTCAATGACGTTGTTGTAATACCATAAAAGATAGCTGCTGCGTGGAAGACGTCATTGTAATGTTGTTGACGTCGTTGAGATGCGGTAAAAGATAGTTGTTGTTTTGAAGACGTCATTGTAATGCTGTTGACGTCGTTGAGATGCTGCAAAAGATAGTTGTTGTGTTGCCGTAAAAGATAGCTGCTGCGTTGAAGACGTCATTGTATTCTTTGACGCGTCGTTGAGATCTTGATAAAGATATTTGTTGCATTGCCGTAAAGATAGTCGCTTTGAAGACGTCATTGTAATCTTTGTTGACGCCGCTGAGATGCGGTAAAGATAGTTCTTTGCGTTGAAGACGTCATTGTAATGATGTTGGCGTCGTTGTAAAGTCAGTAAAAATGATTGTCGTCTTTGCCATAACGTCGATGGCGTTATTGTAATGTTGTCCTGTTGTAAGAGATGTAAGTGACGCCCTTGCCGCCGCTTGTCGTAATAGGGTTCCACATTGTCTTTGAATCTTCCGCCGATCCAAACTCATGTGAATTGAAATGTCGCCCTGGCACGAGCGAAAATGTGATGCGACGTCTTTGCCGTCGGGTTTGCCTTGTTGTCGTTCTTTGTGATTCAAATAACATCTTTGTGCGGACATAATAGTCGGGACCAGAGGGTCAAGATGATGTCTTCGTATAAATGCAGAACAAGAACGTAATCCTTGTAGTGAGTTGTAGTGCCGAAATTCTTTGGGGAATTGATCATAACTGATGTGGCTTCCCTGCTTTTCAACCTGAAGAACCTGTACTTAAAGAAAATTTGTGAGTTTGGGGAGGGGCGGTTGATTCGCGTTGACTTGGTAGCTTTGGCTCTTGATAGCTGCATGTCCTGCTGATTTGGACCTGTAGCCCCTGTCTGGTTCCCAGTCTTGGCTAACCGTTAATGAAAACATTTGTTGAAAATAATTTGTTTATAAGAAAGTATGCTTATCATTAAAAAGTTCTTGTCGAACTCTAATGAAAATTTGGTGAAAATAAATTGTGTATAAGAAAATATGCATATTAGTAATAAAAATCTTGTCATACTCTAATGAAAGTATTTGTTGAAAATAAATTGCTTATAAGAAAGTATGCCTATATGTAAAAGTTCTGTCGAGCAGCGACATGCGGTGAAACAAAGCAAACGTCTTATCCAAAATCCTCTTAGGCTGAAGACTTAGTTCGCTGATGTTTTTCCATGTTTATCGGCGTCCTCCGGCAGTGATCCCTTAAAAATGCCCCAGTTTCCGATATGTGAGGATGATGATCTTTTGAACGGACAACCGAGTCTTGTGTAGATTGCTTGCCTGCCCTATCAGGGTGATCAGATGGGTGCATTTTATCATGTACGAGATAAAGGAGAAAATATTTCTAATGGTGGGACCGGTCGATTTAGGCGCCACGTATCCCCATGAGGGAATCGAGGTCATGACGTAGTTCATTACAAGCAAAGGAGATTGTAAGGGTTTTTCTAAAGATGAGACCGGCCGATGTGGCCGCCACGTATCCGCCGAGGGAATCAGGTCATAACGTAGTTCATGTCCACGGAAAAATCCTAAATGTAGTATCTTTTCACCGCATCTGCGTTGATAGCTTTTGGCCAAACTTCGTCAGTCCATTTCAAATTAGGATTAGTGTTCTTCCAATCAGCATTTGGTGAACCGTGTAAGGCCCTTGCCAATTCAAACTTTTCTTTGGCTTCATCCTGGTGTAGGGATATGCGTTTTGACACCAATTGCTCCGGTTAAAAATCTTTGGCCATTCTATTCCGATAAAGTTGCCCCGGACAAACTGTGTTCATAAGCCTTTCCGTACATGATTTTGTATCCACTTGGCTGCGGAAGATATAGCATTGCCCCAGTAGAAGTCCTGATTGTAGTGCGGTAGCCCAAGAGTACAAAGGGGAAATAACATGAGCCAATGCTTGTATTTATCAATCATATTGATGTTTTGATCCATATCCGACTTTGGTTTATTCTGAAAAATGCTCCAATTCTTCCGACTGTGAATCTTCCTTATATTCTTTGAAGTCTTGCTCGTTGTTTAAGACTTTGTTTGCTTGTTTCATTATATGTCACATATTGCCGACAAATTAGTTTGCATGATGAAAAAAGAAAGGAAAATTATTAAACAAAGCAGATTTTAAAATAGCAAAAGCAATGCAGATTTGTCATTTTAAGCTTTCAAAAGGTGGAGGCAAAATACATTAAACTGCATAAAATGCGGTTCATGCCTCAATTTAAATCGCATTTTTTCATTAAGTACTAATACAATTTGGGTAGACATGATTGGGAAATAAAAGATGGGGTGTTCCGCCAGTTTTAGTCAACACGAATCAACCTTTGGGGAAATAAATAGGCAAAATGAAACTCCTGAAAAATGAAGAAAACCAAATTAGTATAAGGTGAGTAATTATTGATTTAAATAATATACACAGAGTGGAAAGCAGTAAAAATAGCAAGCAAATTGTATATGCGCGTCCTAATATACAAGGGGCCTCTCTTATGACAGAGGTGGGCCTAAACGCCAGATATGCGGGATTACGACAGATTTGATCCAAGCTGCTAAACTGCAATGCTTTGTCGAAAATGAGACAAAATGAATGTACATTTTCCAATTTCAGCATGTCATGATTAGTCTTGGATTAGTCTATCCTTATCACGCTACACATAATATGATGATTGGTCGTTGGGTTGTGAGACCCGTAGACATCTTTGGCGAATTTCTTAATTGTGGATTCGACACCAAGGATCGACCCACCTAAGGTGTATGCATGCATGACTTAAAATAAAGGGTGGTATAGCTCTATCTTAAATTTTCTAAGATTTGGCTGACTAGACACAAGGTTCCCGAGCGGACTACTCGAGTGAGAAGGCTACGCGGCCACCGGATGGTCCGGTCACTCCGCGCATACGCCAACTCTCCTAAAATTTGGTAGATTGAAAGAAATTTGCGGGTGCGCAAAACACACCTCGCGTGTAGTGTGTGATAGTGTCAATTTTCCAGAGTGGAAGAAATATGAGCGAAATGTCAATTTAAGGAAAGCAGTAAGAGAATATAATAATTAAAGCAGTTTATGCACGCAAAATTTCACAAAGGAAACAAATCAAAACATACATCAAACAAAGAGTGAAAGTAAATCACAAATAATTAACCTGAATTTTGCTATGGTTAAGAACCTGAAAAGTCCCCAGTGGAGTCGCCATGCTGTCGCGCCCGTTTTTCGACCTTGCTCGGGTCAAAGCGGAGCGCGGACGTGTTCGGTGATTCCTGGGTAAAAAGGGTTGAGGAGTCGCCACCTAATTATTTTTACGGTGAATTAGGACACCTAAATATTAAACTAAATGCTGCAATGTAAACTCCAATTTTAAGGTTTGCGAAACTAGCGAGATTCTAGGTAAGGGTTCTTTATTATCCTAAAGGGAAGGGGTTAGGCATCCTTTAAGATCCGCTAACTTGCGGTTATCCGGTCAAACTCAGGTTAATTATTGCTAGAAAAATGCATGTTTGATGTATGAAGTTAAAGATGTTTGCAAATAATTAGTAAATGATGCATTTTTTAAAAGAAAGATACATGTAGAGGAAAAATATGCATTTGTATGGTATTTAAAGAGGAATACATGTAGAGTTGAAAAAAATATGCATTTGTCAATTGAGAGTAGAAACAAAATTATTTATAACGCCAAAGAAGCGAATCTTTAGGAAATCATCGAGTTGCAAAAATAATAATAAAAAGATAAAACTTATTCGGTATGATTTAATAAAGCAAATAAAAGATGACAAAAGTTGTTTTGAAAATCTTGAATACGCGTGACGAGCCTAAAATAAATAAACTAGCGAAGGATTTCTAAGTTTGAAACTAACCTATGAATTAATCCTAAGTTTGCCTATTCTAAGCATTTCAATAATTACATAAGTGCGATAAATAATATTACAATACAAAGCGGGATAAAAGCTGAATTAAAGAAAGAAATAAAATAAATAAACTTCGAGGAATAATTCGTCGTTATTTACTTTAATCCCTGCAAGCTATCAAAAGCAAACGGTTAGAAACAGTTAAATACAAATAACTTCATATCCGTATTCAAAACAGTGAATGTTTTGATCACGGAGGGCTCAGACTTAAATTTTGAAAAGAACATTCCAATCACGTCGTGACTGCAAACATATGACTAATGTGGTTTATTTTGATTGCCTCGCCTACTAAACGTGTTGGTCTCTCGGGTGAAATAGAAAAGATCACTATAATCACGTCGTGGCTGCGAATATATAACTTGTTGGTTATTTTAGTCACCTCGCCTACTAAACATGTTGATCTTGGAAAAAGGTTTAAGCCTCATCATTGCCCAGAAGTTATATTTCCGTCTTTGCAACTGTGGAGGCCTCAAAATCGACGGATATTTTTCATCAGCCAGTGTAGTATTGTGTTCAAATCAGTAAAATTAAAATGAAACAAGAAATGTGAGGCGCAAAGCGTGAAAACAGAGGCAGAGAGAAAAAAGTTTCCGAAAATGACGCGGTGTTTAGTTTAAAACAGTAAAACAGTAGAACAATAATTTGGAACCGAGCAGTGAACTGAAATAGAAAGTAGTACCCGAAAAGACGCGATATTTATTCAAAACAGTAAAAACAGTAAAACAGTGAGATATCCGTTGCCCGGATACTTAAAACAGTGCTAAAAAAAATAGAGAAACGAAACGAAAGAAAAGCGCGGCAAGTTAATTTCATCGGCCTTAATGCAATATTAATAAAACAATAAAACAAGAAAAGAAACGAGCAAAGGAGCAATTAAAGTATCCGACCCAAATTAAATGTTGGAACCGAAACAGATTAAGAAGTAATTATGAAAAAATCCGACCGGATCATGAACGATGATCCGAATGAAATCATTCAGACTTTTTTAGATAACCAAAGAATGTGATATGAAAAAATGCCATAATCTGAATATACCAAGACCATCGACGGACCGAAGTCGATGACCGACCGAATCGAGGCCGACCGAATCAAATTTTTCATTTTTTCAGATAACCAATATACAAGATATGAAATGCAAGAAATTTGGCAATTCAAACTGTCGACCCGACCGGTCGATAATCTCTCAATCATGTGTTCAACCCGGAATCAACTGATTTCATCAATTTCAGATAACCAATAATAACAACAGCAATAATGCAAGAAATTTGGAAATTCAAACTGGGTCGACCCGACCCGGTCAAGAATCTGACCCGAATTGAGATTCAACCCGACATCAAATAATTCCATCAATTCCAGATAACCAACATACAAAAATATGAAATGCAAGAATTCAAAATATTACCCAAACCGGTCGATTGACCCGAATCGATCAGTCCAAACCCGAATCAGATTTTAACACCAAATTCAGATAACCAACATACATAAATATGAAAATGCAAGAATTCTGAAAATATTACTCAAACCGGGTCGACCCGACCCGGGTCAGTGACCCGACCCGAATCAGTGGTCCAAACCCGAATCAGATTTTAACATCAAATTCAGATAACCAACATACATAAATATGAAAATGCAAGAATTTTTGAAAATAATACCCAAACCGGGTCGACCCGACCCGGATCAGTGACCCGACCCGAATCAGTGGTCCAAACCCGAATCAGATTTTAACACCAAATTCAGATAACCAACATACATAAATATGAAAATGCAAGAATTCTGAAAATAATACCCAAACCGGTCGACTGGCTGGTCGACCAATTCGAAAATAGTGAAGAACAACAAGAAATGCAAAACAGATTTTCGGACTCGATTTTTCAGAAACCGAATAGAGGCATTTAAAACCTAAGTTCAAGAACGAAACTCACCTCCTTTCTTTCGAATCTTGGGCCTATTTCGGACTTGTATCTTGAACAACAAAGAAAGCGAATGTTTTAAAATCAAGAACACAACAAATATTTTATGTATATATGGAATAATCTTCCGAAAAATCCTTCAAAAAAATATGTTTCAATCCCGAAAAATCTCCTCGAAAATCTCCTTCCCAAAATGAAGAACAACATGGGGTATTTATAGGTGGATTCCCCCCCCCCCCAAGAACGAGTTTGAAATTTGAATTAAAGGTAAAGATTTCGCGGATTTGAGGGGCATGGGTCGAGGATTCTATGGTGTCGGTATAGCAGAGGGTCGATGAAAGCGAGAGGGTTGGTGGTGGCGAGGCGAGGTGGCCAAACGACGATGGGGTCGCGGGTATGGGGGTGTGGGGTCGGCGGCTTTGAGTGAAGGAGAGATATAGGGTTTGTATTTTTGTTTTTGGTTTTGGTTTGGGAATTAAAAGGGGAGGTCGACCGGGTCGGTTTTTGTGGGCGGTTCGGGTGTGGGATTGGGCTCGCGAATTTGGGGAGAATGGGGTGGTGGGTATTTTATTTGTGGGTTATTTTTGGTTAGGGAAAAGGTATGGGCTTTGGTTGGGTATTGGGAAATTTATTGGGGAGTTAAATTTGGTCCGGTTGGGCTTGGGAATTGGGGGGAAATAAAGGGGAAGGGAATAAGGGAAATGGGTTTGGGCTTGGTGAATTTTGTTTGGGTAGAGTTTGTATTGGGTTGGAAAAATGAAATGGGTTAGAAATTCTTTTTGGGTTAGGAAAATAAAAAAAATGGGTTATGGGTTTAAAAATATAAAAGGGGTTTAACATTAAAAATATTATTTTTGTTTTGTAAAAGATTGTGAATTATTTAAAATAACGTAACGACGTGATAAATAATAAAATATAATATTTGTGAAATGTTTAATGCTTAATAAAAAGGAAATGCGATGCAATTTTGCGAGAATAAAATAACATAGAATTTCGGATAAAACTTATGATTATTATAAAAATGCAAATGATAAAAATGCGAATAATAATAATAATAAGAGGATATACACATATATGCCTATATTTTAAAATTATTTTAAAAGTGTCAAAATATTAAAAATTACGAATAAAATCATAAAAGATGGGACAAAATTGGGTGTCAACAGTAAGTACCCGAGAAACTGGGCCTGTGATTGGGCTGGACAGGAGCCCAATTGCCCTGAAAATAACTGGGTGGGCAGTAGGCGGGACTGGGCCACTGGTTCAGGCCCACTACCAAGGGGCCCAGGGCTGAGACCAGGCTGGCTGGGCCCCAGTATCCCGAGGCCCACTGCCGGCATTGCTACTGTTTCGTCCGCCGCGATTTTTGTCATTATTTTTACGGTTTTGACCCTTCTTGCCGCCACCGTTGTTGCGGTTTTGGCCTGAGTTGTCAACAAAACTGTGAGAGTTATCGGATAGTCATCATCGCTACGGAACTTGTGCCGGTAGCTGCCTTTTTTGCCAAACCAGCTTCTTCTAACGTGAGCATCGAACGTGCTTGATAAAAAGGTGAAAGAAGATTACTTTGACGGAGGAGAGTCCCAACGGCATTATAGGCCTCAAATAGTCCTGCTACCATTTGTAGAACAAGACGATTATTGGTAACAGGCGCTCCAACGTTACGGAGTTGGTCAGCCAATTCCTTGAGCCGTTTATAATAAGCTGAAACATTCGGGAAATCTTCCATGCTGACTTGTGAAAATTCTTGCTCAAGGGTGACAACTCGAGAATGTTGGTTATCCTAGAATATATCACGCAATCTATTCCAGGTAGCCATAGCCGTAGTGTCTGGTTCAATGATCGTCTGTAAAAGGTCGGTAGAAATAGTGGAGTAAATCCACTGATGGACGGTAGCATCAAGAGTGATCCATAGCTGAGGATCCTCCGCGGGTGTAGGGACTGCGGGAAGAATTATGTGATGGAGGACTTGATGTGAGATTGCATGAATTTTGAACAATTCTTCCCACGTCGCATATTGAATATTCTCCATCTCAAGAACAATAGAGATGTGGTTGTTGATGTTGGAAACAGTAAGGGCAGGATGAAACATGTTCTTTGACGTAGACGTAACGAAAGAACAATAGGTGAATGAGGGATTTGGAAGAAAATTTGGGAAGAGAGGAGGTAATGTTGCACGAATTTTGAGAATGGACACGAAAATCGAGGCAGCGGAAGAGAGGAAATCGTAGACCTAGACTTCTGATACCATGAAAGAAATAATCCCTTGATTATTTTCATTAATGAATGAGTATATATACAATTTACCATATCCATATGTAAAATCCTATTCCTATTCTACTCCCAAAACCCTATTCTATTTGTACAAGAATTCTATAATTATGGTAAGTGTACAATGATAATTATATACAAATAATATGTTACCAAAAATATAGCTATACACGCCTGTGTATACCGGTATATCACGATCTCCCACTTGTCATGGGTTTCCGTGATATACACGGTATACACAAGACATTGGATATGCCGTGTATACCGTGTATATTATTGTATACTTTCAGTAGAGGTAATGTCTGTGTACACTCTACCCTCCCCAGATCCCACGTTGTGAGATTTTACTGGATATGTTGTTGTTGGCCGGGGAAAATGCCCTGTATAGAAATGGTATATCAAATAGTACAGAATATAGACAAAAGTATGATTATCAACGAATCTCACCATTCATTACTGCTAACTTGAATTTCACGGTTGCACCAAAAAAAATCCAAAAATAAGAACGTTTCCTTTTTTTTTTTTTTACCAAAGGCTCTCCTGTTCCTTTCCCTCCAGTATGCAGTATTTCTTACGGTGTATTTGGTATGAAGGAAAATGTTTTTCTAACATTCTCGTGTTTGGTTGCACTAAATACTTGAGATAATTAATTTCTTAAGGAAATTATTTTCTTTTAATTAGTGGAAATGACTTCCTTGTTGACTCAGGGGAAATCATTTTCCGGATAAAAGATGAGACTTGAGAGGCGCTAGAAACACGGTGTTTTTCAAAGCTCTGCCAAAAAACCACCAATCGGAGTATGAGAATTAAGTGAAAAAATTACTTATTTTCTAGGAAAGCATTTCCTTCATACCATACACACCCTCAATAGATGTTTTTTGATCAAGAGAAAGGAAATTAGACCACGCGAAAGTAGCAAAAAAAAAAAAGGAGAGGAGGAAGTTAAAGGGAGGAAACGGAAAATGGAGAATATTATTATAGTATCGAATCATAAGAAATAGTAAGGAGCCGTTTGGACATGATTTGAAATCATAAGATGAAATTATAATGATTTAAAGTTTGAAGTTTTGTTTGGACATGCAATTTGATTTTCTTAAGTTGTATTTTTTCTAATAGACATAAAAATCTCACAAGTTGTTAAAACCATTAAAAAAATTTCAATTGTTATACAATCTTATCAAATGAACAAGTCATAGTTCATAACAAAATTAATACGCTACTAGAAGACCTTTCAAAAAAATACAACATCAATTGATCAAACTTTAATTCAATAAAATGAAAAATTGAACATGAGTTGTAGTGTAACTACTATAAAAAAAATGGCAGCTCGGTACACTAAGCTCCCGCTATGTGCGGGGTCCGGGGCATTGTAGTGTAACTACTCTTTAATATAATCTTCCACATGGTTAGTAAGAGTAAATTTGTTATAAATATACTATCAAGTTGTAGATATTTTAATATTTAATATAAATGATTGGTAAATATATCTATCAACTTATGGATCTATTTTTACAAAATATAAACTTATGGGTCAACTTTTACATTTTAAAAAAAATTGAAATCGTGATTTGGAATCCCAAATCATGCCTTTTTGGATGATTTGGGATTTTATCTCATGAGATGAAATCATAAGATGAAATCGCATGTCCAAACGCCAACTAAAAATCTGAGCCATAGAATTTTGTACTTAATAGATCTAATATAATTATTCCATCTAATAGAATAATTTTGCCGTATCATCTACATAACCATTCCAAGCCAATACCATTTTTGTACTTATTCCAGACCAGTACCATTCCAAGCCAAGAATCTAATTATATGTTTTTTTCTTGTTTTGTATTTGATAATTGTAAAAGTTGTGAACGATCGCTTGAAGCATTATCTAAAGACTAAAACAAGAGGAAGACCTAATATTGTCTTCCTTTTGTTAAACTTGGAGAGAGATGACCTAATCTTGTACGTATTACTTCCTCTTGTGGAGGAGAAAAGAAAAAGTTGTTTCTTCCAAAAATTACCAACGGCGGATGTAAAGTACGACTTACAGGTTCACGGGAACCAATAGCTTTTGCTCATATATTTGATATATATTAAGAAATCGACTCAATATTATTGTATATTAATTTGAGTCGCAATAGAAACCCACAAACTTCAAATCCTGAATCCGCCTTTGATAATATGACCATGAACATCCAGAGTTATTTGTTCTTCTACATATTCGGCTATATATCCTACAGAATATTTCCTGGGCAGAATTTTTGTTATTATAGCCATATCATCCTTCTCTGTTTGGGATACATGACTAGCTCATACATTACCTGATTACTTATATATTCTACTTTATTCTTTTAAATCATTAATTATTTTCCATGTTCGTGTTTCTTTTGTTTTTCTGTTCTTCTTTTGGATTGCAGGGTGAGTCTGAGAATGGCAAAGCTCCTTGGGAAGGGGTAAGCATATCCATGCCTTCCCTGAAATATATATTCGAAACTATTCCCTTCATCCCATTTTAACTGTCGTTTTAGCTCTTTTCACACTCATTAAAAAATCAATAATACAAGATATAATTTAGTAAGTTACCCCTGTTTAATAAAGAAAGATTAATCTGTTAGAACAAAGATGACAATAATATTAAAAATTCAAAATAAACTTGTTTGAATTAGAGGCACGTCAAGACGTTTCTTGAAGATACTTGGAGTCTCTCCCATGAGCAAACAGAAGAATGAATAACAACTATATCTTCGGAATTCAACTAAGCCACAAAACAAGTAGCATTCAAGAACGTTGCTCTTCTATTCTTGAATATGTGATTTCACCTTTTGATCAATGTCACTCAAAAGTTTTTTTAAAGGAAATTGTTTTGAAGTGCTTGCCTTTTTTCAAAAGAATGAAACACTATTTATAGGATAAAAAGTCTTGAAAAAGAAGAGTTTCATTAACTAATAGTTATTTTAGGTTCATAAATTTAATTAATAAAAATGTAACTTTCAAGAACCTAAAACGTAAAACAATGAAATCAAAAACGTAAAAGACTAAATGAAGAATGTATCTTCAAATTTACTTTCATTTACTTTTGAGAATCAAATTTACATTCTCCTGGAACTAGTTCTCAGGGACCTCGCTCTCTGAACCACCATTTGCATATCTGCCTTGGTTATTATTGGTTCTGCTTTGATCACGACCGATCTCTCCATGTGTATTCAGTGGAGGGGGATGTTCTCCTATCGGAGTACTACCAGCATTTTTGGACATGAACTCCTCTTGATACTGCTTCACACGCTCCAGCTCTTTGCTTATCGCAGCAATTTGCGCTCGAAGATTCTATATGGCTTCTTCGGGTGTTTCATCCATGGGATCATCCCCATGTTGAGTCTGACCGTCCTTGGAGGTGACACCGTCTGTATGCATTGGGTCTCTAGGCATCACACTGTCTAGCCCCAGATTGGCAGTGTTTCCCTCGATGTTACGGTTGTTGTCACCTAGTCTTGTCATCATGTCTTATCTGAACGAACAAAAAGACTTAAAGGAAAAAGTAAATTAGTAGAGGGGTCACTTGTGACACCACAATTGTCCAGGCCCCACGATGGGCGCCAAACTGTTTATCCGGAAAATGGTACAGTTGAATTTGTATACGTGGTCAAGGATACGTAGATCTCAAGTGACACTTTAAATAAGAATTATACTTAATATAAATAATAACAAGACAAAGTAAGTAATAGTTAGCCTGAGCCTTAGGATAGCTCATGAGCAAAAGTGATGGTGATTTGTATTAAAGCACAAAAACCAAGAGAATATCAATAAGTAAATTATGATAGCCAGAATCTGATGCGTTACGGTGGAATAATGTGTCCTATTTATACATGAGCTACACGTGTACATACCCCACGAAATATTCCCTCATAAATGTAGGAGAATGAATGTTATAATAATTGGACAATCAATCTCTCAATAAATGCTATTGAAAGGGTTGTTGGAAGTCGTAGGACCAGTTTCAGTAACGGTCGTCCGTTATGATGCAAACAGTTCTTAGCCTTCTCCATTACTTATATCGGTCTCGCTCGTGACGCTTCCGGTACCATGCATATCAAACCAGCAGTGTTGTAATCTGACGTGGGTCTAACTCAGTGTCATACTCCACGTGTGTCAACATAATTCATACAACTGTCGTATACGATTTTTCCCTATACATATCCAAAATTCACATGACTAAGACGTTCATGTCATAAATCTTGAGACTCCACAATATAAGCAAAAATAATGTCATTGTCAATATTGAGTTTGAACATTCCATTTGTACCATAGCCTTTTCCAACAAAAATTCCATTTTAGATAGAATTAATTTATTTGCCTCAAAAATCATTCTAAAACCATGCTTCGAAAGAAGCGTACCTGACACCAAGTTCTTCAGAATATCAGGAACATTCAATACGTCCAGACCATCTTGTTCCTTTTCCCACAACCTTAGCAAATGATGAGTGTCCCATATATAAAATTTTATCGTTCCCCACTAATTCATAGGTCTTAAAAACATTTCGATCACCTGATATATGACGAGTTACGCCAATGTCTATCCACCATTCCACTTGATTTTCTGCTACAAATGCTTCCGTAACTATTCCCACAAATTCATTTTTCCATGGTTATTTGCCTTTTCTTTCTTCTTTTCAGCTGTAAGAATTTTACAGTCATGTGCATAGTGACCAATTTTGTGACAATGGTAACATTCATTCGACTTAGAATTGGTACTAGTATGTTTGAAATTCGTACTCCTCTTTGCCTTTGAAAATTTCTTATTAATAGATTCCTTCTTGGTTGATTTTTCTTCAACCACAAGAGCTTTCATAACGGGTTCTTTCAAAATATTATTGTCATGATATCGACTCTCTTGTTCAATTTGCAAATGCTGCAACAATTGCTCTAGAGTCAAATCTTCCTTCTTTTGTAAGAGATTGCTTCTGTATTCTTTCCAAGATGGAGGAAGTTTTGAAACAATAGCACCAACATGAAAATTTTCATCAAGAGCAATTCCAGAGATAGCAATTTTATTAGCTATAATTTGGAATTCTTGCACTTGTTCAGTGATTGACTTATCATCAACCATTTTGAACTCCATATAGTTTGAAACAAGTACCTTCTTTGAACTCGCCTCTTCTGTCAAATAGATAGTCTGAAGAGTGTCCCAAATTTGCTTAGCAAATTTGCACTTGATATAATATTGATCATAATATTTGTTGGACATTCCTCCAAGAATATAATTCTTGCATAAATAATCATCATTTTTCACTTGGTAATTTGTTCTTTAATCAAAGCAGCATCGTCCGTTGCTACCTCAGAACCATGAGCATTAAGACAAGGTTGTTCAAGAACATATGCCAACTTCAATATTCTTAAAAGAATTCCATTTTTCCACGTCATCTAGGAAAATCTTTGCCATCAAATATTTCAAAATTAGGATTAGGCAAAGATGGAACAACATTCAATGTTGATGTAGAAGCCATAGAGACAACTATCTTCAAATTGTTAGAACAAAGATGACAATAATATTACAAATCCAAAATAAACTTGTTTGTCTTAGAGGCACGTCAAGACGTTTCTTGAAGATAGTTGGAGTCTCTCTCACGATCAAACGGAAGAATAAACAACAACTCTATCTTCGGGATTCAACTAAGCCACAAAATAAGAAACATTCAAGAATATTGCTCTTCTATTCTTGAATCGATGATTTCACCTTTTGATCAATGTCTTTCAAAAGTTTCTTTTAAAGGAAATTATTTTGAAGTGCTTGCCTTTTTTCAAAAGAATGAAACACTATTTGCCTAATCAAAAGTCTTGAAAAAAAAGAGTTTCATTAACTAATAGTTATTTTAGGTTCATGAATTTAATTAATAAAAATATAACTTTCAAGAACCTAAAATGTAAAACAATGAAACCAAAAACGTAAAAGACTAAATGAAGAATGTATATTCAAATTCACATTCATTTACTTTTGAAAATCAAGAAGCTTTTATCGTTTCAAAATTAATTGAAACATTATTTTAACATGATCTTTCCACTTAAATATTGTGCATACTTCTTTAATGTTAAGAGAATAGTTGGAAATATTGTGCATACTTCTTTAATGTTAAGAGAATAGTTGGAAACAATTGTCAACTTTAGTCCTGAATTTCTAAAGTGACAATTATTTTGGGATAAATTTTTGAGCTAAAATAATAGTTTAAATGGAACGGATCATACTCCCTCCTGCCTTTTTCATCTGTCGTTTAAAGTTAATTGGCACACTCAATAATATGATAACATTAATCATGTTTGTCTAATATCCTTATCTCTTCTGAAATGAGTAATTAATGACTATATGCGTTTTTGAGGTAATAAAGGTGGAGTTGAAAAACAATTAATATGTTTTCTTAATTTTCCAGTGACGAATATTTTGAAATAAATCTTTTTAGCTAAAATAGCAGATAAAAACATTTTTGAAGTACTTTTTTCCCCTTGATTATTGTTGGCTAAGTGAATGAAATTATCTATCGTAGGTTAGAGAGAGGTGTACAAATGAGTGGGCTATGTTCCAAGATCGTTTAGCCAATGCTGATGAATCTTATTTTGTCCAGCATGGAAAGAGTAGAGTATAACACTCCCCGAACTGCTTTTGAACGTTATTTCTTTTCTCCCTTTTTTTTCGCTTTTTGGATTGGATGTCTAATTATTTCTACCATATTTTTTTCCCTTCAGTTTTTTTCCTAGTTCTAGTAAAGGTGATCATATGGTTTGCAGCTAGTGGATACTAAACATTCAGATATTAGAGGCGTCTATTGTACAGAGATGATACATAAAATTGTCTAAGAATTCTTTGCACTTTGTTATCCGTTTCAACTAGATATCATTTTGGAGGGGCTGCAAAACCAGTGCTGACTGGCGTTTGGACATCTTTTAGTAACATTGCCCTATGAGATTCCGTCATAGTGTAAGCTAGTGATGCTTTCTGTTAAATTGACCACTCTTTCGATTACTGGACTTTTATCATCTAGCCACGGTGCAACATATCTAGTTATGCACATTACTAGTTGCATCATTAAAACCTTACTAGGAAACTTAATAGGATAAAGTTTTTGTTAAGGAAAAAAAAGTATAGTGAGTATTTTACTATAATGTCCCCTAAGTTTCAAATGTTAGTTATGAGGCTAATGAAGTAATTAAGGATTAACCAGGTGTAACCAAGTGACAATGGTTGGCTGTTTGTAACATGATAGTGCATGTATGGTATAGTTTGGAAGTGTTTTGGGTTGATAAAGAACTTATGAAATAAATGCCAAAGCTGGAAATGATAGGCCACAAGGCCCTCTCGTGTCGCTAGAAAGGCTAATCAAGGAAAATCAGGGAAGCCCGTATCGAGAGCTCACCACAAGGACGATTGGTTTGGGAAAGTGCATCTACCTAGGCGAGGTAGTGCGCTTAGGAGCTAGTGATAGACCATCGTGAGGTCGAGAGATTTGAGTAGTCTGGCCAAGGATTACAAACCAGTGCACTTAGGCTTCATTGTGAAGGCAAGATTACCTACAAACTCCAGGCGTTAACCATATCGACTGGTTTTGAGAGGCTACATGGTCTATTGTGATGTTTCCAGAGTAGGTTTGGGGTGTGTATTGATGCAGAATGGTAAAGTTATTGCATATGCTTCAAGGCAATTGAAGAACCATGAAATAACTACCCTGCTCGCGATTTAGTACTTGCACTCGCATTGTTTGCCTTGAAAAATTGGCGTCATTACTTTGCAAATTTAGAATTATCTTGTGTTGTCAAGTCAGCCATATCTATTTCTCCATACAAATTGCACCAGCAGAATCGGAAAAGTTAAAGGAAAAACTCAAGGACTTGCTCGACAAATACTTCATAAGACCGAGTGATTTCCATTGAGTTGCACTGTATTATTTGTAAAGAAGAAATATGGGTCCATAAAAATGTGTATAGACTACGCTGAAGATCAGGGAGTGATATTTCAAAGACGGCCTTTAGGACTCACTGCTATCGTTAGGAATTCCTACTGATGTCCTTTGGGTTGACAAACCAACAACTTTCATGGATCTTGTTAACAATGCATTCAAGCCATTCCATGAAACATTTGTGATTGTGTTTATTGATGTCATTCTTGTGTACTACATAAATCAAAATGAACACGGGAGTCACTTGAGAACAACATTGTAAACACTTGAGGGAAGTTTCTCAAGTGTGAGTTTTGGCTTAAAGAGTGGTATTTTGGATCATGTTGTATCGAGTGAAGGCATTATGGTTGACCCTCATAACAGAAACAGTCAAGAGTTGGCCAAGGCCAACAAAGCCAAGGGAAATCCATAGTTTCTTGGTTTGGTCGGGTACTAGTGGAGATTCATTGAAATATTCTTTACATTAGCCGCACTATTGACTAAGTTGATCTAAAATGTGGTAAGTTTTAGTGGACAGAAGCATGTGAAAAGAACTTTCAAAATTTGAAGGCAAGATTGACTACAACACTAGTGTTAACCTTACCGACATATTCGGGTGGTTACATAGTCTATTGTGATGCTTCTAAAGTTAGTTTGGGGTGTATGTAATGCAATATGGTAATTTCATTACCTATGCTTCAAGGCAATGGATGAACTACCTCACTCGTGATTTAGAACTTTCAGTCATGTTGTTCACCTTGAAAACTTGGCATCACTACCTTTATGGAGAACATTGGCTTACGGACATCAAAATCCCTTAATACATATTCAAGCGAAAGAAATTGAAGTTGAGATAAAGGAGGTGGTTAGAGTTATTGAAATATTATGATATAGACATTCTCTACAGTATGAGCAAAGCTAATGTTGTAACCGACGAAAGTCAATGGGTAGTTTGGTCCATTTGAAAGTACGTGAAAGACCCATAGCTAGGGAAGTTCAAAGTTGGATGAACCAGGAAAGTTGGACTTGATGAAACAGATAACAGTAACTTAGCGGCATACATAGTGGCACAATCATCACTAGTGGACCATGTTAAAGCTAGTATGAGGATCCTTACATATTGAACGTAAGGAAGGTGAAAGTGAATAATCTCTTGATTATTTTCATTAATGAAGAGGTATATATATAAATATACAATATCTAATTATGGAAAATAAATCTATATTTTTCTAATACAAGACTGATACATTCTCCTACTATAATACTAATACCATAATTACACTTATACAAGAACTCTACACACATGGTATATTAAATAACATCTACTGGTCCGTGTTGTGTACATACGGTATACCACTGCTATTACTCCCCCGCAGTCATAGCGGGCGGTCGTCGTACGCTGAGACTATCCCTAAAATCTTCAAACAGAACCAAGGGAAGACCCTTAGTAAAGATGTCAACAATTTGATACCGTGAAGGGGCATGCAAGACACGTACTTGTCCACAAGCTACCTTTTCGCGAAAAAAGTGAATATCCATCTCGATATGTTTAGTGCGCTGATGTTGGACCAGATTTTCATAGAGATAGACTGCACTAACATTATCACAGTAGCCCAAGGTAGCTTTCTGAATAGGAAAGTATAGCTCTAATAGAAGATTACGCAGCCAACATGACTCAGACACCACATTTTTAATTAAGTGAGGGGAATGAAGTACATTTTTTAGGACTAGAGGTGGATGTGGGGGTGGGGGGGAGACAAATTTGTGTGACCATAACCACGAATTGGAATTGAATTGTCATTACCAATAATTATGCCATGTTTTTTGCTCAAATTGAAATAAGACGAGAGATTACCTTGCGCGGATGTTATATGAGAAGTGGCTTCGATGTCTATATACCAATTTGCGTTCGGGGGAGTCAATCCAAGTGTATGTATCGTGGCCTCAATATCCGTAGGTGTCGGACCGAAAACAGGACCCGCAACAGCGAAGGCTTGCTGAGGCTGAGGCCCAAGTAGGCCAGCTTGCTGCCAAGGCCCAACCGACTGGTTGTGTTGGAACTGTGAATTGGGCCTCTATTGGCCACTGGCCCAATTCGTTGGAACACCTGGAAAAAAAGGATAAACCATATTGGTCCCTGACCACTGGCCCAGCAGCCCCACGATCATTTTGCATTTGCCCAAGGTTGCGACCAATAGTGCTGCGGCCCAGCCGACCCACTACCACCACTGCTCCGATCACCGCCACTGCCTCCGCCACCGCCACTATCGTCGCCGCAGTTCTTGCCACCACTTTTTCGATTTTGACCATTTTTGTCGTCACCGTTGTTACGGTTTTGGCTAGAATTATCTGAGAATGAGTGAGGATCATAGGATGTAGCCATTATCATGACAGAATTAGCTCCGGTAGCCGCCTTCTTATCCACGTCGGCCTCTTCTAATGTGAGCATGGAACTAGCCTGGTAGAATAGTGGAAGAGGATTACTTCAGCCTTCTTGAGTTGGTGACGGGCGCACCAACGTTCTTGAGTTGATCCGCCAATTCCTTCAGCCTTTTACAATAGGCTGAGACATTCGGAAAATTCTCCATCTGGACATGGGAAAATTCCTGCTAAAGAGTGACAACACGTGAATTTTTGTTATCTTGGAATATATCACGCACCCTATTCCAAGTTTCCATCGTCGTGGCGTCGAGTTCAATAATCGTCTACAAGATGTTTGTAGAGATAGTGAAATAAATCCACTAGAGAACGGTAGCATCAACGGTAGACCATAACGCAGGGTCATCTTCGGGGGTAGGCACTTTCTCCTTGCCTGTTACCGAGGGGATGATGTGATGAAGGACTTGATGCGAGCGTGCGTGAACCTTAAATAATTCCGCACACGTCGCGTATTGGACGTTTTTCATCTCAAGAAGAATAGGGATGTGGTTCTTGATGTTGGAGACTGTAAGGGCAAGATGAAACATGTTCTTTGAGGTGGACATAATGAAAGAACAATATGAGAATTAGGGATTGGGAAAAGAAAATTTGGGAAGAAAAAAGAAAGGTGGCCGACGGCCAGGTCACGGTTGAGAGGGTTGCGAAATTGCGTGGAGAAGGAAAATATTTGCCCTAGACTTCTGATACCATGAAAGTGAATAATCTCTTGATTATTTTCATTAATTAAGAGGTATATATATATATACAATATCTAATTATGGAAAATAAATCTACCTTTTCCTAATACAAGACTAATACATTTTGCTACTATAATACTAATACCATAATTACACTTGTACAAAAAATTTAAACACAGTATATTAAATAACATCTACCGGTCTGTGTGGTATACATACGGTATACCACTGTCTAATAGAAGGAATGCAAAAGCATCACCTTATTTACGCTTCGTGCAGGTAATGGTATATTGAGATTAAATGACCGTTCACATGTTTAGGGCGTGGACGGGCTAAGAAATGCAATCGAAATAGAGGAAAACAGTTCTAGATATTCAATGCACACAGGTTCAACCCAAATGTACCAAGACTTGAAAGCAGTTTATATATGAAGGAAGACATTGCTAAGTTTGTAGACAAGTGTCTAAATTGCCAACAAGTGAAAGTTGGACATCAAAGACTAAGGTTTGGCCTAGATTATAGAAATTCTACATTGAAAATAGAAAATGATTAATATAAACCTTTTGGTAGATCTATCTTGAGTGATTGGAGTAAAATTAAAGTTTTATTTTCCCACCAAACACATTATATTGGTCTTGTGAGGGTGGCAACGGTTTGTTAGTTCTGGCAGGTGCAATGTCACATAATTATTAAGAAATATTCACTTCACCTTACTGACTTCAATTTCAAGATGACTACTTTCTTTATCTCCCCATTAGGTGAGCCAGCAATACTTCATTAATATCTCACCACTCTTTCATAGGGTTTGTTTGGTATAGATAATTTTCTTATGTTTGATTGGTCAGAATTTTCGAAAAAATATTATTTCTAGGAAAAACGTTTCTTAAAAATAGGAAAATGACTTTTGTAGTGAAAATAGGAGAAAGCAAGTTCCATAAGTGTAATACAGCCTCACCCCAACCCCATAGCCCCATGCACACCACCCCTACGCCCCTCGCCCCTCATGTCAACCCCAATAGTATTTTCTTAGATTATATATAAATTTTAGAAAAAATATTTTATGCTTATGTATCGAATGTCAGAAATTAAGTAAGAAACCACCGAAAACATTTTCAGTAAAAAATATTTTCCTTCATACCAAACACACCTTAGTGTTCATTAAAAAAAACTCTAAAGTAGACTATCATTTTATTTATTTTTCAACAAATTAAAACCATTTGATTCATTATGTTATAATGAACACAAAATTAATGCAAACCGTGCGCTATTATGATTCATTAGGATATCAAATTTCAAGATTTGAAATCTCTAAGTACATGAATAATTAGAACTCCAAATTGAGAAAAATAAAATACATGTTCAATTTAAATTTTTTTTTTTGCTTTGTTGTTGAATGATTGCTCCAGTATTGTTAGAGTTAATTAGGGAATATTTGTTAACCTAAAGTCAGTCAAATGGCTTTGCTTATACTAGCAGTTAGTTACCAAAATGATCATCAACAGCTAGGCCTTGAAACCAACTACGGCAAAAATAACTTCGATTTTTACATTGTATAGAAACTCACAAAAATAATAGCCGCTAAAATGTATATTTAAATATTAATGTTAATATACATAAAATATACATCTTTGATATAAAATAATATATATTTATTATATATTTGGCTAGCGAATGTAATTATTTTTAGCCGACCGATCAAATATGTAATTTGCTCATATAAAACAAATTTACACTATCAATAAGATTTAACTTATTATAGTAGGTTGTTACTCTAATTTTTATATTACCATATCAAGTTTATTATACAGAGTCAAATATCGTTGAATGTTAGCCTAATTTAATAATGTAAGAAATTTATACATTATCAGTGCACCTAACTTAAGCTCGAATTACTAATGTTGTTAGCCCCAACCATCCACCCTAGAAGTGTAAATAAAAGATAGCTTCTTTGTTCTACATTCTCAAACAAGTCTTTGGACTTCCCTCTCTCCACCTCAAAGATTCACATTCATCTCTTCAAATTGACTTGTGTTTCTTGGAGCAGTAGAAGCTTAATAAGTTTATTGGTAATAGCCACAATAGCTACCATTTTCGAGAGGTATATCTTTCATTTTGTTACAAGTTAATTCCTTCATGTATTCTTCTTTTTTATTCTTTTTCCCCTTTCTGTTGGTTATATTGATATTATTGGTGTTTTACATGTATTGCTTATAGGACTCCTTAGTCTCCAAGTTAATTTAGACAGATATAAGGTAAATTCTAATCATAATCATCTCCATTATATTGATAATCAAGTAGACCATGAAAACATGAAAATATATATTTTTTCCTCAATTTGGTTTCCACCAAGCCAATTAAATCTGCCTCGTGTGCTATTATATAATCTTGGCCTCTTTCTGCTTCTCAACTTTATAAATTGTTTTGACATTTCATATAAGGACCTTCATGTAAGAAATGTCTTTCAAATTTAAATTTAACTCGGATTTTGGTTCGTTATCAAATTCATTGATTAATAATAAGAACTCATCAATTTCCGTTGGTAATGATTTTTTATTAGTCGTATTCACTTTTTATTCAAATTCTTGGTAGTCAGTATTTTGCAAAATTTCAACTCTCTATTTTTCTCATTGAATTAGAATTTAATGGGACTTGATATTTGATGGGACTTTCTTGATATTTATGGTTAACTTTTTCAGTAGTATGTGAGTTTCATGAATTAGTGTGTTATTATGTAATCTTGTCACACAAAAATTGATATTTACGAATACAACTACAACATCCATTGGACCTAGTAGACAGAATATCATAAGGCAGTTAGCCAAAGCTAGATCATCCATTTTTTAGAACTATTTAATCAAAGATAGGACACTGGCGGTGTGAGTTTGTCACATCGCGGTCCAAGTCAAGATAAAAGAATGAGGGTTGCGATAAGTTATTGACCATCATAAAATTAGTCAATTTATGATGAATTTTCACGCAAAGATATTAGATGTGTCTAAATGACAATTAAAATTCGTAATGAGCTTTTCGTTGACAATAACTTCTTGATATACCTTATATATATTTTAAATTATCAATTATTATGATTAATAGTACTTTTTACACAGTTTTCAAGTATGTAAATTTTATTTCAAAAAATATAAAGATTTCATATCCGAATTTATAATTAAAATTAAAAAAAAATTGACTTTAAAATTTGAACAATACCACATATATTGGGACAGAGAGAGTAGTAATATTATTTCAAAAAAGCTAATATTTTTTAAAATGTTGTTTTGATGAATAAAGATGGGTGAGAAGACAAGCTTGCAGTTGGGTGTGGTGGGAGCATTGTTTCTCTCAGTGGCATCCTCAGTCTCCATTGTTATTTGCAATAAAGCTTTGATGAGCAATCTTGGTTTCCCATTTGGTAATTTCATCTTCCTTTATTAATTGATTAGAATACATATTATCATTATAATATATGCTTATATATCATACTACCCAACCAAACTTTAAGATTGCATCTAAATAAATTATGTTAGCTATGCATGTGTTCGGTGTGCAGGCATGTCTGGTGAAAAATAGAAAATTAAATAAATATAGCTTCCTTTTTCATTAAGTTCAATTAGTCATGTCAAGAGTTATTTACTTGACATTCTTCTAGTGACATCAATATTTTAATTATAAAATTAATGTATATATGCCGATAATGTGAAGTTCTAGTTACACTAATTACTAGTATAATTTAACATGTTATAACATGTCAGTTACTATTTCTTTTATCAGACTATCAATTTATAAAATAAAAAAGAGTCAGTTTGGTGCAAAAAGCATTATGCATTAGTAGGGTTCGGAAACGGGTCGCGCGCCTTAAGGAATGTGATGTAAACAGCCTTCCAGTTAGTATTTATCATAATATTCTTCTTTAATTACCTTAACAGTAACCTGATTATATAATCAATTTATTATAACATTTTCTAGGATGGCTTATATATACTTGTGTGTCTTTTAACAACTAATATAATAATATTCAATTTTTGTGTTATGTTATTATATTTGCAGCAACAACATTGACAAGTTGGCATCTGATGGTGACATTTGTAACACTACATGTGGCACTAAGATTCAATTTTTTTGAGAATAAACCCGTTGACATGAAGACTGTCATCTTGTTTGGTATCTTAAATGGAGTTTCCATTGGCTTTCTCAATCTCAGCCTCGGTTTCAATTCTATTGGCTTTTACCAGGTACTCCCTCCGTGCCTTTTAATTGTCGCAATAATTTTTATACTTTAAAATAATTATTCCCCCGTCTCATTTTATGTGACACTTTTCGCTTATCGAGATTCGAACTGTATGAACTTTGACCAATATTTTAAATTATCTTTTTTACCAAATTGATATGAGAAAAGTTACAACTTATAGTATTTTTCATATAATTTTTAAATATATAAATTTCAATGTTAAAATATTGAGTTAATCTAATCTAATTTAGCTTCAAAGTTTAGTCAAATTGACTCTCGAAAAATGAAAAGTGTCATATAAATTGGAACTGATGAAGTATTACTTTAGGAATTCAAGATTAAAGTTGATAATTATTTTTAACAATATCCTTAACATTAAGAAATAGCTCTTTTAATACTGTTTAATTCTCAAAAAGTATATAATAAATAAGAATAACTTAATAAACTATGACTTTGTAATCTAGTTAAATTAAACTTATAAGCAATTTTTGGTTTATCCATCGTGTTTGGCAAATACGAAATATGCTTATAAGCCAAAAGTTGTCATAAGTTAATTACCCTCAACTTATAATTTTGTAGCTTATAAGCACCTTTAATTTGAGAAGTTTTTTACGATTTTAATTATACCTCATAAAGCTACTTTATGTTAAGACACTTAACGCTTTTGGATGACTGAAAGAATAAAGTCATTATATTAAAATAACATTAACAACAATAGTAATTTCTCCCACCTCTTGACGGGCTACTCTACAAGAAACATAGCTATTAGGAAAACTAATTTTTTTTGAAAGTAAATATTTGGTCCCTAAAAATCAATAGAAACCGAAAAATTCTGGTTATTATTCTTCCTTATAACCAAAATATATCTGGTCTCTGGAAATGTGATATCTCTCTGACTTGTGTGTTTGCTTTCGCAGATGACAAAGTTAGCAATTATACCTTTCACTGTACTTTTAGAAACCATTTTCTTAAAAAAACAATTCAGGTAATTCCAAATTTCAGATATTCCTAAAACTAAAAAATAGGCTAGTCATAATTATTTAATTTGTTATTACAATTATTTTTTTGCAGCCGGAATATTAAATTATCTTTGTTAATTCTTCTGCTTGGAGTGGGCATTGCCTCCATTACGGATCTTCAGCTAAATTTTGTTGGCACAATCCTCTCTCTACTAGCCATTGTTACAACTTGTGTTGGACAAATTGTATCCTTTTATTACTTATTTGTCCAAGAGTTTATTATTATGTGCACTTATAGTTTACAATATTTTTACGTCGTCGAGTTAAGTTACTTGCAATATAACATACGATTAATTATAACAAACATGATCTGGTTACCTGAAAAGATATACTAAATAATCTATAACTATAAGGTACATTACATTGATAGTATAAAAGTTTTACATTGTTTGTAATATAACGTGTAGCGTATTTAGATAATCTTTCAAAATCTGCTTATTTTGAATAGGTCTTTTTCGAAAAAGTGATTTTGGAGAGGAGTTGACTAATCCATTGGAAAAACACTTCTCAATATTAGAGTAGTATTTTGTGCTTGGCTAATGTTTCAAAAGTGCTTATGGAGAAAAACTATATTGACGGAGTGGAAACCTAGTCTAACTCTAATAGTTTTATGGTAGAATCTTAGTCTAAATATATTTGATAAATTGTAATTATGGTAGTTTTATTAGAATAGGGTTTCCTTGTTAGACTATGGAAAGGAAGAACTTACCTCTATATAAGGAGGTCATTGTGATGAATGAAAAGTAAGAAAGAGTTCTCCCAATATTTTTCTTCTCTCTAAATTTCCGTCGCCTCTCAAATTTAACATGGTATCAGAGCCTCGTTAAAAGAACACGAAAACCCTAAATAATGGCTGGTGAAGGAGAAACCGGTGATAAAAATAAATGAATCGCCCGTGAAGAAAACACAATTCAAAGAAAGACAATCTCCCTTATGACATTGCGTCAAATGATAATCCCGAAATTGTGGTGACACAAGTCCAATTGAAGGGGGAGAATTACGAAGAATGGACTAGATCCATGAGGACGACCCTAAAAGCAAGGAAGAAATTCGGCTTCGTTGATGGTACAATCAAGAAGTCGGATGAAGAGTCCCCGGACTTAGAAGATTAGTGGAATATAAACTCTTTGTTGGTGTCATGGATTTGCAACACCATTGAACCAACCCTTCGCTCAACGATTTTGCATAAAGAGGAAGCAGAAGAATAAGGAAGAGCATCCGGGAGCGGTTCGCTATTCCCAACGGCCCTCAGATGCAACAACTGAAGGTAGAACTTGCGGAGTGCAAGCAGAAGGGAAGGATCACAGTGGATTACTATAGAAAACTAACTAAGTTGTAGGAAGAATTGGCAAACTACGAACATATTCCGACTTGCAAGTGCGAAAAGTGCATGTGCAATCTAGGGATGATCTTGAAAACCAAAAGAGAAGAAGAAAAAGTGCATATTTTCCTCATGGGATTGGATGATACAATGTATGGAACGGTGAGATCAAAAATATTAGATCAAGAACCGTTGTCATCATTAAACAAAGTCTACTTGAAGCTAGTGCAAGAAGAGCGTGTGAGAGGACTCACAAGAAAATGGAAGAACAGAGTGAAACCGTGACATTTTCCATACAAGGGAGAAATCCTTACCGTGACTAAGGTGAATGGAAGAACGATGGCGCATTCTGCACGCATTGCAAGAGATCCAGATATATTGTGGAAGAATATTTTCAACTCATTGGGTATTCGCAATGGTGGCCAAAAAATAAAAAAGGAGACATAAAATCCAGAGGAAGAAGAATAGGACAACAACAACAGAGGATAGGCACGGGATCTGATCGTGTAAGAGGCAACTATCAGGCTAACACCGTTGTTGTCAAGGATACATATGCGGAGATAGAACAGATGAACACAAGCAGGATAGGACCTCATAATTTGAGTGAGGAGATCAGGAAAATGGTGATTCCAGTGTTGAATTCACAAGGAATAAATCTGAATGGAAAGATCGATAGTAAGACCAAAAACTCATTTTGGATTATTGATTCCGGAGCTACCAATCATGTGACAGGTAATTCAGAAAAACTGAGCGATCAACGGGACATTCCTGTGTGTCCGGTTGGGCTTCTGGATGGAAGTAGCTCGGTAGATACAAAAGAAGGAACAACCAGGTTGAATGACAGGATATGGTTGAATAATGTTCTTTATGTTCCGGATTTGACATGCTATTTAATTTATGTGGCACAACTAGTTGATTATTTAGATTGTGATGTAATATTTAATAGAATTATGTGTGATATACTAGACTCCACCATGAGAAAGCTGATTGGAAAGGGTGAGCGTTGGGGTGGACTTTACTATTTTCGGAAGGTGCCACTGATACGGGCTATGAAGACAGAGGCAGTTGATTGGTTCGATCTTTGGCACAAATGATTGGGTCATCCTTCAGCACAAGGAACAAAGTATATTACGACATTAGGCTTAAAGGAGAATGGTGATAGATTGTATAGAGAATGTGATATATGTCAAAGAGCAAAGAAAATGAGGAGTGTTTTTCCTTTAAGTGACAATATTGTTTCGGATACTTTTGAGATGATCCATTGCGATTTATGGGGACCATATAAGACCCCCTCCTTTTGTGGAGCTTCATATTTTTTACTATTATGGATGATCGTTCATGATCCATGTGGATTTTTCCCTTAGTTTATAAGAAAGAAGTATCCCAAATCTTGAAGAATTTCTTCGCACTTATGGAAAGGCAGTTGGAAAAAAGGGTGAAGATAGTTAGGAGTGATAACGGATCTGAGTTCACGTATATGAAGACTTACTTCTTTGAACATGAAATTCTGTTTCAAACATCTTGCACAGGGACACCTCAGCAGAATGGAAGAGTCGAAAGAAAACACTGTCACATCCTTAATGTGGCACGAGCATTGAGATTTCAGTGCCATCTTTCAATTAAATTTTGCCGAGAATGCATTTTGACTGCGGGATACTTGATCAATAAAACACCATCTTCGATTTTGAATGAAAAAATCCCCCTATGAAATTTTATACGGGGAGGCACCTCATTATGATCACTTAAGGGTGCTAGGTTCACTATACTATGCACACATAAAGGAAAGAACAAGAGACAAATTTGAGAGTCATAGGTGTATCTTCTTGGGATATCCATACGGACAGAAAGGTTAGAGATTGTATGACTTAGAAAACTATGAATATTTAGTTTCAAGAGATGTGGACTTCTACGTAAATAAGTTTCCTTTTGTCGTAGGAACATGTAACCTGGTCGACAAATAGAAGCTATCCCTGAAGAAATAAATGATGAAAAGAATCAACACATTTTCGAAGAAGAACGGGCATATAATATAGGTGCGCACAAAGCTCGAATAGAAGAAACTCAGTTATCGGATACCAAACCTACAGATCATCCAGAATTAGATCAGACAGATGCTTGTCCGAATAATGAAAACATGGAAGAAGTACAGATGGAAGGTACTCGGGCCAATGAAAAGCCACCGGAGGAACAATTGGGTCGAGATACACGTCAAAAGCATGACTCAGTTCGATTACGTGAATACGTTACTAAAACATTCCATAAAGAAAGTCCATCAACGAGTTCGCCCAATCCTCAGAAACCCTCAGGTGCACCTTATCCTTTAGCTCACTATATATCATGTCATAATTTTTTCTTGCAACACCAAAGCTTCCTTAAAGCAATTACCACAGGAATTGAACCAAAATCCTTCTCGGAGGCTATGAAAAAGAAATATTGGAGAAAAGTCATGCAATAAGAAATTCAAGCATTAGAGGGCAATGGCACATGGACATTGAAAACATTACCGCCGAATAAGAAAGCACTCGGATATAGATGGGTGTACAAGATCAAATACAACTCAGATGAAATAATTGAACTATATAAATCTCGGTTGGTCATCTTCGGTAATAAGCATGAGGAAGGTATTGACTACAATGAAACGTTTGCTCCTGTTGCGAAGGTAGTGACCGTTCGAACCTTCTTAGCGGTAGAGGCTGCCCGAAATTGGGAGTTGCATCAGATGGATATTCATAACATCTTCTTGCACGGTGAACTAGCAGAAGAAGTTTAAATGAAATTACCACCGGGATTCCGTGGGTCTGGTCCAGGGCAAGTATGTCGACTCCAAATTTTCTTATATGTGTTGAAACAAGCTCCACGATGTTGGTTTACAAAATTGTCAAGTGCCTTGATGCAATACAGGTTCAAACAGTCATACTCTAATTATTCTCTCTTCACGATGCACCGGGGAAGTATACAACTTAACGTCTTAGTTTATGTTGATGACTTGATTATCTCCAGAAATGACCATGGTGCCATTGCACGATTCAAAGACTATCTCTGAGCCTATTTTCACATGAAGGATTTGGGTCTCCTGAAGTATTTTCTGGGGGTTGAAGTTGTGCATGGACCAACTGGATTATTCCTTTATCAACGGAAGTATGCCTTGGATATAGTCTCTAAGTCCGGGCTATTGGGAGCAAAACCGATTAAAACTCCCATGGACAATAATCACAATCTGGCATTGGCCAAATCGGCTAATGTGAAATATTCGAAACCATACCAACGTTTGGTCAGCAGATTGATATACCTCAATTTTACGCGACCGAAGTTGTCCTATTATGTACATGTTTTGTCCCAATTCATGCATCAATCGAAGGAAGCGCACTGGAGAGACGCCCTTCAGGTGGTAACATACTTGAAAAATAACTATGGGTAAGGAATTGTGTTAAGTAAGGATTGTGATCTCCAGATATATGGGTGGTGTGATGCGGACTGTACTGGATGTCTGTTGACCCGAAGATCGCTCACCGGATGGTTTATCTCCCTCGAAAATTCACCAGTATCATGGAAAACTAAGAAGCAACACATTATCTCTCGCTCGTCAGTAGAGGCGGAATATCGTTCAATGGCAATGAAGGTTTGTGAATTTAAACGATTGAAGGGAATCCTACATAGCTTGGGCATCAAACATAAATCTCCGGTTAAAATGTATTGTGATAGTCAAGAGCATTGTATATTGCATGAAATTTGGTATTTCACGAATGGACTAAACATATTAAAGTTGACTGTCAGTATATTCGTGACGCACTCCAATCGGGTATAATTCTTTCGAGTTATGTGTCAACAAATGAAAATTTAGCCGACGTGTTTACAAAGTCTTTGGGCAAATCACAACATGAATATCTACTTGGCAAGTTGGGCATTCGAGATCCTCATGCTTCAACTTGAGGGGGGTATTGACGGATTGGAAATTTAGTCTAACTCTAATAGTTTTATGGTAGAATTCTAGTCTAAGTATATTTGATAAATTGTAATTATGATAGTTTTATTAGAATAGGATTTCCTTGTTAGACTAGGTAAATGAAGAACTTACCTCTATATAAAGAAGTCATTGTGATGAATGAAAAGCAAGAAAGAATTCTCCCAATATTTTTTTTCTCTCTAAATTTCTGTCGCCTCTCAAATTTAACAAACTACTTTATTTAGCTTTTGTTACTGCTCAAAAGTATTGATTTCCCCTAAAAGTTTGGCCAAACACCTCAACTTTCTTGAATAAACACTTCAATAAAACACTTACGGCTCCCAAAAGTTTTGGTAAAAAAGGCTTTTAAACTCATCGGTCAATTGTTATGTCCTAGAAAAGAAGATTATGATATTTTATGATTTCCTTTTTGATAAATGATGTACTTTTATTTGATTCCAAACAATTGTCAATGGTTATTTCATGCTTTGACTTGACCCTAGAAATTCAGCTGACAAATACAATTCAGAAGAGGCTCAACATCTCATCTACACAACTGTTGTACCAATCAGCCCCTTTCCAAGCAGCTATTCTATTTGTGACAGGCCCTTTGGTGGATCAATTCCTTACCAAAAAGAATGTTTTTGCTCATAAATATTCTAATGTTGTGATGGTAAGAAAAAACCTTAATCCCCATTTTTCTAATCCATGTGTATGCTCTAGCTAGAAATTATTTGTCACTGCAAATATACTGTTAACTTAAAAATAGAGAAAATGATAAAAACCGTTCTTTAAAATAATTCATTGAGTATGCATTTAACAACTTTTAGAGTAGGTTTAAAATAATCCATTGAGTATGCATTGAACAGTTTTGATCCTTTAAATTTGTCAAAGTTAACACTTTTAGTCTCTGTCAAATATTTGTCGCACTCTCTGTCTGTTAGATTTGACGGGAACTATGGAAAACAATTAGTGAAAACTTACATTTAGAGGTACATTTTTTTTTTTAGTTTCATCTAGTTTTTATTTATTTCTAGAGTCTTGGTGCAGCATTTTGATGTGTAATTTAAGTTATTTTTTAGTGTCTAGTACAGTTTTTTGGTGCAGAATTTCTTGTTGTTTATGGTTAAATTTTTTTCTCCATTGTTTCCATCAAATCCAATAAATATAAATTATTAAATATTTGCCGGAGACCAAAAGTGTAACTTTTGGCAAATTAAAAGACCAAAATTGTTCAATGCATACTTAAGGGATTATTTTGAACCTATCATCAAACATAAGGGACCATTTTTGCCAATATGTATGTATTTATATATAAGTTAAATCCGAAATTTTTTCAATTAAGACTTTGTTTGTAGAGATTTTTAGAATGATCAAATGGATGATTTTGCAGGGTTTCATACTGTTGTCCTGCTTGATTGCTGTGTCCGTGAATTTCAGCACATTTTTGGTGATTGGGAAGACATCACCAGTTACATACCAAGTGTTAGGCCACTTAAAAACATGCCTTGTTCTAGGATTTGGCTATACATTGCTGCATGATCCCTTCACATCAAGAAACATTGTCGGTATACTTGTTGCCATTGTTGGAATGGGATTGTATTCCTATTTCTGCACACATGAAACAAAAAAGAAACAGCTTGGAGATCATTCTTCCATTCCTCAAGTAAGAATATCTCCCTTTATTTCTCTTGCTCTTTTAGGATTTAACTTTTATTCATTAGGGATTGTTTGGTTGATGGTTAGAGATGCAGATATTAGTTAT
This sequence comes from Anisodus acutangulus, assembly GCA_029783415.1. NCBI lineage: Eukaryota > Viridiplantae > Streptophyta > Magnoliopsida > Solanales > Solanaceae > Anisodus > Anisodus acutangulus. The sequence goes on from CM056495.1 coordinate 54,855,018, forward strand.
GTAGGAAATAGTTATGCAGGGTTTAGGCCTTATTTGTTTGCACTTAATGGAGATCCGAATCTGAATAGTTTAGACCTTATGCCATTAAATGCATTCGTTTACATCAAGATCTACGCACTTAGTTGGTTTGAATAGGTCTTAATCATTCAGATCTTGAACAAAGTCTTAATATCATAAAGAGGTATTTTTGTATGAATATTTTTTACCACCACTCTGTCTACGGCCACCTCCTCCACCCCCACCCCTACCCTACCTACCCCTCTCCACCCTTCAATCCACCTTCACTAACCACCTCTATCATCACAATCACCACCATCACCCTCCCAACCCATTTACCCTACCCCCACCACCCACACCCTCACCACTGACCATCTCTCGCCATCACAACCACCACCATTGTCAACCACCATCACCCTTACCCTCCCAACCCCCACCACCACCTCCTACCACCCACCTATATATCCTTTACCCACTTTCTAACCACTACCCCACCCTCACCACTACCCCCACCCTCACGTCTACTCCACCACCACTAACCACCTATGCCATCAGAATTATCACCCCACTTTCAACCACCACTGTTATCACCAACCACTAGCCAACGCCACCAACCACATCTGTTATCACAACCATTGCTGGCAGTCGCTGCCACATCTATCACCTCAATTATTATAATTATATCAGCAGCCACTGACGTCATCGCCACCACAATCTACCACTACATCCACTATGGGCAGTCCTTACTACCAACCACCTCTACCATTATAACTAGCACTGCCGCCAACTATCACCAACACAATCGTCAACCACCACACATTCCTTAGCCACCATCACCAACACCGTCAATTACAAACATCAACCAACTACACCATCACCACCACCACCAATACCAACCTCCACCATTGTGCCAGTCACTACAATACCAACCACATCCACCATCACAACTATCACCACCACTACTACAAAGCATCTCCACCATCACTAGCGAACATAAATTTTTTATTATCAAATAATAATTTTATTTTATTAAATTTGAATTTATTTTCTAATATTTAGTTACTTTTTTATTTGAATTATAGATTTATTATGTTTAAATAAATACACGATGCACATTCAGGTGTTGAAAACAAACAGTCTTAATCATTAGTGTTTAGATCTAGAGACAATATCTTAATCATTCGAATGTGCATTCAGATTCATACTTCTTAATCTAATGAAAACAAATGAGGCCTTAGTTATTCATGCATTAATTATTTCATCTTCTGTCTCGCATAAAATAATAAATAAAGTGACTAATAACTTATACATGTTTTATTTATGTAGGATTGTAAAATGATAACTAAAACCGTACTTGATGTGCTGAATTTTATACAAAGCAACTGAAAAGCTACCCAATATGACATTAATTATGCTAATTTTAATATATGAATAACTCTCTTCCTAACCAGCAGCCAAATGATCCATAACAGTCTAAAATATATTTATCTAAAAAAGTAAGACAAGTCTTCCAGCTACAAACATGTTAAAATATATTGATAGTTTACTTTTCTTAAGGGTCGTTTGGTAGAGTGTATAAGAATAATGATGAATAAGGTGTATTAATAATGCTGGTATTAATAATGCTGACATTAGTTATGCAGGAATTATTTTTTATCCACCGTTTGATTTGGTGTATTAAAAATAACATGCATTTCATAATTTCTAAAACTAATTAGTTGTTTACAAAAATACCATCCATTCTATACTATGTGAGAGACTTCATGGACAGTTATATCTTTAACTATGCTAATGAATGCATTAAAACTCATTGCATTGCTAATACCATGGATTGCTATGTATTAGTTATGCATAGCATAATACCAAATAGGGAATACCTAATGCTTGCATTATTTATACATAGAATAAAAAAGTGTACCAAACAAGATTTTGTTAATACACAAAGCTAATGCATGGATGATTTTCCTTAGTGATATGATTGTACTTTATTCCGGGTAATATTGATTTTGTTATATCATCTCAGGTTAAGGAGAGAGATACTAGTACGCCACTTCTAGCTGGGAAGGATGGTTATCAAGATAAGGAAAATCATGAATCCAAGAAGTTATCCAAGGACTCCCTTGTTTAAATTTTAGAGTTGAAATGAGGATGTTTCAAACAAAAAAAATTATGAATTTGGAGACATTCCACTGGATGTAAATGATTTTTTGTTCATTCAATAATATTTTCACGAATTTGTTATATTTTTGAAATTTTGACACAATATATATCATGGAAGTAAAGTGATACGATTAGATTTTCTTTCCTCTGGTTGCCTACATCTTCTTCAAGTGATCAAGCTGACCATTGTCGGTATGTTGGTGATGGGCCAGATGGAGTTCTGGCCCAGGCCCGATTGTCATGCCCCAATGTAGGAGGACACCGTAACGAACCAAATTCATGTCGCGACAGGCATCTAACAAGCTACTATTCATTAGATGAATCGTTTCCAATTTAGACACAATCTCTCTACTCCACAAAGGTAAGGGTAAGGTGTGTGTGTACTCTACCCTCTCTAAACCCCACTTGTGAGATCATATTAGGTATGTTGTTATTCGTTCCAATTCAGACACCTAGTCTCAATGTCAAAATTCAAAAGTGAAATCGAATCATAAAAGACAATCAAAATCTTCTCAATAATAGCGCAAGTAGTAAATACAAACCAAGTCAACCCAGATTACAACCCAATAAAACATTGGTCAAGAGTATTAACGTATATTACTAAAATATACTCCATATATTTTGTAATATTTAGTGTTGTATAATTATGGTAGATATATGATCCTTATTGTAATAGGATTCCTCATTGTACACACTATATATATTTGTATTAATGAGAAAGACTACACAAGGGAGATTAATATAATTCTACATGGTATTAGAAGCCAACAATCCTTCCTGACCTAAAACCTAATTTCGGCAGCCTACCTCTGTCTTTTTCCGGCGCCGAATCGACCATATACCATCGGTACACCTCCAATACGCCGATATACAACTGCACAACCCTCCAATTCTACTAAAAGCACTGTATACCGCTGGAATACTACTGATATACAGCCCCTTTCCTTCCATATCTCTCCAACAGGTTGTATACCCCTCGTATATAGCCTATACACGTCAATATACACTCTGTATATGGCTGTTATACCCTCCCTACCACTTTATACCACCTGTATACAGCCTCTCTGCCGTTATACACCTCGTATATGATTGTTTCTGTCCCGAACCCCCCCCCCCCCCAATTGTTTTTCTCACTCTCCGACAACCTTCATGGCCGGAAACAACAACGGAAGTAGCAGTGACCAGAGGTGCAGGAATGGCAGATGGGACTGGCCTGCGAACTGGGCCTCCAGCATGGGCCCAGCAGCTGCGGCCTCAAGCCATAGCCTAGCAGCTGCGACCCATTTTCATAAATCCAGGCAGTCCGCCCCATACAGTTCGATGGGCCACAGTTACACGACCCACTCTTCTGCTGCCCAACAGCGGCCCACCGGTCTGAGTGCATATCCAACGGGCCACAATAATCAGGCCCAATTTCCTAGACTACAATCCGCTCTGGGACTTCCTCAATCCAATTTGGGCCAGGCTTTCATCACTTTGAATTCTCGGCAGCCCGATAATGTATGGTATATGGATACGGGCGCTACGTCGCACCTCACCAACAGTTCTGGTAATCTTCCTCAACTGCGACATTTAAATACTCCGCAATCTATTATGATCGGAAACGGTCATAGCATTCCAATTCAAGGGTTTGGCCACACACTAACCCCACCACAACATCTCCACTACTCCCTAAATAACGTCATATATGCCCCAAATATTATCAAGAACCTAATCTCTGTTAGGAAATTTGCCACGCATAATTATGTATCCATCAATTTTGACCCCTTTGGATTCTCTGTAACGGACCTACGTACCGGGAAACTCCTTACGAGATGCAATAGTAAGGGGGACCTCTATCCTTTCCTATCCACATATGTTGCCGGTGTCACCCCTCCCACATCTCTCACTGCCGTTGTCTCTTCTCCCACTGCTTTAGCAATAATTTCTCCATCAACCTGGCACAATAGACTTGAATACCCAGGAGCCCCTGTTTTAATTTTCTTAGAAACAATAATTTAATTCGTTGTCATAATGGAAAATTTGCCCAACAATGTCTTTCTTGTCCTTTAGGCAAATATGTTCGACTTCTGTTTCAGTCTTTTTCAAGTGTTACATATTCCCCATTTGACATTGTTCATGCAGATTTATGGACATCTCCCATTACTAGTTCACCGGGTCATAAATTCTATCTCGTCTTATTAGATGACTTTTCTCACTTTGTCTGGGTCTATCAGCTTAAATTCAAGTCTGAAGTGTTTGCCAAGTTTCTTGCATTCCGTGTCTATGTCAAAACAAAATTTGGAAAAGACATAAAATTGCTTCAATGTGATAACAGTCGTGAGTTCAATAATTCTACATTTCATAATTTTTGCTCTACTAATGGCATGGTTTTTCGGTTCTCGTGTCCCCACACCTCCTCCCAAAATGGCAAGGCCGAAAGAATCATTCGCACTATCAATAACATGGTTCGTACGATCCCATTTCATGCCTCCCTCACGCCTTCCTTTCGGGTCTATGTTATGAAATGGCCGAATATATTCTAAATATTTTTCCCACTCCGACTCTCCAAAATAGAACACCCACCTAAATTTTCGTAGGATCCCAACTTATGAGCACTTATGACCACAATATACACCAAGTTCTTACTCTTTTATTTTTACCAACACTTGACACTCACACTTTAGCTTACACACACTTTAGACTTACTTGGACACTTTTTGGATGGACACTTGGAACTTAAGTACTCACTTCTTACTTGAGTACAACTTACTTGCTCTCACTTCTTGAGAACTTTTTACTCACTTAATTACAACTCAAATAGACCACCTATATTTATAGGTGGTGATGAAAGAATCTAGTTAAGATACTTAGTTACTACTCTATTCTAGAATATTCCTCACTACATTTTTATAGAATCACTCTTCTATTTATTTCTAGAGTTATTCTTTCTAGACTCCACTTTACAACTTTCATCCTAAAGTTCTTCTTTCAACTCTCTAGAACTATTTGAACATTCTAGATTGATTATCCATTGTCTTGGATATTAAGTTGATGATGACTTTTAACATACCCAATGTAATTCCATTAGGTGGGGTCTAACAAAGCAATTTTAAAAAATAACATACAAAAGCAAAGCAAACGTAGCAAACAATAATGAAATCATTACATAGCATTCAGAAAAAAGAACCGTAACAATAACAAAATAATGTGATAACCGGAGAAAAAAACAACATGTATTAACAGAAATCTAAGGACAAGAAATAACATTTTATCACAGAAGTAGTGTATTTTCAATATCAAAAAAGGAAAAAGTAAATAAGTTTAATTTAACCTAACAAAATAGATTTGTAGTATGATGCTAATATAGACAACAACAACAAATCAAAATCAATATTCCCCGGTTGATTGTTTCTAATCTCCGTCAGCACATTATGTCCATCCCAATATTGTTGTTCAATAGGAGCAGGTTGTTGAACATAATTAAACCCAATATATCCACTCAAGTAATAATGGATTGGTGGTTGTTCAATTGGACCAAGTTGTTGAATATTAGTACTAGTACTAGAGCTGCTACTCTTCAAGATTTTAGTGACTTGTTTGTTTTCTCTTTCGAAATCATCATTAATCATGATTTGTTTACCTTTCAAGAACCCAATTCTTCTCCTATACAACCTCGATTTTGGAGTCTAATTCTGACAAGACATCTCCTTTTTCCTTGTGATTTTCAAAAACAACATTGTTGTTCTGTCGGCCCTTTCAGTTAGAACAACTCTCTTTCTTATTCAAACAATATTGTCGATACTGATCAAGAATGGGATTGACGTCATTGGGCCAAGTTTCTACGTTTTCGCCGGTATCAACTACAATGGCACAAGCCTTGATATCGCAAAGAACAAGATTTTCTCTTTAGTAATGCTCTTTTTTCTGCCTTTATTGTAGATAATTATTTATTTATTTTCGCTATTTCAGTAAAACACAAAATATTGGGTAACTATTAGAACTAACATGGAGTATAAAAAAGAGATTCTTCTTTCCCATTGACACAAATAAGAAGGAAATAACAAGGCGCCTCAATGAAATTAGTGGCCCAAAGCCAAATTTTAATAAGAGGTTTTAAATATATACTGTCTTTTTTATTCTTAGATACCACTTATTTTTAGTGTAGTTGAAAGAAATAATCTCCTTGATTATTTTCATTAATTGAAAGGCTATATATACAAGTTACATATTTCCATAATAGGAGAATCTTATTCCTATTCTATTTCTAAAACCTTATTCTACCATAATTCTAACTATACAATTATGGTAATGTATAATCCTACTTTTGGTAACAAATACATTACAATATACTATACATATATTTTCCAAATATACAATATTCTTAACTCTAAAATCAGCCACAACCGAGATCACTAATGGCCATAAATCGTGGCACTTATTATGGCAATATACACTTGTATATTGTGTGTATATTGCCATATTTAACACACACCTGCAGTCATAGCGGACGGTCTTCGAACGCTGAGACTGTCCCTGAAATCTTCAAAGAGTACCGAGGGAAGACCCTTTGTAAAGATGTCTGCAACTTGATATCTTGACGGGACATGACATACGCGTACCTGCCCCCGAGCAACCTTTTCACGGACAAAGTGAATGTCCATTTCGATATGTTTTGTGCATTGGTGCTGAACCGGATTACCTGAGAGGTAGATGGCACTAACATTATCACAATATACTAAGGTCGCCTTCTGAATGGGGAAATGAAGTTCTAACAGCAAATTACGTAACCAACACGATTCTGAGACCACATTAGCTACCCCTCGATATTCTGCCTCTGCACTTGAGCGGGATAGAGTCGGATGACGCTTTGCAGACCAGGAGACCAAGTTGTTGCCAAGGAACATACAATATCCTGACGTAGACCGTCTGGTGTCCGGACAACCACCCCAATCCGCATCTGTGTATGAGACAAGTGTGGATGTAGAAGAAGGATACAAGTGCAACCCATAGTCCAGTGTCCCCTGAATATACTGAATGATGCGTTTGATTGCATTCATGTGATCAACTCTGGGATCATGCATGAATAAACACACCTGCTGAACAACACACGTAATATCCGGTCTGGTAAATGTAAGATACTGGAGAGCCCCTGCAAGACTGCGATAGCGGGTCGGGTCCTCGCATGGCGCACCTACCGTGGCACTAAGCTTGGGTTTTGCATCAACTGGAGTAGTAGTGGACTTACAAGATGACATCCCAGCCCTCTCGATGATCTCAGCAGCATACTTCCGTTGAGACAAAAACAAACCACCTGAATGACGTTTGACAGCAATCCCCAAAAAATAACTCAAGGGCCCTAAGTCTTTCATAGCAAACTCAGAACTGAGCATGGTCATGATAGACTGGCGCAAGGCATCGGAAGAGGCAGTCCAGATGATATCATCCACATATAACAAAATGTAGGCCAATGACGAACCATGGCGGTAGATGAACAAGGAATTATCTGACCTGCTGTGAGTGAACCCAATAGTAGAAACAAAGTCAGCAAATCGTGTATACCAGGCCCGTGGAGACTGCTTAATCCCATATAATGACTTCTTCAACAAACAGACATGATGAGGGCGGTTGGGATCCCTGAAACCCAACGGCTGATGCATATAAACTGTTTTCTTGAGATCACCATGTAGGAAAGCATTTGTGACGTCCAACTGATGAATAGGCCAAGTCTTTGAAAGAGCCAAGCTAAGCACAGTGCGAATAATAGCCGGCTTTACTACCGGGCTAAATGTCTCCCCACTATCTATCACAACCTGCTGAGTCTTACCATCACCCACAAGACGCGCCTTATGTCGAGCAAATGAACCATTTGAATTTTCCTTATGAGCAAAAATTCACATAGACCTGATAACATTAATACCATATGGACGGGGCACCAACTCCCACGTCTTATTATCAATAAGAGCATTATATTCATTAGTCATAGCAATTTTTCAATTAGGGTCATTTAAGGTGGACACAGGGTTACGGGGTAAGGGGGATTTAGAGACATCATAATGTAAATTAAAATATCTTTTAGGTGTAAAAATACCCCCATTGACTACGAGTGACCGGTCTATGACTCGAGGAAAAATTGAGTGAATTTTGGGAATTTACTGGGCTCGGGACGGACGGGCCAGCAGGCAATGGGTCTGCTGGCCCAAATCGGTAAGCTGGGACGTCTTCTAGATTAGTTCCAGAATTGGGCTGGACTGGCCCAATTGCTGGGACGGATCCAGAAACTGGAATTGGGGATGGAACTGTGGATGCGGGCAGTGGGCCCGCTGGAGGATTTTGGGTGCGTGAGATATCCGAAAAATGCCGAATAATATACGGGGATATTTGTTCATCCAAAAAATTATACGACCGAGGCTCGGGAGTGTGAACTTTCGCAAAAGGAAATTGGAATTCATCAAAAATGATGTGGTGATTAATTATAATTTTATTGGAGGATAAATCAAAGCATTTATAACCACGATGATTAGACGGATAACCCAAAAATACACACAGGGTAGACCGAGCCTAAAGTTTGTTAATTGTGGTGAATGGGAATAGCGGAAAACACAAGCACCCAAAAACCCGAAGATGAGAATAAGGAGGGTTCTTATTATACAGTATTTGGAAGAGTGAAGAATATGTCAGACCTTTAGAGGGAATGATGTTAAGAAGATATGTGGTCATTTGTAGAGCATGATGCCAAAAGTATGGAGGTATGGAGGCATGAATTAAGAGAGTTCGGACAATGTTATTGATGGAACGAATTTTGCGTTCGGCCTTTCCATTTTGTGAAGATGTATGAGGACGCGAAAATCAAAAATTGATCCCATTATTAGCACAGAATTCCCTAAACTCTCTATTGTCATACTCTTTCCCATTATCACATTGAATATTTTTTATTTCTCTACGAATGAACGCTCTAAATTTGATGAAGACGAAAAACACTTGTGATTTATTCGCAATTGGAAACGTCCACAAAAATCTAGAATAATCATCTAAAAAGAGAACATAATATCGATGACCCATTGAACTAAGAACAGGAGACGTCCATAGGTCGCTATGAATAATATCAAATGGCATTGAAGTATGAGAATTGGAGTATACAAATGGCAACTTAACAATTTTTCCTAATGAACAAGACTGACAAATTGGAGTACGACTCGTACCCTTACAAGAAATAAAACTATTTTTATCTAAAACTGATAAAATAGAAGATCCCGGATGACCCAGGCGAGCATGCCACACGGAAGGAGAGATGGCTGCAAAAACTGATGGCAAGGTTTGACGCGATGGACTGAAACCGGGCATGATAGGATACAGATCTCCCTACTATCACACCTCATGAGATGGCTCCCCGTCTTGAAATCCTTCACAGAGAAACCAAACGGATCAAATTCAACGGAAACCGAATTGTCAGATGTGAACTTTCGGACAGACACTAAATTTTTAATCAATTTAGGAGCGTGTAAAGTATTTTTCAAGAGAAGGGGTGGATTGGGGAGAGACAACGTTTTCTGACCATACTCTAGAATTGGAATAGAACTGTTATTACCAACAATTATCCCTCGAGAGGTGCTCAAATTGGAATAAGATGAGAGAGTACATGATTCGGAAGTCATGTGAGTCGTGGCGCCAGTGTCCATATACCAATTTGGGTCCGGTTGAGTTAACCCCAACGTGTGCATCGCGGCCTCGATATCGGTTTGAGTGGGGCCTGCTGCATGATGGGCTTGCGGAGGTCGGGGCCCGAGAATTCCATACCGTGATGGAGCTGGGCCGTAGCTTCTTTCATTCTTCTTTGGGTGTTGAGCCTTAATTGTTGGCCAGCCCACCGCCGGAGATTCTTGGCTGGATTGTAAATTTGTTGGCCCACGACCATTGCCATGGGCCCCATTCTTTGGGCCCAGAGGGGGTGGTGGGCCATTGTTCCCTGGATGGGACCCACCGCCTGCTTGATGTCCACCGGAACCGCCACCAGAACCGCCGCATTTGCCCCCACTGTTTTTGTTATTATTCTTGCGATTATTCTTGCCGCCACCATGATTATGGTTTTGGCCCGAATTATTCACAAAACCCGAAGAACTAGGAGAGGATGCCACCATGACGACGGGGCTTGCTCCGGTAGCCGCCTTTTTAGCCAAACCTGCTTCTTCCAAAGTAAGCATGGAGCGGGCTTGATAGAAGTCAGGAAGAGGGTTGCTTTGGCGAAGGAGAGTTCCAACACCATTATAGGCCTCCGAAAGACCGGCAACCAACTGTAGAACTAGACGATTATTCGTTATTGGTGCGCCAACATTACGGAGTTGATCCGCCAACTCCTTTAGTTTCTTGCAATATGCAAAAACGTTCGGAAATTCGTCCATTCGAACGAGAGAGAATTCCTGCTCGATTGTGACGACACGTGAATGTTGGTTGTCTTAGAATATGTCACGCAATCTATTCCAGGCTGCCATAGCCGTGGTATCCGGCTCAATAATCGTCTGTAGAAGGTCCACTGAAATAGTGGCGTAGATCCACCGGAGAACGGTAGCATCAAGAGTGATCCATAACTCAGGATCCTCCACGGGAAGAGGTCTAGCGGGAGGAATGATATGCATATTGGACGTTTTCCATCTCAAGGATAATAGGGATACAATTCTTGATGTTGGAAATCATGAGGGCAGGATGATAATTGTTCTTAGACATATTGAAAGAACAAAGAAGGAAGGGAAATTTAAGAAAGGTTTTTGAGAGCGGAAGACGAAATTTGGAAGAGAAACCCGAAGGGGGGTTCTCGGCCGAGAGAGGTCAAAAAAACTTTGGGAGAGAATTTTTTTTTTGTAAAACCTAGTCTCTTGATACCACGAAAGAAATAACCCCCTTGATTATTTTCATTAATTGAAATGCTATATATACAAGTTACATATTTCCATAATAGGAGAATCATATTCCTATTCTATTTCTAAAACCTTATTCTACCATAATTCTAACTATACAATTATGGTAGTGTATAATCCTACTTTTGGTAACAAATACATTATAATATACTACACATATATTTTCCAAATATACAATATTCTTAACTCTAAAATCAACCACAACCGAGATCACTAATGGCCATAAATCGTGGCACTTATTATGGCAATATACACTTGTATATTGTGTGTGTATATTGCCATATTTAACAGTAGTATTCTTAAAAGACATAAAATCTTTAACTTCACATAGTAATATTGATTATTTATAAAAGTAAAGATTAATTCTAGTTAATAAGATGTTAGCCATTTGTTTGCAATACATTACCTTGGACATTGTTGTAAAAATTTAACTTATTAATATGAAGATCTGAGTTGTTTCATTCAAAGTTCTAGAATATTTTTAGTAAAAAGTAGATGATTTTTTTTATTTTATAATAAATTTGTACGCTTCTTTTATAATCTTCAATATTATTTTAAGTGAAAGTAAAATTATAGAATTCACTATTAAATTTTTTTTTGGGATGGGAAAATGATATCATCTCGGTGCAAGGAGACTAATTTTACTTCCAAGAATGTTACTCACAACTGGAGTTCTATTAGCAATTGGAGTTCTATCAGCAATTTGTTGAATATGAATAGAAACCAAAGTTTTGCACAAACTGTGTGAAGTTTGGTCATCTAAAGGAGGACTATTGGAATGGGGTTAAAGAAGTAGCACTAGTTACACAAGAGGCTGAGTTCCAAGAACTTCTAAGAAGACAGGCTAGACAGGATTGGAAAATAGTTAATGCATCTGAAAAAGCTGAGAATATCACAAAGGATGCTCCCAAAGGTGTTGATACTGAGCAAAATTGTGATCAAGCTGGCCCTAGCACTTTGGTGACTGCATCCCCAAAAGGAAAAATTTCATCTGTGAATACTCCAAAAATTGATAGTCAATCTAAGGATACAGGACAAGGTGTAACTGTCAATATTACAAATAGTTTCAATAGCCTTCAAGCAGAGTCCATACATGAAGCAACAGGACCACTTGAAGACACTGGGGTCCCTATCAACCCCCCATGATTATAGCTACTTGAAATATTATGGGGCTAAATCAGGCCCCAAAGTAGAAGGAGTTGAAGCTCTTTTTGCAAAAGTATAAAATAGATGTTTTTGGTTGTTTGGAGACAAGACTGAAAGAACACAAGTCACAAGAGATCTTGAACAAGGTCGGAACACGAGATGTAATTATCCAATGGCCCCAAATAGTAGAATATAGTTGTTTTGGAGACCTCATGTTCAGTTGCAGGTTATCACTTTAAAGGAGCAATACATCCATTGCCATATAGAGGACTCAACTAACACCTTTTCTGCTTACTTTACTATCATATATGCAAACAATGAGGCTGCCTTGAGATTAAACCTGTGGAGTGACTTGAACCAGCTGCAAAGTAAAATTCAGGGTGCTTGATTGTTGAGTGGTGATTTCAACAATGTGCTCTCATCTGCTGACAGAATTGGTTTCTCAGTATTACCAGCAGAGATAAAAGACTTCCAAGAATGTTTTGATATCCTCCAACTTACACCACTGAGAGCAAAGGAATGGCACTTCACCTTTTGTAATAAACAACAAGAAGGCAGCATAGTTTATTCAAAGATAGATTGGGCATTTGGCAACTATCAGTGGTTAAAATATTATGGACATGTAGAGGCAGACTTTCTCAACCCAGGTGTTTCTGATCATTCTCCAATCTATATACAATATAACCCACAGGTAGCACTGCACCCAAAGCCTTTTAAACTGTTTAAGATAGTACTCCATCACCCTGATTTTAAAGATATATTGAATATTAAATGGGGTACGGACTGCAGAGGCACAAGAATGTATTAGTTGTGGCACAAGTTGAAGAATCTAAATCGTGGGGTTGAAGGATCTTAACACTTACATGGCCTCTTATGAGCACAGACTCCCAACATGTAAGACATGAGTTGGATATTATCCAAGATTAAATGGCACTACAACCTTTAGATCAATCATCGATAGAGACTGAGAAGAATACTTTGCTTGAGATAACCAAATGGAGTAAGGTGGAGGAACAGGCTCTTAGGCAAAAATCTTGAGCCTGTTGGATAACTTGTGGAGATGCTAACTCAAAGTATTTTCATGCTCAATGTAAAATAAGGGCTAGCAGGAACAATATCACCTCCATATATGATGCACATGGCACTAAAATCACTGATCCCTTACAGGTGGAAATAGAGTTTGTATCTTTCTTTTCCAATATGATGGGCTCAGCTGCGATCAGTTGCCTTATCCAAATGTTGTGGTTATAAAGAAAGGGTCATGTCTCTCACATCAACAAAAAGTATCTCTAATCCAGACAGTCACAGAGTAGGAAATTCTTAAAGTTGTTAAGAAGATACCACATGACAGTCCCAGGTGTTGATGGTTTTCCTATAGAGTTCTTCAATGAGCATTGAGAGGTAGTCAAAGATGTTGTGAATGCTGCTGTCAAAGAGTTTTTTTGCACTGGTAAGCTACTCAAGACCACTAGTTGTACTACTGTGACACTTATACCCAAAATTGCATTCCCTTCCATGGTTAAAGATTACAGACTTATTGCCTGCTGTACAACCATTTATAAGATCATTACAAAGATCTTAACTAATAGGATTAAAGGTGTAATAAGTACCATTGTTAGACCTGCTCAATCTACTTTTATAGAAGGGAGAAGTATTGTGGACAACATACTATTTAGCCATGAGTTGCTGAAGTGGTATACCAGAAAAAGGCTATCAGCTAGATCTGTTATGAAAGTTGATTTAAGGAAGGCATATGACTCTATGGAGTGGTGTTTTCTAAGAAGCATGCTAGTAGAACTGGAGTTTCCTTATAAGTTCATACAATGGGTAATGAAGTGTGTCTCTTCAGTCTCCTATTCTTTGGTGCAAAATGGTGGCCTTACTAGTCCATTTCAAGGCAAGAGAGGTATTAGACAGGGTGATCCAATGTCACCTTATCTTTTTGTGATAGCCATGGAATACTTGCAAAGGGAGCTCAATGAACTTGCTGAGAATCCACTATTTAAGTTTCACCCAAGGTGTAAGAAACTGGACATTATGCACATTTTCTTTGCAGATGACCTCCTTATGTTTTGCAAAGCTGAGGTACAATCTATTAAACTCCTTTACGAGGCTTTCCTAAATTTCTCTGCAGCATCTGGATCGCAAACAAACATTGACAAGAGCTCTATCTACATGACTGGAGTGAAGGATGATTTGAAAACTGAAATTCTACGGACCCTGGGCTTCTGTGAAGGGACTCTTCCCTTCAAATACCTTGGGGTCCCCCTATCCTCCAAAAAACTCACTATAGCTCAATGCTTGCCTCTGGTTGAAAAAGTCACTGAAAGAATGACATGTTGGTCTACCAAATTACTGTCTTATGCAGACAGATTACAATTGATAAAATCAGTGGTGTATGATATACAGACCTATTGGGCTCAAATATTCATCTTGCCAAAGAGGATAATGAAAATGATCAATAGCATATGTAGAACTTTCCTCTGGACTGGTGCAATTGCAATTTCAATAAGGGCTTTATTTCCTGGGATAAGGTATGCTATCCAACATCAGCAGGAGGACTAAATGTCCTTAATCTAGGCATTTGGAACAGAGCAGCTATTTTGAAACAACTATGTGCCTGAACTAAAAAGAAAGATTCTTTATGGATAAAATGGGTGCATATTTACTATATAAAATATGATTCTGTGGGGAACTGTTCTGTCCCTACACATGCCACCTGGGTAATAAGGAAAGTCATTGATTCTAGGAAGCATATACTTCAAATATCAACTCTTCATGGTGACCTACATTCAAGATTGGCTGCTATGGTGTCACATTCAAAAATATGCCACAACTCCCGAGAGCATTACGAAAGTGCATCACATTGCAACCAAGCATTCACCCCAGATGTAAGTTTATCATTTGGCTGGAAATGATGAGAAGGTTGGCTATTGTAGACAGACTTCTGAAATTTGGGATTAGAGTACCTTCAACTTGTGTATTCTACAACAATGTTGATGAAACTCTTATCACATCTGTTCTTTGAGTGCCCTGTTATACAAGCCTTATGGCTAGGAATACATAGAGTAATTGGCAGTTGGCAAGAGGAGGTGCAGTGGGTTACAAAATGGACAAAGAAGAGGAATGACAAAGGTGCAATCACTAGTGCTATATTTGCTATGGTTGTTGCTTTGGTATGGAGTGAAAGGAACTCAATCAGGTCCCAGAATAACAGGTACAATGCAAGGAGATTGTTGTTCATATCCACATCAGAGGCAACACAAGAAGGAAGTGACAACAAATGCTGGGAAATCTTAATCCAGTGCCTTAACAGGCAAGAATGCAGTGCTGAGGAAGATGCTGGTTCTTTGTTTTGGGGTCCTAAAGCAAATGCTTTGCTAGCCTGGGAAATAATAGTGGAGAGCGTGAGAGCCTTGTTATCGCGTGCATTCTAAATTTTAATTTGCAATATTAATTACTATTACTCCCTTCTCCATCAATTTTTACTTGTTCAGGTTTGATTTGGCATACCTTTTAAAAAGCAATTACTCTATCTCAATTTGTGTGATACTTTTCATTTTTTTTTAGTCAAAGAAGAAAAACTTTTACCGTGATTTAGTCATATCCTCTTTACATATTTAAATTATTAATTATTGTAACTTATAATACTTTCGATGTATTTTTAAATATGTAAATTATTTTTTAAAAACTTAAAGATTGTATATTCGAATTCAGGGTCGAAATAAAGACTCTAGACATCCAAACTGTATCACATAATTGGACATATGGAATGATAAAACGATAGATTTATCACCCTTTGGATATAACAAATTCAATGTTTTGGGAAATGAATAGTACTTAATAATAAGGGTAAAATAGGAACTAAGATAAATTATTTCTTCATTTTTTAAACTGAATAAGTGAAAATAGACATCTATTTTTAATATACTGGACTAGTAAAAAGTATAATACCTCTAGGTTTTACTACGTAACAGATGTGACATATCTTCCCTGTGATTAAAGATATTACAGTCACCATCCTTGGGATTTTTTTGACGCGATTAATATTAAATGATAAAATTGTGTAACCTACCATAATTTTGTGGCACTAACTATTGGATGCTAAAGTTTGCACCTTAAGCTCTATTTATGCTATAGAATATCTCATGGACAATGTGATACATGTGTATTAATGGATTGTTTCTCCAAGGATATTTCAGTTGCTCAGAAATACTCAATATGCAGTAAATTCCACTACCTTGGTGTTTGTTGTATAAAAGACATGATAGTATATACAAGTCTTTTATTTGGCCGGAGACATGTTTTAATTTCCCTTACCGGATCACTTGTGAAAGTACGCATGTTTTTGTTAAATTCCTCCCTTGATGCAAGTGGAAACTCTACATAGACACTGCCATGTAGTGGTACTAAAGAAACACGAAGCTCCACCTTGTGATACCATCGAGCAACGTGCAGTCACCCAAAATACAACTGTGACATTACGCCCATAAGTAATAAGTTGTTTCGCATCACTGCAGAGGAACAAGTTAAGCACTAGCCATACCTCATCGAAAATTTGTAGGAGATCCGGAGTAGTCAAATACTAACCTTTCCACATGGAAACATGGCCAAGGTCAAGGTATTGCTTTTCTCAAATGCTGATGCATTATCACTCAGAAATGAATTTAAGAAACAAATAAGAGTACAGTATTTCATCAAACAGCTCAATGACATGCACTGAAAACCACATCAATAAGATCACAGCAATCCAAGACACTTGATATACCCTCTTCGTTTGCCACCATCAAGGTGTCCTGTATCACCAAGTAGCCAAAGGAAACTTCCTGCAGTTAAAAAGCTGCTTCAATCGCTGGCTTTGTCATTTCTGCAAACACAGAACCTCGAGAAACCCACAAGAGTTACTTGCAGATTCTCAATAGCTGACCACAACTGCACCACAGCCATTCGAATAACAAGCATGTGATGTAGCATCTGCAAATGGAATAGGCACTTTGGATGCAAATTCTGTAAAACTGAAATAAGCAACTTCTCGATCTTCACTGTGGACCTATCAACCATTAGGTTTTCTTGGATATCCAGGTACACAACTGCTGCATAACCTCACCAACTGAAAATGGGTATCCAGGCAATCAGTGCTGAATTCCAGGTTCAAATGAAGACCAACAAATTTCACATGGAGTTACTCCAAAACTGCAACTTCTTGGTCTACTCTCCAATAGTTTGCGTCATTGTACTCTTTTATTCCTGCCCCACCATCATCTGTACTCTGCTTTTCAGGACTCATGGGAACAATTCTCCTTTTCAATGGAGCAGCCTCCCCAACGATCCCCTCCTTAAGAGCATGTTCCATTGCCTTTTCAGTACCCTCTAATTCTACACCAACAAATTCAACATCCTCTTCAAACAAAGAAGGAACGGCAGCTACTTTCTGACAAGACTCAGATCCAGATGAACTTCTGCTAGAATCTGGAGATGTTGAGACACCATTTGGAATAGATTCTTCACTACCACAAGAAGTGGAATTTAACACAGGAGTTGCTGCCTCCTCTGAATTGGCCAGAGGACCACTAGAGTTACTAGGCTCTTCAAATGGGTTCACATTGGATCTACCAACTTGAAAATCTGATGCATTCCCCCATGCTGCCCATTCAGGCGGCCTGTCTCCAAAGGGGTCATCATTGTCTGACGTCTCAAAGCGGAAGAAACACATGTCATCTGACAGACCTGCTTTCTCGTTTTGTTGATTGAAGTTATCACCATTAACAGAATTTGATCCACCAAATCCAGTAAAGGCATTTGAACTAGAAGTGGGTGCTCCATCTGTAGAATTTTTGCTCTCAGCCAAGTCATCCTCCTCTCCAACTACCACCTCGTCATCACTATTGTTATTCCCACCATTTGATGTTCCATTAAGGTTGATCTCTTCCATTGCCTCTGTAGGTGAGGTGTTCATAGGTGCATCACCAAGTCTATCATCTTGAAAAGCAAACCAGTTTGAGTTTGTGAACAAACTGCTGCAGAGAGTGGGAAAAAAAGAAAACAGAACTGTCACACACAAGCAGTACTAAGTCTATATATAAAGAAAACAGATGCTATAACCTTGCTTGCATCACTAAGTTACCATTTTTTAACAAACTCGAAGGAACTAAAGAAACACAAGGATTTCCTATTTGAAAAGGGGAGGGGTTCGTCTTTTTTTTTCTCCTCATCCTCCCTCATTTTTCTTGCATTTAAAATCTTATGGTGTTTGTTCGGAGAGAGAATTTATTTTCAATTGCCTACACCCAATTATAGTGTAGAAAACACGTGCTGTATCGACTCCTGCACACAGCTATCCATTAAAACTACAGAACTGTGAACTCACCTCCCCTGGTCATCTCCCAATCGGAGGGATGATATCACAACTTCAGTAGACTCATCATCAAAGTAAACATCCTACATGGCATGACCATAAAACTGTGAGAACACTAGAGGCTTATGGTAACATCAAGAAAAAAATTGACAGACCTTTAAAAACATTCAAAAGGAAGTAATGTCAATCACGGAATAAAAGAATTACCTCATCATCTCGTTCAAGAGCTGCATGACCCTGTAAACAAGTAACGAAGACCATGAATGAATTGACAAATGCGTAACCATAACTCAACTGTACCCCACAGCCAAAAATCGGGGTTACATACAGAGTCCCAGAGTTGAATTCCTCCTCTTCTGCTTACAGAACAACACCCTCTCTCAACCAACCCCACCCCTCTAGGCTCTAAGCTTCTTTTCCCGAAAAAATAAAGAAGAATAGCTGAGAAATTAACCCTGATTTAAATGTATTAGGTAAACCCTTACCTCTTCAGCATCATCATTGTCATATATGGTGTATCTGAATGCTTGGCTAAGATTATTGGCTAAAGCTGCTATGTCATAATCTCTGTCATGAACATCTTCCTCATCACTGTCCCTCATCCGATCTTGCAATGCAGTTGGCCGGCTGGTCATATTTAGAAAACTTATCATGACCTCTATTCCAGTAGTTGATACAGGAATTGACAAGAACAGTAGAGAGGAAGAGGCAGAAGGGAAGTAAACTGGAACATTTTCAGTTCTTTTGCCTACCAAAAGAACTCAACATAACCACCTCTTATTCTCCACCTCTTTAAGAATTTGTGACAATCGTTGTTTATACTACTCAGATGAGCTCTCCTTGACTATCTGATTAAATGATTTTATTAGAAGCTTTTTTGGTTGAAACATGTGATTTTTACTGAAAAGTTTTTTGTCTAATTAATGAGGAGACTTCTTGTCACTACTAGATCACAATGACGGACATGACTGCAGTCTCCAAAAGCGCATCGTTACAGTCAGTTCTCTGCTTTACACCCACCACTTATTTCTCCTACCCTATTCTTGACCTATTTCTTCAGATGCTAGAAAGTTCGTACATGAAAGTAGTAGAGGTCCAATAGACAGAGAATGGTGCTCAGAAGGACAACAATAATATGCGGCTTAGAGTACTAATCTGTGTTAATACTTCTCTGCTTACTACTATTTTTTGATAACTCTGTTTACTTTTCCATTTTATCATTCCACCAGGTTAGGGCAGAGTTGAGATACATGCAAATGACATGGTTCAACTACAATAGCTTTATTGAAGAATACTAACACTATAGTTTCAAAAAGAATACTAACATTATAAAATGGTATAGTTAATGTAGTTGTTCCACTTACATTAGGTCTGGTGTTTGTCAGAGGTTAGAACTTGCATGTCCACATAGGACAAGCATGAAATTTAAAGAACCACTTAAGAATCGAGAAATCCTAATTTGCCTTAAAAGACGAAATGTCTAGAAGTGGTATGAAATGGACCTAATAGAGCAGAATGAACAAAGGGAATTCATATAGCCGATCCTAATTAATTTGGGATCAGGACATATTTGATTGATAGACTAACATTACAGAATACAGATGATATAATATTGTTGATCAGTTACACAATTAAAAAGAAGCGAAACTTACCCACAAGCCCATCGGTAGACATTTTCGATTGTATTACGCTCCTGTAAGACGATAGTTTGCCAATCACTCCATTCCATATTTTTCTGGTGTAAAGAATACAGACTAGCATGTGAGACGCAATTTTGCACAACATCCGATGTCATTAAGGGGCAGACTGGTGCACTAAGCTCCCGCTATGCGTGGGGTCCGGGGAAGGGCCGGACCACAAGGGTCTGTTGTACGCAGACTTACTTTGCATTTCTGCCAGAGGCTATTTCCACGGCTTGAACCCATGACCTCCTGGTCACATGGCACAACAGCCGATGCCATTAATAGCTATTATATAGAATGCCATGGGGCAGAACCTTTCACCAACTTCTGCTACTCAATCAATATGATGAGCCAAAACAACAAAGGATCTAATGACATACTCCACAATCACAAGAACGATTTTGCTTAACAAAGTGATTTCACATTGTGAAGAGGAAGGTGGCACTTAAAGATGAATTAAACGGTTTTTTATTACCCCACACAATAAAATCAGTGCCAGTGCACTCTTCCCAATATCTACGAACAATCTAAGATCAATTTCATATCAAAGAAACATTTTCGAAGCATAGGCAGGTAGGTAATTGTATGTCTAAATTATTTGACAGCGTCCATCCTAAATTCTTTTTAAGTTGTGGGGATGAGCATTGCTTAGAGACACAAACATATGAAGTTTTTACCCTTTTTTATGATGCTGGTGTTCGGGCTCGCTTCGCGCACATAGACTTTTCCCGTGTACCTGCTACCTCCTATCGCACAGGTACCGGTAACTCTGTATTTCCTTCCGCTGGAATTTGAACCTGAGACCTCATAGTTCTCCTATCACTCCATTTCTTAGAGATACAAACATATGAAGTTTTTAACCCTTTTCTTATGATGGTGGTGTTCGGGTTTTTTATTACCCCACACAATAAAATCAGTGCCAGTGCACTCCCAATATCTAAGAACAAGCTAAGATCAATTTCATATCAAAGACAACCTTTTCGTAGCATAGGCAGATATGTAATTGTATGTCTAAATTATTTGCCAGCATCCATCTTAAATTCTTTTTAAATTGTAGGGAGCGCATTGCTTAGAGACACAACCATATGAAGTTTTTAACCCTTTTTTATGATGGTGGTGTTCGGGCTCGCTTCGCGTACCTAGATTTTCCCAGTGTACCTGTTACCTCCTATCGCACAGGTACCGGTAACTCTGTATTTCCTTCCGCTGAAATTTGAACCTGACACCTCATAGTTCTCCTATCACTCCATTGACCACTAGACCACACGCCCACACCCAAGGATGCTCATATGAAATTTTAATAATTAAATTTTCAAAACCATTGAACAACTATTCAGAGAAAATTTTCAAAATCTAATTGAACAATTTTGGTTGATGTGCTCATATGCAGTTGATTGTCGTTTAAAGCATATCAAGCAACTAAGTACAAAGCTGTCACGCACCTCAATATGTGCTTGAATGTATGTGTCATTCTTTCCCAACTGAACAAGTTTGTTAGAAATCCGTGTTATATGTCCTATGTTACCCACTCGAGGTGCTCGTTCCCCAGTGGCAGGTAAAGTTGGCTGCATCAATCAAAGAATACCATTAAAACATTTCAAGATATCAAATAAGGCTGCAGGGTTCCCATTTACATATTTCTTATCTTGGAGAAAATGGGGTGAAATAATTCGGAAAAAAACAGAGGGCACCACAATTTTCAAAACCTAAAACTTAATAGAAAGTAAATCAGTTATTCACAAATATCAACCTGTTTTTCATCACTAGAAATTGTACACTGTTTATCCGTTTGAAGTAGCTTCCCAATCAAATCGCACTCTTTAAAAAGATGGTCAACAATGATATTGTTTTTGCTTTCCACGCAGGAGTATATTACACTCTCCACATGATGATGTAATGCATTATTGTAAGGGTACCTATACAGCAATTAAGTAATTTGTTAGAACGTCAAAGAAGGAAGTAGTAAGAAAGTCACCAACACAAAATCAATGGCTTTTGGTGCCTAAACCAGACACCACTGAGTTCCAGAATTCATGAGCATAGACAAAAATCTTACTCAAAAAAGAGATCCAGGACTCTTTCAATTGTCCCAGAGCTGATCAACTCTTTCTCTGCAGCTTCATTGCCAGCTTTCAGTAGCACAGAAATGAATTCCACAATCTACAATAAAGAAGCAAACCACAAAGATGAAGAGACCCAGATGAGACAGTCAACTCAACTATTTAGCAGTTAACATGAAACTACACATGAAATGTTGAACATATTTTCATATTAACACTCTTTTCTAAGCTTCTAATCTTCTATTCCACTGACTAAATGCTGATAAATAATTTTTTTCAGCAAATCCACCAAATATAACAAGACGGGCTATCAAGCTATATACAATTCATTCATTACGAACATGAAACAACTAGATCCCTACAGATAAGAGAAGTCCATTTTATTGGAGATTCTAGCTTTGAAAATCCTTCTGAATAACACCAAACAACCTAAAATAAACAAAGCTTGAAATAAAAGATCGGCTCACACAATTCCAAGAACGTAGACAATACAAACCTTTAAGCGATGCTTCCCTAGTGGTGGTCTGAGTTCACCATATGTTGTTGGCAGAATCTTCTCATCAGAGGTCACATTCAACAGCTTGACCAAGTCACCTGTGCCAAAATGAGCCACGATTGTGAAACATCTTTAAGTTGAGCTTCAAGGGGCAGCAAACACATCAGTTGTATCATGAAGCAAAGGTTTTCTTTTTTCTTGTGATGGCTTTGCATTTTCATGCTTTACTACCGCCCACTCTCTTAGAAGATTCTGAATTCAAGTATAAAGGGTAGAAACGTATTTAAACAAATATTTAACAATTCAAAATCATATAAACTTTTGCAAAAGAAAGTTACCAAGTTTAGGCAGCATTGCACCAATAGTGTCAGGACTGACATGCATGGGTGACTCGTAAACATGCTGGCTCCGGAAGGAATACATCATAAATGATGGGATTGATCTTTTTGAATCCAACAGAGATATGCAGACAGTCAAAGAGTGGACAAGGGCAGACTTTGAGTGTGAATCTTCAAGGGCATGACCAAATATCCTTGCTACAAAGCTACATGTAAAGAAAGTTGAGTAACTAAATCAATCAAAGTTTACCATCACTAGAAAAGAATGCCAGGGGAAAAAACCAGCTTTCCAGAGAAGTATTAACTGAAACGCCACATACCTTGGGCTAGATAGTTTAGTAGCCAGAGGTGATGGCGTGCTTCTGGCTATTGCACATAGCGTCTCTGCTGCATTAGCATGTACTTCAGGAGGACTCTGGACAATAAAACAGTACAACAGAAATGATAAATCATATCATTTAAAGGAATAGCTAATTCTAGCTAGGTCTTTAAAAAAACAATGCTTGTTAGGTAATTAGAATACTACTGCTTCAGGCATCTCCCTTCACCCCTGCCCTCACCCAACAAAAGAGGACCATAAAAATAAAATAAATAAAGGAAGCTACATCTGCGCATGGAAATAAAAAATACAGGGCAATAAATGAGGCATTGCTAGATCAGACCATCAGACACTGATAATGAGGGCGGAAATGATAATTTACCAAACTGATTGGTAAACGGCCATTGTGAAACCATCTGTCCCTGCTGCCTTTTTTAAGCAAGAAAGTGACCAAAAAAAATCAGGTGCGCCTTTCCTGATGGTTACCAGGATCTCAGCCTCCTCAAATGGCTCTTCAAGTTCATTGCTTTTTACTTCTGTGATAGATGGTAAATCCTCAAAGTGGGTTGTAGGACTCCATTGCTCATTTTCTATGTAAAGCTTCTGATAAATGTCCAAAGTTTCATCCTTTATTTGGTTTTTGTCTTCCAACAATATCATTAGCGATCTAAAGCTATCAATATTGTTATATCTTGCATGAGAGTTCGTCATTTTCTGAATGTATTTGGTATTCTTGTCTCCCTCTTTGAGCCAGCGACATCTAGACTTCTGTCTCCAAAAAATCTCTTCTGATTTTTTGCGTTGTTTACTTCAAGCTTCAGATCCATAGACACTGTATTTTCAGAATTCACATGGTGATAAAGGTCTGATTTCTGCATTTTGTTCAATCAGCATTAACTTCCCCAAGGCTCTACTCCTTTGTGTCTCAATATTCCCATAGAACCTCCTAGTTCCATGTAGTAATATCCTTCTTGAGGCATTTCAATTTTTGCATCAGAATAAAGCCAGGAGTGTCATTTATAGAATAGCTTGGCCACCTCTCTTTTACCTTGTCTAGAAACCCTTCATTTTGATGCCACATTTTCTCAAACTTGAAGGATGATGTATTAGTTTCCCGTTCTCCATTCTCGAGTAGTATTGGCTTGTGATCTGAGAATACTGGGGAAATACCCTAGAAAAAGTGTGTGATCAAGTGCAGGTCCCATGTGCACAACGCACATCTTCTGATAGGATTTTTAACTCAGGGCTAATTGTGGAAGTTCCTTTGGATACTCGTTACCTATATAAGTCCTTACTAACCGGTGGTTTATAACCACTATCAAACTAAAGAGTTATTTTCCTGAATTGTACTCAACAAGATTTATATTGAACAATGTACCAATCCTGTGGAGACGATATCTTTCTATACTATCTTTGACACACTTCTTTTGACGGGATTTTTACCCGGGGCTAATTGTGGAAGTTCCTTTGGATGCCCCTTACCAATATAAATCTTACTAACCGATGGTTGATAACCACTTTCAAACTAAAGAGTTATTTTCCTGAATTGTACTCAACAAGCTTTATATTGAACAATGTACCAATCTTGTGGAGATGATATCTTTCTATACCATCTTTGACGCACTTCTTTTGACAGGATTTTTAACCCGGGGCTAATTGTGGAAGTTCCTTTGGATACCCCTTACCTATATAAGTCTTACTAACCGGTAGTTGTGTTCTACGCTTGTCAAAGCACGAGTGCACAATCATATATCGTTATCCTTATTGCAAGATGAATATGGTACCTCGAACTTGTAAACGTCAAGCAGAACATATATATCCAAGGGATACTAATGAAAAGTAGCAGATAAGCAGGTTACAGCAAGTCTTTGTAACTTACAGAAGGGCTCAATTTATCCACGATCATTTCTAAAAGATTGATGTCAGCCAACCATTGCATCACATCTGTCGTATTAGGGTAGATTTGATCATCGGCACCTACAAGTCGCACCAAAACCTATAAAAAAACAGCTCATCAGAGGAAAGTCTTCACCGGATCAATTCTCAAAGTTGACTATACATCACAATCGTACACAAAGGTTGTGGTAGATGAAAAATGCAAAACTGAAATACTAACCTCCATTATGGATGTTATACCAATCAAATCCACCATCTGGCGGAAAACATCATGGTGCGCCTGTAAGAAAATCAAAATGATTTGGAATATAACCAATTCTTTTGGAAGGGAGGGGGGGGGGGGAGAGGGAAGATGAAAAACGAAAAAACATGTGCACGTTGTTAAGGAGGCCTATTTAGCATTAAATCAATATCCTCTCTAAATTTTCCAAGTGGAGGAGTTAGATATGGTCTCCTTTGTATTAACCCACTCCATGTAATAAGATGCATGGAGAAACCTTTCTTCCAAGAAGTGGCTCCATACAATTATTTCATAGACAACTTGAGCAAGTTCGGGGCTCTTAACCCACAGTTCCACCACCCACCACACCTAAATAGATATGCAAAAGTAAAGTTAAATGACATCAGGATTTTACTTGCCCAACAGACTAAATATAACTCAAAAAATCATTATGCAGTTTACTAAACCCATAAATATGTTTTCCTTATCAACTCTTGTTTTTTGGGACAAGTAAATGTATAGTTACTATTTCAGATCAGAGTGCATCTTTTCTTAATCTATTCTTTTTTTACCTATAGTTACTATTTCAGATCAGAGTACATCTTAATTAACTTTTCAACAAGGGTGAAGACACAAACATGAACTGCCCAACAATAAAAGTCTGACAGAGCTGGGTGAAGCACAAGCCAGAAAATGTTACTCCCTCCGTCCCAATTTATATGATGTAGTTTGACTGGACACGAAGTTTAAGAAATAATGGAAAACTTTTGAATCTTGTGGTCTAAAACAAGCCAAAGATATTTGTGTGGTTATAGATCATCTCGTTAAGCGTAAAAGGTAAAGTTTAAAGTTAAATTATTGTTAAATAAGGAAATGCGTCATTCTTTTTGGGACTGACTAAAAAGGAAAGTGTGTCATAAATTGGGACAGAGGGAGTACTTCTTTATCTTTCCTGCCTCCAGGTTGTTTGCAGGATACCGAGGAAAACACAAAGATCATGAGAGACAGGTCTTTAATTGAGACAGGTCTTTAATTGAGACAGGTCAGCATAAAAGACGCAAGAAACATGAGAGGAGCCGATGAAGAGACAAAAGAGCCAACTCAAATTTTCATAGAGAAATGACCCTACTCACTATCTTCCCCAAAAGAAGGGAACCCGGCCTTGAGAGGACTCAAACTACAACTGATACTAGGGGAAGGAAAGACAGGAATAATTGGTAGTCTCAGAAAGGAAACTAAGGCTATTGTTCAGTGCAATTGGGTGGTTCTCTATAAATGCAGACTAGAAAGTAGAAATTTAAGGTAATGGGCAAAGCAGAGTTTATCTCTAGAGGCGCAGATAAGAAATAGAAGCAGGCAGCACAAAGAGGAGGAGGACTAAAATATAATTGAATTAACAAGGTTAGGGGGCACCATCAAGAAAAGATGACTTTAATAAAAATCTGCTGCCAAATCTTATATCAAAAGACAATGACATTAGAAAAAAATGATGCTAAAGAACATCAAGTAAGCATCTCTAATAACGAATTAAAAATGGCATGACCACAATAAATATACATACCTTGTTTTTTGATAAATAGATATGTATACGCGTTTATCAAGATTAAAATATCTACCAAATGAAAAATTGCACTGGAATGCAAAAGCAAAACATGTAACAAACGAAAATGTGTGGTTTCTAAGGTTGAACTGGTTTTAGAGAGAGAAACTTTAAAGATTCAACTTCTGTTTCTTACTAATAGGGAACTTCTGTTTCTTGCAATTTCTGGAAACTTTGAAAACTGGACCAAAATTTTTTATATCTATCTACCAGCGTAAAAGAAATGCAGTTTTATAATCTTTCAACCACAAACTATAAATTTATGATTTGTTGGACGCTAACTTGAAAACCAGATGGAAAATGACCATGAAGACCACACACTAGATAAGCAATTTATAATAACATGGTGTAAATATTAGATTATCTTTAGTTAGGTGGAGATTAGATATTTTCTGGTTAACCAAAAAATTTACTCCCTCTGTCCCAGTTAGTCCGTCCCAAAAAGAATGATACATTTCCTTATTTGGAACAATTTAACTTTAAACTTAACCTTTTACGCTTAACGAGATGATCTATAACCACACATATATCTTTGGTTTGTTTTAGACCACAAGATCAGAAGTCTTCCTTTATTTCTTAAACTCCATGCCCAGTCAAACCATATCACATAAATTGGGATGGAGGGAGTAGGTTAGAGGTTGTATTTGAGCATATGAATTGAGTTATTGATGAATGTAAAACCATAACTCAAGCCAATCTCCGTGGTCTCATTTCAAATTGCTGCTTTGTTAAAAAAAGGTTTCTTCAGCACTGCCATAATAGATCAACATAGCATACTGAACAAAATATATCATCATATCATACTACAAATTTTTCCAAGTTGTTGATTTCAAATAACATCTTGCTCATTTCTTGAGAAATAGAGAGCCAAAATTCTAACTATATGAAGCAGCAAATATTAGTAGCCTGCAAGAGTGGATCTGTGCTACGCTACCTGAACATAGTTCATGAGGGGAACAGTCTTCTGCAGCATGAGGCATATCACAACCTGCAATGCAGTAGGAATATATACGTCAACTTGCTTTAACCAAATAACAAATCAAATTTCAACAAGGACAAAGGAATCTTGTACACGTGAAGCTTGTGGATGAATGATTTAATACCTTACTAAAGTACCCAGCAAGCAATGCACTATGTGGACGACTTGGTTCCAAGAAGGAAAAGAGTAAATTCATGAGCTGCGCCAAGATGATAAAAAGGATTGAACTCTCGAGCAAAACAATTTCTTCTCTGAAACTAAAATGTAATAACTTCTTTTTTATTGTTATAATTTTATAATTAAAATATAACAACTGCATCTAGAGAATTGCCGTACCTCTTCTTCTTCCACTAGAGTCTTAAGGATAACATCAATTTCACAGGTGAATATCTCACTGGCAATGAAAGGAAACCTATGGTGCAAGACATTAATTAGAAACAAGAAATTGGAGTGGTACCTAATATCTAAAATTAAAATCATAAGCTTGCAACTACAATTATGCAAATAATTAAAGCTTATTTATGTCCCAACTTACTTAAACTTCCGCTTGCTATCGCCATCCTCAGAAGGCTCATCAACAATGTAGTGCAGCAACTGCTCAACCAGGGCACTATCTCTCAAACTGAAACCTCAAAATCATAAAACTGTCAATGAACTTTGAGATTTTAAGTGGAATCAATACTGAATACTGTGATTATTAAAAAAATTTCCTAGAATCATAAGTTAAATTGATGGTTAAATTGAAACAATTAGTAGAAGCATATGCATGATAAGAGAAAGGCATTTTTTAAGGTAAAGAGGCATTTATAAATTAAAACTCCAAGAATGTTTACAAATTTATGAGACGGCTGTTCAAAGCTTTGCATTCTTGAATTATCTCTTCTTCATCGAGAAGCTCTTCCAATGTGAAGTTTTCCTTGTCTAATACCGCTTCAACCTGCAAATCCAAAGGAAAAATGTTTCAAAATCGGGCAATATCTATAATTGAGAGGAAAACAGAAGGTCAATAGAAAAGTACCGGAGTTATTGTAACAACATAATGAACAGAAATTATCAGACATCTTTAACTCAAAATAGAGAATAGCCAATTTATTATGAAATTCAAGAAAGATGTTTAAAAGGGTGTCAAGCTAGAAAAATTCCATATTGAAAGACATCAAGGTATTGGAAAATCACTCTGTGAATTACGGTAGGGTCCTGCAAGTAGGTGATGACTATGGTTGCAATGAAGAATCAACAATATGAAAATACTCCATAGTAATCCACGAAGAGAAAACTCGGTAACTACTCTATACCCGAAAACACTCATGAATTGCACAGGTCCTATGCTCAGTTTTCTAGTTGATAAACAGAGAACTTAAGCTTTCACTCTATCAACATGCACACACAAGGAAACAGGTTCTACAGATCAATGAAACATTATCTTATTCAGATTCAATTTTTGGTTTTTTCCGGATGAAAAAGGTAAAGATTTTATTAATGATTACCAAGAAGGTACATATAAGAGCGCATCATAAAAGAGTTTTTCCTTCTACATTGAAAGAATTCTGCAGATTCAACAAAGAGGCTATGACGTCAGATTCAACACTCTTCCTACACCACAAATAAAGACTCTAACAGCATCTAGATTTTACTCTTATCATTAAAACATCAGTTGTTTCCCTCTAGCCAAGTATTCCAGAAAATGCAAGTAGGAACTGCATTTCAATGGTGCCTTGCTGTCCCTAGCAAATGTCTGTGTATACCAGCAGCATAACGCAAGTTCTATACTTCCTGCCATAACCCATTGGACTCCAAAAAATGCTCATAAATATTGATCAGTTATTAAGGTTTGAGACTAATGATCTTGATATCGAATAATTCCAACACCGGTAAACCCGGCACTGTCCTCTAAGCAATTAATTTCAGCCATCAAATATTGACTAAGGCAAATATCAGGAGTCCACTTTCATCTCGATTCACAAAAAATAAACAAAGCAAATAATATAATCCAGTGAAGTCTGACTCAAGCTAATTACCAGCAATTAATACTAATAAGCGGAAATATAATTAAACAAGCACAAAAAGTGACAGCACAGACACAACGTCACTTGCATTTGACAGTTGAAACACCAACATAGCATAAGCAAATTACATGATCCAATTAAGGCAATTCAATTATATGAAACTAATCAAACGGAGTAAATTAAATGAAACAGGAGTGAGATACAACAGCACGGACACAAAGTATCAACAACACATTTTCCAGCTTTCATTGAATTTCTTAACACATACTCCCTCTGTCCCAATTTACGTGGCACACTTTCCTTTTAAGTTTGTCTCAAAAAGAATATCACATTTCTATATTTAGAAACAATTTAACTTTACAAGATGATTTACAGTCACACAAATATATATGACTTGTTTTGGACCACAAATTTCGTAAGTCTTCCTTTCTTACTTAAATTCAGGGCCTAGTCAAACGGTGCCACATAAATTGGGACGGAAGGAGTAATACACTGGCAATGAACTTAAGTCACGCATAATGCAAAAAAAATGAATCCAAAAACTCGTAAATGCTTCGAAAATCAATCTCCCTAAATTAATACTAATAAGCAGAGACATAATTAAACAAGAACAAAAAGTAACAGCAGACACAAAGTCACTTGCATTTGACAGTTGAAATACCAATATAACATAAGCAAATTACTTGATCTAATTAGGCCAATCATAGGCAATTAATTGAACGGAGCAAAAATTAAATCGAACGAGCATGAGAGACAACACTGAACAGAAAACATGAAGTCTTAACACATAGTAATACACTGGCAACAAACATAAGTCACGTGTAATGCCAAAAAGGTGAATCCAAAAACTCCTAAATGCTTCGAAATTCAATCTCCATAAATTACAATTTCTTGTTTAATAATCAAATACTACTCTTGTAGTTTATTGCCCTTCGATCTCTGCTTCTATTTGTTGTTTCTTTTTCTGTGACTATTGTTTTAGTTTGCGGTTATTACTGCTCCTTTTTGGTCGTTGTGGCTCTATCATGTTTGTATAATATGTTGCCATGGTTTATTCATTTTTGTTATTACTTTTTTTCGTACTGCTTTGAGTTGTTGCGTAGACCTCACTTTATGGAATTTCACCGAGTATATTGTTGTATAATTATCAAATACAAAAAAAAATGCTTGGAAATTGAATTAGAATTGGATGGAGTGACGGTTACCGGGGAACAAGCGGAAAGAGAAGTGAGCTTCCAAAACATATCTCCAAAAACAGATCTACAAAGAAAACCCTAAGTTTTGAAGCCGTAAAGAGGGTTTTCTAAAATATACTTTTTGTTGTGCTAATGTTTTTTTGTTGGTGGAGACGGAAAGCAAATCGAGAGGGAGATGGGAGGGGGGAGGTGGGAGGGCGGGGGAATGAGATGAGAGATAGATAATAAAATTATCATTTATGATAATGGAACCCGCAAATCCCCTGGTGTCATATAGGCATGGAGTTTCGAGACCTCCGTTATAAAAGCTCGTATGCTCAACCAATTAAGTCATCTTGCGGTAAAATCATATAAAATATAATTATTTTGAAAGATTATTATGAATTTTATTAAGGGGTGATTCGATTTAGAGCTAAATTATTCAAAAATTATAATATTAGATTATTTTTT
Organism: Anisodus acutangulus; assembly: GCA_029783415.1. Lineage (NCBI taxonomy): Eukaryota > Viridiplantae > Streptophyta > Magnoliopsida > Solanales > Solanaceae > Anisodus > Anisodus acutangulus. The sequence continues at coordinate 54,886,809 of CM056495.1, forward strand.
AAAGAATGTATAAATATTTTTAAAAGTTATTATGATTGTAATTTAATTCGCAGTTAACATGAAAAGGAGTACGAATAAAAAAGAACATATGTGACTTTAGAGTCCAAAAAATAAGAATAAAAAAGGTTTCCCTTCATATTGTTTTTTTTATTGTTATTATTAATATAGCAATCCACCTTAGACACGATAAGGGTTGAGTTATGTCTTTCTTTATTTTTGGGAATTAAAGAATCTGGTTTTTTTAACAACAGTAAATTAGACACAAACAGAAAGTAGAGTGCGAAATTTGAAACACACAGCGAAAAATGTTTTGCTCAAAAGAGTAAAAAAGCACGATCTACCTTCATAGAATTTACCTTAAAACTTCACCAAACTCAAGCAATTTTAGATTAACTTTATAAGTAAATAGACTAAATTCCATTATCTTTCACCCCTACGATCAACCAAATATAGATAAATTTTAGATTATAACTCTCTAATCAAAGGGGCTAACTCTAGTACCTCAGACCCCTCCAATCAACTCAATTATATCTAATCTTTTCAAGACTAAACTCCTAATCTAGAAAGCTAAATAAACGTCAGTAATTCTTTACCTACGAACAATACTTCTCAAAAGCAAAATAGATTAGATTTTTAAGACCAATGAAACAAGACTCAACAACTAAAGAACTTAACAACTTCATCTTCAGGAGCCAGATTATTCAGTTGTGCAGCTTGAATTCTTGAAGCACCTTCTTGCTATGAACGTTAATTGTTTTGGATAATTTATGCGCAATAGCGTGAGTCTCAATAGCAACAACGTGGAGTTTTAAGTCTCAATAGCAGCAACGTGGAGTTTTAAGTCTCAATAACAGCAACGTGGAGTTTTATATATGAATGGTGATAGCCTTTGCTCTCCAAATCCCAAAGATCCTTGGTTAAGGAATCTAATCCTATTTGGATTTGGTTTCCTTATTTGTGTTGATCACCACACGTTTTCTCCTTTATCCAAAGATCTTTACTTTTATGCAACAACATATCCAGTGTAATCACATAAAGTGGGTCTGGGGAGAGAAATCCCGTCTTGAAATCCTTCACAGAGAAACCGAAATGATCAAATTCAACAGAAACAGAATTGTCATTTGTGAACTTTCAAACATACACTAAATTTTTAATCAATTTAGGAGCATGTAAAGTATTTTTCAAGAGGAGTGGTGGATTGGGGGGAGACAACGTTTTCTGACCATACCCTAGAATTGGAATAGAACTGTCATTACCAACAATTATCCCCCGATGGGTGCTCAAATTGAAATAAGATGAGAGAGTACTTGATTCGAAAGTCATGTGAGTAGTGGCACCGGTGTCCATATACCAATTTGGGTCTGGTTGAGTTAACCCTAGTGTGTGCATCGCGGCCTCGATATCGGTTTGAGTGGGGCCTGCTGCATGATGGGCTTGCGGAGGTCGGGGCCCAAGAACTCCTGTCCGCGATGGAGTTGGGCCGTAGGCTGCATTCTTTGCATTCTTTGGGCCAGCGGCGATGGGCCGCCACTGCTGGGTGTTGGGCCTGGACTGTTGGCCAGCCCATTGGCCGCTGGAATTCATTGCGTGATTGTAGGGGTTGCTGGCCCACGACCCACTGCCCCAGTCCTACTGCCATGGGCCCCACTGCTGGGCCCAGGGTGGTGGTGGGCCACTGTTCACTGGATTGGACCCACCGCCTGTTTGTTGACCACCGGAATTGCCGCGTTTGCCCCCGCAATTTTTGTTATTATTCTTGCCGCCACCATTATTATGGTTTTGGCCCGAATTATTAACAAAACCCGAAGAACTAGGAGAAGACGCCACCATGACGACTGGCTTGCTCCGGTAGCCGCCTTTTTAGCCAAATCGGCTTCTTCCAACGTAAGCATGGAGCGGGCTTGATAGAAGTCGGGAAGAGGGTTGCTTTGGCGAAGGAGAGTTCCAACACCATTATAGGCCTCCGAAAGACCGGCAACCAACTGTAGAACGAGACGGATATTAGTTATCGGTGCGCCAACATTACAGAGTTGATCTGCCAACTCCTTGAGTTTCTTGCAATATGCAGAAACGTTTGAAAATTCATCCATTCGAACTAGAGAGAATTCCTGCTCGAGTGTGACGACACGTGAATGTTGGTTGTCTTGAAATATGTCACGCAATCTATTCCATGAAGCCATAGCCGTGGTATCCGGCTCAATAATCATCTGTAGAAGGTCCACTGAAATAGTGGCGTAGATCCACCGGAGAACGGTAGCATCAAGAGTAATCCATAACTCAGGATCCTCCACATGAAGAGGTCTAGCGGGAGGAATGATGTGATGAAGAACTTGATAGGAGATAGCGTGAATTTTAAACAACTCCACCCACATCGCATATTGGACATTTTCCATCTCAAGAACAATAGGAATACAGTTCTTGATGTTGGAAACCATGAGGGCAGGATGATAATTGTTCTTAGACATATTGAAAGAACAAAGAAGGAGGAGAAATTTAAGAAAGGTTTTTTAGAGCGGAAGACGAAATTTGGGAGAGAAACCCGAGGGGGGGTTCTCGGCCGAGAAGGTCAAAAAACTTTGGGAGAGAATTTTTTTTGTAAAACCTAGTCTCTTGATACCATGAAAGAAATAATCTCCTTGATTATTTTCATTGATTGAATAGGTATATATATAAGATACAAAATCTTCCTATTCTATTCCTACCATAACTCTAACTCTACAATTATGGTAGTGTATAATCTTACTTTTGGTAACAAATACATTACAATATACTACACATATATTTTCCAAATATACAATATTTTCCAAATATACAATATTCTTAACTCCAAAATCAGCCACATAAACTGAGAACTAATCCCATAAATCGTGGCACTTAATTATGGCAATATACACTTGTATATTGCTATATTTAACAATTATTTAAATATTCACTATATCTCTTGTAATTATTAGTGATGTATAATTATGGTAGAAATAGAATTCCTATTGTATTATGATTTCACATTGTACACACTATATATATTTGTATTAATGAGAAAAGACTTTCAAACGGAGATTAATACAATCTTACAGGGGCTGCAGGATGGACAAAACCTGGCGGCTGGTGCATGTAAACAGTTTCTTTCAAGTCCCTAGAGCGTGATATGAATGCTTTGCTAATTACATTATGCATATTGGGTTTGTTTGCAATAAGTGTAATAATTCTCTCTTCATTTTTCATCGAGGTAGTGACATTGCTTATTTGTTATTATATGTGGATGATATTGTGCTCACTGCCTCATCTGATAGAAAAATTCCTGAAGAAGTAGCGACTAGGTGGAATTCTTTATATGAACAACTACTTGTTGCTTACGATTATAGAAGACCTATAACTTTATTTTTAACGCCCATAATCGAAATCCAACTGATATGCTTATAGATAATGATTGGAAAAAAATTTAAGAACTTATTGTATTTTTAGAGAAATATTTTCAAGCAACTAAAGAATTTTCTGGTATATATTATCCTACTATTTCAACTATGTTATTTTATATAGCTCTAATATTTTTGTTACTTAATGAATATATGAAAAAATCATCTTATAAGACACCTATTAAAAAATGTTTATCAAATTAAAAAATATGTTTTTCCTATTCCCACTATTTATATTATTGGTGTTGTATTAAATCCAACTATTAAAATAGACGGTTGTAAAACACTTATTAAAACTATTTATGATTGTATAGCAGTACTTCCACGTCCAACTCCAAAAAATTCAAATGAACAACCACCTAAGGAACCAACTAAAGAAGAAGTTTTGTCTAGCATACACGAAGAATGCAAAATAGTATATACGCATTACCAACAAAAAAATGCTAGCAACCAACCGGCTTCTATACCATCTTCTTCTTCTACAATACAACCTTATAAAAAATATATTATTTCTGTGGCCAGTATTGAAAGTCTTAGAAATAGAATGTTTAGTGGTACCACTACTAATCAAGTTAACGAGTTTGATATTTTTCTTTTGCAAGGTGTTGTACCGTACCAAGCAGTTCTCAATGAAGAATGACGTGAATACTTGCTTAAATACTGGAGGGACAATGAGAAGACATTTTCGACACTAGCAAATATGGCCCAAGATTTGTGACCATTCAAGCGTCATCAACAACGTCTAGCGTTTGAAAGCATTTTTTCTGCTGGAAAATTTCAAATAGGAGATCACAGACACTCATTAGCGGGAGACAGCTTAGAGATTCCAGTTTTATTTAGAGATTGGATACGAGCGGAGCGTAGAAGGTGCAGTCAACTTGAGATCAACGAAGAAGACGATGAAAACTACAACGAAATCGTGTCCGACGGAGGTGGAAGCTACGTCGAGCAATTTGACCAACAAATTCTAATCCAACCGAAGAACCACAAGACATAGTGAAGAAATTAGAAAATGTGTTTATAAATATGTGATTTTTTTAATTATAATTTTACTATGTAATTTGCAACTTTCAAGTTCAACACCACAAAATTACAATTTTGAAATTGTATTACAAAAAAAAATTATATTTCTATTAAATAATATAAGAGGCACAAAAACAGCATTAGGATGTTTTTACTACATTTTCTTGTTCAATTATTGAAGTGTTTATATATGTTATTTTTTAAAATTAAGTGCCAAAAAAATATTGAAAAACCCTATCCCGCCCCGACCCCACCCCGACCCCGCCCCGCAAAGACCGGTCCCCTTTTCCGACCAAACCGGAAATGGGATGGGACATCGGCGGATCTCTCTAGTCCCGCCGGAGGACCGGTCCCCCCAATCCCGTCGGGTCCCGTCCCGCCGGGACCCCCGAACCCGGCCCACTGACCACCCCTAGGCAGAACTGAAGACATACTTACGGCCCTTCTCTTATAAAAGGTAAATCATAATTTGAGTTTAATTTTATAAAGTACATTAGTTTGAATTAATTTGAGTAAACTGTTGCCAATGTATGTAATTATTTTTCTTCTTTACGATTGATATAGTAAGCACAAAAAGAGATAGGAACTTATAATTTTCAAATCAAAAAGTTTGTTAGTATCTAAAAATGAACAAGAACTAAACCAGTAACTACTCTCACTATCTATTTTTCTTATTTATAAAAGGTTTTTGGTTTTGCGGGAGGTTGTTAGTGGATAGACCCACGATTTTGGTTTGTAGAATAATGTAATTATCCTTGGTTGGAGGTTTCTCATTAATAAAATATTTATAGGTGTTTACAATTTACAAACCTAATTGGAGAATGATCTCTATTTTACATAATTACAATAGAATAATAATTACAGAATATATGGAGAATATTAATATATTCTCTATCACACCCCTTCAGTCGGAGCGGAAGAAGGCCGGACGCTGAGACTGGATATGAAGTCAAGGAACAACTGTCGAGTGAGTCCCTTAGTAAATATATCTGCGTACTGATAGGAAGAAGGAACATGTAACACCCGAACATGGCCCATGGCAACCTTCTCACGAACAAAATGAATATCCATCTCAATATGTTTGGTTCGCTGATGTTGAACTGGGTTATGAGACAAGTAAACAGCAGATATGTTATCACAGTAGGCAATAGATGCCTTACGTAAGGGACAATAAAGCTCTAGAAGGAGGTTTCTGAGCCAATAAATTTCGGCAACAACGTTCGCAACGCCTCTATATTTTATTTCTGCACTCGAAAGGAAAAGCGTGGCTTGCCGTTTTGCAAACCATGAGATGAGATTATCACCCAAAAATACACAATAGAAGGAAGTATATCGACGTGTGTCTGGACAGCCGCCCCAATCAATGTCCGTATAAGATATCAGTCTGGTCTGTGCAGATGGATAAAGATGTAATCTGTAGTTAAGAGTACCCTTGACATACCGAATGATACGTTTAATGGTAAAGTGAGGCTCCCTGGAAACATGCATGAACAAATAAACTTGCTGAACGAATATGCAATATAGGGCCTAGTGAAGGTAAAATACTGAAGTGCACCAGCTAGACTTCTATAAAGAGAAGGATCAAGCACCGGATCCCCGTCATCGGCGCTAAGCTTCGAATTTGAGTCGACTGGAGTGGGCATGATCTTGCAGTTTGCCATTTTATCCCAGTAAACAATCTCTTCGGCATACTTATGTTGCCACAAGAATATTGCATTATTGGATCTAGTCACGAAAATCCCTAAGAAATAACTCAACTTACCCAAGTCTGTCATGGAAAATTCTGATTTAAGCATGGTGATAATCTCATTTTTCAACACATATGAGGAGGCAGTCAAGACAATGCCATCCACATAGAGCAGTATGTATGCAGTGTCATTACCTCGATGAAAAAAAGTGAGTTATCAAATTTGCTGCACATGAACCCAATCTGCAAGATGTAAGTGGAAAAACGGTCATACCAAGCTCTAGGGCTTGTTTCAAGCCATAAAGTGACATCCGAAGCCGACAAATATACTGAGGAGCCGAAGGATGCACAAAGCTAGGTGGCTGATGCATGTATATGGGTTTTTTCAAATCCCCATGTAAGAACACAATTTTCATATCAAGCTGATGAATCAGCCAATTCCTTTCCATAGCAATGCTAAAAACAATACAGATGGTGGCTGGTTTAACCACTGGACTAAAGGTCTCACCACAATCAATTCCCTTTTGTTGCCCCATGTCATTTGCCACAAGTCTCGCCTTATAGTGTTCAAGCTCACCATTGTCCTTGAATTTGTGATGATATAGCCACATACAATGAATCACATTAACCCCATATGATTTTGGGACAAGATCCCAAGTTTGTTGTGTAGTGAGCGCATCAAACTCCTCACGCATAGTCCTTGAGTATAGGTGAGATGGCTTGAGTGGATAAGTTAAAGTGGACTTCCGATTTGAAAATCTCATGTTAGGCACGTGTTTTCATATGGTACGTTATAATGGGGATTGTTTGGGTGTTTTGTGGCTAGTGAGGACTCGGGCAGTGGGGTTGTGAGGAGGTGATAGGACTTACGGGCAGGGGGTTGGTCGCCGAGGGCTGGGGGGTCGGTGATGGTAACATGTGGTAATGGGGCAATAGGGTTTTCACGAGATCAGTGGGTAGGTCGGGAGAGATTATATGTGGTAGTGGGGCAGTGGGGTTGTCACGGGTGGCAGTGGGGCAGTGGGAGGTGACAGGGGTAGTGGGTGCCGGGGGAGATGACCAGGGCAATGGGTTTTGAGTCAAACTACTAGCTCCATGGATCATATTATTAAACAGGGGAAAAGTGTCTGAATCGTCAAGAAAGCCATAGTCAGTGACTTGAAATTTTCGGACGTTTGCAAAAGGGAAGATGTGCTCCTCAAACGTAATATGGCGAGAGACAAAGACTTTATTTGTGGATAAATCATAACATATGTACCCCCCATGGTTTGACGGAAAACCCAAGAAGATGCAAGGAGTAGTCCTAGGTGCTAATTTGTGAGGAGCCGTGGAGGCGAGATTAGGATAGCATAGACAACCAAAGATTCGGATGTGACCATAGGAAGGGACCCGACGTAATAGAATTTTGGTGGGAGTTTTATTTTGAAGGGTACATATAGGTAATATATTAAGAAGGTATTCTATCATTTGTAACGCGTAGACCCAAAAGGGAGGAGGGAGATAAGCATGAAATAACATGGTACATATCATATTATTAATGGTGTGAATGATTCTTTCAGCTTTACCATTTTGAGGTGAGATATAGGGGAAAAAGAATCAGAACACCATGTCATTGTCTGTACAAATTTTATGAAATGGTGAATTGTTAAACTCATGACCATTGTCACATTGAAATGATTTAATGTTCTTTTCAAATTGCATTTAACGTAGGATCGAAATTCTAGAAAGGTTGAGTAGACTTGAGACTTATATTGAGCGGATAGACCCAAAGAAAATGAGAGAAGTTATCTAATAGTACCAAATAATATTTATGACCCAGTTTGCTAGTAATGATAGATGTTCATAAATCTGCATGAATGATATCAAATGGAGAGTAAGTAACACTCAAAGACAATTTAAAAGGAAGTCTAACATGTTTTCCTAGTGGACAAGAATAACAGTTGTGGGTAAATTTCCCTTTATTACATTGAATCAAATTGTGACTTCTAAGAAAGTTAAAAACTAACTCTTGGGTGCCTAAGTCGAATGTGCCAGGTTGAAGGAGAGATTTCAGCTAGAGATGTATGTGGATTGACACTTGCATCGGAATTGGAAGAGGATATAGGTCCCCCACATTATTGCATCTCATAAGAATTATCCCCGTACGTAGGTCCTTTACAGAAAAACCAAAAGGGTCAAACTCAATAGATATAGAATTGTCACTAGCAAATTTTCTAACATATATTAAGTTTTTAATAATGTTAGGAGCATATACGACATTTTTAGGGAAAATGAAGGGTGAGGTGGTGGAGTTTGAGTGGTGTCATAGCCTTGAATTAGAATGCGATTTCCATTTTCGACCAAAATAAATTGACGATTGTTCAAATTAAATAGTTGAGGAAGATTACTAGAGTTACGAGTGAGGTGGGATGTGGCGCCCGTATCCATATACCAGACATCGTCGGGCTGCTGTAAATTTATGGTGCTATAGGCCTAGCCTAGTTTGGTAGGAGTAAGGAGGTCGTATAGCTGTTGTTGCTGTTGGGCCTGTTGTGGATGGGCCGTCGGACGTTGGCTTGGAGGAGGGCCCAAAACACTGGGCTTGTGCCTTAGGCCGAGACATTTGGTAGGAATATGGGGGTGAGGCCCAACATTCAGAAATAAGCCAAGGTAGTGGGCCGACCCACTGACACATGTATTGAGCCTGATGTGGTCCTCGCGTCCTTATCCCTTGCCACCACAGCCGTTACTGCAACCTCTGGCCTTGCCGCCACCACCTTCGCCCCACAGCTGTTGGTTATCCATGTGTTGCGGCTGGTCGACGGGTGTGGTAGCGGTCACCGGTGCATGTATTAGAGATCATTCTCGGATTGTATCTATTAATGATGTGGAGATTACAAAAGACTTATCATATGAAGAGGTTCATGTCGCTATCTTAGATCGACAAGTTCGCAAGCTGAAGACTAAAGAAGTAGCCTGTGTGAAAGTTCTGTGGAGAAATAGGAACATGGAAGAGATGACATGGGAGGCGGAAGAGGAAATGATGCACAAGTATCCACACCTATTCTAGAACAACGCCGAGGTTCCAAGAGAAGCATGAAGTGAGTTCTATTATCATGCTATAACTCTGATGTAGATGTAGTAGTGTCTGTGATAATATATGATTCTGTGAACAAATAGTTGTATTCGCTGGTTACGCGACAAGGATTAGATATGTTACCCCAACATTCGAGGACGAATGTTTCTAAGGGTGGAAAGATGTAACATCCCATAATTTTGGGCGATGGTTTGAGCACCTAAACGTAGGAAAGTAGACCCGAGCCTCGGGGAATTTATGTTATATTTACGTTTGCTAATAAAGTGTTGAGTATACAAAAGGATAAAACCCTGAAATAATTTTGAACGTAACAAGTGTGATGACAGAAATCGGAAATAAATTTGGTACGCGCACAAAGAGGTTATGGACTAGGGTCACATCACAAATTTATGACATTAAGTATATGAAGGTCTTATAAGTTATTAAAATTTAAGTGAATTGAGATTACGAAATTAATTGTATGTGTAATTGATTAATTATGAGATTGATTACTGTTAATGGGGGGGGGGGACAAATTTAAGTGGAATACTATGTGAAGCATGTAGAGGGATCACCTAATGACTAAGATTAATTAACTAAATAGGTGGCAATAATGTGCAAAGTTCCGACTATGTGTTAGCTGAATGAGTATCGCATTGTGGATGCATTACAAGATTAGTCAGAAAAGTCTAAAAATGGGGCACGTAATTAGATAGTTATTCTAGTAAATCCCTCAATGTCATTTCTTGCTAAATAGGAACTAGAGCTAATGAATTAAGGAATTAGTTTATAGGGTGTTAGGCAGCAACGTTAATGTTCATTTGAAAAGGAGAAATCGGCCAGCAACATTCTTGAAACAAAAACGTCCTACAAAATTATTTCAAGCAACGTTCCAACCATCGAGTATTAAAAGGGGTTGGTTCCGTTATTATTGAGGTATGCTAAGGCAAATTATTTCTTTCTTTTGACATATTTCATGTAACAAAATATAACCGTGATATTGTTCCATAATTACTCTACTCCTAGTAGTTAAGAATATTCATGTTATTGATTCCTATGTTAAAAACATGTTTATGTATGCTCCTAAATCCTTATTGAGGTATATGAGAAAGATGTTAATATTCCCAATGTTAGCCGAAGGCTATAATAAAAACATGTCTAAATATGTTCCAAAGACCTTATTGATGTGTATGGGAAAGATGTTGATATTCACAATGCTAGCCGTGGTTACAAGGATATTATGTCATCCAATAAATTCAGAAAATATTTTATTGTCATTCATGCATTTTCATTTGCATTATATTCATATATTACGTTGGACCCACATGTGCTATGCACACTACTATATGGTAAATTTGTATATATGTAGGGGATATGGGGAAAGGGAAGGTGTTATATACGCACTCCACCTGCAGCTGGTACAGACTATCACGAAAGAGCCCGAAGAGGCCAATATTGATGCCCTTGTGTGGCCAATATGATAATGAAATGATGCCCACACAGGCTGTTATGGACAGAAAGATGCCCTTGTGTGGCCAATATTTATATGTATACCGCATTTGCACTATGCATAACATTTAGGCATGTGTATTAGGGCCCTCAGAGGCATTTACTTCTAGTCAGCTATTTCTGTCGGTTGTTGGTGTTGTCGGCTGTTTCTATCACCTATCATTGTCGATTGTTTCTGTTTCAAATTATTATGTATATCTGTGATGATATTTCTTATGCCTGACATACTTAATACATCAGTCATACTGACGTCCCTTTTGTCGAGGGACACTGCGCATCATGCCCGTAGGTTCACGTAGACAGGGCGACGATCCCCGTTAGTAGGTTGCTAACTCAGCGGATTTTGGAGCACTCCCCTTGTTTCGAAGTGTCGGTCTAATTTTGGTAGGGTATATCTTTTGCATGTACATATGGGTATGGCGAGGCCCTGTCCCAACCTTTTGATATCACATACTCTTTAGAGGCTTGTAGACGAGTATCCTGTGTGTAGTAGTCATGTACGGCCTCATCGACCTTGGTATATATATATATATATATATATATATATATAAGTTGGTTTTCTGATTAAGATTTTACATAGTCCTTTTTCGGATTAGTCCGTATTTAATTATGATTAGGAGTTGATAGTGTGATTGGTGGTACCCGGCGGGTAAGATCTGGGTGCCCGTCGTGGCCCTTCGGTTTGGGTCGTGACAGGGGTGGGGGGTGGCAACAATTTTTTTAGGGTGTTAGGGTTTTGACTCTTGATACCATATATAATAGTATAATTCTCATTGGTTGGAGGTTTCTCATTAATGCAATATTTATAGGTATTTATAATTTACAAACCTAATTGGAGAAGGATCTCTACTTTACATAATTACACTAGATTAATAATTACAGAATATATGGAGAATATTAATATATTCTCTATCATGGTTAAGTAGATTTGGTGTCCAATGGTGGTATAAATATCACGGCAATAAGAATGGAAAACATAAAACTTAATAATATACAAATTTAAATCCTAACTGGTAAAAATGCATAAACTATTGAAACGGGTGGGTCTTGGTTTGGGCAATTTTTCTTAATTATACGGAAGGGTATGCAAAGGAAAAGACAAAGAATAATAAAAGGATAAAGTAGAAGGGTGTTGCGGACCAATCAAGCAGCTCACCACGATCTCCTGAAATCACTGCTTCAGACTTAAGCAACTCTTCGAGTCTCACTAATACTCGAAATTAAATCTGCATCACAAAGGGTGTAGCAAGTGTAGTATGAGTTGCATATATGAGTACGAAAAGCACGTGTACTCAATATATCTCGTTGACCGACAATGCGAAAGAAGTAGTGATGAAGTATTAGGGAAAAGCCTTATTTAACCTTCCCTATTTTCTAAACTCATAACCGAACCATCAACAAGGTAAATGATAAGAAAGTACCAAGTAAAGCCAAATACTCAAGCAATCAAATAATTATAGAAATAACCAATCAAATAATCGAATAAGAAAATGAATGATGCGATGCAATGCAATGCAGTATGCTTCTGGTGTACACACAGAGCTCTATGGGACTGTATGAGAGATGTGATCCATGGGGGACCCCTAACTCCATATACATCGTGGAATACCAGATCTCCCATATCACATCGGACACCTAATCTTTTAGGCTGAAATATTATGTAACCTACCTTATGAAGCCAACATATCCATCAATCGGTATTTAAATTAATTAACCATCACTATTCTTGAAATCCTGATCCCCTAGATCATATTGAGCCAAATTAAATGCATATGCATGATAAATCACATAAGAGCATAAATATCTCAGTAATTTTGACATAATAGTTAATCGCTTCAAATAAGTTCAGCAATTTGATTATCACAACTGCACGAGGTTTTATAGAGTGATGAATACAACTAAACAATCAAGTTAAGAACATAACACATAACTAATGTCCACATGCTTTGGCATTTTTATGTCATGATCCATAATTGCACAATTACAATATTTCCATAACATGACACCGGTAATCTATTTGTTTTATGTGATTGATCAAAAGTTTTAGAAAATATTTTGTCTTGGAAGTAAGTTACTTAAAAATGAGAAATATGATTGTCTTAGTGAAAGTAGGAAAATTAAGCTCTGTGAGTAGCATTCCACATTAATTATCTCATCCTCACTCTCCCCCACCCCACCCTCCATAACTACCATATCCACCACCCCCATACTCATATCCCTATCTCCACTTTCATAGTGTCTGACTAGATTATATATATTTTCTCTGTCCCCAGTTATATGATGCACTTTCCTTTTTAGTCAATCTAAAAATAACATATTTTCTTAGTTGACAACAATTTAACTTTAAACTTTACATTTTACGCTTAACGAGATGATCTATAACTACACAAATATCTTTGGCTTATTTTAGTCCACAAGATTCAAAAGTCTTACTTTATTTCTTAAACTTCATATCCAGTCAAACTGCATCATATAAATTGGGATGGAGGAAGTATATATTTTTGGGATAATATTTTCTTTTTACTTACCAAACACCACAAAATATGTAAGTAAGAAAACCACTTATTTGTCTGAGCGATTTTTTCAAAAAAAACATTTTTCATGAAAATGTTTTCCTTCATACCAAACACACCCTACATCAACACTATATACAATCTAAACCCTGAGGAATCCCCTTTTGTTTACTCCCTCCGTTCCAATTTATGTGATATAGTTTAACTCGACACGAAGTTTAAGAAATAAAGGAAGACTCTTGAATCTTGTGGTCTAAAACAAGTCAAAGATATTTGCGTGGTTATAGATCATCTCGTTAAGCATAAAAGGTAAATGTTAAAGTTAAATTATTGCAAAATAAGGAAATGTATCATTCTTTTTTGGATGAACTAAAAAGGAAAGTGTAATAATTGCTAGTTTGGAGACTTACGGGTTTTCTCCCTTGCGAAAGTGGATCATCTGCAGCAAGCCAACAACCGCGACTCAAATTATTGGTCGTCGGAAATCCTCATGAGATGGATGGATGCCTTAGTTACACAACCTTAATATCCCTTTAATTTATTCAGAGAATATAATTAATCCTAGTCGTTCTCTAGATAATTTAGAGTGTCTCTTCCAACACCCATAATGATTTTATATAGAATGTTCTAGGGCTTAGGGTTAATTTAACTAATGAGCCGTCTTATTTATATAGCACCACTTATGGGTGTATTAGGCACAAACATATATTTTTACTAACATCTCATACTCACACATAAGGGAGTGCTCAAGCTCCATCAAGCTAAAGGAAAATATATTTTTCTTTTCTTTCTCTTGCATAATTCATACTGGATAAATAGGTCGTGCGACCAACATACTATGAGAGAACATTGCTATACATATGTTAGGAATATATATCCTCTTATTGTCGTCATGAAATTTTTTAAGTAGATCATAAAAAGTATGCTCAGTGCCCTAGATCATTTGAATCACGTTGATACATTACACTTTGATCTGATGTATCATAGTTCTTGTGTTCACAATGATGTCCCATAAGTCATAACCAGTACCAGCAAACACAAACTAAATGAGATTCTGTTAATGATTTTCCTCTTCTCACAAGTCTCTCAACTTGTATCCAACTCGTTTTTCTAGTCATGCTCCACCAAACTGAATCTCTCATAGTCATTTGGTAGCATGCTAAGATAGCGAACATCGAATCAAGATTTGAGCCACTAATAAGAGTCATGAGGGTACTCAATTTAGGGTCCCATATAACAATAAGTCGAGATAAAACTTATGATCACCTTTTTGTCGACATTTGCACATATGGTATAAACATGTGCTACAACATTTTCTCTTTTCCCATGGAGCGTATGTCTTTATCTCATAAGATAACGTTTTACAGATGATATTCAGACATTAAATGCATCTAAACTGAGTTTCTTGATCTACTCAATGAACATGAACTCTCATCTGACCTCTCAAAATAGATTAGGTGAACTTATTTCCACCATAAAAAATACTATAATAACCTTTTGTCATTATTTGTGTGACGCTAAATATCTTTATGCCACGTGCTCTCAAATTATCCTTATGATAATTTACTTAAGATCTTGTCTCATCTCCCATCAATAATAAATTGATGGAGGCAGTCACATGTGTGAGAAGGCTAGCCTCTGTCTACCAGACATACTTTTAAATAATATCAATGAATGCACCAGAATCATTCCATAATATGAATGTACAATAAACATTCACATAATAAGTGTATGCAAATCAAACTTATTTTGATTTTTAAGAAACATGAACATTGGAAAAAATAAATCAAAAATCAATGACTCTATAGTAAAGTTCAAATAATCCTCGAGATCTTGCATGAACAAAAACAAGCATCTCTAGTATCTGACGAAGTCAATAGATCTGCATTTGTTTGTGCAGATATACTTTACGTTCAGTTCTTTGCGTGCAATCATGTCATCACAAAATTAAATTTAATATCATTGTGTTTGGATTTATGATGATATTTAGGATTTTTGGTGCTAAAAATAGCAGCTTGACAGTCAAAAAGACGGTTATTAGTTCAACACTAACTACAACATCAACACATAATTCAAGAACCTTTTTAACCAAATAACCTACTGCGCTGCAGAGGAGAGAGACACAAATTCAACTCTCATTATGGATAAAGTTACATGTGATTGTTTTTCATTATCTACAATATGTCATCTTTATTGAGCATAAAACACATTTAGAGGTGGACCTCAGCTTGTCCATATATCCTCTATAATCAACATCAATTTACGCCACTCAGTTTCATGTCATGCTTTTATGCCAAAACGCATAATCAGAAGTTCTCATATGGTACCTCTTGATTCATTTTAACTGTACTTTGAATGTGCTGGATTTAAGTTGGTTTTATATTTGTCTACAAGCCAATTGCGAAACAGATATCAAGTCTAGCAAACGTATCTTGCATAAGACCACCAACCGTACATAGCATAAGAAACTTTAGTTATTTGCTCATCTTATTTTGAAGTCTTAGAACACATTCTAGCATACAAGGTATTGTTTTTGTTCATTGGAGTTTTGATATGGTCACAGTTTAGCAAGTTTAATCATTTAGAGAATAATTTCTTTAAATATTTTCTCAAAATCTTTATTACGAGAATATATGCATTTTTACTCATATCTTTCATCTCCAAGTGAGACAATAACAAGGCCTTTACCTTGTGTATATACTCCAAACTATTTTTCAACTATTAATATGTCATCAACATATAATGACATGAGTATAAAGTTGTTCTCAGATGTTTTAGTATAAACGTAATAATCCCTTATAAATTATTGTGAAGTCAATAGAATTGACCACACTAAGAAAATGTATATACTATTGTCTTGAAGATTGTTGGTGGCCATAACAAGACTACAAAAGTCTACAAACCATATGTTTGTGGCCTTTTGGATGAAATCCTTAAGTTATTCCAAATTAATTATTCGCTTAGTTCTCCATTGAGAGAAAGTTGTATTTACATCTGTTTGATGCAATTATACATTCAAGCTAGCAATAATAGTCATAATTAAGCTCATAGAGCCACATAACAGATGAGAAAGACTCAATATGGTCAATCACTCCTATTACATTAGCAACAAGTCGAGCCATATATCTCAACTGTGCTACAAGCCTTGTGTTTATCTTTTGAAACCCATTTGGTTTCAATAGTTCTGTGTTCTTTTGGGAGATCAACTAGTTCCTAAACTTGGTTGATTCTCCTAGACTCCATTTATTCATTTTATTCTTTGAAGGGCATAAAAGAGCTAATTCATGATTCATTTCTATCTTGCAGGAGCACTATATCTTGACTGAGATTCATGTAATCTCATATTTATCCCGTTTAGATTAATTTTGCTCCTACTTGGACCAGACCTATTCATCTCACTCCCACTTTTCATAGTTTTACGTTTTGTCATGTCGTCGATTGATATCAATTTTGGGGAGATGTGTGAACTTACAGAAGGATAATGGAGGTTCATAGGTTGTTTATAGAAGCACTAGAAGGTATAGAAGTTAAAACGAATCAAAGAGAATACGCTGCAACGAAATCGGCAAACTTTTGGATTTAACGACCAAGATGTACGGACTGTACAATTGGGAAGTGAATCGTAAATTTTTCTGCAAAACTTTTTGCAGCAGGTCAGATTATACATTCCATTTTTACGGACCATATAAAAATGTACGGACCGTAAAAGTGGACCATCAATTTGGCAGTAGCCGACTTTGCTTCAATTTTAAGTGATTTCAATGGCCATTTCTGGTCATTTCTCGACCAAAAATCATCCTCACTCTCTCTCAAGACCTCCCAATATATTTTTAAGGTTTCAAGGTGGTTCCAAGGTGATTACATCATAATTGCACATCAAAAGCTAGGTTAAGTGAAAGACAATACTTCTATGAAGTTGCTATGCACTTGAGGGTTGTTCTTCGTTCTAAAGAGACTGGGTACAAGGTTATACTTGTTGTGCAAGGTAAGATTAATACTCCCTTTCTTGTGCTTAATCTTATTCATGTGTTGATTAAGTGTTTGGGTAAAGAATCTACAAGTTAGCACTGTAAATGGCAAAGGATGTTGTTGTCTTATTGTTTTCTTGTTTAGAGGTTGAATATATGACTTGTTATGACTGAAAATTATGGGATGTAACTTGATTATGTTGTAGATGTTATTTTTGTGCTTTTCTAAAGTGGTGGTATTGACAAGGGAATTATAAGCTAGAAGGAAGAATGACTAGAAAACATGTAACAATTGTTCATATTGTTGTTAACTTATATTGGGTTGATTTTGTAAGATTTAAGCTATTAAATGAAGTTGTAGATACATGGATAGCATGATGGTGATGAGTAGGTGTGACGATGAAAGTTGTTGTGATAGAATATATTGAACTTTAACCATGGATGACATTATGAAGTTGCGTACATACGTTGTTTGATAAAATGCCTAAGTGAACTTTCCTATAGAATATGAAGCCGCTATTGATACCAATCCTTTATATGATATAGATAACCATCCGTAAGAAGTGCAAGGACTTGTGGAATGGTTTTAGCTTCGTGAACCAGGTATGTTAAGGCTCATTCCTTCATTATTTTGGCATGATCTATGAATAAACGTAATCATAATGACGTCACTTCAAAAAGGAACTCTATTCTTGAGATTAAAGCTTGTGAACCTCATTGTCCCAAATGGATATATCTCATAGTTCTCATTGTTGTATAGAGAGTATTTCTCGACTTGATTTCATTTTGAATATTCTACTTTCTTACAAACCTAGTTGGTTCTTGGAAATTGATAACAAACATAGTTACGTAATCATAATTGGAGGATAACGACATTGAGTCACTTTGATTGGGTCCATAAGGTCCTTTAGAGTCATTGATTGCATTGTACTTATATATATATATATATATTCTAATCGAGCTGCGCTATAGTCGATCGGGTACAACACCTAGTGTTGATATTACTGAGTCCCATATCTGTGTCGGATATGACCGAGTCCTGAGACTGGGTATGATATGACATATATATATATATATATATATATATTCTAATCGAGCTGCGCTATAGTCGGTCGGGTACAACACCTAGTGTTGATATTACTGAGTCCCATATCTGGGTCGGATATGACCGAGTCCTTTATGAGACTGGGTACGATATGACATGACATGATTTTCCCCACAGAGTGGCTTGATACTATATTATGTATATATGGCCCTGATGAGTGGCTTAGTTTTTACAGACATGCATATATATTCATGATTTTGACAGTGTATGCCCTCAGAGGCTTCTTGTGAGTTTCAGGTTGACTTCTATACTCTTCCTTTGTATTTCATCCTTTATTTATACGTTATATGTTACATGTCTTACATATTTAGTACATTTTTCATACTGATATCCCCTTTTTGGGGCACTGTATTCATGCCCGCAAGTACAGATAAACAAGGCGGCACACCTTCTCAGTAGGTTGCTTGTTCAACAAAGATTGTCACACTATTTTCTCTCAAAGTTGCTATACCGGAGTTGATAGGTACTATTTTACATATTCCTAATATTTTGGAGTATGGTAGGGTCCTATCCCGACATGATTATTTGTTATATGACTCTTATAAGCTTGCAGACTAGTGGGTTATGTATTGTCATTCTGTATGACTTGGCCGACTTCATAAGAAAAAGAAAAAACAAGAGGACAAGAATAGGTAAAATAAAATTGCTTATCGAATCATTCCACATTAATGAAGGTAATGAAATAAAAGTTAATTCAACTGATAAATAGAAAATCATATCTCTCTAATGTTTCAGCTACAATCTCTAATGTATCAAGTGGGAATTAATCTCTAATCCTTTAGATAAATAACTTAGCATTCAGCCAAATGCACCATGTAGCTTCTTAGGAGCATGAGTGTTACCCGATAATATTAGATCAATTCTAAAAAGTATGTACAAAAAATATCTAATCTGACCATGAGTTCACGGGCACCATAAATTGCCCTATAAGTTTGCCCCTGATATGAATCCCATACCAATGACTCCATAATGGGCATGCCATGGCTCAGTTAAAACAAACCGGAGAAAAATTGAAAACAAAATTTTACCACCAAAGAAGTGAAATTCTCACCATGTCCCTGCTCTTAGGCCACGAAACCGACAACTTATAACCAACCGGCAACGGAATCAAACACCTGGGACCTTATGATATATGTACACATAGTGGTTTTACTATCACTTGTTCAAGTTGTAATTTTCAGTTTCTCTTGTCATGTCAGTTTGAGGCCTTGTCGGCCCATACAGTTATATGTTCACGCTATAATATATAGGTGGTACGCTTGGGTCATTCAGGCGTTGGGTGCCGGCCACATCCCCAAAGCTGGGTGTGATACTTGGAACAAGATTCATCTCACTCCCATCTGAAATAAGAAGACTGGTGTCGCTCCCACTCGGAGAAGGGTCACTTTCATTCGCATCCGATGATGAAGGTTGATCAAGATGAGAAATTAATTCATCACTTAAAAATTTCCACTCGAATGAAGTGATCCTATTTTATCTTGGTCGTCAGGTTTATGAGTAGATAAGCCTAAACCTATCTCACCCTCATTGGATAGATGTGACACTTCTTGAGTCGAGTTCAGTTACACTCCCACTATGATGTAGCTCCATAAACACGTAATTTATAGTATCTCATATAGACACTTTTGTTTTCTCTTAGGCCAATTCGCCATGAGAAAAATTATATACATAAGTTGTGCATCACAGAGGTCTCACAAAATACTTGAGGTTTCTATTACTCCATAACTCTTATAATGTAGATGTAACTGATTCCGCTGGCACACGATTAAGAGTGTTGGAAATAAATTAGTGCAACACATATCCAATAGGAAACATGTAACTTACTTGCGCCATCACTGATCTAATCGTTCAAAGAAGCATTCTATTTATGCTTTCCACAACACCTTTTATTGTGAAATATTGGAATACTCAACTTATCAACAATTCCACTTTTATAATAAATAAATAAAAAACTCGCTTAATGGGACCAAGATGTATTCATAGCTTTGATCGACCGGTCTCAATACTTTTATTGATTTGTCCAATTGATTTCAATCTTTTTCACATACTTCTTAAAGAAATTTATTGCCTTAGATTATGTGACATCAAATAGACATTACCAAAATGAGTAATTTTATCAATTAATATGATGAAATTAGAAGCTCTTTGCCACGTTTTCACATTCATGGATATTCAACTTCCGAATGAATCTATGCAATGAAAAATCAGTCTTGGTGGTGTTATGATTTGCTATTAGTTTTTTTCAAACTAGATACTATTTATAAGTGTACTTATCCACATGTCGTAGGCCCATATGAACAAGTCTAGCATGTCAAATTTTACAGCATCCTTGTGATTATGTGATGAGATAATTGGGGAAGCTAACAATTGGATTAAATGAACTAATATCCAAAATCCATTAAAGAGAAAATTATTTTTGATAAAACCATAACCAAAATAAGTTGTTCTTATGCTTTAATGTCATGAAAATTCCAATTGAAATCTAACTATAACAAATCAACACAAAGTAATATCCTTGAAAGTTTAAGGAGCAATAAAAGTATTATGTAGGATAAAATCTCGATTTTCACGTAAAACTAATTCACATGATACGATCCTTTTAACAACCTTAATATAGTTTCCTACATATATCCATAATATATGTGTGAGATCCATTGGAGTCTACAAAGGCTTCATTTCTCTCACTATGTGGCACACAACTCCAAAGTTAATTACGATGAAGGATTAGTCTTAGAAAAAAATACAACTAGCAACACATACATTACTAGTGTAAGGAACGCGAAGTACCTTTTTAGACTCATTATGAAATGCTTTATTATGTTTAGTGCAATCACTAACAATCTAGCTTGGAGACCCTTTTGATCACAATCGAAACATTTCACTTTAGTCACATTTGTTTTTCATTTTTATCGTCATGTTGGTTATCATTTTAGGATTCTTATTTGGATGAGCCTTAACTTTTCAGTTTCCTTTAATTTTACATTTAAAACCATTTCTTGAGCTAAAACTTATTTTGTGCACTTTTGCACCTTGTTTGACAGTCTCATGCCACTCCTCTTCTAACTCTAGGTGTTGTCTCACATCATAAAATGTACTATTATATTTATTATGAGTCAGAGCATCTTCATATGCTCCTAAATTTGAGGAAGGAAACGGATAATCGCTTGAACTTGATACTCAATAGTCAACGTATAACCTTAAGTCTGGTAGCCGTAGTGCTACCACAATTTTATTTGAGAGTATTCTGCAGAGTTTGGTAATTTTAGGAGTAAAATTCTCCGTGACATCTTCAGAGCTCAACAACATAATGCGAGCTAGAAATTTTTTCAAGCATCATAGGCTTTATTCATGACATTATTTATAAAAAAAAGTTCTTCTAGCACATATTATAGTTTAATATTTTATAATTGTTATCATTGGGCTTTTCACTTTTGATAAGCTCTACAACAATATTCTTTAAAAATTAGACATGGTATTTATGAAACACAACCGTTTTACATATTTGTAAACACGTAAAGTTTAACAATTAGCATAAAAGCACGCATGTTTAATGTTTTTGCATACACATAAATGTAACTTTAGCAAATTTGACAGGGCTACTAAACATAAACATAAATCCTAGAGTCGAAAGTTCAATACGTTCTCAATCATCGTCTAAGGATAGATGTTAAATGTAAAATAATCATATCAACTCAAGCTAAGTCACCAAATATTTCAATAAGTATTTTTATTTCTTGATTAAACAAGTGGTATATACTCATAAATATATACACTAAATAGAAAAAAGTATATCTTATTCTAGGCACCCTTCTGTATCAATAAAATAATATAATTAGATCTGAAAATATCTGAAAATTTAATTTTCATACTTTTTCAAGAACAAATCAAGGGAAAAATCAACATTTATACCTAATTTTACTTAGAAAATAGGATTTTTTATAACGCTTTAGGGAGAGTGAGTCACATAGACATGTTTTATGGATCAAATGGATATTTTCCATATTTGTATTTTTCAAGAATACCACAGAAAACAATTAATACGTAATTCATATTCTCAGAACAATATTAATTACGGGGAAAATATTTTTCAGTGGAAAAAATTTATTTAAAAAGTATGAAAAAAATAAAAAATTTAACTTTGAGCAATACCAAAAAAGATTCATCAAAAACAAAGCAGGGTAGGCCACACTCGCCGATGCAAGTTTGGGTCGAGAGTGGGCTTCGCAATAAAATATTATTTCAGACCTTCTTCACCCAGCCACGATCCAGGTATGGAAAAAGGGTATTTCCGTGACCCAGATAAATTTTCTCCTTTTTTAGACTATTTTGATCCAATCAAAACACGTAAGTTTTGTCCCAAGCATATTTTAGGACTGATTTCAAGCACCAGTTGCTTAAAATATCATCAAAAAATTGCCAAAAATAAAGAGAAATAGTTGAAGTTTTTCTTAATTCGGGTTTGTTAGGGTTTCGGCCAAAACATATGATTTTCTGCCAAAATATCTTCAATCAAAACATTTGTTACGGTCCTAAACGTGTTTTTGGCCCGATTTGAATAATCAAAGTTAATGTTTTTAGTTTTAAACAAACACTAAATCAATTTTAAATTGAAAACCAATTATTTTTCCAATGAAAAACACAATTGATGCATTAGTTTTGCTCCATAAACATATTGTAACAGATTACATAACATATTTCACACAAAAATAACACGGGACATGAATAATTGAATTATCTAGGATTAAATTCGTATTAATGAAACCCTAGAATTTTAAAGTTCAATTAATCACAATCTGTAAGGCCAAATTTTATGATCCACCTATTGTCGGAAAGCTCTCGACGAGATTTTTAAAAGCCCTAAGGTTTCGTGCACAAAACAGACAGATTAGAACATGAAATTACGCAATTAAAATTGGGTTTAACACTTAAAAACCCCAAAATAACATAGTGCGCATAAATAATTCACGCGACCAGAAAAAGAGCATGCTGGCTCTTATACCAATGTAATAATTGCTAGTTCGGAGACTTACGTGTTTTCTCCTTGCGGAAATAGATCGTCTGCAGCAATCACGATTCGAATTACTAGTCCTCGGAAATCCTCACGAGATGGATGGATGCTCTAGTTCTACAACCTAAATATCCCTGTAATTTATTCAGAGAATATAACTAACCCTAGCCGTTCTCTAGACAATTTAGAGTGTCTCTTCCAACACTCATAATGGTGTTTATATAGACTGTTCTAGTTAGGGTTAGGTTTAATTAATGGACCGTTTTATTTAGCTAGCACCCCTTATGGGTGTATTAGGCCCAAAACATATGATTTTACTAAGAGAAAATGTATCACATGAATTGGACAGGGGAGTATAACTTATCTAAACGGCAAGAGCCATGTTCAGCCTATCTTGGTGCATCATCACCATCATCTATCTTTTTTCTTTACTTATTTCTTTAATAGGTTTCCTACTCATCACCAAATCAAAGCTTAGACGAAAGCTAATAACTTACCAACAAATGGGAAAAAGAAAACAAATGCTAGGAAGTGATGGAGATATGGACAAGCTGACATGGAATAACCTACCACCCTTTATCAAAATTGACTAAGGGAATAGGAACATTATCTCTTTAAGGAAATAAATAAATAAAAAGTTCAATTAAGCTTTGTTTACCTAACATGTTTCCATTTCATTATTTTGGTTGATTATTAAAATGGTAAAAGAGGATTACAAAATGTAAAACGTATCAATCATCATAGCATTTTCGAGAATCATCACCAACAATAGCCAATTTTGGCTGTCATAGTCCTATGAATATTTTTAACTCCACTATTTGGTACTGCATTACTTCAACAACAACAACATACCTAGTGAAATCTCATAATATGAGATTTGGGGAGAGTAGAATGTACACAGATCTTATCTCCTCCTTGGTAGATAGAGCGACTGTTTTCGAGAAACATGACAATTATTTAAGTGGTTTTAGATAAGGGTGGTTGAATAAGGCCATAAGTTTTAGGAACTTGTTTACATTTTTTAGTCCTCATGACAATGACCCCCACAGTAGATGGATATAGACAAATGCATCCAAGAGATTCCTATGTCATGTACGTAGGTGTTTTAAGTGTTTCTATTTCGTGTAGACCACATGTTAGAGATATCAAATCAAGAAAAAAGAAGTAGCTTAGGGAAAAATTAATCCTTGTCTTTTCTATGGCAAAATCAAACATTTGCTATGCGTTTGGACACTATTTGAATGAGTTTAAGTTATATATATAGATAATTAAATTAAAGAATAATTATGTTTTTGGTCCGCCCAAAAAAATAATAGCCGACAAATATATATGTATATTGCGTATATTAAGTATATACATATAATATACATATTATGTGTATATATTTTATATATTTTGGCTAGCGTCTAAGATCGACGGGTCGAGAATGAATAAAAAACCCTAGATTTTTTTGCACTATAAGATTATATATCCTAAAAATATTCATAGGTAAACTTTTTAAAAATGTTAGATTTGTAATTTTAAAAATAAGAAATATGTTACAACAGTTAAAATAATTTGTTGCTGTGAAATACCTTAAAGTGACGGTATATATCACTTAATCTATTTTTGAATTGAAATGAAAAAAACAGTATCTAAGTTGAATTTAAAAAAGAATTGAAGTTTTGTATTTTGACATGAAGTTTACTTGGAAAAAATTGTAAAAGTTAATGTTCATGAGGAGATATCCGTATTGCACTTGAAATGCAATATCTTCAAATTGGTATTTCAATATTCACAAATATTAATTGACATGAGTATTTGCAAGTTTCACTATTTTCTAAGAATATCACTTGAAATAATTACGACTTACGAGTCGTCCTTACTTATCTTTTGAATTTTCCTAGTACTTATTATTGCTTTGTCTCTAAGTCATCGGCGCTTCAATCTTCATCAACCCTAATGATCATGTTTATGTTTGGTGATATAAGGGGAAACACTACTAGAAATAGAGGTTTTCCTATCGATATTCAATAAAAAATTTATGCTATTAAACATAATTTTTTCATCTCATTCCAATCGAACCAGCTCATTACTGGAATTTTTTTTATTTTTTTCGTGTAGAAACACTACTTAGGTTTTCCCCCACCGACTCCCACTAAACATTTTTCAGTTGAAAATTTGGTGGGAAAATAAAGATTATTTAGTAGTGAAAAAAACACAGCTCAACTTTAAAAGGAGAAATTAAAAGACAAAAACATTAACTTTAATTTACGAGGAACCAACAATATTAATTCAAAGATACAAGAAGAGGCTAGATGGAAAAACAAAATAGAAAAGAAGATTACAAATAGATCATAAATACACAAAAGAAAAAGGGAAATTCATAGGATCAGAAACAAACGCTTTTTTTTAATTATCTACAGTTTTTTTTTATAGCGATCGCTTCCACAACTGAATTTTCATAGCAGAACTTTATTCATTGGATATTGGGGAAAATTTTAGGCATTGCTCCTGAATGAACCTAGAGCTTTGATAGCACTGGCACGGATGACGAACTGGTGGTAGACAGCGGCAGCGAAGGCTCCGATGAATGGGCCCACCCAGAAAATCCAGTGTTCATCCCATGCCTTGTCACCATTGTAAATAACAGCAGCACCAAAACTCCTAGCTGGATTAATGCCAGTTCCAGTAATTGGTATGGTGGCTAAGTGAACCATGAACACAGCAAATCCAATTGGAAGTGGTGCTAACACCTGTGGACATCAACATTACATAATTTGTTAGTACTAGCTAGATTTAACTTATACACATATATATTCAGGGATAATTTTATGGATCGTTACTCAACTTTTATGTTATCGTACAAATATCAGTAAATTTTTTTTGCCTAAGTATCACATAAAGTCATTAATAATTTTTCTTTTTGGAACGAAAAAGGCTTAAGTATCAGGGGGCGGATTTACTGTCCAGAATATGATGCTATTAAACTTATGATATTGAATTAATTTTCACTTAATACTTTATTTTTTCTCATTTCTTTAGTGGGCCTCTGCTAAGTATCATACACAAGGCTCACTTATTTCTTCTTAATTATTTTCTACGATACTTAAACAAAATTGAGTGTAAATTGGATCATCAACATTTATTATTAAACACTGTTACCATAATCTATTAAGATTGTGGAGCTAATAGTAACAACTACAGGTAGAGCCGTAGAGATACCTGTATTTTGAAAGATGGTTTAGGTTACCTGCCTCTTTAATTACCTATATATATCATTGCCTAATTAGCAACATGTATAAACCTAATCCTATTCATTACATCAAGTCAAATGTAGCTTTCCTTTGGGATTTTAAGTAATACAACCTTATAACATAAAAAATATATTTAATCAGTTATAACAAATTACTACTGTATTTTTTATATTACCATATTAGATTATTAATCAACTAAATCTAATAGCGTTAAAAACTCATATAACATTATCATTGCACAGAACTTAAACTCTTACGAGAAATATAAATATTATTTTAACATAATACTTACAGGGACGTGAGAGTCTCTGGCATTCCTCTTGGGGTCGGTGGCAGAGAAGACAGTGTAGACCAAAACAAATGTACCAATAATCTCGGCGCCCAATCCAACACCCTTGTTATGGCCAGGAGCCATAACATTAACACCACCACCATACCTATTGTAGTAAGCTGATTGGAAAGCCTTGACAAAACCCACACCACAAATTGCACCCAAACATTGGGCCACCATGTACAAAACTGCCCTGATTAGTGATACTTTCCTTGCCAAGAACAGTCCAAATGTCACTGCTGGGTTGATGTGTCCTCCTGTATTTTTTAATGTACATATATGATTAGATGAGATGATTTACATAATTAAATATATGATATTGAAAAATTGTAAGAAGAATTACTCCCAAATTAAATCTGGGAAAACCACTCCTTTTTTTCCTTTTTATCTCCACCTAAAACAACAATATACGAGTATTTGGAAATAAATTAAATAAAATGAAAGTAAAGAAAAAGAATAGAGACTTCGAGTTTTAAATTTATGAAATCATATTTTGTTTTTAGTCAAGAATGATTCATTTCTGAACTTAGAAATAATTTCATTAAAACATAACCACACAAATGCCACAATTATGATCACAATTTTTTTTAAGAAAATCATTTTTCTTATTGTGCTCGCTCAAATGCGTTCACATAACAAATTAAGAGGTAGTACTTAAGAGAATCAAAAGCTAATTGAACAGTAAAGAAATTAAGTGCACTATACAACCTCTAAATTGGAATAAAATCTTTTATATTATTAGATTACTTAAAATTAAATTATAAAGTTTTAAGCTCTATAGATTGATAGGTGCAGAAAATATTAGTCACTCATATATTAATCACATGTAACCTCTATGATAAATCATTAATTGGTACTTGAATAAAAGAACAATTAAATTAATATAAGTTAAAGCCACTAGTAGTGTAATTTTTTTTTACTATCAATCTATATTACTACAACAATATACCCAATAAAATGACACAAAGTGGGTCTGGGAGAGGGTAGAGTTACTTTGAGAAGGAAGAGATGTTGTTTCCGATAGACTCTATGATTGTATCAATCTATATTACTAAAATAAAAAAATATAACTACAAATAATACTTTATAAAAACTAAAATTAGTAACCTCAAAATAAAATAGATTACCTGCTATAGTAAATTGTAAAAAATAAATTTTGGACCTAACTCAACCCCGAAAGTTAACTTGTAGGGTGATGATTGTTAAAATTCATATAAGGAGTCCATGTTCCTATTCTATTTCCAATGTGGGACTCTTAACACTCCCCGCAAGCTCAGACCTCGTTAACAAAGAATTGGAATGAGTCTGACTCTGATACCATGCAAAAAATGAATCTTGGGCCTAACTCAACCACAAAACTAGTTTGTAGGGTGAGGATTGTCCAAGTCAAATATAAGGAAGTTCATGCTTCCATTCTATTTCGAATGTGAGACTCTTACCATAAATAAGAATACACCAAATATAATTTTTTTTACACAAAATCAATATACAAACAGTAAGTTGAATCCAAACTTAAAAGAAGAGAAAAAGGAGCTTTGAAGCAAATAGAAACTCACCAGAGATACCGGCAGTGCAGTAAACAAGAACGAAAATCATGCCACCAAAAGCCCAAGCAATTCCAAGAATACCAACACCACCACATACATCACCACCAGCATCCAAATCCGCTTGGTGCTTATACCCAATCACTGTCAATATAGTAACATAAAGGAACAACAAAGTGGCTATGAATTCAGCAATAATTGCCCTGTAAAATGACCATTGTGTTAGCTCCTCAAAGTCCACTAATGGTGCTGGTGGAGGGTCAGTATAGTCTTTTGTAGAAAATTCTGCCGGTCTCTCTGTTACTGCTTCAACTTCTTTAGTCATGTTTGTTTTTCTCTGCTAAAGAAAAATAAAGAAATTTTGATGAGAAGTGAGTGTAAATGGATAGGTATTTATGGGAGAAAAAGAGATGACTTTAATGGTTGATTTAGTGAGGAGAAAGAGTTTAATTTTGTTTTAAGTTAATATTATTATTTTTGAGCCGTCCAATACTAATTATTGTGGAATTTGTGAGCTTGCAATTGGTCCCACGGGCCACCATTGCAACACACCGGCTTTCTTATATGTTTTGGTTGTTTCTGGTTCATTTGATGAGTATGCCATATAAACTTTAATTTAAGTAATCTTGTGTATTTTTTAAAAGATGAGTTTTGGAGCTAGAGTAAAATTCTCTAGGAGTAACTAATATGTCAGGGGATTCGAATCGTTGAATTAATTATTAAGACTCATATTTGTATAATATTAGAATAAAGAATATGTTTAACTTATTTTTGAGATATAATAACTAATATTTTCATCAAATTTAATATATTGTTGCTAAAAATGTAAATGACAAAAAAAAAAATTGTTGTTGCGAAAACTTTTCGCATCGAAGGTAGAGATTATTGTAATGACATGCAACAATTTTTATTGTTGCGAAAAGTACTTTTAATAACAACATTCAACATACGACAATAAAAATTTATTGGCAAATGCCTTTCTGGTATGTTTCTATATATACCTAACAATATTGAATCTCTTGTCACTGTCTGTTCCTCACTTGAGTCAACAGTATCTGCCGGAACTCCGAAGAAGTAAAGGAAAACTTTTCTACTAACACGAGCAACGGACACTACTACTATTTGCTTTTGGAACTCTAAGAAGATCCTTAAAATCTTTGTTGGTGTCCTTTTATTTATCAATGAGTGACACTTGATGGTCTTTCCAGCCAATGAAATTTTTTAATATCTAATGACGGAGCCAAACTTTTCACTAACACAATTAAAATATAAAATAAAGGAAAAAGCACACAAACATCCCGTGTTAGCAATAGTGGAGAAGAGGTGCATTATAAAGGGTGTAATATAGATAATCTACCCTAAATATAAGTATTAGTGACTGCTTCTACGATTCAAACCCGTAACATGTAACTTTATCATTACTTTAAGGCTTCTTTTCTATAAAAAATATATAAGAAAAATAAAAAATTATCCATAGCGAAACGACTATCATTACTTTAAGGCTTCTTTTCTCGTTATTGATACTGACAAGACCCAATCAGATAAAATCTGCTGATCAATAGCGAAACGACTTTTAGTACCTGTATACCCAAAAGAGGGCTCTAGTTATATATATTAAAGTTTTGATAAAAGGGTGTCAATTGACACCCCTTAAGCAAGGTGGCTCCGCGGCTCACCCTTGCAGTATCATTATGGTCATATTTATATGACATACTTTTAAAAAAAATTATTTATTTAAAGAATGTCATCTTTTTATATATAAAATTATTAAACTTTAAAATTATCATTTTATTTTTAATAAGATAATTTATAATCATATAATTATATTTTATTTTATTAATTTTAAAAATATATACTTTTAAACTTCATGCGCAATGAAATAATAACTCAAAAATTAAGTCGAAGTGAGTTAGTTATATTGAGGTGTCACTGATGTAAATAGATATCCAAAATTCATTGTAATAAAGTGAATCTTCGTATTAAATTGGGTTGTGGAAATCGAATGATGCAATTGATACGTGTTGGAGGTTAACACATAGAAGGAATAAACGAGTCATGACAGGTGTCATTCAAACAATGGCTGGTCGGTAATATAATATACTGGCTTTTGCTTAGCTATCACGGTGCATTATAATACTTAGTAGAATACAATTATTATGGAGTAATATGCATAACTTGAGAAAATTTTCTTTTATAGAACAAAGAAATGTAGAATACAATTATTATGGAGTAATATGTATAATTTTTTATGTTTATAAAATTTCCCTTTTAATTATGACTTGTATAATTTCTTTTATGCCACGGTGCATTATTAGTGGCATGCACAATTTTGTACAAAAACACTTTTTCACCTTTGAAAGTTACCTTAAAAAGCTCAAGCAATTTTTGGAAATATAGATCACCTGATAAAAGACATTTCTGGAACAAATCGTGATTTGGATTTTCTTTCGACTTAAAAGAATAAGGAGAAGAATAAAATCATCACAAAATGTCATAATGGCAAGTAGAGCCACATTATGTATCCCTCTACTACAAATGATGTATCTTACCTTTTATTTTTATTCTCTTTAAAAAAAGAATGTCATTTAAAATACTTTATTCATCTCAAAATACTTATCATGTTAAATTACATAAACTTGATCATTATTTTAAAATGTATTTTTTCACAATATTGATATGAGAAAAAAGTGTAATGTTACTCCCAAACGTACATACAAGCGCACGTAATTGCCAAGTAATATAGTGATTTAAAATAGTCGGATATCGTACCCACATAGACTTATGATCATCGATTAAACTAGAATACACTAATACCACTAATTATGCAAGTATGTGTATAAGAGGATTGGTTGTTTTGTATTCTACTGAAAAATGTAAATAACTAATTAAATATGATGATAGATGCCACAAATGTTTGTTTAAAGCTTGACTTTCACACAGAGAGAAGAGCATTCCAGGGTCATGACACGTTTCGTAATCATGTTGCACATTCACTTTCATTGACTTACTTTGTTATCGAGTTATTGATTGACATGGTTAATTTTACGACTACGAATCACTCGAGCCCTCTAGTCACCTATTTGTATTACTTTCACGTATATATCTCTATGGTCATGAGCCTTAACACAAACACATTTATATTTCCTGTATTCCAACCAAGCAATAGGCGAACCATGTATATCTCTATCTTAGACGCAAATTCGCTTCCTGATGCCCAAGGTTGAGATCCTACTCTACTTAACCATCGTTCTACCTTAGTATTCCTCTATCGAGTTCAATCTAAGAATTAATTATATATCCTACTGATCACAAATCACTAAAATAGCTGAGCATAATATTGAGTAAATAACTCATATGATAAATATAGCAAATGCCAACTCAAGTTCATACGACAACAATCATACTTCGATCATAATCCCAAAACAAGGGAGATTCGCCTCTTATAGTCAGGTGAATCACTAGAATTCATGTTCGATCTAAGAAAAGATAAAAAAAAATGAACTGAAAGAGATAATCCTACGGAGATAGCTTTTATCATTGTTCTCTGTGCGATAAAACATTCGAACCCACTCAAAAATGACCTAGAGGCCTATTTATAATATTCGAAAATAATCATCCGAAGCCCATCCTAAATGGTCAAGGACTTAGAAAATATTCTCAGTTGAGACCGCTGAGCAAGGAGTTGCATCGCTATAGCCTTTGCTCTGCGAGGCAGCCTTGCAATTCCATACTTAGCATTTTTTCAACATGTCTCTTCTTGCACATTTTGGCTCGCTGAGCGAGTGGTAGAGCGAGGAGATGTCCCGCTTTGGACCTCGGTCAACGAGGTAGTCTTGACTTCCAACACTTCCACGAAATCTCCAATTCCCTTCTGCACCTCCATATGCTCGCTGAGCGACCTCTATAGCGAGGGGTGTGTCTCGATGTGGCCTACGCTCAATGAGGCCTCCTTTTGTTCTTATACTTATAAAGACTTTTTTCCATGTGTTTTCTTCAACTGCATCACCAGCTCACTAAGCGAGCAGTATGGCGAGATTGGGCCTCGCTTTGACCCTCGCTCAACGAGGTTCCATTGCCATTTCATGCTTTAGGGGTTCCTTTTGTTCTTTTCTTCCGAATCACTGTGTTTTTTCATGTAAAACACCTAAATGCCACAATAACGCACGTATTAGCTCACAATATCATGATTCATTATAAGTTAAGTGTATTAATGTAATTAGTCCTCAAAACAAGGTAGAATTATGAGTAAAATTCGGTGGATAGACGTATAAATACACCTAACATCATGTAATTTATCATATTTTTGTAAAATTTTGGAGTATCTAATTTTTAATTTTAAGATATTAAATTAATCTAATCTACTTTAGCTTCGAAAATTAGTCAAATTAACCTTTGAGAAGCAAAATGTGACAAGTATATGGGACAGAGCGAGTATTTAGTAACTCTTCAACTCCAACATCCCACCTGACATATTTAAGATTACAAAATTTAAAAACATTTTGCTACATAATAGGAGTATACATCTTTAATTTAAAATCATAATATTTTTTTTTAAAAATATCTTAAACTTTATACTCGGTCAAAATTAAGACACATACAATGAAGGGAGGACATGAAAGAATAAGGAAAAAATAAAATCATCACAAATTGTCATAATGGGCAAGTAGTGGCACATGTACGTATAATTTGTTTTTGCCCTTGGACATTTGTTATTTTGTTAGGTGTGTCTTCTAGATCAATTTATCTGGCAGGTCTAATTGGAGATCAATTAGCCAGCAAAAATATGACAACATTGTGCTCCAAATATTAAATAAAATATGATCTTAAGTTATTTTTAAACAACGGTGATATCACTTTTTGTCCCCTATCTATTTTAATTTTATAATTTGATTAGTGTTGAAAATGTTTAGTGATAAGATTAACAAAAATAATATTATGATTTTCCTTACCTAAAGGGATTCGCATAATATAGGAACACAAAAGTCATAAGAGAAGGACAACCAGTAATTAACCTTAAACTAATGCACAGACCAATAGAAGAACCTTTTTAGATTATAGAAAAAAATTGCCTAAAAGTAATGATGAGAAGTCTAATTGAATAATTTGGTATAATGATATGTGCTACAATATAATAAAGAGAAAAGTTTATTCTAATTTGGCATTTCTCTTGGGTATTTTTTTTTGTGGTTTACTTCTATTTATGATTGTTCAATTTGAGAAGATCAAAGTTTAAGATTTATGTTATATCCATTGACAATGTAAAAACCAATAATAGTATAAATATAATTTATTTTAATACTATAACATATTAAATTTATACTATTATTGGTTTTTACAACTTTCTGAGTCAAAATGTTGAATTTCGGACAAAATGTGTCAATCACAATATGTTTTAGTCACGCCTAATATGTTTGGACTAGAAAACTCCTAATGACATGACTTGCCATTAAATTTGGTTCACTAATCCTCTCTTCCCATAATTGTCTTTAATTTAATTTAGTCAAAATGTTGAATTTTGGACAATAATTTTTTTTTACATCTTTTAATATGTCCTAACGGTAGTACGTAGTACATTTTACGGTAATTGAACTAGGAACCTATTGATTGTTCTAGTCCAGAACTTAAATGACTCAAAAAGTGAGGATTTAAATCAAAATACTCCAATAAAAAAAGGTGACATAAGTATCTTTTGCGCAAAAAATTTCTGCGCAATAGAACTTAACTGTAACAGCTCGGTTAAGTCCTATTGCTGCGGAATTTACTGCGCAATAGAGGTAGATAAATTGGGGTAGTTAATTGTAGTTGGTATAATAATTAATTAATAATTAATTAGAAATAGTTAATCCTTAGTTTAGGATTGAACATCATTATAATGTTTCGTTAATTATAGTTAGTATAATAACTAATTATCAATTATTAATTATAATAATTAATCCTTAGTTTAGGATTGAACATCATGAGTTTAGGCTTAAAAATATCATTAATATAATATTAGTTAGTTAATTGTAGTTAGTATAATAATTATTAATTAGAAATAGTTACTCTTTAATTTAGGATTAAACATAATTAGTTTAGGATTAAAAATATTATTAATATAATATTAGTTAGTTAATTACAGTTAGTATAATAATTAATTAACAATTATTAGTTAAAAATAGTTAATTCTTAGTTTAGGATTGAACAACATAATTATTCTAATTCACAAATTTAGATAGTTAATATAATTTTCCGATAAAGGATTAGTTATTTAGTGGAGTATATAATTTTTGATAAATGACTACATAATTAATATTACATATTAATGAATAATTTAAACATTGTTAATACAGATACGACAACTCCATATATCTCAACCATCATCTGGGGCCTATCGATACATCAGTACTTAGTCTGCAGGATAATCATAGGTCCGAGCTATTATGGACTGGCGAGATATGTATGAGTATGTTGTTCCATTCCCGTAGGGTGGAACATGTGTGGGATCTTTTAGCGTCTCGGCTCCCATATTCCCGCGTCTTAGAGATACTGTATTGGGGCGGTATCTACCGTTGCGTCGTTGCTGGTCGGGTACTTCATAATCGGGATCTTGTGATGGCCATGGTTGAGCGATGGCGACCGGAGACCCACGCCTTTCATCTCCGCACTGGTCAGGCCATTATCACGCTTCAAGATGTGGAGGTCATATATGGACTACGGGTAAATGAACTCCCATTATACATTGAGGATCCTCATCAAGCGCCGACATTAGGGTAGGAGTTGACTAGGCTCACTGGACACGAGCCTTAGCATGGTGATATTCATGAACAGAGTCGGATGTCGATTTCTTCCCTCTATGCTCACTTGCGCCTCATAGACATGCAATATCCTATTGCAGACAACGTACCTTAAGAGGATGTCAATCGTCGTGCCCGTCTATATTTGCTCATCCTATTCGGGGGCATCATGTTTCTAAAAACATCAGGTTCCCATGTGAGCTTAAAGTATTTGCTATTTTTAGCCGATTGGGATGTTATAGCTGGGGCGGTGTTGTTCTGGCTTACATGTATCAATCACTACGTCGAGCGTCTATGGGCGATATGAGTGATGTCGGTGGATTTCACGTGCTCCTCCAGGTAATATATTTAAGTGTGTGTAATTTCATTCTAAATATAGCTTTTTGTAATGACGACTAATAAATCTTTTTTTAATGACCCTTTCAGTTATGGGTGTGGGATATGATGATGCTTTTTCAGCTTGTAGCTGCACACCCTCAGCCTAACTTCATTGTTGATGACATACCCTATGCGCAGAGATAGACGGGAGGCATATCCTGAGATGTGGATACGCACCACAATATTGTTCCATTTAGGGATCAACTTGATCAAATGACGGAGGATAGTGTAAATTTGTTTGATTTTACATTATTATCTTTTTTATACTATTTTGTTCTTTATTGTTTACTAATTTGGGGTCATTTTTTTAAAAATTATTATATGGAGGCTGTATGTTTAGATTTTGGATTAGTTACCGGCGTTTTGCAGGGCATGTGAGCTCGTGTGGATGTCGCGAT
This sequence comes from Anisodus acutangulus, assembly GCA_029783415.1. Lineage (NCBI taxonomy): Eukaryota > Viridiplantae > Streptophyta > Magnoliopsida > Solanales > Solanaceae > Anisodus > Anisodus acutangulus. The sequence goes on from CM056495.1 coordinate 54,922,750, forward strand.
GTCCATTGATACATGGACATCGTTAAGGATCATGCGGCCCACTGCATCTTACGACAATTTGGGCATGTACAGAATATATCTGACCTGATTGTTTGAGAGCACGACCACTATATGCGGGACGAGCGTTCGACCTCCACTTCTGCATATCGGGCCTTTATGCATACCTAGCTCGATCGTTGGGTTTAGAGGCTGAAAACGGCAGCGATGGTCGGACATACGACTCCAGTCAAGGTTTACATGGAGTGGTACCGGCAGATCACATGCAACTTGATTGGCAGCCCCAAGAGACGTGATCTAGATGGCCGAGGATATGCAGCACTCACGGGATAATATGAGTTGTTGATAAGTTTACAACAACAACAACAACATACTCAGTGAAATCCCACATCGTGGGGTCTGGGGAGGGTAGAGTGTACACAGACCTTACCTCCACCTTAGTAGGTAGAGCGATTGTTTTCGGGAGACCCTCGCCTCCAGATAAGGTTTACAACACTTCAACTTAATTAATTATGTTATTTATTACGTAATAAATTTATTCAATTATTAATATTTGCAAACAAATGCAGCTACGGACAGTATAGACGATGCGTCAGTTAGGAATACAATATATGGCTATCCTCGAGACAGCGGGATTTGCTGCCCAGATCATTCAGGAAGCCGAGTCGGGTACCCAACATTCACAAGAGGTCGGTCGTATGCATGAGCATGTTTTATAGGTCCCGTATAAAGTAGTAGATGGTCGTGGTCGTAGAGGTGGTGGTGATAGAAATGGTGCTGGCAGAAGGGGGTGGTAGAGAGGGTGGGGCCAGAGAGGCTGGTGGCCAAGGGGCTGGTGGCCGAGGGGATCGAGGCCGAGGTGGCAGCGGTAGAGGCCTCCGTCTAGTAGATGAGCCTGATGAGCATGCTCCCGTTCCCGCTCCAGCCCAGCAGCATCCATCGACTTTAGATGTCCCGTCAACTTCAGGCCACCCGTCGACTTCTTACTGACCGTCGACACCTCTATATACGCTGGCGTAGCTATTTTCAGATGATATAGATTGGAATTCATATGATGCATCAGTGTCTGTGCAGCGGCCAGTTCGTGATCCACAATGTGAGCAACCAGTTCGTGATCTATAAGGAGCTGGAGTACGACTTCTCATTCATGGACTTCGACATTTTTCAGAGCGCAGAGGTAAGTGTTTAAAATACTTATTTTAATAAATTAAAATACTTATACTGATTATTTCATAATTTTTAATATCTTATGATTCGGTCCAGCTTTAGCTCCAGCTCCGGCTACAACTACGGCTCCAACCATTCATGATATCATTTATGATACTATTTCGAATACTACACCAGACCCCGCTCAGGAGCCCTCTTAGGAGTCAGTCGATACACAATTTTGACTTTTTACCAAAATATAATGTATTAAATCTAAATTAAAATTAATATTAATTATTTATATATTATTTCAGCTTCATCCTTCTGCGCATGTGGACCCGTCTCCTGATGAGATTCTAACCACACATAGCTCATGTAATCTCAAGAAGAAGCACATTATGCTCAAGGGCGCAAGGAAGGAATAGATGATGATCATGACTTAGAGCATCCTATTATTAAGAGGAGCAAGAGGGATGGAGATAATGGTGAGGGTGGTGGAGGTCGTATGAGCCTTAGGCATAAGGTTACTCTAAAGCCTACCACATGTGAGACACATTAGAGATTGTGTATATATAATTAATTTGTACACTTTAAGTTAATATTATATTTTTTCATATTATTTTCTTAATGATAATTAGTTATCTTAGTTTTTATTATTGTTTATTAATAACTCGTGGGACGTCCTAAGTTAATTATGAAAAAACTCTCGACATATCCGAAACAAAGTAATGCCTTGACTAAACAATAAAACACTTAAATCAAAATCCTAAAAAATAAAATACTTAAACCTAATGATAACAAGTTTCCAAATAAAACTTACTCCATGCACTATAAACCCCTAAAATAATGATCCGAACGTTTGGGTATCCTTGATGTATTTAGCCTACATTATTCTTCGCAGAAAAAAATATCAGGTTCTATATAAAATATTGACATTTCGGAGTCTTGAGACATGACTAATCTTTGATCAAAGTATGGAAAAACGTAAATTTCAATGGTTTGAAATTATACAAAGTGTTGGGCAAGTTTGTTGATAAGTCGTGACTTTTTGGATTATTAGCACTCACTCATTATACTTTTAGATGTCTTTTAAGTATGTTTACTCTTTATTTATAGTATTTTCGTGTGTTTTCAGGTATTTAGAGTTCAAGGAATAAAATGGAACAAAAGAGTAGAAAAAGGCCCAGGGACGCACTGAATGCGAAGAGAATATGTCGTCGCATACTAGGTATGCGGCCACATAGTGGTCCGCAAACTGAAATAGAAAGATTAACAAAATTAGGTTGCATGCGATGAGTATGCGACGTCACAGACTTCAAGATGCGGCAGCATACTCTCGAAGAAATCAACGAGTGAGTTGAACAAAAAAGGGAGAAATGCGATGCTTATGCGATGTCACATACTTCATAATGCGACCACAAACACATCGCATAACGAGCGAGGAGAAAAATTGGTCTTAAGAATGCGACCACATAGGGAGTTATACCTCTTTTGCGCAGGAATATTCTGTGCCAAAGGTACCTATGTAACCTTTTTTTTTATTGGGGTATTTTGGTTGAAAGCCTCATTTTTTGGGTCATTTAAGCTTCGGACTCTTGATTGTTCTAATCTTATGTTTGACAATGTTTCGAAAGATATACTTTAACCCTTTTCATTGTTTTAATATTGTTGATATATGAAACAATAAAAGGTCAATTGACCGTTGGTTAGAGTTATGCGAGTATTAACCTAATGTATGAGGGCTGGACTATATGAAACTCCTAATGCGTAGCTCGTTACACTTGACAATTTTTTTTATTTGTACTGTTACTTTTAAAATTTAGGATTAAAATTGTAACTTTTTTCATACATTAAGGACTATTATTGCAATTTTTTCATACATAAGGACTATTTTGATTTTTGTAGCATAAATATTTTTGCATAACTCTTTCGAAATTACATTTTCGAACAACAGATATTATCGAATTATAATGTTTATAGGCTTTAAAATTCTTGCAAAACTAAGTGACCTAGACAAATATTCGAGAAAAGGATCAAAACGGTTCTCAATATATGGGAATTGGACTATTTTAATCTATTATCCCATATATTCTCGAATATTTGTCTAGGTCACTTAGTTTTGCAAGAATTTTAAAGCCTATAAACATTATAATTCGATAATATCTGTTGTTCGAAAATGTAATTTCGAAAGAGTTATGCAAAAATATTTATGCTACAAAAGTAAAAAAATGAATAGTATTATTAGTATTTTTACACGAGGGATAATGATTACTTAGCATTATATTTTTCGAGTTCGTTGAATTTTTCTTAAATTAATTATTAGAATATCCGGTAGTTAGTTATAGATAAACATTAGTTTGAATTTTAAATTGATGTATATCTGGTGTACAAAATTTGTATACTTGTAGGGGTCTTCTATGTATAGAGTTTGTGTTCTCGTAGGAGTATATCACGGTTGTACTCTGTATCTATAAAAGAGCACCTTTCTCTTTCAATTGAATAATATCGATTGCTCACTGTTTACCAGATTTAACATTAAGTATTTAGGGACACATAACAGTAACATGAGAGTTTTTTAAAAATACAGTGTCTTCTGACATGTCTCAAGCTTTAGAAAATTTCTTACAACTGTTCGTGATCAAGTATTTTCCATAACATTTCCAACAATCTAAAGGATATTTTGCGCTTTATTCTTACGGAAATTGAAAGAGAATAACTTAGTGCAATATGTCTAAGTTTCAGATATGTTTTTGCCTTGTTAAATTATTTTTTTAATAATTGAATTGTATTAGGATGAAAAATTGTTATCTTATAATAGTAATATATTTGTGTGCTGGAATTAATGAGCTTTGCTAAAATGGGGTTATGGAGTTTCCATGAAGGAATAATATTAATCTACTAAATAGTGGTTGTAAAAAGGGAGAGACATCGTTTCCCAATTGATAATAAGCACTAGAGCATTCTCAGTTAAGTTTTTATCGTAACAAGCTTGATGAAGTGTTAGTTTTGTAGATGTATTTCACATACATGTTTTATTTCTTACACATTTTTATAAGGCTTTAATAGTAAGAAGAAAAGTGTATAAATATATGCCAATTGGGTTACTTCATATTTTTTCTGTATACATTCTCTTAAGGACGGTTGAAAAATGTTTTTAGGAAGTATTGTCTGGATTTATTTTAAAGACTTATTAATGGGTGTTATATTATTTAATACACATTGATTAGGATTTGTAATAGACAATACGTTATCATTTTGTGAAAATGCATATGATTATTTGATTTGAATTGTATTTAATGGCTTCTATGATGGTTAACGTGGAGATTGTTAGTTATACTCGTGATATACATGGGTTTGTATACCATGTATACGGTTTCACAAGGAAACTTACCATATGTGAAACCATGGTATACATGGTATACAAGTCCGTGTGTATCACGATTTTGGTGTCAATTTTGGATGTAAATATTGTATTAAATTAAGTTTGTACACTTACCATAATTATATGATTCTTGTACAACTAGAATAGGGTTTTGAGAGTAGAATATGAATAGAATTTTCCGTCATACACTGCCCACCCGAACTGGGCCCAGTTTCAGCAGCCAAGGAGGCCCAATTATTCCAGCCCAATTATTCCAGCCCACAGTGGAACCCGAGAGGCAATTTTGGGCCGGGGAAGTCAGCTGGCGTGCTTGGGCCTCTGCCCCACCAGACCCACCATGCAGCGTGCCCCACCCCTAGCGACATTGAAGCCGCGATGCACACACTTGGATTAAATTCCCCGGACGCGAATTGGTACATGTTATTGATGGTATGTATAATTCGTTCAGCCTTTCCATTTTGGAAGGAAGTATAGGGACAGGAAAAATGGAAAATCATGCCTTGCTTAGAGCAGAAATTGTGAAATGTCGAGTTATTAAATTCACGTCCATTATCACATTGGAAAGATTTGATAGATTTTTCAAACTGTGTTTTAATGAATTTTTGAAATTCAAGGAATTTGGCAAACACTTCATATTTGAATTTCAGTGGGTAAATCCAGACAAAATGTGAAAAATCATCTAAAAACACTAGATAAAATTTGTGACCTAAAGAACTAACAACCGGAGATGTCCACAAATCAGCATGAACAATATCAAATGGAGAAAAAGTAACACTGTTGGATGACATAAATGGAAGACGAGTATGTTTGCCGAGCGGGCAAGAAAAACAGTGTTTGGGCAAGTTTCCCATTATTATATTGAATACACTTAGTAGTCCTAAGAAAAGTAAAAACAGGGTCTCCGGGGTGTCCGAGTCTGTTGTGCCAAGTTGAGGGAGAGATCGCCACAAGGGATAGAGGTGCTTGCGGTCTGACAGCGGAAGATTGAGTAAAGGAGTAGAGGTCTCCCACACTATTGCAGCGCGTAAGAATTTTCCCCGTATTAAGTTCCTTCATAGAAAAATCAAAAGGGTCAAATTCGACAGACACCGAATTATTGCGAGTGAATTTTCTAACAGAGATTAAGTTTTTAATGATGTTAGGGGTGTATAGGACGTGGTTTAGGGAGAAAGGCGGGTGTTGATGTTTTGTGTGTGTGTTACCGTAACCTTCAATTGGAATGCGATGACTATTGCCGACAGTAATAAGTCGAGGACACTTTAACCGACGTAGTTGAGATAAGTTACCTGACGACTGGGTGAGGTGAGATGTGGCTCCGGTGTCCATGTATCAATTTTTGTCGGGCTGTTGAAGGTTCACGGTGTTGTAGGCCTGGCCAAAATCAGTGGAGGCCAGGCTGCTGCTGGACCGAGACACAGTGGGCCTGCCTGGTGGTCGGGGCAGAGCCCAATAGGCCAGTCGACCATGCAGGCTGCTGGAACTGGGCCCCTGCAGTTGGGTATGGGCATGCAGGCGAGGCCCAGTTCTGCTGGTTGGGCCATACTGGCTGCTGTCCAGCCCACTGGAAATAGGCAGGATTTGGGCCTGGCTGCTGGTTGCGTTGGCCCTTGCCGCGGCCTTTGCCTTTGTTATTGTTGCCGCGGCTTCTGCCGCCACAACCTCCATCGCGGGACTGCTGCTGCTGCTGGTCTTGCGATAGTGGCGGGGTGGTGTTGGTCGCCGGTAATGCCATCCCTTCAACGGCGAACGCCTTTTGATTATACTCCTCTTGTTTAGCACGTCGGGTTTCTTCCAACAATATTTGTGAACGTGCCTTGGTGAAACTAGGTAGTGGGTCGGCCTGTTGAATCATCGTTGAAAGTGTATCGTATTCACCTTTCGGTAGACCAACAACTAATTGAAGTACCATCTTGGTTTCAGAAATAGATGTCCCGGCGTTGGAAAGTTGATCGGCTATGAGTTTCAGTTGTTTGCAATATTCAAACATGTTGTTAAAATTCTCGAGGCGTGTATTGTTGAATTGTTCTTCCAAATACACGGCCCAAGTATTTTTGTTATCCTGAAAGATTTCTTCCAATCGTACCCAAAGGTCACGTGCCGTGGCACATGTTTTCATGATAGTACACAACAAGTCTTTTGAGATGGCGCCGTATATCCATTGGTTGACGATGGCGTCAAGGCGACGCCATATTGATTCGGCAATATCGGTAGGACGAGGAACAAAGTCATCAATATGGTCGAGCACGTTGTACGCATATGCATGAATATAGAACAATTCTGTACACATAGAATATTGACAGTCTTCTTGATCATGAATTATAGGGATAGAGTTCTTGATGTTTGTAACTAGGGGTGAGCACGGGTACAGGGTACCCAGATACCCGACCGGAACCGACACTAACGGGTAGGTTCCGGGTAGATATATTATAATAACGGGTAGGGTCCGGGTAGTAAAATTAGGAACCGATCAATGTCGGGTCCGATTCGGTTCCAAATAGAGACAGTACCCGGATCCTAACCGATACCTGAACCTATAAAATATTAAATATTTTTTAAACATTTGGACCACTTTTAACTTTCTCCAAAATTATTTGTTGCACGCACGCATTGATTTTCCCCACCCCAAAACTCTCTCAATAACAATGACGCGTTTTAGCTACACCACCGAGCTTCATCGTCGTTGTTGAAGCTTTCTCAGTACTTTCATCGTTGTCATCATTGAAGCTTCACCTTTGCCTCTTTCTCTCCTTTGGTTGTGTTCACGTCATTCCTAAAATGCATATGGGTTCATATCTAACTCTTCAATTTCTTTTTAATATCATATGCTTATGTTCTATTTCAGGCGATACTATCTTCAATTTGTATTATTTTTTTATTTGAAATGTAAATCTATTTTTAAAATTTGTGTATATTTTTGTAGTTGTGAAGATGAAATTTAGGGATTTCCTAGTATAATAAAGCTTTTCTTTTGTATCGAAGAGCTTATGAACACGAAAATAAGTTTAATTCAGATATTTTCAAATTTATTTTGAAATCAACACGTTCAATTAATTGAGTGTCAAATTTGACTTGCAATTTTAGGTTTTTGCAATGTAATTAGCTTTTCTACAATGAATAAGTTTTCTAAAACTTCTTATAAGGGTACTAAAAACTCCGATTGCAGGCTAAAAAACTACTTGATGAAATTATTTTAGAACTCTTTTTTATTCTCATAGGCTTAAAAATTGTTGCTTAATTTGTGTTTTTTATTTACAGAGTGCAGGAACCTACAGGACCAGGTCCGGGTAGGTTCCGGGTAATGATTGCTACGGGTAGGTTCCGGGTAGTAAATTTAGGAACCGATCTTTTACCGGGTAGGGTCCGGGTAGTTAAAAAATGTTAGGGTACCCGGACCCGCTCACCCCTATTTGTAACGGCGAAAGCCGGGTGAAAAGAAGACGATGATCGTTGAGAGGAGTTGTCAAAAGTGCCAGTGGAGGAACCGAAATTTGTGGGGGAAGACATGGTGGTTGTTGGTCTTGCCGTCGACTGAAGGGAAACTCGAGGGGGGGTGTCGGCGACTGTTTTGAGAGAGATGAGAGTAGGGATTAGGGTTAGGCTCTTGATACCATGTAAGATAGAATAATTTCCCTTCATTATTCACAATATATATAGTTGTACAAATGTTGATTCCTAATACAGTACGAATCCTAACTTACCTTAAATGGTTGATTCCTAATACAATAAGAATCCTAAGTTACCTTAAATATACATCTATCATAATTACAAAATATACGGTGAATATTCGGAGAATATTCGCTAATATGAAAGAAAACCTTGTTGCAACTAGTGGCGTAGATCCGTCTACGGGTGTCATTTTACACTAATTTCTGATATACATTATTTATTATAATTCTAGTAAATTTTTACACATAAATTTATATGTCATATTAAAATTATTGAGTTCAAATGAATCCAATGCTAGCCTGCTACATCTGCCCCTGGACATATGCACAAAAAAATGTGTACATACAATAGACGAAAATAGAAAGTAAAGAAAAACATCAATTGAGACAAGTAAAGCTAGGATTGTCAGGATTTGAGTCTCAAATCTGACCTAATTAGAAAATAGTAAATAAGCGAATAATAAATAACACACACAGATTTATAGTGGTTCACCATCAATGCGAGAGCTACGTCCACTTTTCCGCTGCAGATTTCACTATAATCAGAATAGGGAGTTTGTGTTTTTACAATTCTCTCTTTTCTCTCTACAAAGAAAAAAACCGGCGCCCCATAGTATTTATAGAAAAAACTAGAGTGACCATAATACAAACCCGAAATTCCCAAAATACCCTCCACTAAATAATCTTACATTATAAAATTTTCAGGGGCTCCGCCCCTACTCCCCCGGGAGGGGGGTTTACCACCCCCTTCCAACCCCATGTCGACATGACCGCTCAAGTCGATTAGCATTCCATACTCTACGTAGGATCTTCATAGTATCGGTGATGAATTAGGCTCCACAACTCAACAAGGATATCTATATTCCTACAACCAAATCCATATGCAAACTGAATTGTGATAGTAATAGGTGAGCACGCTTGTATAAATTCTTATATAAAAGCCACTGGGAACAGCCTCATTGCAATAACCAATAACTTTGTCAACCCGGGGCGAATTCATATGTATTTTTAGGGCAGGTGAAATTGTGGTATTTTTTCTATAAAATTAGGTATTTTATGTACATATTTTTTAATATTACATACTAGCACATGCTATAAAAAGAGTTTAATGGTGCACTTGGTTGAAAGTTGAGTTTCTCACAGACCTCTCACACAGACATGGGAAAATATCTATTTTACACGCAAATTTGAGCGCATGAAACTTTAAATTTTGTTTTTGATTTCCTTTTTCCTTTTGACCAGGAGGTCATGGGTTCAAGCCATGAAATAACCTCTTGTAGAAATGTGAGGTAAGACTGCGTACAATAGACCCTTGTGGTCCGGCCCTTCCCCGAACCCCGTGCATAGCGGGAGCTTAGTGCACCCCAAGCTGCCCTTTATTCCCTTTTTCCTTTTAATGTCAAAATAATCATAGGATCTAAACAAAAATTTAACTAAATTTTAAATTTATCTATTTATTCAACAGACCTACATTTGATCCATATGGTTAGATAACCCCAAGAAAATGAAAAAAAAAAAAGAAGCAGATTGTTGCTGAAAAAGAGCAACAAATCAAAGAAATGAAATGCTACAATATTTTTTTAGAGATTTGGGAAGAAGAGGGGGTGGAGGGAATGTTTTCTCTATTAAAAAAAGTAATCCCTCCGTTCCAAAACGATTGTCTTAATTCGGATTACGAGGGTCAAACTAACTAAAGTTTGGTGTGAATTCGAACATAGGATTCTTAACCCTTTTGAAATAACGTTTACATATTTAGTAACAACATAAAAAGTACTACTATAAGTCACAATAGTCAACAATTCCAAATAATTAGAAAGTATTTGAAAAAATTATGATTAAAGAAAATATCATTTGACTATCCCAATAGTAACTAAGACATTCTTTTTGGAACGGAGAGTACAATGTTTTAGTAACTCTGTCTATTTGACATATTATCCGCGGCTGGAGTTTACGCGTAACACCTGCTGGATTCAGGTATCTACGAGACACACTTGTGTAAAATAAAAGTGTCTGTTTTAACAAAGTTAAGGTGTCTATCTAATTGTTGTGAATAATTTAAATAAGTCATCTATGTATTCCACCATTAATTTATATATGAATGACACCTCTTCAGGGAGTGTGAATATGCACAAAGAGTATGGACAAGGTTGTTGAGATGGATCAATAAACAGATGCCAGTGACTACATGCTGGGATAAGTACTTACAACTCTTTTTGCCAGATTTTTCGAATGGTATTCGCTGAGTATGTACATGGCACATGAGTTGAACATAACTAGAGGATCTTTGAGAAGCAAGCTCGATGGAATAGTATAGCAAGAGAAATTACCATAGTTGCAATGTCAACTATAATGTTATTAGTAATCTCATGTTCTAGTTTAGAGGCTCTAGAGTTAGCATAGTTTTTGTTGGATGTTTGTAATGAGACTGTTAAATATACACAATATACATGTGTATATTGTGTATATTTGGTCTCGGATTTGCTCCTATTAAGACTCTCGAAATTGGCTGTTTAGTCAATGTAATTTATGGTAAATATTTAGTATCCTAGTTTAGGTAATGTTGTAATATAATTAGTAGTGTATTACCATAATTAGTGTATTACCATAAATGTATAGAATAATGTTTTAGGAATAGAATAGGAATAGGATTCTCCTATTATGAAAATATGTAACTTGTATATATAACCTTTCAATTAATAAAAATAATCAAGAAATTATTTCTTTTAGAGACAACAAGCTGTGTTATAGCCTTGTTATGGTTCTTTGTAACGTTTGTCACTTGGTCATAATGGAAATTTAGTTAGCAAAAAAAAAAAAAAAGACAGTTGATTTAGATTTTATACTTTTCCTGATTATTGACGTGGAAATACAACCTGTGATAAGTATTGGCAAAAAAACAGCCTGCATTTTAGCTTTTGATATCTGATAGCCTAAAGACAGAGTTCCTTCTTAATTTTTGACATTGTATGACCTATTAATAAAATATGCAAATAATTCGCTCTCCAATTAAAAAGGTATCCTCCCGTGATAGTCTCCCTATTACACCATATTCACACACATTCATAGTTCATATACCGTTTTATCTCCTAAATGTCTTTTATACATGTATATCAAAGTATACATCTATTATAAAATTTGTATAGCTGACTGTATATTAGTTATTTAACAAAATTTAAGCATGGTATACATGAGTTGATTTGTCTTTCAGAATATGCATAATTGTATAAGTTGTCCTTCTTACATGTATATCATAATGTATAATTCTTATAAAATTTGTATAACTGACTGTATATTAATTATTTAACAGAATTTAAGCATGGTATACATCATCTAATTTGTGAAATGTAGAATTAACTTCTTCACAATAAACTGTATTCAATCTTATGTAGTTATATGGAGCTTGGATTCCGTCAATGGAGAAATTGTTGAATTTTTTTTGTTGGAAACCAAGGTCATCTGAAATTTTAATGGCCCAAGTTTCACGTTAATGCCGCGAAGTAGACCTCCGGCCAAGGCTATTGACGCAAAATAACCCAGTGGCCTAATCACTATAAGAGATCAGATGTTTTTGTGGTGATCAAAGTCGCCACTAAAGACATGGAGGTCGCTGGATGTACTGCTATTGCTAACGGTTTTTTGTGACGAATCCAGGGGTCGCCACAAGAGCTTTACACATTTTGTGGCGACTAAGCTTGACACAAAAAGGAAATAAATATGCAATGAAAAAAATTCTTATTGAACCTTCAAGAAATATCCCAAAATATGTATAATATGTGTATAATAATTGTATTTAGTAACTATATGTTGATTATACATTTATTAAACACAAATTATAAAACAATAATACATTTTGTAAACACATACTGCAGGGATACATATTTTATACAACAATGATACAGTTTCTAATAAACAATAGTGATACATATTCTATACAACAATTAGAGCTGTCAAAATGGGTTTGGCCTTCGAGGCCAACCTAACCCAACCCTTTTTTTAAGTAGGGTTGGACCATGATTTTTTTTGGCCCTTTTAGAAATGAGGCTCAAAAGCCTAGCCTCTCTTGGCTCGTCGACCTCAAGGGTTGCGCCGAGGCCAGCCCTTGAGGCTAGAATAATAAATAAATGATTTGATTTTAAAAAAATTATAAGTAAATTAAATAAAAATATAATAATTAATGAAGGACAAAAGAAAGTACTAATTAATGATCAGTAAATTAGAAACTAAAGTTATCCTTTTTAATCTCAAAAATCATACTATGTTTAATTTTTTTTGGACGTGACTTGAATTAGTGAATAAATATAGTAATTTATATTTGTTCTTCTGAATTTACGTGTTTCTATAATGTGAGTTCGTGAGAGAATGGTGTGGTGGAAAATTTTATTTTAGACTGCAAAAAATTTCGTGTTCAGATTGTACAAAAAGTCACTTAAGAGATGTTATTTCGGAAGAAAAATATTTTAAAGGGATGGCCCGTCTTAGCTCGCAACTCGTGTAGGGCTGGGTTGGGATGGGTCAGCCCGTTTTGACACCTCTAACAATAATGATACAATTTCTATACAGATGCTGGTCTTAGTTGAAAAAAGACTACGAAATGGAATTATTTTGAAAAGGCTAAAAATTTCTTTTAAGTTTTTTTGGTCATCTGATTATCAATAGTTTGAGTCTGATGGAAAGTTATGATTAATACCTAGTTTGAGCCGGATGGAAAGTTGTGATTAATATCTGATTGTAATTTTCAATGAAGATAAAATACATAGGGGCGTGCTATGTATATTCATAGAAGAGAATGTAGAAATAGCCAATTTAATTAGGCTTGCGGTTAATGACTGGTTTCAATTCCAATGGAGAAAAAATAGGAGTAGACAATAACAAGATAGATATTGTATTTATGTTAGAAATATAATGGATGGATATTTATGTAGCTTAAAATTAGGAAGAGAATTTTTACCTTCCTAGTAAATATATACTGTAACATCTAGAGCTTGGTATAGGATGTCAATCTTTTTGGGCTTTTATTTTCTAAACTTCATAGTTGTCTAAAATATACCAACTAATACTAAGAGTTGTATATAGATATCAATTTTTCACCATGGTTTTGGGGGTGATTTAAATGAATGTGTTTGGGTTAATCATTTTACACTAATTTTTTAAAATTACACTCACACTTACACACAAATTTATTTCGTAAACAACCTCCCTACTTTGGTATGTAGGGATAAGGTCTGTTTACACTCTACCCTCTCCAGACCCACGTTGTTGAATTTCACTGGATATGTTGTTGTACACATATACACAAAAATATGTACATACAATAGACGAAAATAGAAAGTAAAGAAAAACATCAATTGAGACAAGTAAAGCTTAGGATCTCTATAGCCCCAACATCTAAATCTATAAGCAAACTGAATTGTGACAGTAATAGGTGAAACACCACTTATACAAATTCTTACATAAGTAGTGGCAAAATGGCAGGCTAAAGAAACAAATGACCTAATCTTCAAACAAGAAAGTGCAGACACAGCACACACGTAATCCCATAATGTTTCCATTAATCCCAAACTTCTTCGGAGCCAGCTAATGCGGGATGCTTTGTGTACCGGCTGCCCCTTTTACTCTCTGGATGAAAGTGGCATGGCATTGAGTGTAAAGGCCAGAGGCGAAGCTAAAATTTAAGACAAATACAAAGTTTGAACGAAAGATATTGGATTCAGCCGAACATGTAGCCAACTTTCCTTCTGCCCCTGGTGAAGGCCTATATCTCTCATGCTTAGAATAAGTAATATTAAGATATACACAACAAGCCATTCCCCACAGCAACTGTGTACTAAACCTTTTCTGCTTTTTACATCTATTCTTTTGCTTTTTATAGAATTATTTTTTTCTTTCCACCCTTTCGTAGTACAATAAACTTTTCTTCTTCTCAGTGAAGGATGAGTAACGTACATCAAGATATACACAACAAGCCATTCCCCCACAATAATTGTGTATTTAAATGCTTTACAAGCCATGCTATAGCATAATTGACTATCTAGCTCCCACTAAATGTCTCAGGATTTTCTATATCTGGTTGATAATCGTGACGACTTATGTGGGACGATGTTTCTGTTTGATTCAGCTGGGAATTCTGCTGATGCCGCCTTTTCCATCTAAAGAACTCGACAAGTATGGAGCATCCACACATTGAAACACCCAAGCCAGCAAATGTTGAGAGAAGAATTGAAAGAACAGCTTGTACATGAACCTGAAAATGCATAGTAACATTATAGAGGTCCAACTAGAGGTTGATGCAACCTTATCCAATGGGTTCAGTTGAACCTAGCATTTTTAACAAGATATATATATATATATATATATATATGGAAAGAAATAACCCCTTGATTATTTTCATTAATTGAAAGAGTATATATACAATTTACATCTTTCCATAATAGGAAAATTCTATTCCTATTCTACTTCTAAAATCTTATTCTACTTGGACACTAACTATACAATTATGGTAAGTGTACAATACTAATTAATGTAATATTTACACTAAAATATTACAACAAACAATACCAAATTATCAGCCCAAACCGTGGGCTAAACAGTGACCAAACCTGAGACCATATATACACTATATACATAAGATATACACGTGTATACCGTGTATACTTATGTATATTTAACACACCCCACAGTCATAGCGGTGTTGACACCCAATTTTGTCCCATCTTTTCTGATTTATTTGCAATTTTAAATGTTTTGACACCTCAAAACAATTTATATATATATATATATATATATATATATATATATATATATATATATATATATATATATAGGCTTTTAATATCGTCGTCCATTGTCAATATCGTCGTTATTTTTATTATTCACATTTTAATTATCATTTGTCTTTTAAAATCATAATCATAGTTTTTATCCTAATACTCCATGTTATTTTATTTTCGCAAAATGGCATTGCATTTTTATTTTTTACTTAAGCATTAAGCATTTCGTAAATATTATATTTTTATGACATCGGTATATTTATCTTTATAATTTAAATCTTTTGCAAAGCATCTTTTAAATATTAAACCCCTTTTTTATATTTTTAACTCAACTCATCACCCAAAATATTATATCAACCCACCCACAAATTACAAGCCCAATCCGCAGCCCCTATTTTCAACCCAATTGGCCCAAATCGGCCAAAACCCCAAGCCCAACCGAATACTCCCTCTTCTTTAACCTAATACCCAAACAAAACCCTAACACCCTTCACCCAAATCGCCGCACACCCCTATACCCCCAACCCGTCGACCCCACACCGTCACCCACACCACTCCCGGTCAACTCACCTCACCACCACCAACCCCTGATACCGACACACCCCATACCCTTATCCCCAAAAATCCGCAACCTACCCCTTCAAATCTGCGACTTTTTGCCCCTTTTAATTTCAAACTCGAAATTAGAGGGGCGTTGGGTATGGGTTGAACGGTAGGGGGTACCATCTACCCCCCTCTTGTTCTTTATTTTGGGGGTCGAATTTTGAGGTCCGAAAATCTAGTTTTAAGTTTTGAAATCCGAAATCTTCTTAAGGGTATTTGTTCTTCTTTGCACGTGTTCTTCATCTTAAAGAGTCCGAAATATAAGTTGAAAATCTTGATATTTGGGGGTTCCTAAATTCATATCTAGAACCCCAAATTTGTGTTCAAAATTTCGAAAAAGATACAAAAATGGGTTGTTCTGGGTGTTGAAGAATCTGAAATTGCTGCTATTTTTTTTTTTTTACTGTTTTTCGGATTCCGAATACGGGCCGTGTCGGATTTCCGGGTCGGGTCGGGTTTCCGTTTCGGGTTGAAACTAGTGCCAAAAATCCGAAAATAAGGTTTTTTCTTATATGATTTAATGATTATCTTTTTTTTTTTACCTTGGATTGGTTATCTGAAATTCACAATAGAAATAAGTGTGTTTCTCGGATTCAGCACAGTTTTCCGATTTTATGGCTATGCTACTGACTTTATATTGTACTAATCGATTCGAGGTACTGTATTACTTTGTCTTGCTGCTATTTTCTTGATTCTAATGTGTTGGACTGATGCGGTGCGATTTTCAATTTTCCGGTCACTGTTCCGGGTCGGATTACTGTTCCGACAGGTAAAATTTCAGAATTTTATTTCAATGTTTTGTTAATGGTTATCTGAAAAATAAAATAAAAAAGTGTTCGATTCCGAGTCGCGTCAACCCGAAATCCAGGTTGGATTTTCAGTAGAATATTAAAATTCTGTTTCGGTTAAAAAAATAAAAATTCGGGTCGGATGTTTTGATCGCGGACTGTTGTTTATTTTGGTATTTGAATATCCATTAAGCGGCTATGTTGTTATTTTACTGATTTGAACAAATACTACACCTAGGCCGATGAAATTGAATTTAAGGTCGTGTCCCTTCGGAAAATGGTTCCCGATTTCGGTTTGATGTTTTTGGTATAATTTACTGAATTGAACATGATACTACACTGGCCGATGAAAAAATATCTGTTGATTTTTAGGCCTCCACAGTTGGAAAGACGGAAATAAAACTTCTGGGCAAGGATGAAACTTAAATCTTTTTTTTATCTGAGAGACCAACATGTTCGGTAGGCAAGTCAACTAAAATGACCAACGAGTCATATGTTTCCAACCACGACGTGATTGGAATGATCTTTTCAAAATTTAAGTCTGAGCCTTTCGTAATCAAAATATTTACTGTTTTGGATATGAATCCGAAGTTATTTATATTCAACTGTTTCTAACCGTTTGTTCTTGACAGCTTGCAAGGAACACTTACGAAAGTTAAGAAGACAAGTTACCCCTCGGAGATGATTTATTTTATTGTTGTTTTATTTTCTTTAATTCAGCTTTATTTTATTCTGTATTATAATATTATTTATTGTATTTGTGTAATTATTGAAATGTGTAGAATAGGTAGTCTTAGAATTAATAATCTAGAAAGAGTAGATTTAAAATTGGAAACCGCTAGTTTATATATTTTAGGCCCGTCACCCATACTTTCAAAACGTTAGTTTATTTATTTTAGGTTCATCGCTCATACCTTCAAAACCTAGCTTATTTTTGAACTGTTCAGAATTTTCAAAACTATTGGTCACATTTTATTCACACCATTAATCATATAAAATAGAGTCTTATTTTTATCCGATTCGTTATTTAAATGACTTCCAAAATATCATTTTTCTTTGCATTACAAATAAGTTATTTTTCTTCTTACAAAAAATCGCTTTATATATATTTATAAAATGTCATACAAATGCATATTTTATCCAAAAAATCACTTTGCATATATTTTTGTAAATAATGCAATCAAAAGTGTATTTTTTTTAACAAATTACTTTGCATGTATTTTTTGTAAATAATACAATACAAATATATGTTTCACCCAAAAAAAATCACCTTGTATATATTTTTATCAACTTTCATACAAATGCATATTTTTATCCAAAATCAACTTTACATGTATTTTTTAATACCATACAAATGCATACTTGTACAAAATGCATCATTTTACTAAATACTTGCAACATCATTTTAACTTTATATTTTTAAACATGCATTTTCTTAGTACAATAATTAAATCTGAGTTTGACCGGATAACCGCAAGTTAGCAGATCTTAAAGAATGCCTAACCCCTTCCCTTTAAGATAATAAAAAACCGATACCTAGAATCTCATTAGTTTCGCAGACCATAAAATCGGAGTTATTTTGCAGCATTTAGGTGCCCTAATTCACCTTAGAATAATTAGGTGGCGACTCCTCAACACAAATCAATTTTTAATCAATCCAGAGGGAATCGACGCCATTACGTCGCGAGCCGCGGTAAAAAACAGGCGCGACAAGCGGGTGGTCTTCGTACGCTGAGACTGTCCCTAAAATCTTCAAATAGGACCAAGGGAAGACCCTTTGTAAAGATGTCTGCAATTTGATACCTGGAAGGGACATGGCAGACGCGTACTTGTCCACGAGCTACCTTTTCGCGAACAAAGTGACTGTCCATCTCGATATGTTTAGTGCGTTGGTGTTGAACCGGATTACCAGAAATGTAGATGGCACTAACATTATCACAATAAACCAAGGTAGCCTTCTGAATAAGACAATGAAGCTCTAAAAGAAGATTACGTAACCAACAGAATTCAGAGACCATATTGGCTACCCCTAAATACTCAGCCTCGGCACTAGAGCGGGACAACGTCGACTGACGCTTTGCAGACCAGGAGACCAAGGTATTACTAAGAAACATAAAATAGCCAGACGTAGAGCATCTGATGTCTGGACAACCACCCCAATCAACATCTGTATACGAGACCAGTGTAGACGTCGATGAGGGATATAAATGTAAGCGAAAGTCAAGTGTCCCCTGGATGTATCGAATAATCCGTTTGAGCGCATTCATATGCTCAACCCTGGGATCATGCATAAACAAACACATCTGTTGTACGACATACGTAATGTCTGGTCTTGTGAACGTAAGATACTGAAGAGCCCCTATAAGACTGCGATAGCGGGTTGGATCCTCGTAAGGGGAGCCAACTGCAGCCCCTAGCTTGGGTTTAGTATCAACTAGAGTGGAAGTGGACTTACATGATGACATACCCGCTCGCTCAATGATCTCAGATGCATACTTCCGTTGTGACAAGAA
This sequence comes from Anisodus acutangulus, assembly GCA_029783415.1. Classification (NCBI taxonomy): domain Eukaryota; kingdom Viridiplantae; phylum Streptophyta; class Magnoliopsida; order Solanales; family Solanaceae; genus Anisodus; species Anisodus acutangulus. The sequence continues at coordinate 54,941,611 of CM056495.1, forward strand.
TAACCCACCTGCATGACGAGTGACATCAATCCCAAAAAAGTAACTCAAGGGCCCCAAGTCTTTAATAGTAAACTCATAACTGAGCATTGTCATGATAGACTGGCGTAATGCATCAGAAGATGCAGTCAAAATAATATCATCCACATATAGTAGTATATAAGCCAGTGAAGTACCACGACGATATATGAACAATGAATTATCAGACCTGTTGTAAGAGAATCCAATAGTCGAAACATAGTCTGCAAACCTCGTATACCAAGCCCGTGGGGACTGCTTAAGCCCATACAAGGACTTTTTCAATAAACAGACATGATGAGGATGTTTGGGATCCCTAAACCCCAAGGGCTGATGCATATAAACTGTCTCCTTAAGATCATCATGTAAGAAAGCATTCTTCACATCCAACTGATGAATGAGCCATGCTTTCAAAAGAGACAAGCTGATCACAATGCGAATGGTAGCCGGTTTGACCACCGGACTAAATGTCTCACCATAATCCACACCAACCTGTTGAGTCTTACCATCACCTACAAGACGAGCCTTATGCCTTGCAAAATATCCGTCAGAATTGTCCTTATGAGCAAAAATCCACATAGATCGAATAATATTAACACCTGAGGGACGGGGCACCAACTCCCACGTCTTATTATCAATAAGAGCATTATATTCGTCGGTCATAGCAATTTTCCAATTCGGGTCATTTAAAGAAGACACAGAATTATGGGGTAGGGGTGATTTAAGCACATTAGAATTTAAATTAAAATGTCTTTTTGATTTAAAAATACCCGTTGACTACGAGTGACTGATCTATGACTCGGAGGAGAATTGGGTGAATTTTGGGAAATATCGGGACACGTGACTGTCGTCGAGCAGTGGGCCTCTGACCAACACGTAATCGCGTAACCCGAGATCGAACAAATTCGGTATTGGGCCGTAGCCGCCCAATTAAAACCTAGCCCAGCCACCGGATCGGGAATAGCGGTTGGCAGATCAGTAGACCCAATGGGCAGAGCTCATTGGTGGATTTTAAAAGTGAACATGTCCGATAAATAGTGGAAAATATATGGAGAGACACCGTCATCTAAAAAATTATACGAACTAGCACGGGACTACTCACTTTAGCAAACGGAAATTGAGATTCATAAAAAATAACATGGCAACTAACGATAATTTCATTATACAATAAATCAAAGCATTTGTAACCACGATGATTAGACGGATAACCCAAAAAATACAAGGGGTAGACCGAGCCTAAAGTTTGTTAATAGTGGTGGACGGAAATAGTGGATAACACAAGCACCCAAAGACCCTAAGATGTGAATACGAAGGAGTCTTACTATATAAGATATGAAGAGGGGAGGAATACATTAAGCCTTTGATAGGATCTATGTTAATGAGATATGTAGCCATTTGTAGAGCATGATGTCAAAAAGAAGGGGGTACGGAAGCATGAATCAATAAAGTTCGAACAATGTTATTAATTGTACAAAATTTGCGTTCGGCTTTCCCATTTTGTGAAGACGTATGAGGACAAGAAAAATGAAAATTAATCTCATTATTAGCACAAAACTCCCGAAACACCCCATTATCATACTCTTTGCCATTATCACACTCTTTGCCATTATCACATTGAATATTTTTTATTTCCCGTTCGAATTGGGTTCTAATGAATGCTCTAAATTTTAAGAAAGTGAAAAAAACTCGAGATTTTTTCGCTATCGGAAAAGTCCATAAAAAATTAGAATAATCATCCAGAAATAGAACATAATAACGTTGACCCAAAGAACTGAGAACAAGAGATGTCCATAAATCGCTATGAATAATATCAAAAGGTATTAAAGTATGAGAATTAGAGGCTACAAATGGCAAGCTAACATTTTTTCTTAAAAAAGAAGATTGACAATTTGGAGTACTACGCGTACCCTTACAAGAAATAAAATTATTTTTATCTAAGGAAGACAAAATAGACGACCCCGAATGATTTAGACGAGTATGCCACAAGGAAGGAGCAAGGGCTTGCAAAAGTTGATAGCAAGGCTTAACTCGAGAGACTGGAACTTGGCGTGATAGGATAAAGATCTCCCTAACTATCACACCTCATGAGAGGAATCACTGTCTTGAAATCCTTCATAGAAAACCCAAACGGATCAAATTCAACAGAAACAGAATTATCAGTGGCGAATTTACGGACATATACCAAATTTTTAATCAATTTAGGGACATGAATGGTATTTTTTAAGATAAGAGGTAGATGTGGGAGAATCAAAGTTTTATGACCTTAACCACGAATCAGAATTGAATTACCATTACCAACAATTATGCCACGACTGTTGCTCAAATTGAAATAAGTCAAGAGAGTACCTTGATCGGACGTCATGTGAGAGGTTGCACCGGTGTCCATGTACCAATTTTCATCTGGCGGATTTAATCCAAGAGTGTGCATTGCAGCCTTAATGTCGATCGGGGTGGGGCCTGCTGCATGATGGGCTTGAGGAGGCCATGGCCCAAGCACACCGGCTTGCTACCCCGACCCGTAATCAAGGGCGGAATCCATCGGGCCGATAAAGCTGGGCCGATCACCGGGCGACCCAGTTTCAGGGATCGGGTATCTTTGGACCGTACGGGCTGTTGGGCCACTACCCACTACTGCCAGAGGGCCCAAGGTTGGGACCAGTGGGATGGTGGCCCACTGCTACCTGGACGGGGCCCATTGCCATTATTTTGGCCACCGCCACCACTGCTGGAACTGCCGCATTTGCCACCGCGATTTTTGCCATTATTTTTCCGAGTATTCTTGCCGCCACCGGGAGCACGGTTTTGGCCCGAATTATCAACAAAATCCGGAGAATTGGTGGAGGACGTCATCATGACTACGGGACTAGAACTGGTAGCCGCCTTTTTGGCCAAGCCGACTTCTTCGAGCGTAAGCATAGAACGATCCTGATAAAATTGTGGAAGAGGGTTGTTCTGACGAAAAAGCGTGCCAACACCGCTATAGGCCTCAGAGAGGCCTGCAACCATTTGTAGGACCAAACGATCATTCGAAACGGGCGCGCCAACATTGCGGAGTTGGTCCGCCAATTCCTTTAACCTTTTGCAATAAGCTGAAACGATCGGGAAATTTTCCATGTTGACGTGGGAGAATTCCTGCTCAAGAGTAACAACTCTAGAATTTTGATTATCTTGGAATATATCATGTATTATATCCCAAGTAGCCTTCGCCGTGGCGTCAGGCTCAATAATCGTCTGCAAGAGGCCGGTAGAAATAGTAGAGTAAATCCACTGAAGAACAGTAGTATCAAGTATTGTCCATAACTTAGGATCATCCTCGGATTTGGGTACCTCCGTATCCGTAGGAGCCGCGGGAATAATATGACAGAGGACATGATGCGAGTGTGCGTGAACTTTGAATAGTTCAGCCCACATCGCGTATTGGACGTTTTCTATTTCAAGAATGATATGAATGTGATTCTTGATGTTAGAAACAGAAGGGCAGGGTGAAATGTGTTCTTAGCCATAATAACAACGCAAGACGTGATGTAGGGATTAGGAAGAAAATTTTGGGAAGAGATGAGGGACCGTCGGACACGAAATCCGAGACAAAGAGGCTCGAAACTCGAGGCAAGTTGACGGAAATTGGAGGATTTTAAGACCTAGACTTCTGATACCATGAAAGAAATAATCCTTTGATTATTTTCATTAATTGAAAGAGTATATATACAATTTACATCTTTCCACAATAGGAAAATCCTATTCCTATTCTACTCCTAAAACCTTATTCTACTTGGACACTAACTATACAATTATGGTAAGTGTACAATACTAATTAATGTAATATTTACACTAAAATATTACAACAAACAATACCAAATTATCAGCCCAAACCGTGGGCTGAACAATGACCAAACCCGAGACCATATATACACTATATACATAAGATATACATGTGTATACCGTGTATACTTATGTATATTTAACATATATATATATATATATATATAAGAAAAATTACTAAATCTTTCATTAAGTATTAAATTATGAACTCATGATTTCAAAAGTGCAATGGATTCAATTATAAGAACTTAATGGTTGAACACGTCAAGTTTAAATATTGGATCTTGTTGGGTGTGTGTGAACAAAGTCCACATGAAAAATAGAAAAGAAAAAAAAGTTAGTCTTGGATACTCTTAATAGTGTAAGGCCTACCGTGCAGGTTTGGCCAAAAGCGGACAATGTCACACCATGTTAAGAGTATCTTTGAGTTGTTTTGGCCCAACAGATCCAACATAATGTCCCTAATTCATTCAGATCTTCACATTTAGGAATTACAATTACTTACCAAGGAGTAGAACATATGAGCAAAGAATACCACGAGGACGAACTGAATGGATGCATAAACCCAGACAAACCTTCTCTTCACTACCAAAAAACAAAAAGATAAAAGATTTTTGTCAGAATACAAAAGGAAACACATATGAACATAAGATTTTTTTACCGCATTTGTCATGAAATAGCCAAGTGAAGATCATATTTTGCTACTTTGAGTTAGGTCTCAGAAAGTTTTTCAACTATATCCAATTCTTAGAAACACAAATTACGTAGTAGATTTTCAATGTTTACATTATTCCTTTTTTTTGTGAAGATCATATTTTTTTTTGAAAAGCTTTGGAGTAACTGATAAAGTTGCTGCTATGTGACCAGGAGGTCATGGGTTCAAGCCGTAGAACACAACCTCTGGCAGAAATGCAAGGTAAGGCTGCGTACAACAAACCCTTGTGGTCCGGCCCTTCCCCAGACCCCGCGCATAGCGGGAGCTTAGTGCACCGGACTGCCTTTTTTTTTTACGTTATTCCTTTTTTGACTATATTTTTCTTATAATAAGGTAAGATTTTAATAAAGAGCAGTATCAACAAGGACCTACGGGGTACCAATTAGTACTTATACTTCCTTCGAAGCTATAATCTACAACATTCGATTGACCAAAGTTTTTAAAATATTCCAACTGACCAAAAGATAACATACCCATGGTTGAAGATGCCAAAGACGAAAGCAGACCTAGTACACAAGAAAAGGGAACTGATATAGCTATTGCACCTGTACCCATTGTTCCGACCTGCAGACGGGACAATAGTAAATCAATACGAGATTGATGACGGGCTATTTCTATAACGAAGACCTCCCAACATTACCAGAAGCTGCTCAAGAAAGCAAAAGTAGGCAAGCATGCTGACAATGACGAGAATGGGTAGTTCCTGTGATACCCTGCATATAATACAGCAAAATTTTAGAAGCTGAATCAATTGAGTAATTTTTAACAAGTATCTTTGCTTATATTGTCCTAGCTATTGAAACTATTAACACATCAATCTTCCCATACTTCAGATTTAACTAGTTCCATTCCAAAGACAATAGTGGGAAAAGTAGATAGGAACCAGAAAATGCAACAAAACTAGTCTTCCTTGTTGGGGCAGAACAACAAAAGTATTAATAAAGCATGATTCTTTAGTTCAACATTTCTGTGTTGTTTCATGTTGTGAGTCATTAGTAGATGTAGCTTATTGTAAATCATCATTAAAATAGGGTATGGTCCTTCCCGTTGAAATAGTGTTCTTGCTTATTTTGATGATCCTCGATAAGTACCTTTTCTTTAAAATCAAGAGTCTACTATCAGAAAGTCAATGTATAATCTCAGCATTCGGCCTCAATGGGCAAATAAGATGGAGCACCTAATAATGCGCCTTCATAGACCAAGAACTACGAGATCAACACACTAAAGCTGGATTCATTTTCTAGTCTCCTTGGTCTTCTTAGCTCCTAAAGAAAAGAACAAATAACACTTACCTGTATCCATTTATTTCCAAGTGCTGGAAACTATTGGATCCGACATTCGTACTTTGGATGCGACGAAGTGTGACAGGCAGGTTTCGAACTTCTTGCTTGCAAACGTCACATGTTCTGTTACCCTTTACGCTGAACCATTTATAAGCACATTCTTGGTGAGCCAAAGCAAGTTCACCTTTGCAGCTGCATTCCATCTTGAGTGTATCTCCACCTTCACACAATTCAACCAGGCAAATTCGACAAACAGCTTCTTCTTCAGGTATATCATCAATATTTGGCTCATCAGCTTCTGACAAATTAACACATATATTACATAGCGACAGAAGCATACATGTACAGTAGTACACGTGGTACTCATATATGAGCAAAATTAGCCCATAAAAACATGACCCGCCCAACCCGTTTAAGTATGGACTGACCTAACCATTTATTAGCTCAACATAATTTAGACCAACTCATTTCAGCCCATCTAAATATTAGGTTGATATGTAGCTCATATTGAGTTGATATGTAGCCCAACTTGACCCATAGAAACCTTGTCCAAATATTTTCAAAAAGGCATTTTTTTAATTTGATATGTTTTTATTTTCTTTGAGTACCTAATAAAACTATATTTTTCTCTTTACTATGGTAACATATAAAAAAAAGGGCAGCCCGATGCACTAAGCTCCTGCTATGCGCGAGGTCCGGGGAAGGGCCGGACCACAAAGGTCTGTTGTATGCAACCTTACCTCACATTTCTGCAAGAGGATGTTTTCATGGGTTCAAGCCGTGGAAACAGCCTCTTGCAGAAATATAAGGTAAAGCTGCGTACAATAGACCATTGTAGTCCGACCCTTCCCCGGACCCCGCACATAGCGGGAGCTTAGTGCACCGGACTGCTTTTTTTTTTATATATTGCCATAATAAAGAAAAATATAGTTTTATTAGGTACTCAAAGAAATTAAAACTAAGATTGGGCGGGACCCTCCCATTTCAGCCCAATCCATTTCAACCAAAGTAACTTTTGACTCGCCCATTTATTAACTTAACCCATTTTGACCCGCCCAAATCTAGCCCAATCCACCCATTTGACACTCCTATATGCACCATATGTAACTTTCCAAAGGGTTCATTTCAAACAATAAGAACGGAAGAAGCCTCATCACATGTTTCTATCGGAAAGTGTCAAAGCACAATGACCTTCCAACGCATGTGATTGCTCATAAATCAAAAAATAACTTGGATCATACAAACAATTATTTACCAGATACTTTGGCTGGAGGTGTAGCTGGAACTGTGGAATTCCCATCCTTCCCTTGAGGGGTTGAAGGAATGACTCGAAAGAAAGATTCAACTCTCCTAGTGCTTCTTTCTTTGTTAATGACCGGTAGAGAAAGTGATCGAGAAATGCGCAGTTGTGTTTCTTTTGTCTACAATAAAAACAGATCACATTTCAAATGATTAACAAAATTGTTGAGTACAAAACAATAAATTCAGGCCTTCAACATGTAAAACCTCTTCCCTAGTCTCCGCATATACCTCACATTGACAATGTATAGAATGAAACATAATCTCAATGGATCCCCTAAACTTATTAGTATAGAGTTATAAATTAAGCAAACAACAACAACGTCTCCCAGAAAGTCACCATATATGCAAGTATTATATGAAACATCTGTGAACCTTGCTAAGGTTATGAAATTTGACAAGTGTCCGGTCTTGGGGAGAGATTTGTTATGTATAGATCCATAAGGCATATTTATTTTAAAGAAAAAAGCTATAATATTTTAATAAAGGTCATTAAATAAAACTAGATATATACTTGGTGTTTTTGCAGTAGTTTTTAATTATATTTGTAAAGAATGGATCTTGGACCTAACTCAACTCTAAAAGCTAGCTTGTAGTGTGACGATTGTTCAAGTCCATATAAGGAGTCCATGTTCCCATTCCATATTCGATGTGAGACTCTTAACACTCCCCCGTACGCTCAGACCTTGTTAACTGGAGCTTGGATAATATAATTTGGGGGCCCAACATCGGTGAACAAAGAATTGGAATGGGCCTAGCTCTAATACCATATAAAGAATGGATCTTGGTTCTGATACCATGTAAAGAATGAATCTTGGGCCTAACTCAACCCCAAAAACTAGCTTGTAGGGTGAGGATTATTCAAGTCCATATAAGAAGTCCATGTTCCCATTCCATATCCGATGTGGGATTGTTAACAATATTCATTCCATAACCAACTTCGTGGATAATAGTTACCAAAAACTCTACATGTATGAAAAAAATGACTTTGTACAGAGCACTTACACTAAATGTCAGAGCTCTGCTGGTACTTCCACTAGCAAACTCTGGATTTGAATGATCAATTGGTGTGACGGGTAAAGATGATATCCTTTTCACGCGTGGTGTAACGGGTAAAGATGATGTCCTTTTCACGCGTGGTGTAAACAATTTAGTGAATGACCATGACCTTGATATGGACACCTTCTCTTGTGGAACCATAACTGAAGTATTGGAATCTCGCAAGGTTGTCTTTTCTGTGTCTGGATTCGTATTACGCAATTTGAAGCTTAGTCTTGGAAAAATATTCTTGATGGATGATATGCCTCTGCACGAGGAGGGACTAGGAAATCTGTTTGCTCTTGAATTAGAAGGACTAGGTGTCAAAAGGAAATTCACCCTTTTTGGTGTAGGTGTTGGTGTTGGTGTTGATAGCATTTTAACTTGCACGAACTCTTGATTAGAGGCATCTGATGATTTGGAAGGTATCTCCACAAATAGATTTGGTCTCCTCCATTGTTTTTCATGTGTAGTTTCTGCAGTAATCCCTGAGGAACTTTTGCCCTGAAAAGGAAGAAACAAATATTGCAGTCATCAACATCTCAAGGTACAACAACAACAACAATAACAACATACACAGTGTAATCCCATAGGTGCGGTCTGGGGAGGGTAGAGTGTACGCAGACCTTATCCCTACCTCGTGGAAGTAAAGAGGTTGTTTCCGAAAGACCCTCGGCTCAAGTAACGCATATCAAAGCAGGTTGAAAAAGAAAATACAGAAGTAAAAAAGTCATAACAAATAATAGGGAAAGGTGACAATTAAAAATCATAACAAGCCTAACTACCTTAGAATATGTGCAAGCTGGACGAAAATATAACAGAAAGAAGTCTTCAAATACAAAGACAACTATTTGTTTAAAAGATTTTGAATGATGCAGGAATCTATATTCTTGGGAGTTAATAGCAGTTAGTTTTTGCAGATGAACAAGTGTCGATTGATCACATTTTGAAAGAAACAGCTGGAATATGCCAGAACAAACTTATATTAGTCTGAACTCTGAAATAGCATTTCATTTGGAGTGGCACTGTTTGTCTAAAGAACCAAGGGGCACGTTGTCTCGCAAGAACTAGAGGCGGATTCAAAATTTAAAAAGATTGGGTGCACCGTAATATCTTTACATATTTTAAAAACTTTCTTAAATTTGCTTATACAAATCTATAATCTGACACCGAGACAGTAGGTGTACATACACTAGTAATTATATAAGGAGTACTAAATTTGTCTTGGTACACCAGCGGATTTACACTCGACAACAGAAGTCCATAAAGCACCATTATAGAACTTGACAGAAAAAAGCTGTTATGGATTAAATCTCCCTAGCATTATCTTAACATGAGGCAGAAAGAAGAACTCCAGAACTTGAAGGCACAAAATGCTCTCCAATACAAAAATGAGAGGTTTAGCTTCTATCAAGGCGTTCAGATAGGAGTTTTTTCCGCATTTTGCACCAGTTTACAGAAGCTTCATAACATCAGTCCAAGACTATGTTTGTCGGACTCTTCAAAAATGTTGACAGGCGTATCTGATCCTCTGAAAGTAGTGCAGTTTTTAAGGATCCAAACGGGCGCGACAACATTTTCGGAGAGTCCGACCAAC